>CATORF010001004.1:0-1200000 GCA_951804975.1 Anthophora plumipes
AAGATTATCGCAGAAAATGCATATCTCAGCTGGAAACCCCACGAAAACCAAGATATCGCAGGTTCTGCATATCAGACGCACTGTGGAGTGGTGAAAACAACCAGATAACGTGTTTCTCGCATTAAATAGCTCGAAAAGAGTGATCTAGATGATTCTGCATACTTCTGACTGAAGTCACACCAATATTATCGCAGAAAATGCATATCTCAGCTGGAAACCCCACGAAAACCAAGTTATCGGCGGCTCTACATATCAAACGCACTGTGGATTGGTAAAAACACCAGGAAACTTGTTTTTTCGCATTAAATAGCTCGAATAGAGCGATCTCGATGATTCTGCATACTTCTGACTGAAGTCTCACCAATATTATCGCAGAAAATGCATATCTCAGCTGGAAACCCCACGAAAACCAAGTTATCGGCGGCTCTACATATCAAACGCACTGTGGAGTGGTCAAAACACCAGAAAACTTGTTTTTTCGCATTAAATAGCTCGAAACGAGCGATCTAGATGATTCTGCATACTTCTGACTGAAGTGTCACCAAGATTATCGCAGAAAATGCATATCTCAGCTTGAAACCTCACGAAAATCAAGATGTCGCCGGTTCTGCATATCAAACGCACTGTGGAGTGGTGAAAACAACCAGATAACGTGTTTCTCGCATTAAATATCTCGAAACGGTCGATTTAGATGATTCTGCATACTTCTGACTGAAGTATCACCAATATTATCGCAGAAAATGCATATCGCAGTTTGAAACCCGACGAAAACCAAGATGTCGCCGGTTCTGCATATCAAACGCACTGTGGAGTGGTCAAAACACCAGAAAACTAGTTTTTTCGCATTAAATAGCTCGAAACGAGCGATCTAGATGATTCTGCATACTTCTGACTGAAGTCTCACCAAGATTATCGCAGAAAATGCATATCTCAGCTGGAAACCCCACGAAAACCAAGATATCGCAGGTTCTGCATATCAGACGCACTGTGGAGTGGTGAAAACAACCAGATAACGTGTTTCTCGCATTAAATAGCTCGAAAAGAGTGATCTAGATGATTCTGCATACTTCTGACTGAAGTCTCACCAATATTATCGCAGAAAATGCATATCTCAGCTGGAAACCCCACGAAAACCAAGTTATCGGCGGCTCTACATATCAAACGCACTGTGGATTGGTAAAAACACCAGGAAACTTGTTTTTTCGCATTAAATAGCTCGAATAGAGCGATCTCGATGATTCTGCATACTTCTGACTGAAGTCTCACCAATATTATCGCAGAAAATGCATATCTCAGCTGGAAACCCCACGAAAACCAAGTTATCGGCGGCTCTACATATCAAACGCGCTGTGGAGTGGTCAAAACACCTGAAAACTTGTTTTTTCGCATTAAATAGCTCGAAAGGTGCGGTCTAGATGTTTCTGCATACTTCTGACAGAAGACTCGCCAAGATTATCGCAGAAAATGCATATCTCAGCTGGAAACCCCACGAAAACCAAGATATCGCAGGTTCTGCATATCAGACGCACTGTGGAGTGGTGAAAACACTAGAAAACGTGTTTCTCGCATTAACTAGCTCGAAAAGAGCGTTCTAGATGATTCTGCATACTTCTCATAGATGAAACACCAAGATTATCGCAGAAAATGCATATTTCATCTGGAAACCCCACGAAAACCAAGTTATCGGCGGCTCTGCATATCCAACGCACTGTGGATTGGTAAAAACACCAGGAAACTTGTTTTTTCGCATTAAATAGCTCGAATAGAGCGATCTCGATGATTCTGCATACTTCTGACTGAAGTATCACCAAGATTATCGCAGAAAATGCATATCTCAGCTTGAAACCTCACGAAAATCAAGATGTCGCCGGTTCTGCATATCAAACGCACTGTGGAGTGGTGAAAACAACCAGATAACGTGTTTCTCGCATTAAATATCTCGAAACGGTCGATTTAGATGATTCTGCATACTTCTGACTGAAGTATCACCAATATTATCGCAGAAAATGCATATCGCAGTTTGAAACCCGACGAAAACCAAGATGTCGCCGGTTCTGCATATCAAACGCACTGTGGAGTGGTCAAAACACCAGAAAACTAGTTTTTTCGCATTAAATAGCTCGAAACGAGCGATCTAGATGATTCTGCATACTTCTGACTGAAGTCTCACCAATATTATCGCAGAAAATGCATATCTCAGCTTGAATCCCGACGAAAACCAAGATGTCGCCGGTTCTGCATAACAAACGCACCGTGGAGTGGTCAAAACACCAGAAAACTAGTTTTTTCGCATTAAATAGCTCGAAACGAGCGATCTAGATGATTCTGCATACTTCTGACAGAAGACTCAGCAAGATTATCGCAGAAAATGCATATTTCAGCTGGAAACCCCACGAAAACCAAGTTATCGGCGGCTCTACACATCAAACGCACTGTGGAGTGGTCAAAACACCAGAAAACTTGTTTTTTCGCATTAAATAGCTCGAAACGAGCGATCTAGATGATTCTGCATACTTCTGACTGAAGTATCACCAAGATTATCGCAGAAAATGCATATCTCAGCTTGAAACCTCACGAAAATCAAGATGTCGCCGGTTCTGCATATCAAACGCACTGTGGAGTGGTGAAAACAACCAGATAACGTGTTTCTCGCATTAAATATCTCGAAACGGTCGATTTAGATGATTCTGCATACTTCTGACTGAAGTATCACCAATATTATCGCAGAAAATGCATATCGCAGTTTGAAACCCGACGAAAACCAAGATGTCGCCGGTTCTGCATATCAAACGCACTGTGGATTGGTAAAAACACCAGGAAACTTGTTTTTTCGCATTAAATAGCTCGAATAGAGCGATCTCGATGATTCTGCATACTTCTGACTGAAGTCTCACCAATATTATCGCAGAAAATGCATATCTCAGCTGGAAACCCCACGAAAACCAAGTTATCGGCGGCTCTACATATCAAACGCACTGTGGATTGGTAAAAAAACACCAGGAAACTTGTTTTTTCGCATTAAATAGCTCGAAACGAACGATCTAGATGATTCTGCATACTTCTGACTGAAGTCTCACCAATATTATCGCAGAAAATGCATATCTCAGCTGGAAACCCCACGAAAACCAAGTTATCGGCGGCTCTACATATCAAACGCACTGTGGATTGGTAAAAACACCAGGAAACTTGTTTTTTCGCATTAAATAGCTCGAATAGAGCGATCTCGATGATTCTGCATACTTCTGACTGAAGTCTCACCAATATTATCGCAGAAAATGAATATCTCAGCTTGAAACCCGACGAAAACCAAGATGTCGCCGGTTCTGCATATCAAACGCATTGTGGAGTGGTGAAAACCACCAGATAACGTGTTTGTCGCATTAAATGGCTCGAATAGAGCGATCTCGATGATTCTGCATACTTCTGACTGAAGTCTCACCAATATTATCGCAGAAAATGAATATCTCAGCCTGAAACCCGACGAAAACCAAGATGTCGCCGGTTCTGCATATCAAACGCATTGTGGAGTGGTGAAAACCACCAGATAACGTGTTTCTCGCATTAAATAGCTCGAATAGAGCGATCTCGATGATTCTGCATACTTCTGACTGAAGTCTCACCAATATTATCGCAGAAAATTAATATCTCAGCTTGAAACCCGACGAAAACCAAGATGTCGCCGGTTCTGCATATCAAACGCACCGTGGAGTGGTGAAAACACCAGAAAACGTGTTACTCGCATTACCTAGCTCGAAAAGAGCGTTCTGGATGATTCTGCATAATTCTCATAGATGAAACACAAAGATTACCGCAGAAAATGCATATTTCAGCTGGAAACCCCACGAAAACCAAGTTATCGGCGGCTCTACATATCAAACGCACTGTGGAGTGGTCAAAACACCAGAAAACTTGTTTTTTCGCATTAAATAGCTCGAAACGAGCGATCTAGATGATTCTGCATACTTCTGACAGAAGACTCACCAAGATTATCGCAGAAAATGCATATTTCAGCTGGAAGCCCCACGAAAACCAAGTTATGGCGGCTCTACATATCAAACGCGCTGTGGAGTGGTCAAAACACCTGAAAACTTGTTTTTTTCGCATTAAATAGCTCGAAAGGTGCGATCTAGATGTTTCTGCATACTTATGACAGAAGACTCGCCAAGATTATCGCAGAAAATGCATATCTCAGCTGGAAACCCCACGAAAACCAAGATATCGCAGGTTCTGCATATCAGACGCACTGTGGAGTGGTGAAAACAACCAGATAACGTGTTTCTCGCATTAAATAGCTCGAAAAGAGTGATCTAGATGATTCTGCATACTTCTGACTGAAGTCTCACCAATATTATCGCAGAAAATGCATATCTCAGCTGGAAACCCCACGAAAACCAAGTTATCGGCGGCTCTACATATCAAACGCACTGTGGATTGGTAAAAACACCAGGAAACTTGTTTTTTCGCATTAAATAGCTCGAATAGAGCGATCTCGATGATTCTGCATACTTCTGACTGAAGTCTCACCAATATTATCGCAGAAAATGCATATCTCAGCTGGAAACCCCACGAAAACCAAGTTATCGGCGGCTCTACATATCAAACGCACTGTGGAGTGGTCAAAACACCAGAAAACTTGTTTTTTCGCATTAAATAGCTCGAAACGAACGATCAAGATGATTCTGCATCCTTCTGACTGAAGTCTCACCAATATTATCGCAGAAAATGCATATATCAGCTTAAAACCCGACGAAAACCAAGATGTCGCCGGTTCTGCATATCAAACGCACTGTGGAGTGGTGAAAACAACCAGATAACGTGTTTCTCGCATTAAATAGATCGAAACGAGCGATCTAGATGATTCTGCATACTTCTCATAGATGAAACACAAAGATTATCGCAGAAAATGCATATTTCAGCTGGAAACCCCACGAAAACCAAGTTATCGGCGGCTCTACATATCAAACGCACTGTGGAGTGGTCAAAACACCAGACAACGTGTTTCTCGGATTAAATAGCTCGAAAAGAGCGATATCGATGATTCTGCATACTTCGGACAGAAGTCTCACCAATATTATCGCAGAAAATGCATATCTCAGCTTGAATCCCGACGAAAACCAAGATGTCGCCGGTTCTGCATATCAAACGCACTGTGGAGTGGTGAAAACAACCAGATAACGTGTTTCTCGCATTAAATAGATCGAAACGAGCGATCTAGTTGATTCTGCATACTTCTCATAGATGAAACACAAAGATTATCGCAGAAAATGCATATTTCAGCTGGAAACCCCACGAAAACCAAGTTTTCGGCGGCTCTACATATCAAACGCACTGTGGAGTGGTCAAAACACCAGATAACGTGTTTCTCGGATTAAATAGCTCGAAAAGAGCGATATCGATGATTCTGCATACTTCTGACTGAAGTCTCACCAATATTATCGCAGAAAATGCATATCTCAGCTTGAATCCCGACGAAAACCAAGATGTCGCCGGTTCTGCATATCAAACGCACCGTGGAGTGGTCAAAACACCAGAAAACTAGTTTTTTCGCATTAAATAGCTCGAAACGAGCGATCTAGATGATTCTGCATACTTCTGACAGAAGACTCAGCAAGATTATCGCAGAAAATGCATATTTCAGCTGGAAACCCCACGAAAACCAAGTTATCGGCGGCTCTACACATCAAACGCACTGTGGAGTGGTCAAAACACCAGAAAACTTGTTTTTTCGCATTAAATAGCTCGAAACGAGCGATCTAGATGATTCTGCATACTTCTGACTGAAGTCTCACCAATATTATCGCAGAAAATGCATATCTCAGCTTGAATCCCGACGAAAACCAAGATGTCGCCGGTTCTGCATATCAAACGCACCGTGGAGTGGTCAAAACACCAGAAAACTAGTTTTTTCGCATTAAATAGCTCGAAACGAGCGATCTAGATGATTCTGCATACTTCTGACTGAAGTCTCACCAATATTATCGCAGAAAATGCATATCTCAGCTGGAAACCCCACGAAAACCAAGTTATCGGCGGCTCTACATATCAAACGCACTGTGGATTGGTAAAAACACCAGGAAACTTGTTTTTTCGCATTAAATAGCTCGAATAGAGCGATCTCGATGATTCTGCATACTTCTGACTGATGTCTCACCAATATTATCGCAGAAAATGCATATCTCAGCTGGAAACCCCACGAAAACCAAGTTATCGGCGGCTCTACATATCAAACGCACTGTGGATTGGTAAAAACACCAGGAAACTTGTTTTTTCGCATTAAATAGCTCGAAACGAACGATCTAGATGATTCTGCATACTTCTGACTGAAGTCTCACCAATATTATCGCAGAAAATGCATATCTCAGCTGGAAACCCCACGAAAACCAAGTTATCGGGGGCTCTACATATCAAACGCACTGTGGATTGGTAAAAACACCAGGAAACTTGTTTTTTCGCATTAAATAGCTCGAATAGAGCGATCTCGATGATTCTGCATACTTCTGACTGAAGTCTCACCAATATTATCGCAGAAAATGAATATCTCAGCTTGAAACCCGACGAAAACCAAGATGTCGCCGGTTCTGCATATCAAACGCATTGTGGAGTGGTAAAAACCACCAGATAACGTGTTTCTCGCATTAAATGGCTCGAATAGAGCGATCTCGATGATTCTGCATACTTCTGACTGAAGTCTCACCAATATTATCGCAGAAAATGAATATCTCAGCCTGAAACCCGACGAAAACCAAGATGTCGCCGGTTCTGCATATCAAACGCATTGTGGAGTGGTGAAAACCACCAGATAACGTGTTTCTCGCATTAAATAGCTCGAATAGAGCGATCTCGATGATTCTGCATACTTCTGACTGAAGTCTCACCAATATTATCGCAGAAAATTAATATCTCAGCTTGAAACCCGACGAAAACCAAGATGTCGCCGGTTCTGCATATCAAACGCACCGTGGAGTGGTGAAAACACCAGAAAACGTGTTACTCGCATTACCTAGCGCGAAAAGAGCGTTCTGGATGATTCTGCATAGTTCTCATAGATGAAACACGAAGATTACCGCAGAAAATGCATATTTCAGCTGGAAACCCCACGAAAACCAAGTTATCGGCGGCTCTACATTTCAAACGCACTGTGGAGTGGTCAAAACACCAGAAAACTTGTTTTTTCGCATTAAATAGCTCGAAACGAGCGATCTAGATGATTCTGCATACTTCTGACAGAAGACTCACCAAGATTATCGCAGAAAATGCATATTTCAGCTGGAAGCCCCACGAAAACCAAGTTATGGCGGCTCTACATATCAAACGCGCTGTGGAGTGGTCAAAACACCAGGAAACTTGTTTTTTCGCATTAAATAGCTCGAATAGAGCGATCTCGATGATTCTGCATACTTCTGACTGAAGTCTCACCAATATTATCGCAGAAAATGCATATCTCAGCTGGAAACCCCACGAAAACCAAGTTATCGGCGGCTCTACATATCAAACGCACTGTGGAGTGGTCAAAACACCAGAAAACTTGTTTTTTCGCATTAAATAGCTCGAAACGAACGATCAAGATGATTCTGCATCCTTCTGACTGAAGTCTCACCAATATTATCGCAGAAAATGCATATATCAGCTTAAAACCCGACGAAAACCAAGATGTCGCCGGTTCTGCATATCAAACGCACTGTGGAGTGGTGAAAACAACCAGATAACGTGTTTCTCGCATTAAATAGATCGAAACGAGCAATCTAGATGATTCTGCATACTTCTCATAGATGAAACACAAAGATTATCGCAGAAAATGCATATTTCAGCTGGAAACCCCACGAAAACCAAGTTATCGGCGGCTCTACATATCAAACGCACTGTGGAGTGGTCAAAACACCAGATAACGTGCTTCTCGGATTAAATAGCTCGAAAAGAGCGATATCGATGATTCTGCATACTTCGGACAGAAGTCTCACCAATATTATCGCAGAAAATGCATATCTCAGCTTGAAACCTCACGAAAATCAAGTTGTCGCCGGTTCTGCATATCAAACGCACTGTGGAGTGGTGAAAACAACCAGATAACGTGTTTCTCGCATTAAATAGCTCGAAACGGTCGATTTAGATGATTCTGCATACTTCTGACTGAAGTACCACCAATATTATCGCAGAAAATGCATATCGCAGTTTGAAACCCGACGAAAACCAAGATGTCGCCGGTTCTGCATATCAAACGCACTGCGGAGTGGTCAAAACACCAGAAAACTAGTTTTTTCGCATTAAATAGCTCGAAACGGGCGATCTAGATGATTCTGCATACTTCTGACTGAAGTCTCAACAATATTATCGCAGAAAATGCATATCTCAGCTTAAAACCCGACGAAAACCAAGATGTCGCCGGTTCTGCATATCAAACGCACTGTGGAGTGGTCAAAACACCAGAAAACTAGTTTTTTCGCATTAAATAGCTCGAAACGAGCGATCTAGATGATTCTGCATATTTCTGACTGAAGTCTCACCAATATTATCGCAGAAAATGCATATCTCAG
Source organism: Anthophora plumipes (assembly GCA_951804975.1). Taxonomy (NCBI): domain Eukaryota; kingdom Metazoa; phylum Arthropoda; class Insecta; order Hymenoptera; family Apidae; genus Anthophora; species Anthophora plumipes. Next base: position 8,532 of record CATORF010001004.1, read on the forward strand.
CTTGAAACCCGACGAAATCCAAGATGTCGCCGGTTCTGCATATAACACGCACTGTGGAGTGGTCAAAACACCAGAAAACTAGTTTTTTCGCATTAAATAGCTCGAAACGAGCGATCTAGATGATTCTGCATACTTCTGACAGAAGACTCAGCAAGATTATCGCAGAAAATGCATATTTCAGCTGGAAACCCCACGAAAACCAAGTTATCGGCGGCTCTACACATCAAACGCACTGTGGAGTGGTCAAAACACCAGAAAACTTGTTTTTTCGCATTAAATAGCTCGAAACGAGCGATCTAGATGATTCTGCATACTTCTGACTGAAGTCTCACCAAGATTATCGCAGAAAATGCATACCTCAGCAGGGAAACACCACGAAAATCAAGATATCGCCGGTTCTACATATCAAACGCACTGTGGAATGCAGAAAACACCAGAAAACTTGTTTTTTCGCATTAAATAGCTCGAAACGAGCGATCTAGATGATTCTGCATACTTCTGACAGAAGACTCACCAAGATTATCGCAGAAAATGCATACTTCAGCTGGAAGCCCCACGAAAACCAAGTTATGGCGGCTCTACATATCAAACGCGCTGTGGAGTGGTCAAAACACCTGAAAACTTGTTTTTTCGCATTAAATAGCTCGAAAGGTGCGATCTAGATGTTTCTGCATACTTCTGACAGAAGACTCGCCAAGATTATCGCAGAAAATGCATATCTCAGCTGGAAACCCCACGAAAACCAAGATATCGCAGGTTCTGCATATCAGACGCACTGTGGAGTGGTGAAAACAACCAGATAACGTGTTTCTCGCATTAAATAGCTCGAAAAGAGTGATCTAGATGATTCTGCATACTTCTGACTGAAGTCTCACCAATATTATCGCAGAAAATGCATATCTCAGCTGGAAACCCCACGAAAACCAAGTTATCGGCGGCTCTACATATCAAACGCACTGTGGATTGGTAAAAACACCAGGAAACTTGTTTTTTCGCATTAAATAGCTCGAATAGAGCGATCTCGATGATTCTGCATACTTCTGACTGATGTCTCACCAATATTATCGCAGAAAATGCATATCTCAGCTGGAAACCCCACGAAAACCAAGTTATCGGCGGCTCTACATATCAAACGCACTGTGGATTGGTAAAAACACCAGGAAACTTGTTTTTTCGCATTAAATAGCTCGAAACGAACGATCTAGATGATTCTGCATACTTCTGACTGAAGTCTCACCAATATTATCGCAGAAAATGCATATCTCAGCTGGAAACCCCACGAAAACCAAGATATCGCAGGTTCTACATAACAAACGCACTGTGGATTGGTAAAAACACCAGGAAACTTGTTTTTTCGCATTAAATAGCTCGAATAGAGCGATCTCGATGATTCTGCATACTTCTGACTGAAGTCTCACCAATATTATCGCAGAAAATGAATATCTCAGCTTGAAACCCGACGAAAACCAAGATGTCGCCGGTTCTGCATATCAAACGCATTGTGGAGTGGTGAAAACCACCAGATAACGTGTTTCTCGCATTAAATGGCTCGAATAGAGCGATCTCGATGATTCTGCATACTTCTGACTGAAGTCTCACCAATATTATCGCAGAAAATGAATATCTCAGCCTGAAACCCGACGAAAACCAAGTTATCGGCGGCTCTACATATCAAACGCACTGTGGAGTGGTCAAAACACCAGATAACGTGTGTCTCGCATTAAATAGCTCGAAAATAGCGATATCGATGGTTCTGCATACTTCGGACAGAAGTCTCACCAATATTATCGCAGAAAATGCATATCCCAGCTTGAAACCTCACGAAAATCAAGATGTCGCCGGTTCTGCATATAAAACGCACTGTGGGGTGCTGAAAACACAAGAAAACGTGTTTCTCGCATTAAATAGCTCGAAACGAGCGATCTAGATGATTCTGCATACTTCTGACTGAAGTCTCATCAATATTATCGCAGAAAATGAATATCTCAGCTTGAAACCCCACGAAAACCAAGATATCGCAGGTTCTGCATATCAAACGCACTGTGGAGTGGTGAAAACACCAGAAAACGTGTCACTCGCATTAACTAGCTCGAAAAGAGCGTTCTGGATGATTCTGCATACTTCTCATAGATGAAACAAAGATTATCGCAGAAAATGCATATCTCAGCTGGAAACCCCACGAAAACCAAGATATCGCAGGTTCTGCATATCAGACGCACTGTGGAGTGGTGAAAACACCAGAAAACGTGTTACTCGCATTAACTAGCTCGAAAAGAGCGTTCTGGATGATTCTGCATACTTCTGACTGAAGTCTCACCAATATTATCGCAGAAAATGAATATCTCAGCTTGAAACCCGACGAAAACCAAGATGTCGCCGGTTCTGCATATCAAACGCACCGTGGAGTGGTGAAAACACCAGAAAACGTGTCACTCGCATTAACTAGCTCGAAAAGAGCGTTCTGGATGATTCTGCATACTTCGGACTGAAGTCTCACCAATATTATCGCGGAAAATGCATATCTCAGCTTGAAACCTCACGAAAATCAAGATGTCGCCGGTTCTGCATATCAAACGCACTGTGGAGTGGTGAAAACAACCAGATAACATGTTTCTCGCATGAAATAGCTCGAAACGAGCGATCTAGATGATTCTGCATACTTCTGACTGAAGTCTCACCAAGATTGCCGCAGTAAATGCATATCTCAGCTTGAGACCCGACGAAATCCAAGATGTCGCCGGTTCTGCATATCACACGCACAGTGGGGTGGTGAAAACACCAGAAAACGTGTTTCTCGCATTAAATAGCTCGAAAAGAGCGATCTAGATGATTCTGCATACTTCTGACAGAAGTCTCGCCAAAATTATCGCAGAAAATGCATATCTCAGCTGGAAACCCCACGAAAACCAAGATATCGCAGGTTCTGCATATCAGACGCACTGTGGAGTGGTGAAAACAGCCAGATAACGTGTTTCTCGCATGAAATAGCTCGAAACGAGCGATCTAGATGATTCTGCATACTTCTGACTGAAGTCTCACCAAGATTGCCGCAGTAAATGCATATCTCAGCTTGAGACCCGACGAAATCCAAGATATCGCAGGTTCTGCATATCAGACGCACTGTGGAGTGGTGAAAACACCAGAAAACGTGTCACTCGCATTAACTAGCTCGAAAAGAGCGTTCTGGATGATTCTGCATACTTCTCATAGATGAAACAAAGATTATCGCAGAAAATGCATATCTCAGCTGGAAACCCGACCGAAACCAAGGTATCTCCGTTTCTGCATGTCAAACGTACTGTGGAGTGGTGAATACACCAGAAAACGTGTTTCTCGCATTAAATAGCTTGAAAAGAGCGTTCTAGATGATTCTGCATACTTCGGACAGAAGTCTCACCAATATTATCGCAGAAAATGCATATCTCAGCTTGAAACCTCATGAAAATCAAGATGTCGCCGGTTCTGCATATTAAACGCACTGTGGAGTGGTGAAAACAACCAGATAACGTGTTTCTCGCATTAAATAGCTCGAAACGAGCAAACTAGATGACCCTGCATACTTCTGACTGAAGTCTCACCAATATTATCGCAGAAAATGCATATCTCAGCTTGAAACCCGACGAAAACCAAGTTATCGGCGGCTCTACATATCAAACGCACTGTGGAGTGGTCAAAACACCAGATAACGTGTGTCTCGCATTAAATAGCTCGAAAATAGCGATATCGATGGTTCTGCATACTTCGGACAGAAGTCTCACCAATATTATCGCAGAAAATGCATATCCCAGCTTGAAACCTCACGAAAATCAAGATGTCGCCGGTTCTGCATATAAAACGCACTGTGGGGTGCTGAAAACACAAGAAAACGTGTTTCTCGCATTAAATAGCTCGAAACAAGCGATCTAGATGATTCTGCATCCTTCTGACAGAAGTCTCACGAAGATTATCGCAGAAAATGCATATCTCAGCTTGAAACACCACGAAAACCAAGATGTCGCCGGTTCTGCATATCAAACGCACTGTGGAGTGGTGAAAACAACCAGATAACGTATTTCTCGCATTAAATAGCCCGAAACGAGCGACCTAGATGATTCTGCATACTTCTGACTGAAGACTCACCAAGATTAACGTAAAAAATGCATATTCTAGCTTGAAACCCCACAAAAACCAAGATATCGCCGGTTCTGCATATCACAGCACTGTGGAGTGGTGAAAACACCAGATAACGTGTTTCTCGCATTAAATAGCTCGAAAAGTGCGATCTCGATGATTCTGCATACTTCGGACAGAAGACTCACCAATATTATCGCAGAAAATGAATATCTCAGCTTGAAACCCGACGAAAACTAAGATGTCGCCGGTTCTGCATATCAAACGCATTGTGGAGTGGTGAAAACCACCAGATAACGTGTTTCTCGCATTAAATAGCTCGAATAGAGCGATCTCGATGATTCTGCATACTTCTGACTGAAGTCTCACCAATATTATCGCAGAAAATGAATATCTCAGCTTGAAACCCGACGAAAACCAAGATGTCGCCGGTTCTGCATATCAAACGCATTGTGGAGTGGTGAAAACCACCAGATAACGTGTTTCTCGCATTAAATAGCTCGAATAGAGCGATCTCGATGATTCTGCATACTTCTGACTGAAGTCTCACCAATATTATCGCAGAAAATGAATATCTCAGCTTGAAACCCGACGAAAACGAAGATGTCGCCGGTTCTGCATATCAAACGCACTGTGGAGTGGTGAAAACCACCAGATAACGTGTTTCTCGCATTAAATAGCTCAAATAGAGCGATCTCGATGATTCTGCACACTTCTGACAGATTCTCACCAATATTATCGCAGAGAAAGAATATCTCAGCTTGATACCCGGCGAAAACCAAGATGTCGCCGGTTCTGCATATCAAACGACCTGTGGAGTGGTGAAAACAACCAGATAACGTGTTTCTCGCATTAAATAGCTCGAAACGAGCGATCTAGATGATTCTGCACACTTCTGACTGAAGTATCACCAATATTATCGCAGAAAATGAATATCTCAGCTTGAAACCCGACGAAAACCAAGATGTCGCCGGTTCTGCATATCAAACGCATTGTGGAGTGGTGAAAACCACCAGATAACGTGTTTCTCGCATTAAATAGCTCGAATAGAGCGATCTCGATGATTCTGCATACTTCTGACTGAAGTCTCACCAATATTATCGCAGAAAATGCATATCTCAGCTGGAAACCCCACGAAAACCAAGTTATCGGCGGCTCTACATATCAAACGCACTGTGGAGTGGTCAAAACACCAGAAAACTTGTTTTTTCGCATTAAATAGCTCGAAACGAACGATCAAGATGATTCTGCATCCTTCTGACTGAAGTCTCACCAATATTATCGCAGAAAATGCATATATCAGCTTAAAACCCGACGAAAACCAAGATGTCGCCGGTTCTGCATATCAAACGCACTGTGGAGTGGTGAAAACAACCAGATAACGTGTTTCTCGCATTAAATAGATCGAAACGAGCAATCTAGATGATTCTGCATACTTCTCATAGATGAAACACAAAGATTATCGCAGAAAATGCATATTTCAGCTGGAAACCCCACGAAAACCAAGTTATCGGCGGCTCTACATATCAAACGCACTGTGGAGTGGTCAAAACACCAGATAACGTGCTTCTCGGATTAAATAGCTCGAAAAGAGCGATATCGATGATTCTGCATACTTCGGACAGAAGTCTCACCAATATTATCGCAGAAAATGCATATCTCAGCTTGAAACCTCACGAAAATCAAGTTGTCGCCGGTTCTGCATATCAAACGCACTGTGGAGTGGTGAAAACAACCAGATAACGTGTTTCTCGCATTAAATAGCTCGAAACGGTCGATTTAGATGATTCTGCATACTTCTGACTGAAGTACCACCAATATTATCGCAGAAAATGCATATCGCAGTTTGAAACCCGACGAAAACCAAGATGTCGCCGGTTCTGCATATCAAACGCACTGCGGAGTGGTCAAAACACCAGAAAACTAGTTTTTTCGCATTAAATAGCTCGAAACGGGCGATCTAGATGATTCTGCATACTTCTGACTGAAGTCTCAACAATATTATCGCAGAAAATGCATATCTCAGCTTAAAACCCGACGAAAACCAAGATGTCGCCGGTTCTGCATATCAAACGCACTGTGGAGTGGTCAAAACACCAGAAAACTAGTTTTTTCGCATTAAATAGCTCGAAACGAGCGATCTAGATGATTCTGCATATTTCTGACTGAAGTCTCACCAATATTATCGCAGAAAATGCATATCTCAGCTTGAAACCCGACGAAATCCAAGATGTCGCCGGTTCTGCATATAACACGCACTGTGGAGTGGTCAAAACACCAGAAAACTAGTTTTTTCGCATTAAATAGCTCGAAACGAGCGATCTAGATGATTCTGCATACTTCTGACAGAAGACTCAGCAAGATTATCGCAGAAAATGCATATTTCAGCTGGAAACCCCACGAAAACCAAGTTATCGGCGGCTCTACACATCAAACGCACTGTGGAGTGGTCAAAACACCAGAAAACTTGTTTTTTCGCATTAAATAGCTCGAAACGAGCGATCTAGATGATTCTGCATACTTCTGACTGAAGTCTCACCAAGATTATCGCAGAAAATGCATACCTCAGCAGGGAAACACCACGAAAATCAAGATATCGCCGGTTCTACATATCAAACGCACTGTGGAATGCAGAAAACACCAGAAAACTTGTTTTTTCGCATTAAATAGCTCGAAACGAGCGATCTAGATGATTCTGCATACTTCTGACAGAAGACTCACCAAGATTATCGCAGAAAATGCATACTTCAGCTGGAAGCCCCACGAAAACCAAGTTATGGCGGCTCTACATATCAAACGCGCTGTGGAGTGGTCAAAACACCTGAAAACTTGTTTTTTCGCATTAAATAGCTCGAAAGGTGCGATCTAGATGTTTCTGCATACTTCTGACAGAAGACTCGCCAAGATTATCGCAGAAAATGCATATCTCAGCTGGAAACCCCACGAAAACCAAGATATCGCAGGTTCTGCATATCAGACGCACTGTGGAGTGGTGAAAACAACCAGATAACGTGTTTCTCGCATTAAATAGCTCGAAAAGAGTGATCTAGATGATTCTGCATACTTCTGACTGAAGTCTCACCAATATTATCGCAGAAAATGCATATCTCAGCTGGAAACCCCACGAAAACCAAGTTATCGGCGGCTCTACATATCAAACGCACTGTGGATTGGTAAAAACACCAGGAAACTTGTTTTTTCGCATTAAATAGCTCGAATAGAGCGATCTCGATGATTCTGCATACTTCTGACTGATGTCTCACCAATATTATCGCAGAAAATGCATATCTCAGCTGGAAACCCCACGAAAACCAAGTTATCGGCGGCTCTACATATCAAACGCACTGTGGATTGGTAAAAACACCAGGAAACTTGTTTTTTCGCATTAAATAGCTCGAAACGAACGATCTAGATGATTCTGCATACTTCTGACTGAAGTCTCACCAATATTATCGCAGAAAATGCATATCTCAGCTGGAAACCCCACGAAAACCAAGATATCGCAGGTTCTACATAACAAACGCACTGTGGATTGGTAAAAACACCAGGAAACTTGTTTTTTCGCATTAAATAGCTCGAATAGAGCGATCTCGATGATTCTGCATACTTCTGACTGAAGTCTCACCAATATTATCGCAGAAAATGAATATCTCAGCTTGAAACCCGACGAAAACCAAGATGTCGCCGGTTCTGCATATCAAACGCATTGTGGAGTGGTGAAAACCACCAGATAACGTGTTTCTCGCATTAAATGGCTCGAATAGAGCGATCTCGATGATTCTGCATACTTCTGACTGAAGTCTCACCAATATTATCGCAGAAAATGAATATCTCAGCCTGAAACCCGACGAAAACCAAGTTATCGGCGGCTCTACATATCAAACGCACTGTGGAGTGGTCAAAACACCAGATAACGTGTGTCTCGCATTAAATAGCTCGAAAATAGCGATATCGATGGTTCTGCATACTTCGGACAGAAGTCTCACCAATATTATCGCAGAAAATGCATATCCCAGCTTGAAACCTCACGAAAATCAAGATGTCGCCGGTTCTGCATATAAAACGCACTGTGGGGTGCTGAAAACACAAGAAAACGTGTTTCTCGCATTAAATAGCTCGAAACGAGCGATCTAGATGATTCTGCATACTTCTGACTGAAGTCTCATCAATATTATCGCAGAAAATGAATATCTCAGCTTGAAACCCCACGAAAACCAAGATATCGCAGGTTCTGCATATCAAACGCACTGTGGAGTGGTGAAAACACCAGAAAACGTGTCACTCGCATTAACTAGCTCGAAAAGAGCGTTCTGGATGATTCTGCATACTTCTCATAGATGAAACAAAGATTATCGCAGAAAATGCATATCTCAGCTGGAAACCCCACGAAAACCAAGATATCGCAGGTTCTGCATATCAGACGCACTGTGGAGTGGTGAAAACACCAGAAAACGTGTTACTCGCATTAACTAGCTCGAAAAGAGCGTTCTGGATGATTCTGCATACTTCTGACTGAAGTCTCACCAATATTATCGCAGAAAATGAATATCTCAGCTTGAAACCCGACGAAAACCAAGATGTCGCCGGTTCTGCATATCAAACGCACCGTGGAGTGGTGAAAACACCAGAAAACGTGTCACTCGCATTAACTAGCTCGAAAAGAGCGTTCTGGATGATTCTGCATACTTCGGACTGAAGTCTCACCAATATTATCGCGGAAAATGCATATCTCAGCTTGAAACCTCACGAAAATCAAGATGTCGCCGGTTCTGCATATCAAACGCACTGTGGAGTGGTGAAAACAACCAGATAACATGTTTCTCGCATGAAATAGCTCGAAACGAGCGATCTAGATGATTCTGCATACTTCTGACTGAAGTCTCACCAAGATTGCCGCAGTAAATGCATATCTCAGCTTGAGACCCGACGAAATCCAAGATGTCGCCGGTTCTGCATATCACACGCACAGTGGGGTGGTGAAAACACCAGAAAACGTGTTTCTCGCATTAAATAGCTCGAAAAGAGCGATCTAGATGATTCTGCATACTTCTGACAGAAGTCTCGCCAAAATTATCGCAGAAAATGCATATCTCAGCTGGAAACCCCACGAAAACCAAGATATCGCAGGTTCTGCATATCAGACGCACTGTGGAGTGGTGAAAACAGCCAGATAACGTGTTTCTCGCATGAAATAGCTCGAAACGAGCGATCTAGATGATTCTGCATACTTCTGACTGAAGTCTCACCAAGATTGCCGCAGTAAATGCATATCTCAGCTTGAGACCCGACGAAATCCAAGATATCGCAGGTTCTGCATATCAGACGCACTGTGGAGTGGTGAAAACACCAGAAAACGTGTCACTCGCATTAACTAGCTCGAAAAGAGCGTTCTGGATGATTCTGCATACTTCTCATAGATGAAACAAAGATTATCGCAGAAAATGCATATCTCAGCTGGAAACCCGACCGAAACCAAGGTATCTCCGTTTCTGCATGTCAAACGTACTGTGGAGTGGTGAATACACCAGAAAACGTGTTTCTCGCATTAAATAGCTTGAAAAGAGCGTTCTAGATGATTCTGCATACTTCGGACAGAAGTCTCACCAATATTATCGCAGAAAATGCATATCTCAGCTTGAAACCTCATGAAAATCAAGATGTCGCCGGTTCTGCATATTAAACGCACTGTGGAGTGGTGAAAACAACCAGATAACGTGTTTCTCGCATTAAATAGCTCGAAACGAGCAAACTAGATGACCCTGCATACTTCTGACTGAAGTCTCACCAATATTATCGCAGAAAATGCATATCTCAGCTTGAAACCCGACGAAAACCAAGTTATCGGCGGCTCTACATATCAAACGCACTGTGGAGTGGTCAAAACACCAGATAACGTGTGTCTCGCATTAAATAGCTCGAAAATAGCGATATCGATGGTTCTGCATACTTCGGACAGAAGTCTCACCAATATTATCGCAGAAAATGCATATCCCAGCTTGAAACCTCACGAAAATCAAGATGTCGCCGGTTCTGCATATAAAACGCACTGTGGGGTGCTGAAAACACAAGAAAACGTGTTTCTCGCATTAAATAGCTCGAAACAAGCGATCTAGATGATTCTGCATCCTTCTGACAGAAGTCTCACGAAGATTATCGCAGAAAATGCATATCTCAGCTTGAAACACCACGAAAACCAAGATGTCGCCGGTTCTGCATATCAAACGCACTGTGGAGTGGTGAAAACAACCAGATAACGTATTTCTCGCATTAAATAGCCCGAAACGAGCGACCTAGATGATTCTGCATACTTCTGACTGAAGACTCACCAAGATTAACGTAAAAAATGCATATTCTAGCTTGAAACCCCACAAAAACCAAGATATCGCCGGTTCTGCATATCACAGCACTGTGGAGTGGTGAAAACACCAGATAACGTGTTTCTCGCATTAAATAGCTCGAAAAGTGCGATCTCGATGATTCTGCATACTTCGGACAGAAGACTCACCAATATTATCGCAGAAAATGAATATCTCAGCTTGAAACCCGACGAAAACTAAGATGTCGCCGGTTCTGCATATCAAACGCATTGTGGAGTGGTGAAAACCACCAGATAACGTGTTTCTCGCATTAAATAGCTCGAATAGAGCGATCTCGATGATTCTGCATACTTCTGACTGAAGTCTCACCAATATTATCGCAGAAAATGAATATCTCAGCTTGAAACCCGACGAAAACCAAGATGTCGCCGGTTCTGCATATCAAACGCATTGTGGAGTGGTGAAAACCACCAGATAACGTGTTTCTCGCATTAAATAGCTCGAATAGAGCGATCTCGATGATTCTGCATACTTCTGACTGAAGTCTCACCAATATTATCGCAGAAAATGAATATCTCAGCTTGAAACCCGACGAAAACGAAGATGTCGCCGGTTCTGCATATCAAACGCACTGTGGAGTGGTGAAAACCACCAGATAACGTGTTTCTCGCATTAAATAGCTCAAATAGAGCGATCTCGATGATTCTGCACACTTCTGACAGATTCTCACCAATATTATCGCAGAGAAAGAATATCTCAGCTTGATACCCGGCGAAAACCAAGATGTCGCCGGTTCTGCATATCAAACGACCTGTGGAGTGGTGAAAACAACCAGATAACGTGTTTCTCGCATTAAATAGCTCGAAACGAGCGATCTAGATGATTCTGCACACTTCTGACTGAAGTATCACCAATATTATCGCAGAAATTGCATATCTCAGCTTGAACCCCGACGAAAACCAAGATGTCGCCGGTTCTGCATATCAAACGACCTGTGGAGTGGTGAAAACACCAGATAACTTGTTTCTCGCATTAAATAGCTCGAAACGTGCGATCTAGATGATTCTGCATACTTCTGACTGAAGTCTCACCAATATTATCGCAGAAAATGCATATCTCAGCTTGAAACCTCACTAAAATCAAGATGTCGCCGGTTCTGCATATCAAACGACCTGTGGAGTGGTGAAAACAACCAGATAACGTGTTTCTCGCATTAAATAGCTCGAAACGAGCGATCTAGATGATTCTGCATACTTCTGACTGAAGTATCACCAATATTATCGCAGAAAATGGATATCTCAGCTTGAACCCCGACGAAAACCATGATGTCGCCGGTGCTGCATATCAAACGACCTGTGGAGTGGTGAAAACACAAGAAAACGTGTTTCTCGCATTAAATAGCTCGAAAAGAGCGATCTAGATGATTCTCCATACTTCTGACTGAAGTATCACCAATATTATCGCAGAAAATGCATATCTCAGCTTGAAACCCGATCGAAACCAAGAAATCTCCGGTTCTGCATATCAAGCGCACTGTGGGGTGGTGAAAACACAAGAAAACGTGTTTCTCGCATTAAATAGCTCGAAAAGAGCGATCTCGATGATTCTGCATACTTCTGACAGATTCTCACCTAGATTATCATAGAAAATGCATATCTCAGCTTGAAACCCCATCGAAACCAAGAAATCTCCGGTTCTGCATATCAAGCGCACTGTGGGGTGGTGAAAACACAAGAAAACGTCTTTCTCGCATTAAATAGCTCGAAAAGAGCGATCTAGATGATTCTCCATACTTCTGACTGAAGTATCACCAATATTATCGCAGAAAATGCATATCTCAGCTTGAAACCCGATCGAAACCAAGAAATCTCCTGTTCTGCATATCAAGCGCACTGTGGGGTGGTGAAAACACAAGAAAACGTGTTTCTCGCATTAAATAGCTCGAAAAGAGCGATCTCGATTATTCTGCATACTTCTGACAGAAGACTCACCAAGATTATCGCAGAAAATGCATAATTCAGCTGGAAACCCCACGAAAACCAAGTTATCGGCGGCTCTACATATCAAACGCACTGTGGAGTTGTCAAAACACCTGAAAACTTGTTTTTTCGCATTAAATAGCTCGAAAGGTGCGATCTAGATGATTCTGCATACTTCTGACTGAAGTATCACCAATATTATCGCAGAAAATGCATATCTCAGCTTGAACCCCGACGAAAACCAAGATGTCGCCGGTTCTGCATATCAAACGACCTGTGGAGTGGTGAAAACAACCAGATAGCGTGTTTCTCGCATTAAATAGCTCGAAACGAGCGATCTAGATGATTCTGCATACTTCTGACTGAAGTATCACCAATATTATCGCAGAAAATGGATATCTCAGCTTGAACCCCGACGAAAACCATGATGTCGCCGGTTCTGCATATCAAACGACCTGTGGAGTGGTGAAAACACAAGAAAACGTGTTTCTCGCATTAAATAGCTCGAAAAGAGCGATCTAGATGATTCTGCATACTTCTGACTGAAGTCTCACCAATATTATCGCAGAAAATGCATATCTCAGCTTGAAATCCGACGAAATCCAAGATGTCGCCGGTTCTGCATATCAAACGACCTGTGGAGTGGTGAAAACAACCAGATAACGTGTTTCTCGCATTAAATAGCTCTAAACGAGCGATCTAGATGGTTCTGCATACTTCTGGCTGAAGTCTCACCAATATTATCGCAGAAAATGCATATCTCAGCTTGAAACCTCACTAAAATCAAGATGTCGCCGGTTCTGCATATCAAACGCACTGTGGAGTGGTCAATACAGCAGATAACGTATTTTTAGCATTAAATAGCTCGAAAAGAGCGATCTCGATGATTCTGCATACTTCTGACAGATTCTCACCAAGATTATCATAGAAAATGCATATTCCAGATGGAAACCCCACGAAAACCAAGTTATCGGCGGATCTACATATCAGACGCACTGTGGAGTGGTGAAACCACTAGAAAACGTGTTACTCGCATTAACTAGCTTGAAAAGAGCGATCTAAATGATTCTGCATACTTCTGACTGCAGTCTCACCAAGATTATCGCAGAAAATGCATATCTCAGCTGGAAACCCCACGAAAACCAAGATATCGCCGGATCTGCATATCAGACGCACTGTGGAGTGGTCAAAGCACCAGAAAACTTGCTTTTCGCATTAAATAGCTCGAAACGAGGGATCTAGATGATTCTGCATACTACTGACAGAAGACTCACCAACATATTCGTAGAAAATGCATATCTCTGCTTGAAACCCGACCGAAGCCAAGATATCTCCGGTTCTGCATGTCAAACGTACTGTGGAGTGGTGAATACACCAGAAAACGTGTTTCTCGCAGTAAATAGCTCGAAAAGAGCGATCTAGATGATGCTGCATACTTCTGACAGAAGACTCACCAAGATTATCGCAGAAAATGCATATCTCAGCTGGAAACCCCACGAAAACCAAGATATCGCCGGTTCTGCATATCAGACGCACTGTGGAGTGGTGAAACCACTAGAAAACGTGTTACTCGCATTAACTAGCTCGAAAAGAGCGATCTAAATGATTCTGCATACTTCTGACTGAAGTATCACCAATATTATCGCAGAAAATGCATATCTCAGCTTGAACCCCGACGAAAACCAAGATGCCGCCGGTTCTGCATATCAAACGACCTGTGGAGTGGTGAAAACACCAGATAACTTGTTTCTCGCATTAAATAGCTCCAAACGTGCGATCTAGATGATTCTGCATACTTCTGACTGAAGTATCACCAATATTATCGCAGAAAATGCATATCTCAGCTTGAAACCTCACTAAAATCAAGATGTCGCCGGTTCTGCATATCAAACGCACTGTGGAGTGGTCAATACAGCAGATAACGTATTTTTAGCATTAAGTAGCTCGAAAAGAGCGATCCTGATGATTCTGCATACTTCTGACAGATTCTCACCAAGATTATCATAGAAAATGCATATCTCAGCTTGAAACCCGACCGAAACCAAGATATCTCCGGTTCTGCATGTCAAACGTACTGTGGAGTGGGGAATACACCAGAAACGCGTTTCTCGCATTAAATAGCTCGAAAAGAGCGATCTCGATTATTCTGCATACTTCTGGCTGAAGTCTCACCAAGATTATCGCAGAAAATGCATATCTCAGCTTGAAACCCGACCGAAACCAAGAAATCTCCGGTTCTGCATATCAAGCGCACTGTGGGGTGGTGAAAACACCAGAAAACGTGTTTCTCGCATTAACTAGCTCGAAAAGAGCGTTCTCGATGATTCTGCATACTTCTCATAGATAAAACACCAAGATTATCGCAGAAAATGCATATTCCAGATGGAAACCCCACGAAAACCAAGTTATCGGCGGATCTACATATCAAACGCACTGTGGAGTGGTCAAAGCACCAGAAAACTTGGTTTTCGCATAAAATAGCTCGAAACGAGGGATCTAGATGATTCTGCATACTACTGACAGAAGACTCACCAACATAATCGTAGAAAATGCATATCTCTGCTTGAAACCCGACCGAAGCCAAGATATCTCCGGTTCTGCATATCAAACGACCTGTGGAGTGGTGAAAACACCAGATAACTTGTTTCTCGCATTAAATAGCTCGAAACGTGCGATCTAGATGATTCTGCATACTTCTGACTGAAGTCTCACCAATATTATCGCAGAAAATGCATATCTCAGCTTGAAACCTCACTAAAATCAAGATGTCGCCGGTTCTGCATATCAAACGCACTGTGGAGTGGTCAATACAGCAGATAACGTATTTTTAGCATTAAGTAGCTCGAAAAGAGCGATCTCGATGATTCTGCATACTTCTGACAGATTCTCACCAAGATTATCATAGAAAATGCATATCTCAGCTTGAAACCCGACCGAAACCAAGATATCTCCGGTTCTGCATGTCAAACGTACTGTGGAGTGGGGAATACACCAGAAACGCGTTTCTCGCATTAAATAGCTCGAAAAGAGCGATCTCGATTATTCTGCATACTTCTGGCTGAAGTCTCACCAAGATTATCGCAGAAAATGCATATCTCAGCTTGAAACCCGACCGAAACCAAGAAATCTCCGGTTCTGCATATCAAGCGCACTGTGGGGTGGTGAAAACACCAGAAAACGTGTTTCTCGCATTAACTAGCTCGAAAAGAGCGTTCTCGATGATTCTGCATACTTCTCATAGATAAAACACCAAGATTATCGCAGAAAATGCATATTCCAGATGGAAACCCCACGAAAACCAAGTTATCGGCGGATCTACATATCAAACGCACTGTGGAGTGGTGAAACCACTAGAAAACGTGTTACTCGCATTAACTAGCTCGAAAAGAGCGATCTAAATGATTCTGCATACTTCTGACTGAAGTCTCACCAAGATTATCGCAGAAAATGCATATCTCAGCTGGAAACCCCACGAAAACCAAGATATCGCCGGTTCTGCATATCAGACGCACTGTTGAGTTGTGAAAACACCAGAAAACGTGTTACTCGCATTAACTAGCTCGAAAAGAGCGATCTAAATGATTCTGCATACTTCTGACTGAAGTCTCACCAAGATTATCGCAGAAAATGCATATCTCAGCTTGAACCCCACGAAAACCAAGATGTCGCCGGTTCTGCATATCAAACGACCTGTGGAGTGGTGAAAACAACCAGATAACGTGTTTCTCGCATAAAATAGCTCGAATCGAGCGATCTAGATGATTCTGCATACTTCTGACTGAAGTATCACCAATATTATCGCAGAAAATGCATATCTCAGCTAGAAACCTCACGAAAACCAAGATGTCGCCGGTTCTGCATATCAAACGCACTGTGGGGTGGTGAAAACACCAGAAAACGTGTTTCTCGCATTAACTAGCTCGAAAAGAGCGTTCTCGATGTTTCTGCATACTTCTCATAGATGAAACACCAAGATTATCGCAGAAAATGCATATCTCAGCTTGAAACCCGACGAAAACCAAGATGTCGCCAGTTCTGCATATCAAACGCACTGTGGGGTGGTGAAAACACCAGAAAACGTGTTTCTCGCATTAAATAGCTCGAAACGAGCGATCTAGATGATTCTGCATACTTCTGACTAAAGTCTCAACAATATTATCGCAGAAAATGAATATCTCAGCTTGAAACCCGACGAAAACCAAGATGTCGCCGGTTCTGCATATCAAACGCACCGTGGAGTGGTGAAAACACCAGAAAACGTGTCACTCGCATTAACTAGCTCGAAAAGAGCGTTCTGGATGATTCTGCATACTTCTCATAGATGAAACAAAAATTATCGCCGAAAATGCATATCTCAGCTGGAAACCCGACCGAAACCAAGGTATCTCCGTTTCTGCATGTCAAACGTACTGTGGAGTGGTGAATACACCAGAAAACGTGTTTCTCGCATTAAATAGCTCGAAAAGAGCGTTCAAGATGATTCTGCATACTTCTGACTGAAGTCTCACCAAGATTGCCGCAGTAAATGCATATCTCAGCTTGAGACCCGACGAAATCCAAGATGTCGCCGGTTCTGCATATCACACGCACAGTGGGGTGGTGAAAACACCAGAAAACGTGTTTCTCGCATTAAATAGCTCGAAAAGAGCGATCTAGATGATTCTGCATACTTCTCATAGATGAAACAAAGATTATCGCAGAAAATGCATATCTCAGCTGGAAACCCGACCGAAACCAAGGTATCTCCGTTTCTGCATGTCAAACGTACTGTGGAGTGGTGAATACACCAGAAAACGTGTTTCTCGCATTAAACAGCTCGAAAACAGCGTTCTAGATGATTCTGCATACTTCGGACAGAAGTCTCACCAATAATATCGCAGAAAATGCATATCTCAGCTTGAAACCTCACGAAAATCAAGATGTCGCCGGTTCTGCATATCAAACGCACTGTGGAGTGGTGAAAACAACCAGATAACGTGTTTCTCGCATTAAATAGCTCGAAACGAGCAAACTAGATGACCCTGCATACTTCTGACTGAAGTCTCACCAATATTATCGCAGAAAATGCATATCTCAGCTTGGAACCCGACGAAAACCAAGGTATCTCCGTTTCTGCATGTCAAACGTACTGTGGAGTGGTGAATACACCAGAAAACGTGTTTCTCGCATTAAACAGCTCGAAAACAGCGTTCTAGATGATTCTGCATACTTCGGACAGAAGTCTCACCAATAATATCGCAGAAAATGCATATCTCAGCTGGAAACCCCACGAAAACCAAGATATCGCAGGTTCTGCATATCAGACGCACCGTGGAGTGGAGAAAACACCAAACCCGACCGAAACCAAGGTATCTCCGTTTCTGCATGTCAAAAGTACTGTGGAGTGGTGAATACACCAGAAAACGTGTTTCTCGTATTAAATAGCTCGAAAAGAGCGTTCTAGATGATTCTGCATACTTCGGACTGAAGTCTCACCAATATTATCGCAGAAAATGCATATCCCAGCTTGAAACCTCACGAAAATCAAGATGTCGCCGGTTCTGCATATCAAACGCACTGTGGAGTGGTGAAAACAACCAGATAACATGTTTCTCGCATGAAATAGATCGATACGAGCGATCTAGATGATTCTGCATACTTCTGACTGAAGTCTCACCAATATTATCGCAGCAATTGCATAACTCAGCTGAAAACCCCACGAAAACCAAGATATCGCAGGTTCTGCATATCAAACGCACTGTGGAGTGGTCAATACAGCAGATAACGTATTTTTAGCATTAAGTAGCTCGAAAAGAGCGATCTCGATGATTCTGCATACTTCTGACAGATTCTCACCAAGATTATCATAGAAAATGCATATCTCAGCTTGAAACCCGACCGAAACCAAGATATCTCCGGTTCTGCATGTCAAACGTACTGTGGAGTGGTGAATACACCAGAAAACGTGTTTCTCGCATTAAACAGCTCGAAAACAGCGTTCTAGATGATTCTGCATACTTCGGACAGAAGTCTCACCAATAATATCGCAGAAAATGCATATCTCAGCTGGAAACCCCACGAAAACCAAGATATCGCAGGTTCTGCATATCAGACGCACCGTGGAGTGGAGAAAACACCAAACCCGACCGAAACCAAGGTATCTCCGTTTCTGCATGTCAAAAGTACTGTGGAGTGGTGAATACACCAGAAAACGTGTTTCTCGCATTAGCTAGCTCGAAAAGAGCGTTCTGGATGATTCTGCATTCTTCTGACTGAAGTCTCACCAATATTATCGCAGAAAATGCATATCTAGGCTTGAAACCTCGCGAAAATCAAGATGTCGCCGGTTCTGCATATCAAACGCACTGTGGAGTGGTGAAAACAACCAGATAACGTGTTTCTCGGATTAAATAGCTCGAAAAGAGCGTTCTCAATGATTCTGCATACTTCTCATAGATGAAACACCAAGATTATCGCAGAAAATGCATATCTCAGCTGGAAACCCGACCAAAACCAAGGTATCTCCGTTTCTGCATGTCAAACGTACTGTGGAGTGGTGAATACACCAGAAAACGTGTTTCTCGCATTAAATAGCTCGAAAAGAGCGTTCTAGATGATTCTGCATACTTCGGACTGAAGTCTCACCAATATTATCGCAGAAAATGCATATCCCAGCTTGAAACCTCACGAAAATCAAGATGTCGCCGGTTCTGCATATCAAACGCACTGTGGAGTGGTGAAAACAACCAGATAACATGTTTCTCGCATGAAATAGCTCGATACGAGCGATCTAGATGATTCTGCATACTTCTGACTGAAGTCTCACGAAGATTGCCGCAGTAAATGCATATCTCAGCTTGAGACCCGACGAAATCCAAGATGCCGCCGGTTCTGCATATCACACGCACAGTGGGGTGGTGAAAACACCAGAAAACGTGTTTCTCGCATTAAATAGCTCGAAAAGAGCGATCTAGATGATTCTGCATACTTCTCATAGATGAAACAAAGATTATCGCAGAAAATGCATATCTCAGCTGGAAACCCGACCGAAACCAAGGTATCTCCGTTTCTGCATGTCAAACGTACTGTGGAGTGGTGAATGCACCAGAAAACGTGTTTCTCGCATTAAACAGCTCGAAAAGAGCTTTCTAGATGTTTCTGCATACTTCGGACAGAAGTCTCACCAATATTATCGCAGAAAATGCATATCTCAGCTTGAAACCTCACGAAAATCAAGATGTCGCCGGTTCTGCATATCAAACGCACTGTGGAGTGGTGAAAACAACCACATAACGTGTTTCTCGCATTAAATAGCTCGAAACGAGCAAACTAGATGACCCTGCATACTTCTGACTGAAGTCTCACCAATATTATCGCAGAAAATGCATATCTCAGCTTGAAACCCGACGAAAACCAAGATGTCGCCAGTTCTGCATATCAGACGCTCTGTGGGGTGGTGGAAACACCAGAAAAAGTGTTTCTCGCATTAAATAGCTCGAAACGAGCGATCTAGATGATTCTGCATACTTCTGACTAAAGTCTCACCATCATTATCGCAGAAAATGCATATCTCAGCTGGAAACCCCACGAAAACCAAGATATCGCCGGTTCTGCATATCAAACGCCCTGTGGAGTGATGAAAACACCAGATAACGTGTTTCTCGCATTAAATAGCTCGAATAGAGCGATCTCGATGATTCTGCATACTTCTGACAGAAGACTCGCCAAGATTATCGCAGAAAATGCATATCTCAGCTGGAAACCCCACGAAAACCAAGATATCGCAGGTTCTGCATATCAGACTCACTGTGGAGTGGTGAAAACACCAGAAAACGTGTTACTCGCATTAACTAGCTCGAAAAGAACGTTCTGGATGATTCTGCATACTTCTGACTGAAGTCTCACCAATTTTATCGCAGAAAATGAATATCTCAGCTTGAAACCCGACGAAAACCAAGATGTCGCCGGTTCTGCATATCACACGCACAGTGGGGTGGTGAAAACACCAGAAAACGTGTTTCTCGCATTAAATAGCTCGAAAAGAGCGTTCTGGATGATTCTGCATACTTCTGACTGAAGTCTCACCAATATTATCGCAGAAAATGAATATCTCAGATTGAAACCCGACGAAAACCAAGATGTCGCCGGTTCTGCATATCAAACGCACCGTGGAGTGGTGAAAACACCAGAAAACGTGTCACTCGCATTAACTAGCTCGAAAAGAGCGTTCTGGATGATTCTGCATAATTCTCATAGATGAAACACAAAGATTACCGCAGAAAATGCATATCTCAGCTTGACACCCGATCGAAACCAAGAAATCTCCGGTTCTGCATATCAAGCGCACTGTGGGGTGGTGAAAACACAAGAAAACGTGTTTCTCGAATTAAATAGCTCGAAACGAGCGACCTAGATGATTCTGCATACTTCTGACTGAAGTCTCACCAATATTATCGCAGAGAATGAATATCTCAGCTTGAAACCCGACGAAAACCAAGATGTCGCCGGTTCGGCATATCAAACGACCTGTGGAGTGGTGAAAACAACCAGATAACGTGTTTCTCGCATTAAATAGCTCGAAACGAGCGATCTAGATGATTCTGCATACTTCTGACTGAAGTATCACCAATATTATCGCAGAAATTGCATATCTCAGCTTGTACCCCGACGAAAACCAAGATGTCGCCGGTTCTGCATATCAAACGACCTGTGGAGTGGTGAAAACACCAGATAACTAGTTTCTCGCATTAAATAGCTCGAAACGTGCGATCTAGATGATTCTGCATACTTCTGTCTGAAGTCTCACCAATATTATCGCAGAAAATGCATATCTCAGCTTGAAACCTCACTAAAATCAAGATGTCGCCGGTTCTGCATAATAAACGCACTGTGGAGTGGTCAATACAGCAGATAACGTATTTTTAGCATTAAATAGCTCGAAAAGAGCGATCTCGATGATTCTGCATACTTCTGACAGATTCTCACCAAGATTATCATAGAAAATGCATATCTCAGCTTGAACCCCGACGAAAACCAAGATGTCGCCGGTTCGGCATATCAAACGACCTGTGGAGTGGTGAAAACACCAGATAACTTGTTTCTCGCATTAAATAGCTCGAAACGTGCGATCTAGATGATTCTGCATACTTCTGACTGAAGTCTCACCAATATTATCGCAGAAAATGAATATCTCAGCTTGAAACCCGACGAAAACCAAGATGTCGCCGGTTCTGCATATCAAACGCACCGTGGAGCGGTGAAAACACCAGAAAACGTGTCACTCGCATTAACTAGCTCGAAAAGAGCGTTCTGGATGATTCTGAATACTTCTCATAGATGAAACAAAGATTATCGCAGAAAATGCATATCTCAGCTGGAAACCCGACCGAAACCAAGGTATCTCCGTTTCTGCATGTCAAACGTACTGTGGAGTGGTGAATACACCAGAAAACGTGTTTCTCGCATTAAACAGCTCGAAAAGAGCGTTCTAGATGATTCTGCATACTTCGGACAGAAGTCTCACCAATATTATCGCAGAAAATGCATATCTCAGCTTGAAACCTCACGAAAATCAAGATGTCGCCGGTTCTGCATATCAAACGCACTGTGGAGTGGTGAAAACAACCAGATAACGTGTTTCTCGCATTAAATAGCTCGAAACGAGCGACCTAGATGATTCTGCATACTTCTGACTAAAGTCTCACCATCATTATCGCAGAAAATGCATATCTCAGCTGGAAACCCCACGAAAACGAAAATATCGCCGGTTCTGCATATCAAACGCCCTGTGGAGTGATGAAAACACCAGATAACGTGTTTCTCGCATTAAATAGCTCGAATAGAGCGATCTCGATGATTCTGCATACTTCTGACAGAAGACTCACCAAGATTATCGCAGAAAATGCATATCTCAGCTGGAAACCCCACGAAAACCAAGATATCGCAGGTTCTGCATATCAGACGCACTGTGGAGTGGTGAAAACACCAGAAAACGTGTTACTCGCATTAACTAGCTCGAAAAGAGCGTTCTGGATGATTCTGCATACTTCTGACTGAAGTCTCACCAATATTATCGCAGAAAATGAATATCTCAGCTTGAAACCCGACGAAAACCAAGATGTCGCCGGTTCTGCATATCAAACGCACCGTGGAGTGGTGAAAACACCAGAAAACGTGTCACTCGCATTAACTAGCTCGAAAAGATCGTTCTGGATGATTCTGCATACTTCTGACTGAAGTCTCACCAATATTATCGCAGAAAATGAATATCTCAGCTTGAAACACGACGAAAACCAAGATGTCGCCGGTTCTGCATATCACACGCACAGTGGGGTGGTGAAAACACCAGAAAACGTGTTTCTCGCATTAAATAGCTCGAAAAGAGCGTTCTGGATGATTCTGCATACTTCTGACTGAAGTCTCACCAATATTATCGCAGAAAATGAATATCTCAGATTGAAACCCGACGAAAACCAAGATGTCGCCGGTTCTGCATATCAAACGCACCGTGGAGTGGTGAAAACACCAGAAAACGTGTCACTCGCATTAACTAGCTCGAAAAGAGCGTTCTGGATGATTCTGCATAATTCTCATAGATGAAACACAAAGATTACCGCAGAAAATGCATATCTCAGCTTGAAACCTCACTAAAATCAAGATGTCGCCGGTTCTGCACATCAAACGCACTGTGGAGTGGTCAATACAGCAGATAACGTATTTTTAGCATTAAATAGCTCGAAAAGAGCGATCTCGATGATTCTGCATACTTCTGACAGATTCTCACCAAGATTATCATAGAAAATGCATATCTCAGCTTGAACCTCGACGAAAACCAAGATGTCGCCGGTTCTGCATATCAAACGACCTGTGGAGTGGTGAAAACACCAGATAACTTGTTTCTCGCATTAAATAGCTCGAAACGTGCGATCTAGATGACTCTGCATACTTCTGACTGAAGTCTCACCAATATTATCGCAGAAAGTGCATATCTCAGCTTGAAACCCGACCGAAACCAAGATATCTCCGGTTCTGCATGTCAAACGTACTGTGGAGTGGGGAATACACCAGAAAACGCGTTTCTCGCATTAAATAGCTCGAAAAGAGCGATCTCGATTATTCTGCATACTCCTGACTGAAGTGTCACCAAGATTATCTCAGAAAATGCATATCTCAGCTTGAACCCCAACGAAAACCAAGATGTCGCCGGTTCTGCATATCAAACGACCTGTGGAGTGGTGAAAACAACCAGATAACCTGTTTCTCGCATTAAATAGCTCGAAACGAGCGATCTAGATGATTCTGCATACTCCTGACTGAAGTATCACCAATATTATCGCAGAAAATGCATATCTCAGCTTGAACCCCGACGATAACCAAGATGTCGCCGGTTCTGCATATCAAACGACCTGTGGAGTGGTGAAAACAACCAGATAACGTGTTTCTCGCATCAAATAGCTAGAAGCGAGCGATCTAGATGATTCTGCATACTTCTGACTGAAGTATCACCAATATTATCGCAGAAAATGCATATCTCAGCTTGAACCCCGACGAAAACCAAGATGTCGCCGGTTCTGCATATCAAACGACCTGTGGAGTGGTGAAAACACCAGATAACTTGTTTCTCGCATTAAATAGCTCGAAACGTGCGATCTAGATGATTCTGCATACTTCTGACTGAAGTCTCACCAATATTATCGCAGAAAGTGCATATCTCAGCTTGAACCCCGACGAAAACCAAGATGTCGCCGGTTCTGCATATCAAACGACCTGTGGAGTGGTGAAAACACCAGATAACCTGTTTCTCGCATTAAATAGCTCGAAAAGAGCGATCTCGATTATTCTGCATACTCCTGACTGAAGTCTCACCAAGAGTATCCCAGAAAATGCATTTCTCAGCTTGAACCCCAACGAAAACCAAGATGTCGCCGGTTCTGCATATCAAACGACCTGTGGAGTGGTGAAAACAACCAGATAACCTGTTTCTCGCATTAAATAGCTCGATACGAACGATCTAGATGATTCTGCATACTTCTGACTGAAGTATCACCAATATTATCGCAGAAATTGCATATCTCAGCTTGAACCCCGACGAAAACCAAGATGTCGCCGGTTCTGCATATCAAACGACCTGTGGAGTGGTGAAAACAACCAGATAACGTGTTTCTCGCATTAAATAGCTCGAAACGAGCGATCTAGATGATTCTGCATACTTCTGACTGAAGTCTCACCAAGATTATCGCAGAAAATGCATATCTCAGCTTGAAACCCGACGAAAACCAAGATGTCGCCGGTTCTGCATTACACACGCACAGTGGGGTGGTGAAAACACCAGAAAACGTGTTTCTCGCATGAAATAGCTCGAAACGAGCGATCTAGATGATTCTGCATACTTCTGACTGAAGTCTCACCAAGATTGCCGCAGTAAATGCATATCTCAGCTTGAGACCCGACGAAATCCAAGATGTCGCCGGTTCTGCATATCACACGCACAGTGCGGTGGTGAAAACACCAGAAAACGTGTTTCTCGCATTAAATAGCTCGAAAAGAGCGATCTAGATGATTCTGCATACTTCTGACAGAAGACTCGCCAAGATTATCGCAGAAAATGCATATCTCAGCTGGAAACCCCACGAAAACCCAGATATCGCAGGTTCTGCATATCAGACGCACTGTGGAGTGGTGAAAACACCAGAAAACGTGTTACTCGCATTAACTAGCTCGAAAAGAGCGTTCTGGATGATTCTGCATACTTCTGACTGAAGTCTCACCAATATTATCGCAGAAAATGAATATCTCAGCTTGAAACCCGACGAAAACAAAGATGTCGCCGGTTCTGCATATCAAACGCACCGTGGTGTGGTGAAAACACCAGAAAACGTGTCACTCGCATTAACTAGCTCGAAAAGAGCGTTCTGGATGATTCTGCATACTTCTCATAGATGAAACAAAAATTATCGCAGAAAATGAATATCTCAGATTGAAACCCGACGAAAACCAAGATGTCGCCGGTTCTGCATATCAAACGCACCGCGGAGTGGTGAAAACACCAGAAAACGTGTTTCTCGCATTAACTAGATCGAAAAGAGCGATCTCGATGATTCTGCATACTTCTCATAGATGAAACACCAAGATTATCGCAGAAAATGCATATTTCAGCTGGAAACCCCACGTAAACCAAGTTATGGGCGGCTCTACATATCAAACGCACTGTGGAGTGGTCAAAACACCAGAAAACTTGTTTTTTCGCATTAGATAGCTCGAAACGAGCGATCTAGATGATTCTGCATACTTCTGACTGAAGTCTCACCAATATTATCGCAGAAAATGCATATCTCAGCTGAAAACCCCACGAAAACCAAGATATCGCAGGTTCTGCATATCAGACGCACTGTGGAGTGGTGAAAACACCAGAAAACGTGTTACTCGCATTAACTAGCTCGAAAAGTGCGTTCTGGATGATTCTGCATACTTCTGACTGAAGTCTCACCAATATTATCGCAGAAAATGCATATCTAGGCTTGAAACCTCGCGAAAATAAAGATGTCGCCGGTTCTGCATATCAAACGCACTGTGGAGTGGTGAAAACAACCAGATAACGTGTTTCTCGGATTAAATAGCTCGAAAAGAGCGTTCTCGATGATTCTGCATACTTCTCATAGATGAAACACCAAGATTATCGCCGAAAATGAATATCTCAGCTGGAAACCCCACGAAAACCACGTTATCGGCGGCTCAGCATATCAAACGCACTGTGGAGTGGTGAAAACATCCAGATAACGTGTTTCCCGCATGAAATAGCTCGAAACGAGCGATCTAGATGATTCTGCATACTTCTGACTGAAGTCTCACCAAGATTGCCGCAGTAAATGCATATCTCAGCTTGAGACCCGACGAAATCCAAGATGTCGCCGGTTCTGCTTATCGCACGCACAGTGGGGTGGTGAAAACACCAGAAAACGTGTTTCTCGCATTAAATAGCTCGAAAAGAGCGATCTAGATGATTCTGCATACTTCTGACAGAAGACTCGCCAAGATTATCGCAGAAAATGCATATCTCAGCTGGAAACCCCACGAAAACCAAGATATCGCAGGTTCTGCATATCAGACGCACTGTGGAGTGGTGAAAACACCAGAAAACGTGTTACTCGTATTAACTAGCTCGAAACGAGCGATCTAGATGATTCTGCATACTCCTGACTGAAGTATCACCAATATTATCGCAGAAAATGCATATCTCAGCTTGAACCCCGACGAAAACCAAGATGTCGCCGGTTCTGCATATCAAACGACCTGTGGAGTGGTGAAAATACCAGATAACTTGTTTCTCGCATTAAATAGCTCGAAACGTGCGATCTAGATGATTCTGCATACTTCTGACTGAAGTCTCACCAATATTATCGCAGAAAGTGCATATCTCAGCTTGAACCCCGACGAAAACCAAGATGTCGCCGGTTCGGCATATCAAACGACCTGTGGAGTGGTGAAAACACCAGATAACTTGTTTCTCGCATTAAACAGCTCGAAAAGAGCGATCTCGATTATTCTGCATACTCCTGACTGAAGTCTCACCAAGATTATCCCAGAAAATGCATATCTCAGCTTGAACCCCAACGAAAACCAAGATGTCGCCGGTTCTGCATATCAAACGACCTGTGGAGTGGTGAAAACAACCAGATAACCTGTTTCTCGCATTAAATAGCTCGAAACGAGCGATCTAGATGATTCTGCATACTTCTGACTGAAGTCTCACCAATATTATCGCAGAAAATGAATATCTCAGCTTGAAACCCGACGAAAACCAAGATGTCGCCGGTTCTGCATATCAAACGACCTGTGGAGTGGTGAAAACAACCAGATAACGTGTTTCTCGCATTAAATAGCTCGATACGAGCGATCTAGATGATTCTGCATACTTCTGACTGAAGTATCACCAATATTATCGCAGAAATTGCATATCTCAGCTTGAACCCCGACGAAAACCAAGATGTCGCCGGTTCTGCATATCAAACGACCTGTGCAGTGGTGAAAACAACCAGATAACGTGTTTCTCGCTTTAAATAGCTCGAAACGAGCGATCTAGATGATTCTGCATACTTCTGACTGAAGTCTCACCAAGATTATCGCAGAAAATGCATATCTCAGCTTGAAACCCGACGAAAACCAAGATGTCGCCGGTTCTGCATTACACACGCACAGTGGGGTGGTGAAAACACCAGAAAACGTGTTTCTCGCATGAAATAGCTCGAAACGAGCGATCTAGATGATTCTGCATACTTCTGACTGAAGTCTCACCAAGATTGCCGCAGTAAATGCATATCTCAGCTTGAGACCCGACGAAATCCAAGTTATGGGCGGCTCTACATATCAAACGCACTGTGGAGTGGTCAAAACTCCAGAAAACGTGTTACTCGCATTAACTAGCTCGAAAAGAGCGTTCTGGATGATTCTGCATACTTCTGACTGAAGTCTCACCAATATTATCGCAGAAAATGCATATCTAGGCTTGAAACCTCGCGAAAATCAATATGTCGCCGGTTCTGCATATCAAACGCACTGTGGAGTGTTGAAAACAACCAGATAACGTGTTTCTCGGATTAAATAGCTCGAAAAGAGCGTTCTCGATGATTCTGCATACTTCTCATAGATGAAACACCAAGATTATCGCCGAAAATGAATATCTCAGCTGGAAACCCCACGAAAACCACGTTATCGGCGGCTCAGCATATCAAACGCACTGTGGAGTGGTGAAAACATCCAGATAACGTGTTTCCCGCATGAAATAGCTCGAAACAAGCGATCTAGATGATTCTGCATACTTCTGACTGAAGTCTCACCAAGATTGCCGCAGTAAATGCATATCTCAGCTTGAGACCCGACGAAATCCAAGATGTCTCCGGTTCTGCATATCAAACGCTCAGTGGAGTGGTGAAAACACCAGATAGCGAGTTTCTCGCAGTAAATAGCTCGAAACGAGCGATCTAGATGATTCTGCATACTTCTGACTGAAGTCTCACCAAGATTATCGCAGAAAATGCATATCTCAGCTTGAAACCCGACCGAAACCAAGATATCTCCGGTTCTGCATATCAAACGCTCAGTGGAGTGGTGAAAACACCAGATAGCGAGTTTCTCGCAGCAAATAGCTCGAAACGAGCGATCTAGATGATTCTGCATACTTCTGACTGAAGTCTCACCAAGATTATCGCAGAAAATGCATATCTCAGCTTGAAACCCGACCGAAACCAAGATATCTCCGGTTCTGCATATCAAACGACCTGTGGAGTGGTGAAAACAACCAGATAACGTGTTTCCCGCATTAAATAGCTCGAAAAGAGCGATCTCGATGATTCTGCATACTTCTCATAGATGAAACACCAAGATTATCGCAGAAAATGCATATTTCTGCTGGAAACACCACGAAAACCAAGTTATCGGCGGCTCTATATATCAAACGCACTGTGGAGTGGTCAAAACACCAGAAAACTTGTTTTTTCGCATTAAATAGCTCGAAACGAGCGATCTAGATGATTCTGCATACTTCTGGCTAAAGTCTCACCAAGATAATCGCCGAAAATGCATATCTCAGCTGGAAACCCCACGAAAACCAAGATATCGCCGGTTCTGCATATCAAACGCCCTGTGGAGTGATGAAAACACCAGATAACGTGTTTCTCGCATTAAATAGCTCGAAAAGAGCGATCTCGATGATTCTGCATACTTCTGACAGAAGACTCACCAGGATTATCGCAGAAAATGCATATCTCAGCTTGAAACCCGACCGAAACCAAGATATCTCCGGTTCTGCATATCAAACGCTCAGTGGAGTGGTGAAAACACCAGATAGCGAGTTTCTCGCAGTAAATAGCTCGAAACGAGCGATCTAGATGATTCTGCATACTTCTGACTGAAGTCTCACCAAGATTATCGCAGAAAATGCATATCTCAGCTTGAAACCCGACCGAAACCAAGATATCTCCGGTTCTGCATATCAAACGCACAGTGGAGTGGGGAAAACACCAGATAGCGTGTTTCCCGCATTAAATAGCTCGAAAAGAGCGATCTCGATGATTCTGCATACTTCTCATAGATGAAACACCAAGATTATCGCAGAAAATGCATATTTCTGCTGGAAACACCACGAAAACCAAGTTATCGGCGGCTCTATATATCAAACGCACTGTGGAGTGGTCAAAACACCAGAAAACTTGTTTTTTCGCATTAAATAGCTCGAAACGAGCGATCTAGATGATTCTGCATACTTCTGGCTAAAGTCTCACCAAGATTATCGCCGAAAATGCATATCTCAGCTGGAAACCCCACGAAAACCAAGATATCGCCGGTTCTGCATATCAAACGCCCTGTGGAGTGATGAAAACACCAGATAACGTGTTTCTCGCATTAAATAGCTCGAAAAGAGCGATCTCGATGATTCTGCATACTTCTGACAGAAGACTCACCAGGATTATCGCAGAAAATGCATATCTCAGCTTGAAACCCGACCGAAACCAAGATATCTCCGGTTCTGCATATCAAACGCACAGTGGAGTGGTGAAAACACCAGATAGCGAGTTTCTCGCAGTAAATAGCTCGAAACGAGCGATCTAGATGATTCTGCATACTTCTGACTGAAGTCTCACCAAGATTATCGCAGAAAATGCATATCTCAGCTTGAAACCCGACCGAAACCAAGATATCTCCGGTTCTGCATATCAAACGCACAGTGGAGTGGTGAAAACACCAGATAGCGAGTTTCTCGCAGTAAATAGCTCGAAACGAGCGATCTAGATGATTCTGCATACTTCTGACTGAAGTCTCACCAAGATTATCGCAGAAAATGCATATCTCAGCTTGAAACCCGACCGAAACCAAGATATCTCCGGTTCTGCATATCAAACGCACAGTGGAGTGGTGAAAACACCAGATAGCGTGTTTCCCGCACTAAATAGCTCGGAAAGAGCGATCTCAATGATTCTGCATACTTCTGACTGAAGTCTCACCAATATTATCGCAGAAAATGCATATGTCAGCTTGAAACCTGACGAAAATCAAGATGTCGCCGGTTCTGCATATCAAACGACCTGTGGAATGGTGAAAACACCAGATAACTTGTTTCTCGCATTAAATAGCTCGAAACGAGCGATCTAGATGATTCTGCATACTTCTGACTGAAGTATCACCAATATTATCGCAGAAAATGCATATCTCAGCTTGAACCCCGACGAAAACCAAGATGTCGCCGGTTCTGCATATCAAACGACCTGTGGAATGGTGAAAACACCAGATAACTTGTTTCTCGCATTAAATAGCTCGAAACGAGCGATCTAGATGATTCTGCATACTTCTGACTGAAGTCTCACCAATATTATCGCAGAAAATGAATATCTCAGCTTGAAACCCGACGAAAACCAAGATGTCGCCGGTTCTGCATATCAAACGACCTGTGGAGTGGTGAAAACAACCAGATAACGTGTTTCTCGCATTAAATAGCTCGAAACGTGCGATCTAGATGATTCTGCATACTTCTGACTGAAGTCTCACCAATATTATCGCAGAAAATGCACATCTCAGCTTGAAGCCTCACTAAAATCAAGATGTCGCCGGTTCTGCATATCAAACGCACTGTGGAGTGGTCAATACAGCAGATAACGTATTTTTAGCATTAAATAGCTCGAAAAGAGCGATCTCGATAATTCTGCATACTTCTGACAGATTCTCACCAAGATTATCATAGAAAATGCATATCTCAGCTTGAAACCCGCTCGAAACCAAGAAATCTCCGGTTCTGCATATCAAGCGCACTGTGGGGTGGTGAAAACACAAGAAAACGTGTTTCTCGCATTAAATAGCTCGAAAAGAGCGATCTCGATTATTCTGCATACTTCTGACTGAAGTCTCACCAAGATTATCGCAGAAAATGCATATCTCAGCTTGAAACCCGACCGAAACCAAGATATCTCCGGTTCGGCATATCAAACGCACAGTGGAGTGGGGAAAACACCAGATAGCGTGTTTCCCGCATTAAATAGCTCGAAAAGAGCGATCTCCATAATTCTGCATACTTCTCATAGATGAAACACCAAGATTATCGCAGAAAATGCATATTTCTGCTGGAAACACCACGAAAACCAAGTTATCGGCGGCTCTATATATCAAACGCACTGTGGAGTGGTCAAAACACCAGAAAACTTGTTTTTTCGCATTAAATAGCTCGAAACGAGCGATCTAGATGATTCTGCATACTTCTGGCTAAAGTCTCACCAAGATTATCGCCGAAAATGCATATCTCAGCTGGAAACCCCACGAAAACCAAGATATCGCCGGTTCTGCATATCAAACGCCCTGTGGAGTGATGAAAACACCAGATAACGTGTTTCTCGCATTAAATAGCTCGAAAAGAGCGATCTCGATGATTCTGCATACTTCTGACACAAGACTCACCAGGATTATCGAAGAAAATGCATATCTCAACTGGAAACCCCACGAAAACCAAGATATCGCCGGTTCTGCATATCTGAAGCACTGTGGAGTGGTGAAAACACTAGAAAACGTGTTTCTCGCATTAACTAGCTCGAAAAGAGCGTTCTAGATGATTCTGCATACTTCTCATAGATGAAACACCAAGATTATCGCAGAAAATGCATATTTCATCTGGAAACCCCACGAAAACCAAGTTATCGGCGGCTCTGCATATCCAACGCACTGTGGAGTGGTAAAAACACCAGAAAACTTGTTTTTTCGCATTACATAGCTCGAAACGAGCGATCTAGATGATTCTGCACACTTCTGACTGAAGTCTCAACAATATTATCGCAGAAAATGCATATCTCAGCTTGAAACCTCACTAAAATCAAGATGTCGCCGGTTCTGCATATCAAACGCACTGTGGAGTGGTCAATACAGCAGATAACGTGTTTCTCGCATTAAATAGCTCGAAAAGAGCGATCTCGATTATTCTGCATACTTCTGACTGAAGTCTCACCAAGATTATCGCAGAAAATGCATATCTCAGCTTGAAACCCGACCGAAACCAAGATATCTCCGGTTCTGCATATCAAACGCACAGTGGAGTGTTGAAAACACCAGATAGCGAGTTTCTCGCAGTAAATAGCTCGAAACGAGCGATCTAGATGATTCTGCATACTTCTGACTGAAGTCTCACCAAGATTATCGCAGAAAATGCATATCTCAGCTTGAAACCCGTCCGAAACCAAGATATCTCCGGTTCTGCATATCAAACGCACAGTGGAGTGGTGAAAACACCAGATAGCGTGTTTCCCGCACTAAATAGCTCGAAAAGAGCGATCTCAATGATTCTGCATACTTCTGACTGAAGTCTCACCAATATTATCGCAGAAAATGCATATGTCAGCTTGAAACCTCACGAAAATCAAGATGTCGCCGGTTCTGCATATCAGACGCACTGTGGAGTGGTGAAAACACCAGAAAACGTGTTACTCGCATTTACTAGATCGAAAAGAGCGTTCTGGATGATTCTGCATACTTCTCATAGATGAAACAAAGATTAGCGCAGAAAATGCATATTTCAGCTGAAAACCCCACGAAAACCAAGATATCGCCGGTTCTGCATATCAAACGCCCTGTGGAGTGATGAAAACACCAGATAACGTGTTTCTCGCATTAAATAGCTCGAATAGAGCGATCTCGATGATTCTGCATACTTCTCATAGATGAAACACCAAGATTATCGCAGAAAATGCATATTTCAGCTGGAAACCCCACGAAAACCAAGTTATCGGCGGCTCTGCATATCAAACGCACTGTGGAGTGGTAAAAACACCAGAAAACTTGTTTTTTCGCATTAGATAGCTCGAAAAGAGCGATCTAGATGACTCTGCATACTTCTGACTGAAGTCTCACCAAGATTATCGCAGGAAATGCATATCTCATCTTGAAACCCGACCGAAACCAAGGTATCTCCGTGTCTGCATGTCAAACGTACTGTGGAGTGGTGAATACACCAGAAAACGTGTTTCTCGCATTAAATAGCTCGAAAAGAGCGATCTAGATGATTCTGCATACTTCGGACAGAAGTCTCACCAATCTTATCGCAGAAAATGCATATTTCTGCTGGAAACACCACGAAAACCAAGATATCGCCGGTTCTGCATATCAGAAGCACTGTGGAGTGGTGAAAACACCAGATAACGTGTTTCTCGCATTAAATAGCTCGAAAAGAGCGATCTAGATGATTCTGCATACTTCCGACTGAAGTCTCACCAAGATTATCGCAGAAAATGCATATCTCAGCTTGAAACCCGACCGAAACCAAGATATCTCCGGTTCTGCATATCAAACGCACAGTGGAGTGGTGAAAACACCAGATAGCGAGTTTCTCGCAGTAAATAGCTCGAAACGAGCGATCTAGATGATTCTGCATACTTCTGACTGAAGTCTCACCAAGATTATCGCAGAAAATGCATATCTCAGCTTGAAACCCGACCGAAACCAAGATATCTCCGGTTCTGCATATCAAACGCACAGTGGAGTGGTGAAAACACCAGATAGCGTGTTTCCCGCACTAAATAGCTCGAAAAGAGCGATCTCAATGATTCTGCATACTTCTGACTGAAGTCTCACCAATATTATCGCAGAAAATGCATATGTCAGCTTGAAACCTGACGAAAATCAAGATGTCGCCGGTTCTGCATATCAAACGACCTGTGGAATGGTGAAAACACCAGATAACTTGTTTCTCGCATTAAATAGCTCGAAACGAGCGATCTAGATGATTCTGCATACTTCTGACTGAAGTATCACCAATATTATCGCAGAAAATGCATATCTCAGCTTGAACCCCGACGAAAACCAAGATGTCGCCGGTTCTGCATATCAAACGACCTGTGAAATGGTGAAAACACCAGATAACTTGTTTCTCGCATTAAATAGCTCGAAACGAGCGATCTAGATGATTCTGCATACTTCTGACTGAAGTCTCACCAATATTATCGCAGAAAATGAATATCTCAGCTTGAAACCCGACGAAAACCAAGATGTCGCCGGTTCTGCATATCAAACGACCTGTGAAATGGTGAAAACACCAGATAACTTGTTTCTCGCATTAAATAGCTCGAAACGAGCGATCTAGATGATTCTGCATACTTCTGACTGAAGTCTCACCAATATTATCGCAGAAAATGAATATCTCAGCTTGAAACCCGACGAAAACCAAGATGTCGCCGGTTCTGCATATCAGACGACCTGTGGAGTGGTGAAAACAACCAGATAACGTATTTTTAGCATTAAATAGCTCGAAAAGAGCGATCTCGATAATTCTGCATACTTCTGACAGATTCTCACCAAGATTATCATAGAAAATGCATATCTCAGCTTGAAACCCGCTCGAAACCAAGAAATCTCCGGTTCTGCATATCAAGCGCACTGTGGGGTGGTGAAAACACAAGAAAACGTGTTTCTCGCATTAAATAGCTCGAAAAGAGCGATCTCGATTATTCTGCATACTTCTGACTGAAGTCTCACCAAGATTATCGCAGAAAATGCATATCTCAGCTTGAAACCCGACCGAAACCAAGATATCTCCGGTTCTGCATATCAAACGCTCAGTGGAGTGGTGAAAACACCAGATAGCGAGTTTCTCGCAGTAAATAGCTCGAAACGAGCGATCTAGATGATTCTGCATACTTCTGACTGAAGTCTCACCAAGATTATCGCAGAAAATGCATATCTCAGCTTGAAACCCGACCGAAACAAAGATATCTCCGGTTCTGCATATCAAACGCACAGTGGAGTGGGGAAAACACCAGATAGCGTGTTTCCCGCATTAAATAGCTCGAAAAGAGCGATCTCCATGATTCTGCATACTTCTCATAGATGAAACACCAAGATTATCGCAGAAAATGCATATTTCTGCTGGAAACACCACGAAAACCAAGTTATCGGCGGCTCTATATATCAAACGCACTGTGGAGTGGTCAAAACACCAGAAAACTTGTTTTTTCGCATTAAATAGCTCGAAACGAGCGATCTAGATGATTCTGCATACTTCTGGCTAAAGTCTCACCAAGATTATCGCCGAAAATGCATATCTCAGCTGGAAACCCCACGAAAACCAAGATATCGCCGGTTCTGCATATCAAACGCCCTGTGGAGTGATGAAAACACCAGATAACGTGTTTCTCGCATTAAATAGCTCGAAAAGAGCGATCTCGATGATTCTGCATACTTCTGACAGAAGACTCACCAGGATTATCGAAGAAAATGCATATCTCAACTGGAAACCCCACGAAAACCAAGATATCGCCGGTTCTGCATATCTGAAGCACTGTGGAGTGGTGAAAACACTAGAAAACGTGTTTCTCGCATTAACTAGCTCGAAAAGAGCGATCTAGATGATTCTGCATACTTCTCATAGATGAAACACCAAGATTATCGCAGAAAATGCATATTTCATCTGGAAACCCCACGAAAACCAAGTTATCGGCGGCTCTGCATATCCAACGCACTGTGGAGTGGTAAAAACACCAGAAAACTTGTTTTTTCGCATTACATAGCTCGAAACGAGCGATCTAGATGATTCTGCATACTTCTGACTGAAGTCTCAACAATATTATCGCAGAAAATGCATATCTCAGCTTGAAACCTCACTAAAATCAAGATGTCGCCGGTTCTGCATATCAGACGCACTGTGGAGTGGTGAAAACACCAGAAAACGTGTTACTCGCATTAACTAGATCGAAAAGAGCGTTCTGGATGATTCTGCATACTTCTCATAGATGAAACAAAGATTAGCGCAGAAAATGCATATTTCAGCTGGAAACCCCACGAAAACCAAGATATCGCCGGTTCTGCATATCAAACGCCCTGTGGAGTGATGAAAACACCAGATAACGTGTTTCTCGCATTAAATAGCTCGAATAGAGCGATCTCGATGATTCTGCATTTTTCTGACTGAAGTCTCACCAATATTATCGCAGAAAATACATATCTCAGCTTGAAACCCCACGAAAATCAAGATGTCGCCGGTTCTGCATATCAGACGCACTGTGGAGTGGTGAAAACACCAGAAAACGTGTTACTCGCATTAACTAGATCGAAAAGAGCTTTCTGGATGATTCTGCATACTTCTCATAGATGAAACACCAAGATTATCGCAGAAAATGCATATTTCAGCTGGAAACCCCACGAAAACCAAGTTATCGGCGGCTCTGCATATCAAACGCACTGTGGAGTGGTAAAAACACCAGAAAACTTGTTTTTTCGCATTAGATAGCTCGAAAAGAGCGATCTAGATGACTCTGCATACTTCTGACTGAAGTCTCACCAAGATTATCGCAGGAAATGCATATCTCATCTTGAAACCCGACCGAAACAAAGGTATCTCCGTGTCTGCATGTCAAACGTACTGTGGAGTGGTGAATACACCAGAAAACGTGTTTCTCGCATTAAATAGCTCGAAAAGAGCGATCTAGATGATTCTGCATACTTCGGACAGAAGTCTCACCAATCTTATCGCAGAAAATGCATATTTCTGCTGGAAACACCACGAAAACCAAGATATCGCCGGTTCTGCATATCAGAAGCACTGTGGAGTGGTGAAAACACCAGATAACGTGTTTCTCGCATTAAATAGCTCGAAAAGAGCGATCTAGATGATTCTGCATACTTCCGACTGAAGTCTCACCAAGATTATCGCAGAAAATGCATATCTCAGCTTGAAACCCGACCGAAACCAAGATATCTCCGGTTCTGCATATCAAACGCACAGTGGAGTGGTGAAAACACCAGATAGCGTGTTTCCCCCACTAAATAGCTCGAAAAGAGCGATCTCAATGATTCTGCATACTTCTGACTGAAGTCTCACCAATATTATCGCAGAAAATGCATATCTCAGCTTGAAACCTCACGAAAAACAAGATGTCGCCGGTTCTGCATATCAGACGCACTGTGGAGTGGTGAAAACACCAGAAAACGTGTTACTCGCATTAACTAGATCGAAAAGAGCATTCTGGATGATTCTGCATACTTCTCATAGATGAAACAAAGATTAGCGCAGAAAATGCATATTTCAGCTGGAAACCCCACGAAAACCAAGATATCGCCGGTTCTGCATATCAAACGCCCTGTGGAGTGATGAAAACACCAGATAACGTGTTTCTCGCATTAAATAGCTCGAATAGAGCGATCTCGATGATTCTGCATTTTTCTGACTGAAGTCTCACCAATATTATGGCAGAAAATGCATATCCCAGCTTGAAACCTCACGAAAATCAAGATGTCGCCGGTTCTGCATATCAGACGCACTGTGGAGTGGTGAAAACACCAGAAAACGTGTTGCTCGCATTAACTAGATCGAAAAGAGCGTTCTGGATGATTCTGCATACTTCTCATAGATGAAACAAAGATTAGCGCAGAAAATGCATATTTCAGCTGGAAACCCCACGAAAACCAAGATATCGCCGGTTCTGCATATCAAACGCCCTGTGGAGTGATGAAAACACCAGATAACGTGTTCCTCGCATTAAATAGCTCGAATAGAGCGATCTCGATGATTCTGCATTTTTCTGACTGAAGTCTCACCAATATTATCGCAGAAAATGCATATCTCAGCTTGAAACCTCACGAAAATCAAGAAGTCGCCGGTTCTGCATATCAGACGCACTGTGGAGTGGTGAAAACACCAGAAAACGTGTTACTCGCATTAACTAGATCGAAAAGAGCTTTCTGGATGATTCTGCATACTTCTCATAGATGAAACAAAGATTATCGCAGAAAATGCATATTTCAGCTGGAAACCCCTCGAAAACCAAGATATCGCCGGTTCTGCATATCAAACGCCCTGTGGAGTGATGAAAACACCAAATAACGTGTTTCTCGCATTAAATAGCTCGAATAGAGCGATCTCGATGATTCTGCATACTTCTCATAGATGAAACACCAAGATTATCGCAGAAAATGCATATTTCAGCTGGAAACCCCACGAAAACCAAGTTATCGGCGGCTCGGCATATCAAACGCACTGTGGAGTGGTAAAAACACCAGAAAACTTGTTTTTTCGCATTAGATAGCTCGAAAAGAGCGATCTAGATGACTCTGCATACTTCTGACTGAAGTCTCACCAAGATTATCGCAGGAAATGCATATCTCATCTTGAAACCCGACCGAAACCAAGGTATCTCCGTGTCTGCATGTCAAACGTACTGTGGAGTGGTGAATACACCAGAAAACGTGTTTCTCGCATTAAATAGCTCGAAAAGAGCGATCTAGATGATTCTGCATACTTCGGACAGAAGTCTCACCAATCTTATCGCAGAAAATGCATATTTCTGCTGGAAACACCACGAAAACCAAGATATCGCCGGTTCTGCATATCAGAAGCACTGTGGAGTGGTGAAAACACTAGAAAACGTGTTTCTCGCATTAACTAGCTCGAAAAGAGCGATCTAGATGATTCTGCATACTTCTCATAGATGAAACTCCAAGATTATCGCAGAAAATGCATATTTCATCTGGAAACCCCACGAAAACCAAGTTATCGGCGGCTCTGCATATCCAACGCACTGTGGAGTGGTAAAAACACCAGAAAACTTGTTTTTTCGCATTAAATAGCTCGAAAAGAGCGATCTAGATGATTCTGCATACTTCCGACTGAAGTCTCATCAATATTATCGCAGAAAAGGCATATCTCAGCTTGAAACCTCACGAAAATCAAGATATCGCCGGTTCAGCATATCAGACGCTCTGTGGAGTGGTGAAAACACCAGAAAACGTGTTACTCGCATTAACTAGATCGAAAAGAGCGTTCTGGATGATTCTGCATACTTCTCATAGATGAAACAAAGATTAGCGCAGAAAATGCATATTTCAGCTGCAAACCCCACGAAAACCAAGATATCGCCGGTTCTGCATATCAAACGCCCTGTGGAGTGATGAAAACACCAAATAACGTGTTTCTCGCATTAAATAGCTCGAGTAGAGCGATCTCGATGATTCTGCATACTTCTCATAGATGAAACACCAAGATTATCGCAGAAAATGCATATTTCAGCTGGAAACCCCACGAAAACCAAGTTATCGGCGGCTCTGCAAATCAAACGCACTGTGGAGTGGTAAAAACACCAGAAAACTTGTTTTTTCGCATTAGATAGCTCGAAAAGAGCGATCTAGATGACTCTGCATACTTCTGACTGAAGTCTCACCAAGATTATCGCAGGAAATGCATATCTCATCTTGAAACCCGACCGAAACCAAGGTATCTCCGTGTCTGCATGTCAAACGTATTGTGGAGTGGTGAATACACCAGAAAACGTGTTTCTCGCATTAAATAGCTCGAAAAGAGCGATCTAGATGATTCTGCATACTTCGGACAGAAGTCTCACCAATCTTATCGCAGAAAATGCATATTTCTGCTGGAAACACCACGAAAACCAAGATATCGCCGGTTCTGCATATCAGAAGCACTGTGGAGTGGTGAAAACACTAGAAAACGTGTTTCTCGCATTAACTAGCTCGAAAAGAGCGATCTAGATGATTCTGCATACTTCTCATAGATGAAACTCCAAGATTATCGCAGAAAATGCATATTTCATCTGGAAACCCCACGAAAACCAAGTTATCGGCGGCTCTGCATATCCAACGCACTGTGGAGTGGTAAAAACACCAGAAAACGTGTTACTCGCATTAACTAGATCGAAAAGAGCTTTCTGGATGATTCTGCATACTTCTCATAGATGAAACAAAGATTATCGCAGAAAATGCATATTTCAGCTGGAAACCCCACGAAAACCAAGATGTCGCCGGTTCTGCATATCAGTCGCACTGTGGAGTGGTGAAAACACCAGAAAACGTGTTACTCGCATTAACTAGATCGAAAAGAGCTTTCGGGATGATTCTGCATACTTCTCATAGATGAAACAAAGATTATCGCAGAAAATGCATATTTCAGCTGGAAACCACACGAAAACCAAGATATCGCCGGTTCTGCATATCAAACGCCCTGTGGAGTGATGAAAACACCAGAT
The DNA here is from genome assembly GCA_951804975.1 of Anthophora plumipes. Taxonomy (NCBI): domain Eukaryota; kingdom Metazoa; phylum Arthropoda; class Insecta; order Hymenoptera; family Apidae; genus Anthophora; species Anthophora plumipes. The sequence goes on from CATORF010001004.1 coordinate 48,912, forward strand.
AACGTGTTTCTCGCATTAAATAGCTCGAATAGAGCGATCTCGATGATTCTGCATACTTCTCATAGATGAAACAAAGATTATCGCAGAAAATGCATATCTCAGCTGGAAACCCCACGAAAACCAAGATATCGCCGGTTCTGCATATCAGACGCACCGTGGAGTGGTGAAAACACCAGAAAACTTGTTTTTTCGCATTAAATAGCTCGAAACGAGCGATCTAGATGATTCTGCATACTTCTGGCTAAAGTCTCACCAAGATTATCGCAGGAAATGCATATCTCATCTTGAAACCCGACCGAAACCAAGGTATCTCCGTGTCTGCATGTCAAACGTACTGTGGAGTGGTGAATACACCAGAAAACGTGTTTCTCGCATTAAATAGCTCGAAAAGAGCGATCTAGATGATTCTGCATACTTCGGACAGAAGTCTCACCAATCTTATCGCAGAAAATGCATATTTCTGCTGGAAACACCACGAAAACCAAGATATCGCCGGTTCTGCATATCAGAAGCACTGTGGAGTGGTGAAAACACTAGAAAACGTGTTTCTCGCATTAACTAGCTCGAAAAGAGCGATCTAGATGATTCTGCATACTTCTCATAGATGAAACTCCAAGATTATCGCAGAAAATGCATATTTCATCTGGAAACCCCACGAAAACCAAGTTATCGGCGGCTCTGCATATCCAACGCACTGTGGAGTGGTAAAAACACCAGAAAACTTGTTTTTTCGCATTAAATAGCTCGAAAAGAGCGATCTAGATGATTCTGCATACTTCCGACTGAAGTCTCATCAATATTATCGCAGAAAAGGCATATCTCAGCTTGAAACCTCACGAAAATCAAGATATCGCCGGTTCAGCATATCAGACGCTCTGTGGAGTGGTGAAAACACCAGAAAACGTGTTACTCGCATTAACTAGATCGAAAAGAGCGTTCTGGATGATTCTGCATACTTCTCATAGATGAAACAAAGATTAGCGCAGAAAATGCATATTTCAGCTGCAAACCCCACGAAAACCAAGATATCGCCGGTTCTGCATATCAAACGCCCTGTGGAGTGATGAAAACACCAAATAACGTGTTTCTCGCATTAAATAGCTCGAGTAGAGCGATCTCGATGATTCTGCATACTTCTCATAGATGAAACACCAAGATTATCGCAGAAAATGCATATTTCAGCTGGAAACCCCACGAAAACCAAGTTATCGGCGGCTCTGCAAATCAAACGCACTGTGGAGTGGTAAAAACACCAGAAAACTTGTTTTTTCGCATTAGATAGCTCGAAAAGAGCGATCTAGATGACTCTGCATACTTCTGACTGAAGTCTCACCAAGATTATCGCAGGAAATGCATATCTCATCTTGAAACCCGACCGAAACCAAGGTATCTCCGTGTCTGCATGTCAAACGTATTGTGGAGTGGTGAATACACCAGAAAACGTGTTTCTCGCATTAAATAGCTCGAAAAGAGCGATCTAGATGATTCTGCATACTTCGGACAGAAGTCTCACCAATCTTATCGCAGAAAATGCATATTTCTGCTGGAAACACCACGAAAACCAAGATATCGCCGGTTCTGCATATCAGAAGCACTGTGGAGTGGTGAAAACACTAGAAAACGTGTTTCTCGCATTAACTAGCTCGAAAAGAGCGATCTAGATGATTCTGCATACTTCTCATAGATGAAACTCCAAGATTATCGCAGAAAATGCATATTTCATCTGGAAACCCCACGAAAACCAAGTTATCGGCGGCTCTGCATATCCAACGCACTGTGGAGTGGTAAAAACACCAGAAAACGTGTTACTCGCATTAACTAGATCGAAAAGAGCTTTCTGGATGATTCTGCATACTTCTCATAGATGAAACAAAGATTATCGCAGAAAATGCATATTTCAGCTGGAAACCCCACGAAAACCAAGATGTCGCCGGTTCTGCATATCAGTCGCACTGTGGAGTGGTGAAAACACCAGAAAACGTGTTACTCGCATTAACTAGATCGAAAAGAGCTTTCGGGATGATTCTGCATACTTCTCATAGATGAAACAAAGATTATCGCAGAAAATGCATATTTCAGCTGGAAACCACACGAAAACCAAGATATCGCCGGTTCTGCATATCAAACGCCCTGTGGAGTGATGAAAACACCAGATAACGTGTTTCTCGCATTAAATAGCTCGAATAGAGCGATCTCGATGATTCTGCATACTTCTCATAGATGAAACAAAGATTATCGCAGAAAATGCATATCTCAGCTGGAAACCCCACGAAAACCAAGATATCGCCGGTTCTGCATATCAGACGCACTGTGGAGTGGTGAAAACACCAGAAAACTTGTTTTTTCGCATTAAATAGCTCGAAACGAGCGATCTAGATGATTCTGCATACTTCTGGCTAAAGTCTCACCAAGATTATCGCCGAAAATGCATATCTCAGCTGGAAACCCCACGAAAACCAAGATATCGCCGGTTCTGCATATCAAACGCCCTGTGGAGTGATGAAAACACCAGATAACGTGTTTCCCGCATTAAGTAGCTCGAAAAGAGCGATCTCGATTATTCTGCATACTTCTGACTGAAGTCTCACCAAGATTATCGCAGAAAATGCATATCTCAGCTTGAAACCCGACCGAAACCAAGATATCGCCGGTTCTGCATATCAAACGCCCTGTGGAGTGATGAAAACACCAGATAACGTGTTTCTCGCATTAAATAGCTCGAATAGAGCGATCTCGATGATTCTGCATACTTCTCATAGATGAAACAAAGATTATCGCAGAAAATGCATATCTCAGCTGGAAACCCCACGAAAACCAAGATATCGCCGGTTCTGCATATCAGACGCACTGTGGAGTGGTGAAAACACCAGAAAACGTGTTACTCGCATTAACTAGCTCGAAAAACGCGTTCTGGATGATTCTGCATACTTCTCATAGATGAAACAAAGATTATCGCAGAAAATGCATATTTCAGCTGGAAACCCCACGAAAACCAAGATATCGCAGGATCTGCATATCAGACGCACTGTGGAGTGGTGAAAACACCAGAAAACGTGTTACTCGCATTAACTAGCTCGAAAAGAGCGTTTTGGATGATTCTGCATACTTCTCATAGATGAATCAAAGATTATCGCAGAAAATGCATATCTCAGCTGGAAACCCCACGAAAACCAAGATATCGCCGGTTCTGCATATCAGACGCACTGTGGAGTGGTGAAAACACCAGAAAACGTGTTACTCGCATTAACTATCTCGAAATGAGCGTTCTGGATGATTCTGCATACTTCTCATAGATGAAACAAAGATTATCGCAGAAAATGCATATTTCAGCTGGAAACCCCACGAAAACCAAGTTATCGGCGGCTCTACATATCAGACGCACTGTGGAGTGGTGACAACACCAGAAAACGTGTTTCTCGCATTAAATAGCTCGAAAAGAGCGATCTAGATGATTCTGCATACTTCTGACTAAAGTCTCACCAAGATTTTCGCAGAAAATGCATATCTCAGCTGGAAACCCCACGAAAACCAAGATATCGCAGGTTCTGCATATCAGACGCACTGTGGAGTGGTGAAAACACCAGAAAACGTGTTACTCGCATTAACTAGCTCGAAAAGAGCGTTTTGGATGATTCTGCATACTTCTCATAGATGAATCAAAGATTATCGCAGAATATGCATATCTCAGCTGGAAACCCCACGAAAACCAAGATATCGCCGGTTCTGCATATCAGACGCACTGTCGAGTGGTGAAAACACCAGAAAACGTGTTACTCGCATTAACTAGCTCGAAATGAGCGTTCTGGATGATTCTGCATACTTCTCATAGATGAATCAAAGATTATCGCAGAAAATGCATATCTCAGCTGGAAACCCCACGAAAACCAAGATATCGCCGGTTCTGCATATCAGACGCACTGTGGAGTGGTGAAAACACCAGAAAACGTGTTACTCGCATTAACTAGCTCGAAAAGAGCGTTCTGGATGATTCTGCATACTTCTCATAGATGAAACAAAGATTATCGCAGAAAATGCATATTTCAGCTGGAAACCCCACGAAAACCAAGTTATCGGCGGCTCTACATATCAGACGCACTGTGGAGTGGTGACAACACCAGAAAACGTGTTTCTCGCATTAAATAGCTCGAAAAGAGCGATCTAGATGATTCTGCATACTTCTGACTAAAGTCTCACCAAGATTTTCGCAGAAAATGCATATCTCAGCTGGAAACCCCACGAAAACCAAGATATCGCAGGTTCTGCATATCAGACGCACTGTGGAGTGGTGAAAACACCAGAAAACGTGTTACTCGCATTAACTAGCTCGAAAAGAGCGTTCTGGATGATTCTGCATACTTCTCATAGCTGAAACAAAGATTATCGCAGAAAATGCATATCTCAGCTTGAAACCCGACCGAAACCAAGATATCTCCGGTTCTGCATATCAAACGCACAGTGGAGTGGTGAAAACACCAGATAGCGAGTTTCTCGCAGTAAATAGCTCGAAACGAGCGATCTAGATGATTCTGCATACTTCTGACTGAAGTCTCACCAAGATTATCGCAGAAAATGCATATCTCAGCTTGAAACCCGACCGAAACCAAGATATCTCCGGTTCTGCATATCAAACGCACAGTGGAGTGGTGAAAACACCAGATAGCGTGTTTCCCGCACTAAATAGCTCGAAAAGAGCGATCTCAATGATTCTGCATACTTCTGACTGAAGTCTCACCAATATTATCGCAGAAAATGCATATGTCAGCTTGAAACCTGACGAAAATCAAGATGTCGCCGGTTCTGCATATCAAACGACCTGTGGAATGGTGAAAACACCAGATAACTTGTTTCTCGCATTAAATAGCTCGAAACGAGCGATCTAGATGATTCTGCATACTTCTGACTGAAGTATCACCAATATTATCGCAGAAAATGCATATCTCAGCTTGAACCCCGACGAAAACCAAGATGTCGCCGGTTCTGCATATCAAACGACCTGTGAAATGGTGAAAACACCAGATAACTTGTTTCTCGCATTAAATAGCTCGAAACGAGCGATCTAGATGATTCTGCATACTTCTGACTGAAGTCTCACCAATATTATCGCAGAAAATGAATATCTCAGCTTGAAACCCGACGAAAACCAAGATGTCGCCGGTTCTGCATATCAAACGACCTGTGAAATGGTGAAAACACCAGATAACTTGTTTCTCGCATTAAATAGCTCGAAACGAGCGATCTAGATGATTCTGCATACTTCTGACTGAAGTCTCACCAATATTATCGCAGAAAATGAATATCTCAGCTTGAAACCCGACGAAAACCAAGATGTCGCCGGTTCTGCATATCAAACGACCTGTGGAGTGGTGAAAACAACCAGATAACGTATTTTTAGCATTAAATAGCTCGAAAAGAGCGATCTCGATAATTCTGCATACTTCTGACAGATTCTCACCAAGATTATCATAGAAAATGCATATCTCAGCTTGAAACCCGCTCGAAACCAAGAAATCTCCGGTTCTGCATATCAAGCGCACTGTGGGGTGGTGAAAACACAAGAAAACGTGTTTCTCGCATTAAATAGCTCGAAAAGAGCGATCTCGATTATTCTGCATACTTCTGACTGAAGTCTCACCAAGATTATCGCAGAAAATGCATATCTCAGCTTGAAACCCGACCGAAACCAAGATATCTCCGGTTCTGCATATCAAACGATCAGTGGAGTGGTGAAAACACCAGATAGCGAGTTTCTCGCAGTAAATAGCTCGAAACGAGCGATCTAGATGATTCTGCATACTTCTGACTGAAGTCTCACCAAGATTATCGCAGAAAATGCATATCTCAGCTTGAAACCCGACCGAAACCAAGATATCTCCGGTTCTGCATATCAAACGCACAGTGGAGTGGGGAAAACACCAGATAGCGTGTTTCCCGCATTAAATAGCTCGAAAAGAGCGATCTCCATGATTCTGCATACTTCTCATAGATGAAACACCAAGATTATCGCAGAAAATGCATATTTCTGCTGGAAACACCACGAAAACCAAGTTATCGGCGGCTCTATATATCAAACGCACTGTGGAGTGGTCAAAACACCAGAAAACTTGTTTTTTCGCATTAAATAGCTCGAAACGAGCGATCTAGATGATTCTGCATACTTCTGGCTAAAGTCTCACCAAGATTATCGCCGAAAATGCATATCTCAGCTGGAAACCCCACGAAAACCAAGATATCGCCGGTTCTGCATATCAAACGCCCTGTGGAGTGATGAAAACACCAGATAACGTGTTTCTCGCATTAAATAGCTCGAAAAGAGCGATCTCGATGATTCTGCATACTTCTGACAGAAGACTCACCAGGATTATCGAAGAAAATGCATATCTCAACTGGAAACCCCACGAAAACCAAGATATCGCCGGTTCTGCATATCTGAAGCACTGTGGAGTGGTGAAAACACTAGAAAACGTGTTTCTCGCATTAACTAGCTCGAAAAGAGCGATCTAGATGATTCTGCATACTTCTCATAGATGAAACACCAAGATTATCGCAGAAAATGCATATTTCATCTGGAAACCCCACGAAAACCAAGTTATCGGCGGCTCTGCATATCCAACGCACTGTGGAGTGGTAAAAACACCAGAAAACTTGTTTTTTCGCATTACATAGCTCGAAACGAGCGATCTAGATGATTCTGCATACTTCTGACTGAAGTCTCAACAATATTATCGCAGAAAATGCATATCTCAGCTTGAAACCTCACTAAAATCAAGATGTCGCCGGTTCTGCATATCAGACGCACTGTGGAGTGGTGAAAACACCAGAAAACGTGTTACTCGCATTAACTAGATCGAAAAGAGCGTTCTGGATGATTCTGCATACTTCTCATAGATGAAACAAAGATTAGCGCAGAAAATGCATATTTCAGCTGGAAACCCCACGAAAACCAAGATATCGCCGGTTCTGCATATCAAACGCCCTGTGGAGTGATGAAAACACCAGATAACGTGTTTCTCGCATTAAATAGCTCGAATAGAGCGATCTCGATGATTCTGCATTTTTCTGACTGAAGTCTCACCAATATTATCGCAGAAAATACATATCTCAGCTTGAAACCTCACGAAAATCAAGATGTCGCCGGTTCTGCATATCAGACGCACTGTGGAGTGGTGAAAACACCAGAAAACGTGTTACTCGCATTAACTAGATCGAAAAGAGCTTTCTGGATGATTCTGCATACTTCTCATAGATGAAACACCAAGATTATCGCAGAAAATGCATATTTCAGCTGGAAACCCCACGAAAACCAAGTTATCGGCGGCTCTGCATATCAGAAGCACTGTGGAGTGGTGAAAACACCAGATAACGTGTTTCTCGCATTAAATAGCTCGAAAAGAGCGATCTAGATGATTCTGCATACTTCCGACTGAAGTCTCACCAAGATTATCGCAGAAAATGCATATCTCAGCTTGAAACCCGACCGAAACCAAGATATCTCCGGTTCTGCATATCAAACGCACAGTGGAGTGGTGAAAACACCAGATAGCGTGTTTCCCCCACTAAATAGCTCGAAAAGAGCGATCTCAATGATTCTGCATACTTCTGACTGAAGTCTCACCAAGATTATCGCAGAAAATACATATCTCAGCTTGAAACCTCACGAAAATCAAGATGTCGCCGGTTCTGCATATCAGACGCACTGTGGAGTGGTGAAAACACCAGAAAACGTGTTTCTCGCATTAAATAGCTCGAAAAGAGCGATCTCGATGATTCTGCATACTTCTGACAGAAGACTCACCAGGATTATCGAAGAAAATGCATATCTCAACTGGAAACCCCACGAAAACCAAGATATCGCCGGTTCTGCATATCTGAAGCACTGTGGAGTGGTGAAAACACTAGAAAACGTGTTTCTCGCATTAACTAGCTCGAAAAGAGCTTTCTGGATGATTCTGCATACTTCTCATAGATGAAACACCAAGATTATCGCAGAAAATGCATATTTCAGCTGGAAACCCCACGAAAACCAAGTTATCGGCGGCTCTGCATATCAGAAGCACTGTGGAGTGGTGAAAACACCAGATAACGTGTTTCTCGCATTAAATAGCTCGAATAGAGCGATCTCGATGATTCTGCATTTTTCTGACTGAAGTCTCACCAATATTATCGCAGAAAATACATATCTCAGCTTGAAACCTCACGAAAATCAAGATGTCGCCGGTTCTGCATATCAGACGCACTGTGGAGTGGTGAAAACACCAGAAAACGTGTTTCTCGCATTAAATAGCTCGAAAAGAGCGATCTCGATGATTCTGCATACTTCTGACAGAAGACTCACCAGGATTATCGAAGAAAATGCATATCTCAACTGGAAACCCCACGAAAACCAAGATATCGCCGGTTCTGCATATCTGAAGCACTGTGGAGTGGTGAAAACACTAGAAAACGTGTTTCTCGCATTAACTAGCTCGAAAAGAGCTTTCTGGATGATTCTGCATACTTCTCATAGATGAAACACCAAGATTATCGCAGAAAATGCATATTTCAGCTGGAAACCCCACGAAAACCAAGTTATCGGCGGCTCTGCATATCAGAAGCACTGTGGAGTGGTGAAAACACCAGATAACGTGTTTCTCGCATTACATAGCTCGAAACGAGCGATCTAGATGATTCTGCATACTTCTGACTGAAGTCTCAACAATATTATCGCAGAAAATGCATATCTCAGCTTGAAACCTCACTAAAATCAAGATGTCGCCGGTTCTGCATATCAGACGCACTGTGGAGTGGTAAAAACACCAGAAAACTTGTTTTTTCGCATTAGATAGCTCGAAAAGAGCGATCTAGATGACTCTGCATACTTCTGACTGAAGTCTCACCAAGATTATCGCAGGAAATGCATATCTCATCTTGAAATCCGACCGAAACAAAGGTATCTCCGTGTCTGCATGTCAAACGTACTGTGGAGTGGTGAATACACGAGAAAACGTGTTTCTCGCATTAAATAGCTCGAAAAGAGCGATCTAGATGATTCTGCATACTTCGGACAGAAGTCTCACCAATCTTATCGCAGAAAATGCATATTTCTGCTGGAAACACCACGAAAACCAAGATATCGCCGGTTCTGCATATCAGAAGCACTGTGGAGTGGTGAAAACACCAGATAACGTGTTTCTCGCATTAAATAGCTCGAAAAGAGCGATCTAGATGATTCTGCATACTTCCGACTGAAGTCTCACCAAGATTATCGCAGAAAATGCATATCTCAGCTTGAAACCCGACCGAAACCAAGATATCTCCGGTTCTGCATATCAAACGCACAGTGGAGTGGTGAAAACACCAGATAGCGTGTTTCCCCCACTAAATAGCTCGAAAAGAGCGATCTCAATGATTCTGCATACTTCTGACTGAAGTCTCACCAATATTATCGCAGAAAATGCATATCTCAGCTTGAAACCTCACGAAAAACAAGATGTCGCCGGTTCTGCATATCAGACGCACTGTGGAGTGGTGAAAACACCAGAAAACGTGTTACTCGCATTAACTAGATCGAAAAGAGCATTCTGGATGATTCTGCATACTTCTCATAGATGAAACAAAGATTAGCGCAGAAAATGCATATTTCAGCTGGAAACCCCACGAAAACCAAGATATCGCCGGTTCTGCATATCAAACGCCCTGTGGAGTGATGAAAACACCAGATAACGTGTTTCTCGCATTAAATAGCTCGAATAGAGCGATCTCGATGATTCTGCATTTTTCTGACTGAAGTCTCACCAATATTATGGCAGAAAATGCATATCCCAGCTTGAAACCTCACGAAAATCAAGATGTCGCCGGTTCTGCATATCAGACGCACTGTGGAGTGGTGAAAACACCAGAAAACGTGTTGCTCGCATTAACTAGATCGAAAAGAGCGTTCTGGATGATTCTGCATACTTCTCATAGATGAAACAAAGATTAGCGCAGAAAATGCATATTTCAGCTGGAAACCCCACGAAAACCAAGATATCGCCGGTTCTGCATATCAAACGCCCTGTGGAGTGATGAAAACACCAGATAACGTGTTCCTCGCATTAAATAGCTCGAATAGAGCGATCTCGATGATTCTGCATTTTTCTGACTGAAGTCTCACCAATATTATCGCAGGAAATGCATATCTCAGCTTGAAACCTCACGAAAATCAAGAAGTCGCCGGTTCTGCATATCAGACGCACTGTGGAGTGGTGAAAACACCAGAAAACGTGTTACTCGCATTAACTAGATCGAAAAGAGCTTTCTGGATGATTCTGCATACTTCTCATAGATGAAACAAAGATTATCGCAGAAAATGCATATTTCAGCTGGAAACCCCTCGAAAACCAAGATATCGCCGGTTCTGCATATCAAACGCCCTGTGGAGTGATGAAAACACCAAATAACGTGTTTCTCGCATTAAATAGCTCGAATAGAGCGATCTCGATGATTCTGCATACTTCTCATAGATGAAACACCAAGATTATCGCAGAAAATGCATATTTCAGCTGGAAACCCCACGAAAACCAAGTTATCGGCGGCTCTGCATATCAAACGCACTGTGGAGTGGTAAAAACACCAGAAAACTTGTTTTTTCGCATTAGATAGCTCGAAAAGAGCGATCTAGATGACTCTGCATACTTCTGACTGAAGTCTCACCAAGATTATCGCAGGAAATGCATATCTCATCTTGAAACCCGACCGAAACCAAGGTATCTCCGTGTCTGCATGTCAAACGTACTGTGGAGTGGTGAATACACCAGAAAACGTGTTTCTCGCATTAAATAGCTCGAAAAGAGCGATCTAGATGATTCTGCATACTTCGGACAGAAGTCTCACCAATCTTATCGCAGAAAATGCATATTTCTGCTGGAAACACCACGAAAACCAAGATATCGCCGGTTCTGCATATCAGAAGCACTGTGGAGTGGTGAAAACACTAGAAAACGTGTTTCTCGCATTAACTAGCTCGAAAAGAGCGATCTAGATGATTCTGCATACTTCTCATAGATGAAACTCCAAGATTATCGCAGAAAATGCATATTTCATCTGGAAACCCCACGAAAACCAAGTTATCGGCGGCTCTGCATATCCAACGCACTGTGGAGTGGTAAAAACACCAGAAAACTTGTTTTTTCGCATTAAATAGCTCGAAAAGAGCGATCTAGATGATTCTGCATACTTCCGACTGAAGTCTCATCAATATTATCGCAGAAAAAGCATATCTCAGCTGGAAACCCCACGAAAACCAAGATATCGCCGGTTCTGCATATCAGACGCACTGTGGAGTGGTGAAAACACCAGAAAACGTGTTACTCGCATTAACTAGCTCGAAAAGAGCGTTTTGGATGATTCTGCATACTTCTCATAGATGAATCAAAGATTATCGCAGAAAATGCATATCTCAGCTGGAAACCCCACGAAAACCAAGATATCGCCGGTTCTGCATATCAGACGCACTGTGGAGTGGTGAAAACACCAGAAAACGTGTTACTCGCATTAACTATCTCGAAATGAGCGTTCTGGATGATTCTGCATACTTCTCATAGATGAAACAAAGATTATCGCAGAAAATGCATATTTCAGCTGGAAACCCCACGAAAACCAAGTTATCGGCGGCTCTACATATCAGACGCACTGTGGAGTGGTGACAACACCAGAAAACGTGTTTCTCGCATTAAATAGCTCGAAAAGAGCGATCTAGATGATTCTGCATACTTCTGACTAAAGTCTCACCAAGATTTTCGCAGAAAATGCATATCTCAGCTGGAAACCCCACGAAAACCAAGATATCGCAGGTTCTGCATATCAGACGCACTGTGGAGTGGTGAAAACACCAGAAAACGTGTTACTCGCATTAACTAGCTCGAAAAGAGCGTTTTGGATGATTCTGCATACTTCTCATAGATGAATCAAAGATTATCGCAGAATATGCATATCTCAGCTGGAAACCCCACGAAAACCAAGATATCGCCGGTTCTGCATATCAGACGCACTGTGGAGTGGTGAAAACACCAGAAAACGTGTTACTCGCATTAACTAGCTCGAAATGAGCGTTCTGGATGATTCTGCATACTTCTCATAGATGAATCAAAGATTATCGCAGAAAATGCATATCTCAGCTGGAAACCCCACGAAAACCAAGATATCGCCGGTTCTGCATATCAGACGCACTGTGGTGTGGTGAAAACACCAGAAAACGTGTTACTCGCATTAACTAGCTCGAAAAGAGCGTTCTGGATGATTCTGCATACTTCTCATAGATGAAACAAAGATTATCGCAGAAAATGCATATTTCAGCTGGAAACCCCACGAAAACCAAGTTATCGGCGGCTCTACATATCAGACGCACTGTGGAGTAGTGACAACACCAGAAAACGTGTTTCTCGCATTAAATAGCTCGAAAAGAGCGATCGAGATGATTCTGCATACTTCTGACTAAAGTCTCACCAAGATTTTCGCAGAAAATGCATATCTCAGCTGGAAACCCCACGAAAACCAAGATATCGCAGGTTCTGCATATCAGACGCACTGTGGAGTGGTGAAAACACCAGAAAACGTGTTACTCGCATTAACTAGCTCGAAAAGAGCGTTCTGGATGATTCTGCATACTTCTCATAGCTGAAACAAAGATTATCGCAGAAAATGCATATCTCAGCTTGAAACCCGACCGAAACCAAGATATCTCCGGTTCTGCATATCAAACGCACAGTGGAGTGGTGAAAACACCAGATAGCGAGTTTCTCGCATTAAATAGCTCGAAACGAGCGATCTAGATGATTCTGCATACTTCTGACTGAAGTCTCACCAAGATTATCGCAGAAAATGCATATCTCAGCTTGAAACCCGACCGAAACCAAGATATCTCCGGTTCTGCATATCAAACGCACAGTGGAGTGGTGAAAACACCAGATAGCGTGTTTCCCGCATTAAATAGCTCGAAAAGAGCGATCTCGATGATTCTGCATACTTCTGACTGAAGTCTCATCAATATTATCGCAGAAAATGCATATCTCAGCTAGAAACCTCACGAAAATCAAGATATCGCCGGTTCTGCATATCAGACGCACTGTGGAGTGGTGAAAACACCAGAAAACGTGTTACTCGCATTAACTAGATCGAAAAGAGCGTTCTGGATGATTCTGCATACTTCTCATAGATGAAACAAAGATTAGCGCAGAAAATGCATATTTCAGCTGGAAACCCCACGAAAACCAAGATATCGCCGGTTCTGCATATCAAACGCCCTGTGGAGTGATGAAAACACCAGATAACGTGTTTCTCGCATTAAATAGCTCGAATAGAGCGATCTCGATGATTCTGCATTTTTCTGACTGAAGTCTCACCAATATTATCGCAGAAAATGCATATCTCAGCTTGAAACCTCACGAAAATCAAGATGTCGCCGGTTCTGCATATCAGTCGCACTGTGGAGTGGTGAAAACACCAGAAAACGTGTTACTCGCATTAACTAGATCGAAAAGAGCTTTCGGGATGATTCTGCATACTTCTCATAGATGAAACAAAGATTATCGCAGAAAATGCATATTTCAGCTGGAAACCACACGAAAACCAAGATATCGCCGGTTCTGCATATCAAACACCCTGTGGAGTGATGAAAACACCAGATAACGTGTTTCTCGCATTAAATAGCTCGAATAGAGCGATCTCGATGATTCTGCATACTTCTCATAGATGAAACACCAAGCTTATCGCAGAAAATGCATATTTCAGCTGGAAACCCCACGACAACCAAGTTATCGGCGGCTCTGCATATCCAACGCACTGTGGAGTGGTAAAAACACCAGAAAACTTGTTTTTTCGCATTACATAGCTCGAAACGAGCGATCTAGATGATTCTGCATACTTCTGACTGAAGTCTCAACAATATTATCGCAGAAAATGCATATCTCAGCTTGAAACCTCACTAAAATCAAGATGTCGCCGGTTCTGCATATCAGACGCACTGTGGAGTGGTGAAAACACCAGAAAACGTGTTACTCGCATTAACTAGATCGAAAAGAGCGTTCTGGATGATTCTGCATACTTCTCATAGATGAAACAAAGATTAGCGCAGAAAATGCATATTTCAGCTGGAAACCCCACGAAAACCAAGATATCGCCGGTTCTGCATATCAAACGCCCTGTGGAGTGATGAAAACACCAGATAACGTGTTTCTCGCATTAAATAGCTCGAATAGAGCGATCTCGATGATTCTGCATTTTTCTGACTGAAGTCTCACCAATATTATCGCAGAAAATACATATCTCAGCTTGAAACCTCACGAAAATCAAGATGTCGCCGGTTCTGCATATCAGACGCACTGTGGAGTGGTGAAAACACCAGAAAACGTGTTACTCGCATTAACTAGATCGAAAAGAGCTTTCTGGATGATTCTGCATACTTCTCATAGATGAAACACCAAGATTATCGCAGAAAATGCATATTTCAGCTGGAAACCCCACGAAAACCAAGTTATCGGCGGCTCTGCATATCAGAAGCACTGTGGAGTGGTGAAAACACCAGATAACGTGTTTCTCGCATTAAATAGCTCGAAAAGAGCGATCTAGATGATTCTGCATACTTCCGACTGAAGTCTCACCAAGATTATCGCAGAAAATGCATATCTCAGCTTGAAACCCGACCGAAACCAAGATATCTCCGGTTCTGCATATCAAACGCACAGTGGAGTGGTGAAAACACCAGATAGCGTGTTTCCCCCACTAAATAGCTCGAAAAGAGCGATCTCAATGATTCTGCATACTTCTGACTGAAGTCTCACCAAGATTATCGCAGAAAATACATATCTCAGCTTGAAACCTCACGAAAATCAAGATGTCGCCGGTTCTGCATATCAGACGCACTGTGGAGTGGTGAAAACACCAGAAAACGTGTTTCTCGCATTAAATAGCTCGAAAAGAGCGATCTCGATGATTCTGCATACTTCTGACAGAAGACTCACCAGGATTATCGAAGAAAATGCATATCTCAACTGGAAACCCCACGAAAACCAAGATATCGCCGGTTCTGCATATCTGAAGCACTGTGGAGTGGTGAAAACACTAGAAAACGTGTTTCTCGCATTAACTAGCTCGAAAAGAGCTTTCTGGATGATTCTGCATACTTCTCATAGATGAAACACCAAGATTATCGCAGAAAATGCATATTTCAGCTGGAAACCCCACGAAAACCAAGTTATCGGCGGCTCTGCATATCAGAAGCACTGTGGAGTGGTGAAAACACCAGATAACGTGTTTCTCGCATTAAATAGCTCGAATAGAGCGATCTCGATGATTCTGCATTTTTCTGACTGAAGTCTCACCAATATTATCGCAGAAAATACATATCTCAGCTTGAAACCTCACGAAAATCAAGATGTCGCCGGTTCTGCATATCAGACGCACTGTGGAGTGGTGAAAACACCAGAAAACGTGTTTCTCGCATTAAATAGCTCGAAAAGAGCGATCTCGATGATTCTGCATACTTCTGACAGAAGACTCACCAGGATTATCGAAGAAAATGCATATCTCAACTGGAAACCCCACGAAAACCAAGATATCGCCGGTTCTGCATATCTGAAGCACTGTGGAGTGGTGAAAACACTAGAAAACGTGTTTCTCGCATTAACTAGCTCGAAAAGAGCTTTCTGGATGATTCTGCATACTTCTCATAGATGAAACACCAAGATTATCGCAGAAAATGCATATTTCAGCTGGAAACCCCACGAAAACCAAGTTATCGGCGGCTCTGCATATCAGAAGCACTGTGGAGTGGTGAAAACACCAGATAACGTGTTTCTCGCATTACATAGCTCGAAACGAGCGATCTAGATGATTCTGCATACTTCTGACTGAAGTCTCAACAATATTATCGCAGAAAATGCATATCTCAGCTTGAAACCTCACTAAAATCAAGATGTCGCCGGTTCTGCATATCAGACGCACTGTGGAGTGGTAAAAACACCAGAAAACTTGTTTTTTCGCATTAGATAGCTCGAAAAGAGCGATCTAGATGACTCTGCATACTTCTGACTGAAGTCTCACCAAGATTATCGCAGGAAATGCATATCTCATCTTGAAATCCGACCGAAACAAAGGTATCTCCGTGTCTGCATGTCAAACGTACTGTGGAGTGGTGAATACACGAGAAAACGTGTTTCTCGCATTAAATAGCTCGAAAAGAGCGATCTAGATGATTCTGCATACTTCGGACAGAAGTCTCACCAATCTTATCGCAGAAAATGCATATTTCTGCTGGAAACACCACGAAAACCAAGATATCGCCGGTTCTGCATATCAGAAGCACTGTGGAGTGGTGAAAACACCAGATAACGTGTTTCTCGCATTAAATAGCTCGAAAAGAGCGATCTAGATGATTCTGCATACTTCCGACTGAAGTCTCACCAAGATTATCGCAGAAAATGCATATCTCAGCTTGAAACCCGACCGAAACCAAGATATCTCCGGTTCTGCATATCAAACGCACAGTGGAGTGGTGAAAACACCAGATAGCGTGTTTCCCCCACTAAATAGCTCGAAAAGAGCGATCTCAATGATTCTGCATACTTCTGACTGAAGTCTCACCAATATTATCGCAGAAAATGCATATCTCAGCTTGAAACCTCACGAAAAACAAGATGTCGCCGGTTCTGCATATCAGACGCACTGTGGAGTGGTGAAAACACCAGAAAACGTGTTACTCGCATTAACTAGATCGAAAAGAGCATTCTGGATGATTCTGCATACTTCTCATAGATGAAACAAAGATTAGCGCAGAAAATGCATATTTCAGCTGGAAACCCCACGAAAACCAAGATATCGCCGGTTCTGCATATCAAACGCCCTGTGGAGTGATGAAAACACCAGATAACGTGTTTCTCGCATTAAATAGCTCGAATAGAGCGATCTCGATGATTCTGCATTTTTCTGACTGAAGTCTCACCAATATTATGGCAGAAAATGCATATCCCAGCTTGAAACCTCACGAAAATCAAGATGTCGCCGGTTCTGCATATCAGACGCACTGTGGAGTGGTGAAAACACCAGAAAACGTGTTGCTCGCATTAACTAGATCGAAAAGAGCGTTCTGGATGATTCTGCATACTTCTCATAGATGAAACAAAGATTAGCGCAGAAAATGCATATTTCAGCTGGAAACCCCACGAAAACCAAGATATCGCCGGTTCTGCATATCAAACGCCCTGTGGAGTGATGAAAACACCAGATAACGTGTTCCTCGCATTAAATAGCTCGAATAGAGCGATCTCGATGATTCTGCATTTTTCTGACTGAAGTCTCACCAATATTATCGCAGGAAATGCATATCTCAGCTTGAAACCTCACGAAAATCAAGAAGTCGCCGGTTCTGCATATCAGACGCACTGTGGAGTGGTGAAAACACCAGAAAACGTGTTACTCGCATTAACTAGATCGAAAAGAGCTTTCTGGATGATTCTGCATACTTCTCATAGATGAAACAAAGATTATCGCAGAAAATGCATATTTCAGCTGGAAACCCCTCGAAAACCAAGATATCGCCGGTTCTGCATATCAAACGCCCTGTGGAGTGATGAAAACACCAAATAACGTGTTTCTCGCATTAAATAGCTCGAATAGAGCGATCTCGATGATTCTGCATACTTCTCATAGATGAAACACCAAGATTATCGCAGAAAATGCATATTTCAGCTGGAAACCCCACGAAAACCAAGTTATCGGCGGCTCTGCATATCAAACGCACTGTGGAGTGGTAAAAACACCAGAAAACTTGTTTTTTCGCATTAGATAGCTCGAAAAGAGCGATCTAGATGACTCTGCATACTTCTGACTGAAGTCTCACCAAGATTATCGCAGGAAATGCATATCTCATCTTGAAACCCGACCGAAACCAAGGTATCTCCGTGTCTGCATGTCAAACGTACTGTGGAGTGGTGAATACACCAGAAAACGTGTTTCTCGCATTAAATAGCTCGAAAAGAGCGATCTAGATGATTCTGCATACTTCGGACAGAAGTCTCACCAATCTTATCGCAGAAAATGCATATTTCTGCTGGAAACACCACGAAAACCAAGATATCGCCGGTTCTGCATATCAGAAGCACTGTGGAGTGGTGAAAACACTAGAAAACGTGTTTCTCGCATTAACTAGCTCGAAAAGAGCGATCTAGATGATTCTGCATACTTCTCATAGATGAAACTCCAAGATTATCGCAGAAAATGCATATTTCATCTGGAAACCCCACGAAAACCAAGTTATCGGCGGCTCTGCATATCCAACGCACTGTGGAGTGGTAAAAACACCAGAAAACTTGTTTTTTCGCATTAAATAGCTCGAAAAGAGCGATCTAGATGATTCTGCATACTTCCGACTGAAGTCTCATCAATATTATCGCAGAAAAAGCATATCTCAGCTGGAAACCCCACGAAAACCAAGATATCGCCGGTTCTGCATATCAGACGCACTGTGGAGTGGTGAAAACACCAGAAAACGTGTTACTCGCATTAACTAGCTCGAAAAGAGCGTTTTGGATGATTCTGCATACTTCTCATAGATGAATCAAAGATTATCGCAGAAAATGCATATCTCAGCTGGAAACCCCACGAAAACCAAGATATCGCCGGTTCTGCATATCAGACGCACTGTGGAGTGGTGAAAACACCAGAAAACGTGTTACTCGCATTAACTATCTCGAAATGAGCGTTCTGGATGATTCTGCATACTTCTCATAGATGAAACAAAGATTATCGCAGAAAATGCATATTTCAGCTGGAAACCCCACGAAAACCAAGTTATCGGCGGCTCTACATATCAGACGCACTGTGGAGTGGTGACAACACCAGAAAACGTGTTTCTCGCATTAAATAGCTCGAAAAGAGCGATCTAGATGATTCTGCATACTTCTGACTAAAGTCTCACCAAGATTTTCGCAGAAAATGCATATCTCAGCTGGAAACCCCACGAAAACCAAGATATCGCAGGTTCTGCATATCAGACGCACTGTGGAGTGGTGAAAACACCAGAAAACGTGTTACTCGCATTAACTAGCTCGAAAAGAGCGTTTTGGATGATTCTGCATACTTCTCATAGATGAATCAAAGATTATCGCAGAATATGCATATCTCAGCTGGAAACCCCACGAAAACCAAGATATCGCCGGTTCTGCATATCAGACGCACTGTGGAGTGGTGAAAACACCAGAAAACGTGTTACTCGCATTAACTAGCTCGAAATGAGCGTTCTGGATGATTCTGCATACTTCTCATAGATGAATCAAAGATTATCGCAGAAAATGCATATCTCAGCTGGAAACCCCACGAAAACCAAGATATCGCCGGTTCTGCATATCAGACGCACTATGGTGTGGTGAAAACACCAGAAAACGTGTTACTCGCATTAACTAGCTCGAAAAGAGCGTTCTGGATGATTCTGCATACTTCTCATAGATGAAACAAAGATTATCGCAGAAAATGCATATTTCAGCTGGAAACCCCACGAAAACCAAGTTATCGGCGGCTCTACATATCAGACGCACTGTGGAGTGGTGACAACACCAGAAAACGTGTTTCTCGCATTAAATAGCTCGAAAAGAGCGATCGAGATGATTCTGCATACTTCTGACTAAAGTCTCACCAAGATTTTCGCAGAAAATGCATATCTCAGCTGGAAACCCCACGAAAACCAAGATATCGCAGGTTCTGCATATCAGACGCACTGTGGAGTGGTGAAAACACCAGAAAACGTGTTACTCGCATTAACTAGCTCGAAAAGAGCGTTCTGGATGATTCTGCATACTTCTCATAGCTGAAACAAAGATTATCGCAGAAAATGCATATCTCAGCTTGAAACCCGACCGAAACCAAGATATCTCCGGTTCTGCATATCAAACGCACAGTGGAGTGGTGAAAACACCAGATAGCGAGTTTCTCGCATTAAATAGCTCGAAACGAGCGATCTAGATGATTCTGCATACTTCTGACTGAAGTCTCACCAAGATTATCGCAGAAAATGCATATCTCAGCTTGAAACCCGACCGAAACCAAGATATCTCCGGTTCTGCATATCAAACGCACAGTGGAGTGGTGAAAACACCAGATAGCGTGTTTCCCGCATTAAATAGCTCGAAAAGAGCGATCTCGATGATTCTGCATACTTCTGACTGAAGTCTCATCAATATTATCGCAGAAAATGCATATCTCAGCTAGAAACCTCACGAAAATCAAGATATCGCCGGTTCTGCATATCAGACGCACTGTGGAGTGGTGAAAACACCAGAAAACGTGTTACTCGCATTAACTAGATCGAAAAGAGCGTTCTGGATGATTCTGCATACTTCTCATAGATGAAACAAAGATTAGCGCAGAAAATGCATATTTCAGCTGGAAACCCCACGAAAACCAAGATATCGCCGGTTCTGCATATCAAACGCCCTGTGGAGTGATGAAAACACCAGATAACGTGTTTCTCGCATTAAATAGCTCGAATAGAGCGATCTCGATGATTCTGCATTTTTCTGACTGAAGTCTCACCAATATTATCGCAGAAAATGCATATCTCAGCTTGAAACCTCACGAAAATCAAGATGTCGCCGGTTCTGCATATCAGTCGCACTGTGGAGTGGTGAAAACACCAGAAAACGTGTTACTCGCATTAACTAGATCGAAAAGAGCTTTCGGGATGATTCTGCATACTTCTCATAGATGAAACAAAGATTATCGCAGAAAATGCATATTTCAGCTGGAAACCACACGAAAACCAAGATATCGCCGGTTCTGCATATCAAACACCCTGTGGAGTGATGAAAACACCAGATAACGTGTTTCTCGCATTAAATAGCTCGAATAGAGCGATCTCGATGATTCTGCATACTTCTCATAGATGAAACACCAAGCTTATCGCAGAAAATGCATATTTCAGCTGGAAACCCCACGACAACCAAGTTATCGGTGGCTCTACATATCAAACGCACTGTGGAGTGGCGAAAACACCAGAAAACGTGTTTCCCGCATTAAGTAGCTCGAAAAGAGCGATCTCGATTTTTCTGCATACTTCTGACTGAAGTCTCACCAAGATTATCGCAGAAAATGCATATCTCAGCTTGAAACCCGACCGAAACCAAGATATCGCCGGTTCTGCATATCAAACGCCCTGTGGAGTGATGAAAACACCAGATAACGTGTTTCTCGCATTAAATAGCTCGAATAGAGCGATCTCGATGATTCTGCATACTTCTCATAGATGAAACAAAGATTATCGCAGAAAATGCATATCTCAGCTGGAAACCCCACGAAAACCAAGATATCGCCGGTTCTGCATATCAGACGCACTGTGGAGTGGTGAAAACACCAGAAAACGTGTTACTCGCATTAACTAGCTCGAAAAGAGCGTTCTGGATGATTCTGCATACTTCTCATAGATGAAACAAAGATTATCGCAGAAAATGCATATTTCAGCTGGAAACCCCACGAAAACCAAGATATCGCAGGATCTGCATATTAGACGCACTGTGCAGTGGTGAAAACACCAGAAAACGTGTTACTCGCATTAACTAGCTCGAAAAGAGCGTTTTGGATGATTCTGCATACTTCTCATAGATGAATCAAAGATTATCGCAGAAAATGCATATCTCAGCTGGAAACCCCACGAAAACCAAGATATCGCCGGTTCTGCATATCAGACGCACTGTGGAGTGGTGAAAACACCAGAAAACGTGTTACTCGCATTAACTATCTCGAAATGAGCGTTCTGGATGATTCTGCATACTTCTCATAGATGAAACAAAGATTATCGCAGAAAATGCATATTTCAGCTGGAAACCCCACGAAAACCAAGTTATCGGCGGCTCTACATATCAAACGCACTGTGGAGTGGTGACAACACCAGAAAACGTGTTTCTCGCATTAAATAGCTCGAAAAGAGCGATCTAGATGATTCTGCATACTTCTGACTAAAGTCTCACCAAGATTTTCGCAGAAAATGCATATCTCAGCTGGAAACCCCACGAAAACCAAGATATCGCAGGTTCTGCATATCAGACGCACTGTGGAGTGGTGAGAACACCAGAAAACGTGTTACTCGCATTAACTAGCTCGAAATGAGCGTTCTGGATGATTCTGCATACTTCTCATAGATGAAACAAAGATTATCGCAGAAAATGCATATTTCAGCTGGAAACCCCACGAAAACCAAGTTATCGGCGGCTCTACATATCAAACGCACTGTGGAGTGGTCAAAACACCAGAAAACTTGTTTTTTCGCATTAAATAGCTCGAAACGAGCGTTTTGGAGGATTCTGCATACTTCTCATAGATGAATCAAAGATTATCGCAGAAAATGCATATCTCAGCTGGAAACCCCACGAAAACCAAGATATCGCCGGTTCTGCATATCAGACGCACTGTGGAGTGGTGAAAACACCAGAAAACGTGTTACTCGCATTAACTAGCTCGAAAAGAGCGTTCTGGATGATTCTGCATACTTCTCATAGCTGAAACAAAGATTATCGCAGAAAATGCATATCTCAGCTTGAAACCCGACCGAAACCAAGATATCTCCGGTTCTGCATATCAAACGCACAGTGGAGTGGTGAAAACACCAGATAGCGTGTTTCCCGCCTTAAATAGCTCGAAAAGAGCGATCTCGATGATTCTGCATACTTCTGACTGAAGTCTCATCAATATTATCGCAGAAAATGCATATCTCAGCTTGAAACCTCACGAAAATCAAGATATCGCCGGTTCTGCATATCAGACGCACTGTGGAGTGGTGAAAACACCAGAAAACGTGTTACTCGCATTAACTAGATCGAAAAGAGCTTTCTGGATGATTCTACATACTTCTCATAGATGAAACCAAGATTATCGCAGAAAATGCATATTTCAGATGGAAACCCCACGAAAACCAAGTTATCGGCGGCTCTACATATCAAACGCACTGTGGAGTGGTCAAAACACCAGAAAACTTGTTTTTTCGCATTAAATAGCTCGAAACGAGCGATCTGGATGATTCTGCATACTTCTGACTAAAGTCTCACCAAGATTTTCGCAGAAAATGCATATTTCTGCTGGAAACACCACGAAAACCAAGTTATCGGCGGCTCTGCATATCAAACGCACTGTGGAGTGGTCAAAGCACCCGAAAACTTGTTTTTTCGCATTAAATAGCTCGAAACGAGCGATCTAGATGATTCTGCACACTTCTCATAGGTGAAACAAAGATTATCGCAGAAAATGCATATCTCAGCTGGAAACCCCACGAAAACCAAGATATCGCCGGTTCTGCATATCAGACGCACTGTGGAGTGGTGAAAACACCAGAAAACGTGTTACTCGCATTAAATAGCTCGAAAAGAGCGTTCTGGATGATTCTGCATACTTCTCATAGATGAAACAAAGATTATCGCAGAAAATGCATATCTAAGCTGGAAACCCCACGAAAACCAAGATATCGCCGGTTCTGCATATCAGACGCACAATGGAGTGGTGAAAACACCAGAAAACGTGTTACTCGCATTAACTAGCTCGAAAAGAGCGTTCTGGATGATTCTGCATACTTCTCATAGATGAAACAAAGATTATCGCAGAAAATGCATATTTCAGCTGGAAACCCCACGAAAACCAAGTTATCGGCGGCTGTACATATCAAACGCACTGTGGAGTGGTCAAAACACCAGAAAACGTGTTTCTCGCATTAAATAGCTCGAAACGAGCGATCTAGATGATTCTGCATACTTCTGACTAAAGTCTCACCAAGATTATCGCAGAAAATGCATATCTCAGCTGGAAACCCCACGAAAACAAAGATATCGCCGGTTCTGCATATCAAACGCCCTGTGGAGTGATGAAAACACCAGATAACGTGTTTCTCGCATTAAATAGCACGAATAGAGCGATCTCGATGATTCTGCATACTTCTGACAGAAGACTCGCAAAGATTATCGCAGAAAATGCATATCTCAGCTGGAAACCCCACGAAAACCAAGATATCGCAGGTTCTGCATATCAGACGCACTGTGGAGTGGTGAAAACACCAGAAAACGTGTTACTCGCATTAACTAGCTCGAAAAGAGCGTTCTGGATGATTCTGCATACTTCTCATAGATGAAACAAAGATTATCGCAGAAAATGCATATTTCAGCTGGAAACCCCACGAAAACCAAGTTATCGGCGGCTCTACATATCAAACGCACTGTGGAGTGGTCAAAACACCAGAAAACTTGTTTTTTCGCATTAAATAGCTCGAAAAGAGCGATCTAGATGATTCTGTATACTTCGGACAGAAGTCTCACCAATATTATCGCAGAAAATGCATATCTCAGCTTGAGACCTCACGAAAATCAAGATGTCGGCGGTTCTGCTTATCAGACGCACTGTGGAGTGGTGACAACACCAGAAAACGTGTTTCTCGCATTAAATAGCTCGAAAAGAGCGTTCTAGATGATTCTGCATACTTCTCATAGATGAAACAAAGATTATCGCAGAAAATGCATATCTCTGCTGGAAACCCCACGAAAACCAAGATATCGCCGGTTCTGCACATCAAACGCCCTGTGGAGTGATGAAAACACCAGATAGCGTGTTTCTCGCATTAAATAGCTCGAATAGAGCGATCTCGATGATTCTGCATACTTCTGACTGAAGTCTCACCAATATTATCGCAGAAAATGCATATCTCAGCTTGAAACCTCACGAGAATCAAGATGTCGCCGGTTCTGCATATCATACGCACTGTGGAGTGGTGAAAACACTAGAAAACGTGTAACTCGCATTAACTAGCTCGAAAAGAGCGTTCTGGATGATTCTGCATACTTCTCATAGATCAAACAAAGATTATCGCAGAAAATGCATATCTCAGCTGGAAACCCCACGAAAACCAAGATATCGCCGGTTCTGCATATCAGACGCACTGTGGAGTGGTGAAAACACTAGAAAACGTGTTACTCGCATTAACTAGCTCGAAAAGAGCGATCTCGATGATTCTGCATACTTCGGACTGAAGTCTCACCAATATTAATGCAGAAAATGCATATCTCAGCTTGAGACCTCACGAAAACCAAGATATCGCCGGTTCTGCATATCAGACGCACTGTGGAGTGGTGAAAACACTAGAAAACGTGTTACTCGCATTAACTAGCTCGAAAAGAGCGATCTCGATGATTCTGCATACTTCTCATAGATGAAACACAAAGATTATCGCAGAAAATGCATATTTCAGCTGGAAACCCCACGAAAACCAAGATATCGCCGGTTCTGCATATCAGAAGCACTGTGGAGTGGTGAAAACACCAGAAAACGTGTTTCTCGCATTAATTAGCTCGAAAAGAGCGATCTCGATGATTCTGCATACTTCTGACTGAAGTCTCACCAATATTATCGCAGAAAATGCATATCTCAGCTTGAAACCTCACGAAAATCAAGATGTCGCCGGTTCTGCATATCGACGCACTGTGGAGTGGTGAAAACACCAGAAAACGTGTTACTCGCATTAACTAGATCGAAAAGAGCGTTCTGGATGATTCTGCATACTTCGGACAGAAGTCTCACCAATATTATCGCAGAAAATGCATATCTCAGCTTGAAACCTCACGAAAATCAAGATGTCGCCGGATCTGCATATCAGACGCACTGTGGAGTGGTGAAAACACCAGATAACGTGTTTCTCGCATTAAATAGCTCGAAAAGAGCGTTCTGGATGATTCTGCATACTTCGGACAGAAGTCTCACCAATATTATCGCAGAAAATGCATATCTCAGCTTGAAACCTCACGAAAATCAAGATGTCGCCGGATCTGCATATCAGACGCACTGTGGAGTGGTGAAAACACCAGATAACGTGTTTCTCGCATTAAGTAGCTCGAAAAGTGCGTTCTGGATGATTCTGCATACTTCTCATAGATGAAACAAAGATTATCGCAGAAAATGCATATTTCAGCTGGAAACCCCACGAAAACCAAGTTATGGGCGGCTCTACATATCAAACGCACTGTGGAGTGGTGAAAACACCAGAAAACTTGTTTTTTCGCATTAAATAGCTCGAAACGAGCGATCTAGATGATTCTGCATACTTCTCATAGATGATACAAAGATTATCATAGAAAATGCATATCTCAGCTGGAAACCCCACGAAAACCAAGATATCGCCGGTTCTGCATATCAGAAGCACTGTGGAGTGGTGAAAACACCAGAAAACGTGTTTCTCGCATTAACTAGCTCGAAAAGAGCGATCTCGATGATTCTGCATACTTCTCATAGATGAAACACAAAGATTATCGCAGAAAATGCATATTTCAGCTGGAAACCCCACGAAAACCAAGATATCGCCGGTTCTGCATATCAGAAGCACTGTGGAGTGGTGAAAACACCAGAAAACGTGTTTCTCGCATTAATTAGCTCGAAAAGAGCGATCCCGATGATTCTGCATACTTCTGACAGATTCTCACCAAGATTATCATAGAAAATGCATATCTCAGCTTGAAACCCGACCGAAACCAAGATATCTCCGGTTCTGCATGTCAAACGTACTGTAGAGTGGGGAATACCCCAGAAAACACGTTTCTCGCATTAAATAGCTCGAAAAGAGCGATCTCGATTATTCTGCATACTTCTGACTGAAGTCTCACCAAGATTATCGCAGAAAATGCATATCTCAGCTTGAAACCCGACCGAAACCAAGAAATCTCCGGTTCTGCATATCAAGCGCACTGTGGGGTGGTGAAAACACCAGAAAACGTGATTCTCGCATTAACTAGATCGAAAAGAGCGATCTCGATGATTCTGCATACTTCTCATAGATGAAACACAAAGATTATCGCAGAAAATGCATATTTCAGATGGAAACTCCACGAAAACCAAGTTATCGGCGGATCTACATATCAAACGCACTGTGGAGTGGTCAAAACACCAGAAAACGTGTTTCTCGCATTAACTAGATCGAAAAGAGCGATCTCGATGATTCTGCACACTTCTCATAGATGAAACACCAATCTTATCGCAGAAATATATATTTCAGCTGGAAACCCCACGTAAACCAAGTTATGGGCGGCTCTACATATCAAACGCACTGTGGAGTGGTGAAAACACCAGAAAACTTGTTTTTTCGCATTAAATAGCTCGAAACGAGCGATCTAGATGATTCTGCATACTTCTGACTGAAGTCTCACCAATATTATCGCAGAAAATGCATATCTCAGCTTGAAACCTTACTAAAATCAAGATGTCGCCGGTTCTGCATATCAAACGCACTGTGGAGTGGTGAAAACACCAGAAAACGTGTTTCTCGCATTAATTAGCTCGAAAAGAGCGATCTCGATGATTCTGCATACTTCTGACTGAAGTCTCACCAATATTATCGCAGAAAATGCATATCTCAGCTTGAAACCTCACGAAAATCAAGATGTCGCCGGTTCTGCATATCGACGCACTGTGGAGTGGTGAAAACACCAGAAAACGTGTTACTCGCATTAACTAGATCGAAAAGAGCGTTCTGGATGATTCTGCATACTTCGGACAGAAGTCTCACCAATATTATCGCAGAAAATGCATATCTCAGCTTGAAACCTCACGAAAATCAAGATGTCGCCGGATCTGCATATCAGACGCACTGTGGAGTGGTGAAAACACCAGATAACGTGTTTCTCGCATTAAATAGCTCGAAAAGAGCGTTCTGGATGATTCTGCATACTTCGGACAGAAGTCTCACCAATATTATCGCAGAAAATGCATATCTCAGCTTGAAACCTCACGAAAATCAAGATGTCGCCGGATCTGCATATCAGACGCACTGTGGAGTGGTGAAAACACCAGATAACGTGTTTCTCGCGTTAAGTAGCTCGAAAAGTGCGTTCTGGATGATTCTGCATACTTCTCATAGATGAAACAAAGATTATCGCAGAAAATGCATATTTCAGCTGGAAACCCCACGAAAACCAAGTTATGGGCGGCTCTACATATCAAACGCACTGTGGAGTGGTGAAAACACCAGAAAACTTGTTTTTTCGCATTAAATAGCTCGAAACGAGCGATCTAGATGATTCTGCATACTTCTCATAGATGATACAAAGATTATCATAGAAAATGCATATCTCAGCTGGAAACCCCACGAAAACCAAGATATCGCCGGTTCTGCATATCAGAAGCACTGTGGAGTGGTGAAAACACCAGAAAACGTGTTTCTCGCATTAACTAGCTCGAAAAGAGCGATCTCGATGATTCTGCATACTTCTCATAGATGAAACACAAAGATTATCGCAGAAAATGCATATTTCAGCTGGAAACCCCACGAAAACCAAGATATCGCCGGTTCTGCATATCAGAAGCACTGTGGAGTGGTGAAAACACCAGAAAACGTGTTTCTCGCATTAATTAGCTCGAAAAGAGCGATCTCGATGATTCTGCATACTTCTGACAGATTCTCACCAAGATTATCATAGAAAATGCATATCTCAGCTTGAAACCCGACCGAAACCAAGATATCTCCGGTTCTGCATGTCAAACGTACTGTAGAGTGGGGAATACCCCAGAAAACACGTTTCTCGCATTAAATAGCTCGAAAAGAGCGATCTCGATTATTCTGCATACTTCTGACTGAAGTCTCACCAAGATTATCGCAGAAAATGCATATCTCAGCTTGAAACCCGACCGAAACCAAGAAATCTCCGGTTCTGCATATCAAGCGCACTGTGGGGTGGTGAAAACACCAGAAAACGTGATTCTCGCATTAACTAGATCGAAAAGAGCGATCTCGATGATTCTGCATACTTCTCATAGATGAAACACAAAGATTATCGCAGAAAATGCATATTTCAGATAGAAACTCCACGAAAACCAAGTTATCGGCGGATCTACATATCAAACGCACTGTGGAGTGGTCAAAACACCAGAAAACGTGTTTCTCGCATTAACTAGATCGAAAAGAGCGATCTCGATGATTCTGCACACTTCTCATAGATGAAACACCAATCTTATCGCAGAAATATATATTTCAGCTGGAAACCCCACGTAAACCAAGTTATGGGCGGCTCTACATATCAAACGCACTGTGGAGTGGTGAAAACACCAGAAAACTTGTTTTTTCGAATTAAATAGCGCGAAACGTGCGATCTAGATGATTCTGCATACTTCTGACTAAAGTCTCACAAAGATTATCGCAGAAAATGCATATTTCAGCTGGAAACCCCACGAAAACCAAGATATCGCCGGTTCTGCATATCAAACGCCCTGTGGAGTGGTCAAAACACCAGATAACGTGTTTCTCGCAATTATATAGCACGAATAGAGCGATATCGATGATTCTGCATACTTCGGACAGAAGTCTCACCAATATTATCGCAGAAAAAGCATATCTCAGCTTGAAACCTCACGAAAATCAAGATGTCGCCGGATCTGCATATCAGACGCACTGTGGAGTGGTGAAAACACCAGATAACGTGTTTCTCGCATTAAATAGCTCGAAAAGAGCGTTCTGGATGATTCTGCATACTTCGGACAGAAGTCTCACCAATATTATCGCAGAAAATGCATATCTCAGCTTGAAACCTCACGAAAATCAAGATGTCGCCGGATCTGCATATCAGACGCACTGTGGAGTGGTGAAAACACCAGATAACGTGTTTCTCGCATTAAGTAGCTCGAAAAGTGCGTTCTGGATGATTCTGCATACTTCTCATAGATGAAACAAAGATTATCGCAGAAAATGCATATTTCAGCTGGAAACCCCACGAAAACCAAGTTATGGGCGGCTCTACATATCAAACGCACTGTGGAGTGGTGAAAACACCAGAAAACTTGTTTTTTCGCATTAAATAGCTCGAAACGAGCGATCTAGATGATTCTGCATACTTCTCATAGATGATACAAAGATTATCATAGAAAATGCATATCTCAGCTGGAAACCCCACGAAAACCAAGATATCGCCGGTTCTGCATATCAGAAGCACTGTGGAGTGGTGAAAACACCAGAAAACGTGTTTCTCGCATTAACTAGCTCGAAAAGAGCGATCTCGATGATTCTGCATACTTCTCATAGATGAAACACAAAGATTATCGCAGAAAATGCATATTTCAGCTGGAAACCCCACGAAAACCAAGATATCGCCGGTTCTGCATATCAGAAGCACTGTGGAGTGGTGAAAACACCAGAAAACGTGTTTCTCGCATTAATTAGCTCGAAAAGAGCGATCTCGATGATTCTGCATACTTCTGACAGATTCTCACCAAGATTATCATAGAAAATGCATATCTCAGCTTGAAACCCGACCGAAACCAAGATATCTCCGGTTCTGCATGTCAAACGTACTGTAGAGTGGGGAATACCCCAGAAAACACGTTTCTCGCATTAAATAGCTCGAAAAGAGCGATCTCGATTGTTCTGCATACTTCTGACTGAAGTCTCACCAAGATTATCGCAGAAAATGCATATCTCAGCTTGAAACCCGACCGAAACCAAGAAATCTCCGGTTCTGCATATCAAGCGCACTGTGGGGTGGTGAAAACACCAGAAAACGTGATTCTCGCATTAACTAGATCGAAAAGAGCGATCTCGATGATTCTGCATACTTCTCATAGATGAAACACAAAGATTATCGCAGAAAATGCATATTTCAGATGGAAACTCCACGAAATCCAAGTTATCGGCGGATCTACATATCAAACGCACTGTGGAGTGGTCAAAACACCAGAAAACGTGTTTCTCGCATTAACTAGATCGAAAAGAGCGATCTCGATGATTCTGCACACTTCTCATAGATGAAACACCAATCTTATCGCAGAAATATATATTTCAGCTGGAAACCCCACGTAAACCAAGTTATGGGCGGCTCTACATATCAAACGCACTGTGGAGTGGTGAAAACACCAGAAAACTTGTTTTTTCGCATTAAATAGCTCGAAACGAGCGATCTAGATGATTCTGCATACTTCTGACAGAAGTCTCACCAATATTATCGCAGAAAATGCATATCTCAGCTTGAAACCTCACGAAAATCAAGATGTCGCCGGATCTGCATATCAGACGCACTGTGGAGTGGTGAAAACACCAGATAACGTGTTTCTCGCATTAAGTAGCTCGAAAAGTGCGTTCTGGATGATTCTGCATACTTCTCATAGATGAAACAAAGATTATCGCAGAAAATGCATATTTCAGCTGGAAACCCCACGAAAACCAAGTTATGGGCGGCTCTACATATCAAACGCACTGTGGAGTGGTGAAAACACCAGAAAACGTGTTTCTCGCATTAACTAGCTCGAAAAGAGCGATCTCGATGATTCTGCATACTTCTCATAGATGAAACACAAAGATTATCGCAGAAAATGCATATTTCAGCTGGAAACCCCACGAAAACCAAGATATCGCCGGTTCTGCATATCAGAAGCACTGTGGAGTGGTGAAAACACCAGAAAACGTGTTTCTCGCATTAATTAGCTCGAAAAGAGCGATCTCGATGATTCTGCATACTTCTGACAGATTCTCACCAAAATTATCATAGAAAATGCATATCTCAGCTTGAAACCCGACCGAAACCAAGATATCTCCGGTTCTGCATGTCAAACGTACTGTAGAGTGGGGAATACCCCAGAAAACACGTTTCTCGCATTAAATAGCTCGAAAAGAGCGATCTCGATTGTTCTGCATACTTCTGACTGAAGTCTCACCAAGATTATCGCAGAAAATGCATATCTCAGCTTGAAACCCGACCGAAACCAAGAAATCTCCGGTTCTGCATATCAAGCGCACTGTGGGGTGGTGAAAACACCAGAAAACGTGATTCTCGCATTAACTAGATCGAAAAGAGCGATCTCGATGATTCTGCATACTTCTCATAGATGAAACACAAAGATTATCGCAGAAAATGCATATTTCAGATGGAAACTCCACGAAATCCAAGTTATCGGCGGATCTACATATCAAACGCACTGTGGAGTGGTCAAAACACCAGAAAACGTGTTTCTCGCATTAACTAGATCGAAAAGAGCGATCTCGATGATTCTGCACACTTCTCATAGATGAAACACCAATCTTATCGCAGAAATATATATTTCAGCTGGAAACCCCACGTAAACCAAGTTATGGGCGGCTCTACATATCAAACGCACTGTGGAGTGGTGAAAACACCAGAAAACTTGTTTTTTCGCATTAAATAGCTCGAAACGAGCTATCTCGATGATTCTGCATACTTCTGACAGATTCTCACCAAGATTATCATAGAAAATGCATATCTCAGCTGGAAACCCCACGAAAACCAAGATATCGCAGGTTCTGCATATCAGACGCACTGTGGAGTGGTGAAAACACCAGAAAACGTGTTACTCGCATTAACTAGCTCGAAAAGAGCGTTCTGGATGATTCTGCATACTTCTCATAGATGAAACAAAGATTATCGCAGAAAATGCATATCTCAGCTGGAAACCCCACGAAAACCAAGATATCGCCGGTTCTGCATATCAAGCGCACTGTGGGGTGGTGAAAACACCAGAAAATGTGTTTCTCGCATTAACTAGATTGAAAAGAGCGATCTCGATGATTCTGCATACTTCTCATAGATGAAACACCAAGATTATCGCAGAAAATGCATATTTCAGCTGGAAACCCCACGTAAACCAAGTTATGGGCGGCTCTACATATCAAACGCACTGTGGAGTGGTCAAAACACCAGAAAACTTGTTTTTTCGCATTAAATAGCTCGAAACGAGCGATATAGATGATTCTGCATACTTCTGACTGAAGTCTCACCAATATTATCGCAGAAAATGCATATCTCAGCTTGAAACCCGACGAAATCCAAGATGTCGCCGGTTCTGCATAACAAACGCACTGTGGAGTGGTGAAAACAACCAGATAACGTGTTTCTCGCATTAAATAGCTCGAAACGAGCGATCTAGATGATTCTGCATACTTCTGACTGAAGTCTCATCAAGATTATCGCAGAAAATGCATATCTCAGCTAGAAAACCTCACGAAAACCAAGATGTCGCCGGTTCTGCATATCAAACGCACTGTGGGGTGGTGAAAACACCCGAAAACGTGTTTCTCGCATTAACTAGCTCGAAAAGAGCGTTCTGGATGATTCTGCATACTTCTCATAGATAAAACACCAAGATTATCGCAGGAAATGTATATTTCAGATGGAAACCCCACGAAAACCAAGATATCGCCGGTTCTGCATATCAAACGCCCTGTGGAGTGATGAAAACACCAGATAACGTGTTTCTCGTATTAAATAGCTCGAATAGAGCGATCTCGATGATTCTGCATACTTCTCATAGATGAAACAAAGATTATCGCAGAAAATGCATATCTCAGCTGGAAACCCCACGAAAACCAAGATATCGCCGGTTCTGCATATCAGACGCACTGTGGAGTGGTGAAATCACCAGAAAACGTGTTACTCGCATTAACTAGCTCGAAAAGAGCGTTCTGGATGATTCTGCATACTTCTCATAGATGAAACAAAGATTATCGCAGAAAATGCATATTTCAGCTGGAAACCCCACGAAAACCAAGTTATCGGCGGCTCTACATATCAAACGCACTGTGGAGTGGTCAAAACACCAGAAAACTTGTTTTTTCGCATTAAATAGCTCGAAACATGCGATCTAGATGATTCTGCATACTTCTGACTAAAGTCTCACCAAGATTTTCGCAGAAAATGCATATCTCAGCTGGAAACCCCACGAAAACCAAGATATCGCAGGTTCTGCATATCAGACGCACTGTGGAGTGGTGAAAACACCAGAAAACGTGTTACTCGCATTAACTAGCTCGAAAAGAGCGTTCTGGATGATTCTGCATACTTCTCATAGATGATACAAAGATTATCATAGAAAATGCATATCTCAGCTGGAAACCCCACGAAAACCAAGATATCGCCGGTTCTGCATATCAGAAGCACTGTGGAGTGGTGAAAACACCAGAAAACGTGTTTCTCGCATTAACTAGCTCGAAAAGAGCGATCTCGATGATTCTGCATACTTCTCATAGATGAAACACAAAGATTATCGCAGAAAATGCATATTTCAGCTGGAAACCCCACGAAAACCAAGATATCGCCGGTTCTGCATATCAGAAGCACTGTGGAGTGGTGAAAACACCAGAAAACGTGTTTCTCGCATTAATTAGCTCGAAAAGAGCGATCTCGATGATTCTGCATACTTCTGACAGATTCTCACCAAGATTATCATAGAAAATGCATATCTCAGCTTGAAACCCGACCCAAACCAAGATATCTCCGGTTCTGCATGTCAAACGTACTGTAAAGTGGGGAATACCCCGGAAAACACGTTTCTCGCATTAAATAGCTCGAAAAGAGCGATCTCGATTATTCTGCATACTTCTGACTGAAGTCTCACCAAGATTATCGCAGAAAATGCATATCTCAGCTTGAAACCCGACCGAAACCAAGAAATCTCCGGTTCTGCATATCAAGCGCACTGTGGGGTGGTGAAAACACCAGAAAACGTGATTCTCGCATTAACTAGATCGAAAAGAGCGATCTCGATGATTCTGCATACTTCTCATAGATGAAACACAAAGATTATCGCAGAAAATGCATATTTCAGATGGAAACTCCACGAAAACCAAGTTATCGGCGGATCTACATATCAAACGCACTGTGGAGTGGTCAAAACACCAGAAAACGTGTTTCTCGCATTAACTAGATCGAAAAGAGCGATCTCGATGATTCTGCACACTTCTCATAGATGAAACACCAATCTTATCGCAGAAATATATATTTCAGCTGGAAACCCCACGTAAACCAAGTTATGGGCGGATCTACATATCAAACGCACTGTGGAGTGGTGAAAACACCAGAAAACTTGTTTTTTCGCATTAAATAGCTCGAAACGAGCGATCTAGATGATTCTGCATACTTCTGACTGAAGTCTCACCAATATTATCGCAGAAAATGCATATCTCAGCTTGAAACCTTACTAAAATCAAGATGTCGCCGGTTCTGCATATCAAACGCACTGTGGAGTGGTCAATACAGCAGATAACGTGTTTTTCGCATTAAATAGCTCGAAAAGAGCGATCTCGATGATTCTGCATACTTCTGACAGATTCTCACCAAGATTATCATAGAAAATGCATATCTCAGCTGGAAACCCCACGAAAACCAAGATATCGCAGGTTCTGCATATCAGACGCACTGTGGAGTGGTGAAAACACCAGAAAACGTGTTACTCGCATTAACTAGCTCGAAAAGAGCGTTCTGGATGATTCTGCATACTTCTCATAGATGAAACAAAGATTATCGCAGAAAATGCATATCTCAGCTGGAAACCCCACGAAAACCAAGATATCGCCGGTTCTGCATATCAAGCGCACTGTGGGGTGGTGAATACACCAGAAAATGTGTTTCTCGCATTAAATAGATTGAAAAGAGCGATATCGATGATTCTGCATACTTCTCATAGATGAAACACCAAGATTATCGCAGAAAATGCATATTTCAGCTGGAAACCCCACGTAAACCAAGTTATGGGCGGCTCTACATATCAAACGCACTGTGGAGTGGTCAAAACACCAGAAAACTTGTTTTTTCGCATTAAATAGCTCGAAACGAGCGATATAGATGATTCTGCATACTTCTGACTGAAGTCTCACCAATATTATCGCAGAAAATGCATATCTCAGCTTGAAACCCGACGAAATCCAAGATGTCGCGGGTTCTGCATAACAAACGCACTGTGGAGTGGTGAAAACAACCAGATAACGTGTTTCTCGCGTTAAATAGCTCGAAACGAGCGATCTAGATGATTCTGCATACTTCTGACTGAAGTCTCATCAAGATTATCGCAGAAAATGCATATCTCAGCTAGAAAACCTCACGAAAACCAAGATGTCGCCGGTTCTGCATATCAAACGCACTGTGGGGTGGTGAAAACACCCGAAAACGTGTTTCTCGCATTAACTAGCTCGAAAAGAGCGTTCTGGATGATTCTGCATACTTCT
Organism: Anthophora plumipes; assembly: GCA_951804975.1. Taxonomy (NCBI): domain Eukaryota; kingdom Metazoa; phylum Arthropoda; class Insecta; order Hymenoptera; family Apidae; genus Anthophora; species Anthophora plumipes. Next base: position 84,865 of record CATORF010001004.1, read on the forward strand.
CATAGATAAAACACCAAGATTATCGCAGGAAATGTATATTTCAGATGGAAACCCCACGAAAACCAAGATATCGCCGGTTCTGCATATCAAACGCCCTGTGGAGTGATGAAAACACCAGATAACGTGTTTCTCGTATTAAATAGCTCGAATAGAGCGATCTCGATGATTCTGCATACTTCTCATAGATGAAACAAAGATTATCGCAGAAAATGCATATCTCAGCTGGAAACCCCACGAAAACCAAGATATCGCCGGTTCTGCATATCAGACGCACTGTGGAGTGGTGAAATCACCAGAAAACGTGTTACTCGCATTAACTAGCTCGAAAAGAGCGTTCTGGATGATTCTGCATACTTCTCATAGATAAAACACCAAGATTATCGCAGGAAATGTATATTTCAGATGGAAACCCCACGAAAACCAAGATATCGCCGGTTCTGCATATCAAACGCCCTGTGGAGTGATGAAAACACCAGATAACGTGTTTCTCGTATTAAATAGCTCGAATAGAGCGATCTCGATGATTCTGCATACTTCTCATAGATGAAACAAAGATTATCGCAGAAAATGCATATCTCAGCTGGAAACCCCACGAAAACCAAGATATCGCCGGTTCTGCATATCAGACGCACTGTGGAGTGGTGAAATCACCAGAAAACGTGTTACTCGCATTAACTAGCTCGAAAAGAGCGTTCTGGATGATTCTGCATACTTCTCATAGATGAAACAAAGATTATCGCAGAAAATGCATATTTGAGCTGGAAACCCCACGAAAACCAAGTTATCGGCGGCTCTACATATCAAACGCACTGTGGAGTGGTCAAAACACCAGAAAACTTGTTTTTTCGCATTAAATAGCTCGAAACATGCGATCTAGATGATTCTGCATACTTCTGACTAAAGTCTCACCAAGATTTTCGCAGAAAATGCATATCTCAGCTGGAAACCCCACGAAAACCAAGATATCGCAGGTTCTGCATATCAGACGCACTGTGGAGTGGTGAAAACACCAGAAAACGTGTTACTCGCATTAACTAGCTCGAAAAGAGCGTTTTGGATGATTCTGCATACTTCTCATAGATGAATCAAAGATTATCGCAGAAAATGCATATCTCAGCTGGAAACCCCACGAAAACCAAGATATCGCCGGTTCTGCATATCAGACGCACTGTGGAGTGGTGAAAACACCAGAAAACGTGTTACTCGCATTAACTAGCTCGAAAAGAGCGTTCTGGATGATTCTGCATACTTCTCATAGATGAAACAAAGATTATCGCAGAAAATGCATATTTCAGCTGGAAACCCCACGAAAACCAAGTTATCGGCGGCTCTACATATCAGACGCACTGTGGAGTGGTGACAAAACCAGAAAACGTGTTTCTCGCATTAAATAGCTCGAAAAGAGCGATCTAGATGATTCTGCATACTTCTGACAGAAGACTCACAAAGATTATCGCAGAAAATGCATATTTCTGCTGGAAACACCACGAAAACCAAGTTGTCGGCGGCTCTACATATCATACGCACTGTGGAGTGGTCAAAACACCAGAAAACTTGTTTTTTCGCATTAAATAGCTCGAAACGAGCGATCTAGATGATTCTGCATACTTCTGACTAAAGTCTCACCAAGATTTTCGCAGAAAATGCATATCTCAGCTGGAAACCCCACGAAAACCAAGATATCGCAGGTTCTGCATATCAGACGCACTGTGGAGTGGTGAAAACACCAGAAAACGTGTTACTCGCAATAACTAGCTCGAAAAGAGCGTTTTGGATGATTCTGCATACTTCTCATAGATGAATCAAAGATTATCGCAGAAAATGCATATCTCAGCTGGAAACCCCACGAAAACCAAGATATCGCCGGTTCTGCATATCAGACGCACTGTGGAGTGGTGAAAACACCAGAAAACGTGTTACTCGCATTAACTAGCTCGAAATGAGCGTTCTGGATGATTCTGCATACTTCTCATAGATGAAACAAAGATTATCGCAGAAAATGCATATTTCAGCTGGAAACCCCACGAAAACCAAGTTATCGGCGGCTCTACATATCAAACGCACTGTGGAGTGGTCAAAACACCAGAAAACTTGTTTTTTCGCATTAAATAGCTCGAAACGAGCGATCTAGATGATTCTGCATACTTCTGACTAAAGTCTCACCAAGATTTTCGCAGAAAATGCATATCTCAGCTGGAAACCCCACGAAAACCAAGATATCGCCGGTTCTGCATATCAGACGCACTGTGGAGTGGTGAAAACACCAGAAAACGTGTTACTCGCATTAACTAGCTCGAAAAGAGCGTTCTGGATGATTCTGCATACTTCTCATAGATGAAACAAAGATTATCGCAGAAACTGCATATTTCAGCCGGTAACCCCACGAAAACCAAGTTATCGGCGGCTCTACATATCAGACGCACTGTGGAGTGGTGAAAACACCAGAATACGTGTTACTCGCATTAACTAGCTCGAAAAGAGCGTTCTGGATGATTCTGCATACTTCTCATAGATGAATCAAAGATTATCGCAGAAAATGCATATCTCAGCTGGAAACCCCACGAAAACCAAGATATCGCCGGTTCTGCATATCAGACGCACTGTGGAGTGGTGAAAACACCAGAAAACGTGTTACTCGCATTAACTAGCTCGAAAAGAGCGTTCTGGATTATTCTGCATACTTCTCATAGCTGAAACAAAGATTATCGCAGAAAATGCATATCTCAGCTTGAAACCCGACCGAAACCAAGATATCTCCGGTTCTGCATATCAAACGCACAGTGGAGTGGTGAAAACACCAGATAGCGAGTTTCTCGCATTAAATAGCTCGAAACGAGCGATCTAGATGATTCTGCATACTTCTGACTGAAGTCTCACCAATATTATCGCAGAAAATGCATATCTCAGCTTGAAACCTCACGAAAATCAAGATGTCGCCGGTTCTACATATCAGACGCACTGTGGAGTGGTGAAAACACCAGAAAACGTGTTACTCGCATTAACTAGCTCGAAAAGAGCGTTCTGGATGATTCTGCATACTTCTCATAGATGAAACAAAGATTATCGCAGAAAATGCATATCTCAGCTGGAAACCCCACGAAAACCAAGATATCGCCGGTTCTGCATATCAAACGCCCTGTGGAGTGATGAAAACACCAGATAACGTGTTTCTCGCATTAAATAGCTCGAATAGAGCGATCTCGATGATTCTGCATTTTTCTGACTGAAGTCTCATCAATATTATCGCAGAAAATACATATCTCAGCTTGAAACCTCACGAAAATCAAGATGTCGCCGGTTCTGCATATCAGACGCACTGTGGGGTGGTGAAAACACCAGAAAACGTGTTACTCGCATTAACTAGCTCGAAAAGAGCGTTCTGGATGATTCTGCATACTTCTCATAGATGAAACAAAGATTATCGCAGAAAATGCATATCTCTGCTGGAAACCCCACGAAAACCAAGATATCGCCGGTTCTGCATATCAGACGCACTGTGGAGTGGTGAAAACACCAGAAAACGTGTTACTCGCATTAACTAGCTCGAAAAGAGCGTTCTGGATGATTCTGCATACTTCTCATAGATGAAACAAAGATTATCGCAGAAAATGCATATTTCAGCTGGAAACCCCACGAAAACCAAGTTATCGGCGGCTCTACATATCAAACGCACTGTGTAGTGGTCAAAACACCAGATAACGTGTTTCTAGCATTAAATAGCTCGAAAAGAGCGATCTAGATGATTCTGCATACTTCGGACAGAAGTCTCACCAATATCATCGCAGAAAATGCATATCTCAGCTTGAAACCTCACGAAAATCAAGATGTCGCCGGTTCTGCATATCAGACGCACTGTGGAGTGGTGACAACACCAGAAACCGTGTTTCTCGCATTAAATAGCTCGAAAAGAGCGATCTAGGTGATTCTGCATACTTCGGACAGAAGTCTCACCAATATCATCGCAGAAAATGCATATCTCAGCTTGAAACCTCACGAAAATCAAGATGTCGCCGGTTCTGCATATCAGACGCACTGTGGAGTGGTGACAACACCAGAAAACGTGTTTCTCGCATTAAATAGCTCGAAAAGAGCGATCTAGGTGATTCTGCATACTTCTGACAGAAGACTCGCCAAGATTATCGCAGCAAATGCATATCTCAGCTGGAAACCCCACGAAAACCAAGATATCGCAGGTTCTGCATATCAGACGCACTGTGGAGTGGTGAAAACACCAGAAAACGTGTTACTCGCATTAACTAGCTCGTAAAGAGCGTTCTGGATGTTTCTGCATACTTCTCATAGATGAAACAAAGATTATCGCAGAAAATGCATATCTCAGCTGGAAACCCCACGAAAACCAAGATATCGCCGGTTCTGCATATCAGACGCACTGTGGAGTGGTGAAAACTCTAGAAAACGTGTTACTCGCATTAACTAGCTCGAAAAGAGCGATCTCGATGATTCTGCATACTTCTGACTGAAGTCTCACCAATATTATCGCAGAAAATGCATATCTCAGCTTGAGACCTCACGAAAATCAAGATGTCGCCGGTTCTGCATATCAGACGCACTGTGGAGTGGTGACAACACCAGAAAACGTGTTACTCGCATTGAACAGCTCGAAAAGAGCGATCTAGATGATTCTGCATACTTCGGACAGAAGTCTCACCAATATTATCGCAGAAAATGCATATCTCAACTTGAAACCTCACGAAAACCAAGATATCGCCGGTTCTGCATATCAGACGCACTGTGGAGTGGTGAAAACACCAGAAAACGTGTTACTCGTATTAACTAGCTCGAAAAGAGCGTTCTGGATGATTCTGCATACTTCTCATAGATGAAACAAAGATTATCGCAGAAAATGCATATCTCAGCTGGAAACCCCACGAAAACCAAGATATCGCCGGTTCTGCATATCAGACGCACAGTGGAGTGGTGAAAACACCAGAAAACGTGTTACTCGCATTAACTAGCTCGAAAAGAGCGTTCTGGATGATTCTGCATACTTCTCATAGATGAAACAAAGATTATCGCAGAAAATGCATATTTCAGCTGGAAACCCCACGAAAACCAAGTTATCGGCGGCTCTACATATCAAACGCACTGTGGAGTGGTCAAAACACCAGAAAACGTGTTTCTCGCATTAAATAGCTCGAAACGAGCGATCAAGATGATTCTGCATACTTCTGACTAAAGTCTCACCAAGATTATCGCAGAAAATGCATATCTCAGCTGGAAACCCCACGAAAACCAAGATATCGCCGGTTCTGCATATCAAACGCCCTGTGGAGTGATGAAAACACCAGATAACGTGTTTCTCGCGTTAAATAGCTCGAATAGAGCGATCTCGATGATTCTGCATACTTCTGACAGAAGACTCGCAAAGATTATCGCAGAAAATGCATATCTCAGCTGGAAACCCCACGAAAACCAAGATATCGCAGGTTCTGCATATCAGACGCACTGTGGAGTGGTGAAAACACCATAAAACGTGTTAGTCGCATTAACTAGCTCGAAAAGAGCGTTCTGGATGATTCAGCATACTTCTCATAGATGAAACAAAGATTATCGCAGAAAATGCATATCTCTGCTGGAAACCCCACGAAAACCAAGATATCGCCGGTTCTGGATATCAGACGCACTGTGGAGTGGTGAAAACACCAGAAAACGTGTTACTCGCATTAACTAGCTCGAAAAGAGCGTTCTGGATGATTCTGCATACTTCTCATAGATGAAACAAAGATTATCGCAGAAAATGCATATTTCAGCTGGAAACCCCACGAAAACCAAGTTATCGGCGGCTCTACATATCAAACGCACTGTGGAGTGGTCAAAACACCAGAAAACGTGTTTCTCGCATTAAATAGCTCGAAACGAGCGATCAAGATGATTCTGCATACTTCTGACTAAAGTCTCACCAAGATTATCGCAGAAAATGCATATCTCAGCTGGAAACCCCACGAAAACCAAGATATCGCCGGTTCTGCATATCAAACGCCCTGTGGAGTGATGAAAACACCAGATAACGTGTTTCTCGCATTAAATAGCTCGAATAGAGCGATCTCGATGATTCTGCATACTTCTGACAGAAGACTCGCAAAGATTATCGCAGAAAATGCATATCTCAGCTGGAAACCCCACGAAAACCAAGATATCGCAGGTTCTGCATATCAGACGCACTGTGGAGTGGTGAAAACACCATAAAACGTGTTAGTCGCATTAACTAGCTCGAAAAGAGCGTTCTGGATGATTCAGCATACTTCTCATAGATGAAACAAAGATTATCGCAGAAAATGCATATCTCTGCTGGAAACCCCACGAAAACCAAGATATCGCCGGTTCTGGATATCAGACGCACTGTGGAGTGGTGAAAACACCAGAAAACGTGTTACTCGCATTAACTAGCTCGAAAAGAGCGTTCTGGATGATTCTGCATACTTCTCATAGATGAAACAAAGATTATCGCAGAAAATGCATATCTCAGCTTGAAACCTCACGAAAATCAAGATGTCGCCGGTTCTGCATATCAGACGCACTGTGGAGTGGTGACAACACCAGAAAACGTGTTTCTCGAATTAAATAGCTCGAAAAGAACGATCTAGGTGATTCTGCATACTTCTGACTGAAGTCTCACCAATATTATCGCAGAAAATGCATATCTCAGCTTGAAACCTCACGAAAATCAAGATGTCGCCGGTTCTGCATATCAGACGCACAGTGGAGTGGTGAAAACACCAGATAGCGTGTTTCCCGCACTAAATAGCTCGAAAAGAGCGATCTCAATGATTCTGCATACTTCTGACTGAAGTCTCACCAATATTATCGCAGAAAATGCATATCTCAGCTTGAAACCTCACGAAAATCAAGATGTCGCCGGTTCTGCATATCAGACGCACTGTGGAGTGGTGAAAACACCAGAAAACGTGTTACTCGCATTAACTAGATCGAATAGAGCGTTCTGGATGATTCTGCATACTTCTCATAGATGAAACAAAGATTAGCGCAGAAAATGCATATTTCAGCTGGAAACCCCACGAAAACCAAGATATCGCCGGTTCTGCATATCAAACGCCCTGTGGAGTGATGAAAACACCAGAAAACGTGTTTCTCGCATTAAATAGCTCGAATAGAGCGATCTCGATGATTCTGCATACTTCTGACTGAAGTCTCACCAAGATTATCGCAGGAAATGCATATCTCAGCTTGAAACCCGACCGAACACCAAGATATCGCCGGTTCTGCATATCAAACGCCCTGTGGAGTGATGAAAACACCAGATAACGTGTTTCTCGCATTAAATAGCTCGAATACAGCGATCTCGATGATTCTGCACACTTCTCATAGATGAAACACCAAGATTATCGCAGAAAATGCATATTTCAGCTGGAAACCCCACGAAAACCAAGTTATCGGCGGATCTGCATATCAAACGCTCTGTGGAGTGGTAAAAACACCAGAAAACTTGTTTTTTCGCATTAAATAGCTCGAAACGAGCGATCTCGATGATTCTGCATACTTCTGACTGAAGTCTCACCAATATTATCGCAGAAAATGCATATTTCAGCTGGAAACCCCACGAAAACCGAGTTATCGGCGGCTCTACATATCAAACGTACTGTGGAGTGGCGAAAACACCAGAAAACGTGTTTCTCGCATTAAGTAGCTCGAAAAGAGCGATCTCGATTATTCTGCATACTTCTGACTGAAGTCTCACCAACATTATCGCAGAAAATGCATATCTCAGCTTGAAACCCGACGAAAATAAAGATGTCGCCGGTTCTGCATATCAAACGCACTGTGGAGTGGTGAAAACAACCAGATAACGTGTTTCTCGCATTAAATAGCTCGAAACGAGCGATCTAGATGATTCTGCATACTTCTGACTGAAGTCTCACCAATATTATCGCAGAAAATGCATATCTCAGCTTGAAACCTCACGAAAATCAAGATGTCGCCGGTTCTGCATATCAAACGCACTGTAGAGTGGTGAAAACAACCAGATAACGTGTTTCTCGCATTAAATAGCTCGAAAAGAGCGATTTCGATGATTCTGCATACTTCTGACTGAAGTCTCACCAATATTATCGCAGAAAATGAATATCTCAGCTTGAACCCCACCGAAAACCAAGTTATCGGCGGGTCTACATATCAAACGCACTGTGGAGTGGTCAAAACACCAGAAAACTTGTTTTTTCGCATTAAGTAGCTCGAAACGAGCGAACTAAATGATTCTGCATCCTTGTGACTGAAGTCTCACCAATATTATCGCAGAAAATGCATATCTTTGCTTGAAACCCGACCGAAACCAAGGTATCGCCGTTTCTGCATGTGAAGCGTACTGTGGAGTGGTGAATACACCAGAAAAAGTGTTTCTCGCATTAAATAGCTCGAGAAGAGCGATCTAGATGATTCTGCATACTTCGGACAGAAGTCTTACCAATATTATCGCAGAAAATGCATATCTCAGCTTGAAACCTCACGAAAATCATGATGTCGCCGGTTCTGCATATCAAACGCACTGTGGAGTGGTGAAAACAACCAGATAACGTGTTTCTCGCATTGAATAGCTCGAAACGAGCGATCTAGATGTTTCTGCATACTTCTGACTGAAGTCTCACCAATATTATCGCAGAAAATGAATATCTCAGCTTGAACCGCACCGAAAACCAAGATGTCGCCGGTTCTGCATATCAAACGCACTGGGGGGTGGTGAAAACACCAGAATACGTGTTTCTCGCATTAAATAGCTCGAAACGAGCGATCTAGATGATTCTGCATACTTCTGACTGAAGTGTCACCAAAATTATCGCAGAAAATGCATATCTCAGCTTGAAACCCGACCGAAACCAAGATATCTTCGGTTCTGCATATCAAGCGCACAGTGGGGTGGTGAAAACACCAGATAACGTGTTTCTCGCACTAAATAGCTCGAAAAGAGCGATCTCGATGGTTCTGCATACTTCTGACAGCATTCGCACCAAGATTATCGCAGAAAATGTATACCTCAGGATGAAAACCGACGAAAACCAAGATGTCGCCGGTTCTGCATATCAAACGCACAGTGGGGTGGTCAAAACACCAGAAAACGTGTTTCTCGCATTAAATAGCTCGAAACGAGCGATCTAGATGATTCTGCATGCTTCTGACTGAAGTGTCACCAAAATTATCGCAGAAAATGCATATCTCAGCTTGAAACCCGACCGAAACCAAGATATCTCCGGTTGTGCATATCAAGCGCACTGTGGGGTGGTCAAAACACCAGATAACGTGTTCCTCGCATTAAATAGCTCGAATAGAGCGATCTCGATGATTCTGCATACTTCTGACAGAAGACTCACCAAGATTATCGCAGAAAATGCATATTTCAGCTGGAAACCTCACGAAAACCAAGTTATCGGCGGCTCTACATATCAAACGCACTGTAGAGTGGTCAAAACACCAGAAAACTTGTTTTTTCGCATTAAATAGCTCGAAAGGTGCGATCTAGATGATTCTGCATACTTCTGACTGAAGTCTCACCAATATTATCGCAGAAAATGCATATCTCAGCTTGAACCCCACCGAAAACCAAGATGTCGCCGGTTCTGCATATCAAACGCACTGTGGGGTGGTGAAAACACCAGAAAACGTGTTTCTCGCATTAAATAGCTCGAAACGAGCGATCTAGATGATTCTGCATACTTCTGACAGAAGACTCACCAAGATTATCGCAGAAAATGCATATCTCAGCTAGAAACCTCACGAAAATCAAGATGTCGCCGGTTCTGCATATCAAACGCACTGTGGAGTGGTGAAAACAACCAGATAACGTGTTTCTCGCATTAAATAGCTCGAAAAGTGCGATCTAGATGATTCTGCATACTTCTGACTGAAGTCTCACCAATATTATCGCAGAAAATGCATATCTCAGCTTGAAACCCGACGAAAACCAAGATGTCGCCGGTTATGCATATCAAACGACCTGTGGAGTGGTCAAAACACCAGATAACGTGTTTCTCGCATTAAATAGCTCGAAAAGAGCGATCTAGATGATGCTGCATACTTCGGACAGAAGTCTCACCAATATTATCGCAGAAAATGAATATCTCAGCTTGAACCCCACCGAAAACCAAGATGTCGCCGGTTCCGCATATCAAACGCACTGTGGGGTGGTGAAAACACCAGAAAACGTGTTTCTCGCATTAAATAGCTCGAAAAGTGCGATCTAGATGATTCTGCATACTTCTGACTGAAGTCTCACCAATATTATCGCAGAAAATGCATATCTCAGCTTGAAACCTCACGAAAATCAAGATGTCGGCGGTTCTGATTATCAGACGCACTGTGGAGTGGTGAAAAAACCAGAAAACGTGTTACTCGCATTAACTAGATCGAAAAGAGCGTACTGGATGATTCTGCATACTTCTCATAGATGAAACAAAGATTATCGCAGAAAATGCATATTTCAGCTGGAAACCCCACGAAAACCAAGATATCGCCGGATCTGCATATCAAACGCCCTGTGGAGTGATGAAAACACCAGAAAACGTGTTTCTCGCATTAAATAGCTCGAAAAGAGCGATCTAGATGATTCTGCATACTTCGGACAGAAGTCTCACCATTATTATCGCAGAAAAGCATATCTCAGCTTGAAACCTCACGAAAATCAAGATGTCGCCGGTTCTGCATATCAAACGCACTGTGGAGTGGTGAAAACAACCAGAAACGTGTTTCTCGCATTGAATAGCTCGAAACGAGCGATCTAGATGATTCTGCATACTTCTGACTGAAGTCTCACCAATATTATCGCAGAAAATGAATATCTCAGCTTGAACCCCACCGAAAACCAAGATGTCGCCGGTTCTGCATATCAAACGCCCTGTGGAGTGATGAAAACACCAGAAAACGTGTTTCTCGCATTAAATAGCTCGAAAAGAGCGATCTAGATGATGCTGCATACTTCGGACAGAAGTCTCACCATTATTATCGCAGAAAATGCATATCTCAGCTTGAAACCTCACGAAAATCAACATGTCGCCGGTTCTGCATATCAAACGCACTGTGGAGTGGTGAAAACACCAGATAACGTGATTCTCGCACTAAATAGCTCGAAAAGAGCGATCTCGATGGTTCTGCATACTTCTGACAGCATTCGCACCAAGATTATCGCAGAAAATGTATACCTCAGGATGAAAACCGACGAAAACCAAGATGTCGCCGGTTCTGCATATCAAACGCACAGTGGGGTGGTGAAAACACCAGAAAACGTGTTTCTCGCATTAAATAGCTCGAAACGAGCGATCTAGATGATTCTGCATACTTCTGACTGAAGTGTCACCAAAATTATCGCAGAAAATGCATATCTCAGCTTGAAACCCGACCGAAACCAAGATATCTCCGGTTGTGCATATCAAGCGCACTGTGGGGTGGTCAAAACACCAGATAACGTGTTCCTCGCATTAAATAGCTCGAATAGAGCGATCTCGATGATTCTGCATACTTCTGACAGAAGACTCACCAAGATTATCGCAGAAAATGCATATTTCAGCTGGAAACCCCACGAAAACCAAGTTTTCGGCGGCTCTACATATCAAACGCACTGTGCAGTGGTCAAAACACCAGAAAACTTTTTTTTTCGCATTAAATATCTCGAAAGGTGCGATCTAGATGATTCTGCAAACTTCTGACTGAAGTCTCACCAATATTATCGCAGAAAATGCATATCTCAGCTTGAAACCCGACGAAAACCAAGATGTCGCATTTTATGCATATCAAACGACCTGTGGAGTGGTCAAAACACCAGATAACGTGTTTCTCGCATTAAATAGCTCGAAAAGAGCGATATCGATGATTCTGCACACTTCGGAAAGAAGTCTCACCAATATTATCGCAGAAAATGAATATCTCAGCTTGAACCCCACCGAAAACCAAGATGTCGCAGGTTCTGCATATCAAACGCACTGTGGGGTGGTGAAAACACCAGAAAACGTGTTTCTCGCATTAAATAGCTCGAAATGAGCGATCTAGATGATTCTGCATACTTCTGACAGAAGACTCACCAAGATTATCGCAGAAAATGCATATCTCAGCTAGAAACCTCACGAAAATCAAGATGTCGCCGGTTCTGCATATCAAACGCACTGTGGGGTGGTGAAAACACCAGAAAACGTGTTTCTCGCATTAAATAGCTCGAAACGAGCGATCTAGATGACTCTGCATACTTCTGACAGAAGACTCACCAAGATTATCGCAGAAAATGCATATCTCAGCTTGAAACCCGACCGAAACCAAGATATCTCCGGTTGTGCATATCAAGCGCACTGTGGGGTGGTCAAAACACCAGATAACGTGTTCCTCGCATTAAATAGCTCGAATAGAGCGATCTCGATGATTCTGCATACTTCTGACAGAAGACTCACCAAGATTATCGCAGAAAATGCATATTTCAGCTGGAAACCCCACGAAAACCAAGTTATCGGCGGCTCTACATATCAAACGCACTGTGGAGTGGTCAAAACACCAGAAAACTTTTTTTTTCGCATTAAATATCTCCAAAGGTGCGATCTAGATGATTCTGCAAACTTCTGACTGAAGTCTCACCAATATTATCGCAGAAAATGCATATCTCAGCTTGAAACCCGACGAAAACCAAGATGTCGCATGTTATGCATATCAAACGACCTGTGGAGTGGTCAAAACACCAGATAACGTGTTTCTCGCATTAAATAGCTCGAAAAGAGCGATATCGATGATTCTGCACACTTCGGAAAGAAGTCTCACCAATATTATCGCAGAAAATGAATATCTCAGCTTGAACCCCACCGAAAACCAAGATGTCGCCGGTTCTGCATATCAAACGCACTGTGGGGTGGTGAAAACACCAGAAAACGTGTTTCTCGCATTAAATAGCTCGAAACGAGCGATATAGATGATTCTGCATACTTCTGACAGAAGACTCACCAAGATTATCGCAGAAAATGCATATCTCAGCTAGAAACCTCACGAAAATCAAGATGTCGCCGGTTCTGCATATCAAACGCACTGTGGGGTGGTGAAAACACCAGAAAACGTGTTTCTCGCATTAAATAGCTCGAAACGAGCGATCTAGATGATTCTGCATACTTGTGACAGAAGACTCACCAAGATTATCGCAGAAAATGCATATCTCAGCTAGAAACCTCACGAAAATCAAGATGTCGCCGGTTCTGCATATCAAACGCACTGTGGGGTGGTGAAAACACCAGAAAACGTGTTTCTCGCATTAAATAGCTCGAAAGGTGCGATCTAGATGATTCTGCATACTTCTGACTGAAGTCTCACCAATATTATCGCAGAAAATGCGTATCTCAGCTTGAAACCCGACGAAAACCTAGATGTCGCCGGTTATGCATATCAAACGACCTGTGGAGTGGTCAAAACACCAGATAATGTGTTTCTCGCATTAAATAGCTCGAAAAGAGCGATATCGATGATTCTGCACACTTCGGACAGAAGTCTCACCAATATTATCGCAGAAAATGAATATCTCAGCTTGAACCCCACCGAAAACCAAGATGTCGCCGGTTCTGCATATCAAACGTACTGTGGAGTGGTGAAAACACCAGAAAACGTGTTACTCGCATTAACTAGCTCGAAAAGAGCGTTCTGGATGATTCTGCATACTTCTGACTGAAGTGTCACCAAAATTATCGCAGAAAATGCATATCTCAGCTTGAAACACGACCGAAACCAAGATATCTCCGGTTGTGCATATCAAGCGCACTGTGGGGTGGTCAAAACACCAGATAACGTGTACCTCGCATTAAATAGCTCGAATAGAGCGATCTCGATGATTCTGCATACTTCTGACAGAAGACTCACCAAGATTATCGCAGAAAATGCATATTTCAGCTGGAAACCCCACGAAAACCAAGTTATCGGCGGCTCTACATATCAAACGCACTGTGAAGTGGTCAAAACACCAGAAAACTTTTTTTTTCGCATTAAATAGCTCGAAAGGTGCGTTCTAGATGATTCTGCTAACTTCTGACTGAAGTCTCACCAATATTATCGCAGAAAATGCATATCTCAGCTTGAAACCCGACGAAAACCAAGATGTCGCATGTTATGCATATCAAACGACCTGTGGAGTGGTCAAAACACCAGATAACGTGTTTCTCGCATTAAATAGCTCGAAAAGAGCGATATCGATGATTCTGCACACTTCGGAAAGAAGTCTCACCAATATTATCGCAGAAAATGAATATCTCAGCTTGAACCCCACCGAAAACCAAGATGTCGCCGGTTCTGCATATCAAACGCACTGTGGGGTGGTGAAAACACCAGAAAAAGTGTTTCTCGCATTAAATAGCTCGAAACGAGCGATCTAGATGATTCTGCATACTTCTGACAGAAGACTCACCAAGATTATCGCAGAAAATGCATATCTCAGCTAGAAACCACACGAAAATCAAGATGTCGCCGGTTCTGCATATCAAACGCACTGTGGGGTGGTGAAAACACCAGAAAACGTGTTTCTCGCATTAAATAGCTCGAAACGAGCGATCTAGATGATTCTGCATACTTCTGACAGAAGACTCACCAAGATTATCGCAGAAAATGCATATCTCAGCTTGAAACCCGACGAAAACCAAGATGTCGCCGGTTATGCATATCAAACGACCTGTGGAGTGGTCAAAACACCAGATAACGTGTTTCTCGCATTAAATAGCTCGAAAAGTGCGATCTAGATGATTCTGCATACTTCTGACTGAAGTCTCACCAATATTATCGCAGAAAATGAATATCTCAGCTTGAACCCCACCGAAAACCAAGATGTCGCCGGTTCTGCATATCAAACGCACTGTGGGGTGGTGAAAACACCAGAAAACGTGTTTCTCGCATTAAATAGCTCGAAAGGTGCGATCTAGATGATTCTGCATACTTCTGCCTGAAGTCTCACCAATATTATCGCAGAAAATGCGTATCTCAGCTTGAAACCCGACGAAAACCAAGATGTCGCCGGTTATGCATATCAAACGACCTGTGGAGTGGTCAAAACACCAGATAATGTGTTTCTCGCATTAAATAGCTCGAAAAGAGCGATATCGATGATTCTGCAAACTTCGGACAGAAGTCTCACCAATATTATCGCAGAAAATGAATATCTCAGCTTGAACCCCACCGAAAACCAAGATGTCGCCGGTTCTGCATATCAAACGCACTGTGGAGTGGTGAAAACACCAGAAAACGTGTTACTCGCATTAACTAGCTCGAAAAGAGCGTTCTGGATGATTCTGCATACTTCTCATTGATGAAACACCAAGAATATCGCAGAAAATGCATATTTCAGCTGGAAACCCCACGAAAACCAAGTTATCGGCGGCTCTACATATCAAACGCACTGTGGAGTGGTCAAAACACCAGAAAACTAGTTTTTTCGCATTAAATAGCTCGAAAGGTGCGATCTAGATGATTCTGCATACTTCTGACTGAAGTATCACCAATATTATCGCAGAAAATGCATATCTCAGCTTGAAACCCGACGAAAACCAAGATGTCGCCGGTTCTGCATATCAAACGCCCTGTGGAGTGATGAAAACACCAGAAAACGTGTTTCTCGCATTAAATAGCTCGAAAAGAGCGTTCTGGATGATTCTGCATACTTCTCATTGATGAAACACCAAGAATATCGCAGAAAATGCATATTTCAGCTGGAAACCCCACGAAAACCAAGTTATCGGCGGCTCTACATATCAAACGCACTGTGGAGTGGTCAAAACACCAGAAAACTAGTTTTTTCGCATTAAATAGCTCGAAAAGAGCGATCTAGATGATGCTGCATACTTCTGACAGAAGACTCACCAAGATTATCGCAGAAAATGCATATCTCAGCTAGAAACCTCACGAAAATCAAGATGTCGCCGGTTCTGCATATCAAACGCACTGTGGGGTGGTGAAAACACCAGAAAACGTGTTTCTCGCATTAAATAGCTCGAAACGAGCGATCTAGATGATTCTGCATACTTCTGACAGAAGACTCACCAAGATTATCGCAGAAAATGCATATCTCAGCTTGAAACCCGACCGAAACCAAGATATCTCCGGTTGTGCATATCAAGCGCACTGTGGGGTGGTCAAAACACCAGATAACGTGTTCCTCGCATTAAATATCTCGAAAGGTGCGATCTAGATGATTCTGCAAACTTCTGACTGAAGTCTCACCAATATTATCGCAGAAAATGCATATCTCAGCTTGAAACCCGACGAAAACCAAGATGTCGCATGTTATGCATATCAAACGACCTGTGGAGTGGTCAAAACACCAGATAACGTGTTTCTCGCATTAAATAGCTCGAAAAGAGCGATATCGATGATTCTGCACACTTCGGAAAGAAGTCTCACCAATATTATCGCAGAAAATGAATATCTCAGCTTGAACCCCACCGAAAACCAAGATGTCGCCGGTTCTGCATATCAAACGCACTGTGGGGTGGTGAAAACACCAGAAAACGTGTTTCTCGCATTAAATAGCTCGAAACGAGCGATCTAGATGATTCTGCATACTTCTGACAGAAGACTCACCAAGATTATCGCAGAAAATGCATATCTCAGCTAGAAACCTCACGAAAATCAAGATGTCGCCGGTTCTGCATATCAAACGCACTGTGGGGTGGTCAAAACACCAGAAAACGTGTTTCTCGCATTAAATAGCTCGAAACGAGCGATCTAGATGATTCTGCATACTTCTGACTGAAGTCTCACCAATATTATCGCAGAAAATGCATATCTCAGCTTGAAACCCGACGAAAACCAAGATGTCGCCGGTTATGCATATCAAACGACCTGTGGAGTGGTCAAAACACCAGATAACGTGTTTCTCACATTAAATAGCTCGAAAAGAGCGATATCGATGATTCTGCAAACTTCGGAGAGAAGTCTCACCAATATTATCGCAGAAAATGAATATCTCAGCTTGAACCCCACCGAAAACCAAGATGTCGCCGGTTCTGCATATCAAACGCACTGTGGGGTGGTGAAAACACCAGAAAACGTGTTTCTCGCATTAAATAGCTCGAAAGGTGCGATCTAGATGATTCTGCATACTTCTGACTGAAGTCTCACCAATATTATCGCAGAAAATGCGTATCTCAGCTTGAAACCCGACGAAAACCTAGATGTCGCCGGTTATGCATATCAAACGACCTGTGGAGTGGTCAAAACACCAGATAATGTGTTTCTCGCATTAAATAGCTCGAAAAGAGCGATATCGATGATTCTGCACACTTCGGACAGAAGTCTCACCAATATTATCGCAGAAAATGAATATCTCAGCTTGAACCCCACCGAAAACCAAGATGTCGCCGGTTCTGCATATCAAACGTACTGTGGAGTGGTGAAAACACCAGAAAACGTGTTACTCGCATTAACTAGCTCGAAAAGAGCGTTCTGGATGATTCTGCATACTTCTGACTGAAGTGTCACCAAAATTATCGCAGAAAATGCATATCTCAGCTTGAAACACGACCGAAACCAAGATATCTCCGGTTGTGCATATCAAGCGCACTGTGGGGTGGTCAAAACACCAGATAACGTGTACCTCGCATTAAATAGCTCGAATAGAGCGATCTCGATGATTCTGCATACTTCTGACAGAAGACTCACCAAGATTATCGCAGAAAATGCATATTTCAGCTGGAAACCCCACGAAAACCAAGTGATCGGCGGCTCTACATATCAAACGCACTGTGGAGTGGTCAAAACACCAGAAAACTTTTTTTTTCGCATTAAATAGCTCGAAAGGTGCGATCTAGATGATTCTGCTAACTTCTGACTGAAGTCTCACCAATATTATCGCAGAAAATGCATATCTCAGCTTGAAACCCGACGAAAACCAAGATGTCGCATGTTATGCATATCAAACGACCTGTGGAGTGGTCAAAACACCAGATAACGTGTTTCTCGCATTAAATAGCTCGAAAAGAGCGATATCGATGATTCTGCACACTTCGGAAAGAAGTCTCACCAATATTATCGCAGAAAATGAATATCTCAGCTTGAACCCCACCGAAAACCAAGATGTCGCCGGTTCTGCATATCAAACGCACTGTGGGGTGGTGAAAACACCAGAAAACGTGTTTCTCGCATTAAATTGCTCGAAACGAGCGATCTAGATGATTCTGCATACTTCTGACAGAAGTCTCACCAATATTATCGCAGAAAATGCATATCTCAGCTTGAACCCCACCGAAAACCAAGATGTCGCCGGTTCTGCATATCAAACGCACTGTGGAGTGGTGAAAACACCAGAAAACGTGTTACTCGCATTAACTAGCTCGAAAAGAGCGTTCTGGATGATTCTGCATACTTCTCATTGATGAAACACCAAGAATATCGCAGAAAATGCATATTTCAGCTGGAAACCCCACGAAAACCAAGATGTCGCCGGTTATGCATATCAAACGACCTGTGGAGTGGTCAAAACTCCAGATAACGTGTTTCTCGCATTAAATAGCTCGAAAAGAGCGATATCGATGATTCTGCACACTTCGGACAGAAGTCTCACCAATATTATCGCAGAAAATGCATATCTCAGCTTGAAACCCGACCGAAACCAAGATATCTCCGGTTGTGCATATCAAGCGCACTGTGGGGTGGTCAAAACACCAGATAACGTGTACCTCGCATTAAATAGCTCGAATAGAGCGATCTCGATGATTCTGCATACTTCTGACAGAAGACTCACCAAGATTATCGCAGAAAATGCATATTTCAGCTGGAAACCCCACGAAAACCAAGTTATCGGCGGCTCTACATATCAAACGCACTGTGGAGTGGTCAAACCACCAGAAAACTAGTTTTTTCGCATTAAATAGCTCGAAAGGTGCGATCTAGATGATTCTGCATACTTCTGACTGAAGTCTCACCAATATTATCGCAGAAAATGCATATCTAAGCTTGAAACCCGACGAAAACCAAGATGTCGCCGGTTATGCATATCAAACGACCTGTGGAGTGGTCAAAACACCAGATAACGTGTTTCTCGCATTAAATAGCTTGAAAAGAGCGATATCGATGATTCTGCACACTTCGGACAGAAGTCTCACCAATATTATCGCAGAAAATGCATATCTCAGCTAGAAACCTCACGAAAACCAAGATGTCGCAGGTTCTGCATATCAACCGCACTGTGGGGTGTTGAAAACACCAGAAAACTTGCTTTTTCGCATTAAATAGCTCGTAACGAGCGATCTAGATGATGCTGCATACTTCTGACTAAAGTCTCACCAAGATTATCGCAGAAAAAGCATATCTCAGCTGGAAACCCCACGAAAACCAAGATATCGCCGGTTCTGCTTATCAAACGCCCTGTGGAGTGGTGAAAACACCACAAAACGTGTTACTAGCATTAACTATCTCGAAAAGAGCGATCTGGATGATTCTGCATAATTCTCATACATGAAACACAAAGATTATCGCAGAAAATGCATATCTCAGCTAGAAACCTCACGAAAACCAAGATGTCGCAGGTTCTGCATATCAAACGCACTGTGGGGTGTTGAAAACACCAGAAAACTTGCTTTCTCGCATTAAACAGCTCGAAAAGAGCGATATCGATGATTCTGCATACTTCTGACTGAAGTCTCACCAATATTATCGCAGAAAATGCATATCTCAGCTTGAAACCCGACGAATACCTAGATGTCGCCGGTTCTGCATATCAAACGACCTGTGGAGTGGTCAAAACACCAGATAACGTGTTTCTCGCATTAAATAGCTCGAAAAGAGCGATATCGATGATTCTGCATACTTCTGACTGAAGTCTCACCAATATTATCGCAGAAAATGCATATCTGAGCTTGAAACCCGACGAAAACCTAGATGTCGCCGGTTATGCATATCAAACGACCTGTGGAGTGATCAAAACACCAGATAACGTGTTTCTCGCATGACATAGCTCGAAAAGAGCGATATCGATGAATCTGCATACTTCGGACAGAAGTCTCACCAATATTATCGCAGAAAATGCATATCTCAGCTAGAAACCTCACGAAAACCAAGATATCGCCGGTTCTGCATTTCAAACGCCCTGTGGAGTGGTGAAAACACCAGAAAGCGTGTTACTAGCATTAACTAGCTCGAAAAGAGCGTTCGGGATGATTCTGCATAATTCTCATAGATGAAACACAAAGATTATCGCAGAAAATGCATATTTCAGCTGGAAACCCCACGAAAACCAAGTTATCGGCTGCTCTACATATCATACGCACTGTGGTGTGGTGGAAACACCAGAAAATGTGTTTCTCGCAGTAAATAGCTCGAAAAGAGCGATCTAGATGATTCTGCATACTTCTGACAGAAGACTCACCAAGATTATCGCAGAAAATGCATATCTCAGCTGGAAACCCCACGAAAACCAAGTTAGCGCCGGTTCTGCATATCAGACGCACTGTGGAGTGGTGAAAACACCAGAAAACGTGTTACTCGCATTAACTAGCACGAAAAGAGCGTTCTGGATGATTCTGCATACTTCTCATAGATGAAACACCAAGATTATCGCAGAAAATGCATATCTCAGCTAGAAACCTCACGAAAACCAAGATATCGCCGGTTCTGCATATCAGACGCACTGTGGAGTGGTGAAAACACCAGAAAACGTGTTTGTCGCATTAACTAGCTCGAAAAGAGAGTTCTCTATGATTCTGCATACTTCTCATAGATGAAAAACCAAGATTATCGCAGAAAATGCATATTTCAGCTGGAAACCCCACGAAAACCAAGATATCGCCGGTTCTGCATATCAAACGCCTTGTGGAGTGGTCAAAACACCAGATAACGTGTTTCTCGCATTAAATAGCTCGAATAGAGCGATCTAGATGATTCTGCATACTTCTCATAGATGAAACACCAAGATTATCGCAGAAAATGCATATCTCAGCTGGAAACCCCACGAAAACCAAGTTAGCGCCGGTTCTGCATATCAGACGCACTGTGGAGTGGTGAAAACACCAGAAAACGTGTTACTCGCATTAACTAGCACGAAAAGAGCGTTCTGGATGATTCTGCATACTTCTCATAGATGAAACACCAAGATTATCGCAGAAAATGCATATCTCAGCTAGAAACCTCACGAAAACCAAGATATCGCCGGTTCTGCATATCAGACGCACTGTGGAGTGGTGAAAACACCAGAAAACGTGTTTGTCGCATTAACTAGCTCGAAAAGAGAGTTCTCTATGATTCTGCATACTTCTCATAGATGAAAAACCCAGATTATCGCAGAAAATGCATATTTCAGCTGGAAACCCCACGAAAACCAAGATATCGCCGGTTCTGCATATCAAACGCCTTGTGGAGTGGTCAAAACACCAGATAACGTGTTTCTCGCATTAAATAGCTCGAATAGAGCGATCTAGATGATTCTGCATACTTCTGACAGAAGACTCACCAATATTATCGCAGAAAATGCATATCTCAGCTAGAAACCTCTCGAAAATGAAGATGTCGCAGGTTCTGCAAATCAAACGCACTGTGGAGTGGTGAAAACAACCAGATAACGTGTTTCTCGCATTAAATAGCTCGAAACGAGCGATCTAGATGATTCTGCATACTTCTGACAGAAGACTCACCAAGATTATCGCAGAAAATGCATATCTCAGCTTGAAACCCGACGAAAACCAAGATGTCGCATGTTATGCATATCAAACGACCTGTGGAGTGGTCAAAACACCAGATAACGTGTTTCTCGCATTAAATAGCTCGAAAAGAGCGATATCGATGATTCTGCACACTTCGGAAAGAAGTCTCACCAATATTATCGCAGAAAATGAATATCTCAGCTTGAACCCCACCGAAAACCAAGATGTCGCCGGTTCTGCATATCAAACGCACTGTGGGGTGGTGAAAACACCAGAAAACGTGTTTCTCGCATTAAATAGCTCGAAACGAGCGATATAGATGATTCTGCATACTTCTGACAGAAGACTCACCAAGATTATCGCAGAAAATGCATATCTCAGCTAGAAACCTCACGAAAATCAAGATGTCGCCGGTTCTGCATATCAAACGCACTGTGGGGTGGTGAAAACACCAGAAAACGTGTTTCTCGCATTAAATAGCTCGAAACGAGCGATCTAGATGATTCTGCATACTTCTGACAGAAGACTCACCAAGATTATCGCAGAAAATGCATATCTCAGCTAGAAACCTCACGAAAATCAAGATGTCGCCGGTTCTGCATATCAAACGCACTGTGGGGTGGTGAAAACACCAGAAAACGTGTTTCTCGCATTAAATAGCTCGAAAGGTGCGATCTAGATGATTCTGCATACTTCTGACTGAAGTCTCACCAATATTATCGCAGAAAATGCGTATCTCAGCTTGAAACCCGACGAAAACCTAGATGTCGCCGGTTATGCATATCAAACGACCTGTGGAGTGGTCAAAACACCAGATAATGTGTTTCTCGCATTAAATAGCTCGAAAAGAGCGATATCGATGATTCTGCACACTTCGGACAGAAGTCTCACCAATATTATCGCAGAAAATGAATATCTCAGCTTGAACCCCACCGAAAACCAAGATGTCGCCGGTTCTGCATATCAAACGTACTGTGGAGTGGTGAAAACACCAGAAAACGTGTTACTCGCATTAACTAGCTCGAAAAGAGCGTTCTGGATGATTCTGCATACTTCTGACTGAAGTGTCACCAAAATTATCGCAGAAAATGCATATCTCAGCTTGAAACACGACCGAAACCAAGATATCTCCGGTTGTGCATATCAAGCGCACTGTGGGGTGGTCAAAACACCAGATAACGTGTACCTCGCATTAAATAGCTCGAATAGAGCGATCTCGATGATTCTGCATACTTCTGACAGAAGACTCACCAAGATTATCGCAGAAAATGCATATTTCAGCTGGAAACCCCACGAAAACCAAGTTATCGGCGGCTCTACATATCAAACGCACTGTGAAGTGGTCAAAACACCAGAAAACTTTTTTTTTCGCATTAAATAGCTCGAAAGGTGCGTTCTAGATGATTCTGCTAACTTCTGACTGAAGTCTCACCAATATTATCGCAGAAAATGCATATCTCAGCTTGAAACCCGACGAAAACCAAGATGTCGCATGTTATGCATATCAAACGACCTGTGGAGTGGTCAAAACACCAGATAACGTGTTTCTCGCATTAAATAGCTCGAAAAGAGCGATATCGATGATTCTGCACACTTCGGAAAGAAGTCTCACCAATATTATCGCAGAAAATGAATATCTCAGCTTGAACCCCACCGAAAACCAAGATGTCGCCGGTTCTGCATATCAAACGCACTGTGGGGTGGTGAAAACACCAGAAAAAGTGTTTCTCGCATTAAATAGCTCGAAACGAGCGATCTAGATGATTCTGCATACTTCTGACAGAAGACTCACCAAGATTATCGCAGAAAATGCATATCTCAGCTAGAAACCACACGAAAATCAAGATGTCGCCGGTTCTGCATATCAAACGCACTGTGGGGTGGTGAAAACACCAGAAAACGTGTTTCTCGCATTAAATAGCTCGAAACGAGCGATCTAGATGATTCTGCATACTTCTGACAGAAGACTCACCAAGATTATCGCAGAAAATGCATATCTCAGCTAGAAACCTCACGAAAATCAAGATGTCGCCGGTTCTGCATATCAAACGCACTGTGGAGTGGTGAAAACAACCAGATAACGTGTTTCTCGCATTAAATAGCTCGAAAAGTGCGATCTAGATGATTCTGCATACTTCTGACTGAAGTCTCACCAATATTATCGCAGAAAATGCATATCTCAGCTTGAAACCCGACGAAAACCAAGATGTCGCCGGTTATGCATATCAAACGACCTGTGGAGTGGTCAAAACACCAGATAACGTGTTTCTCGCATTAAATAGCTCGAAAAGTGCGATCTAGATGATTCTGCATACTTCTGACTGAAGTCTCACCAATATTATCGCAGAAAATGAATATCTCAGCTTGAACCCCACCGAAAACCAAGATGTCGCCGGTTCTGCATATCAAACGCACTGTGGGGTGGTGAAAACACCAGAAAACGTGTTTCTCGCATTAAATAGCTCGAAAGGTGCGATCTAGATGATTCTGCATACTTCTGCCTGAAGTCTCACCAATATTATCGCAGAAAATGCGTATCTCAGCTTGAAACCCGACGAAAACCAAGATGTCGCCGGTTATGCATATCAAACGACCTGTGGAGTGGTCAAAACACCAGATAATGTGTTTCTCGCATTAAATAGCTCGAAAAGAGCGATATCGATGATTCTGCAAACTTCGGACAGAAGTCTCACCAATATTATCGCAGAAAATGAATATCTCAGCTTGAACCCCACCGAAAACCAAGATGTCGCCGGTTCTGCATATCAAACGCACTGTGGAGTGGTGAAAACACCAGAAAACGTGTTACTCGCATTAACTAGCTCGAAAAGAGCGTTCTGGATGATTCTGCATACTTCTCATTGATGAAACACCAAGAATATCGCAGAAAATGCATATTTCAGCTGGAAACCCCACGAAAACCAAGTTATCGGCGGCTCTACATATCAAACGCACTGTGGAGTGGTCAAAACACCAGAAAACTAGTTTTTTCGCATTAAATAGCTCGAAAGGTGCGATCTAGATGATTCTGCATACTTCTGACTGAAGTATCACCAATATTATCGCAGAAAATGCATATCTCAGCTTGAAACCCGACGAAAACCAAGATGTCGCCGGTTCTGCATATCAAACGCCCTGTGGAGTGATGAAAAAACCAGAAAACGTGTTTCTCGCATTAAATAGCTCGAAAAGAGCGTTCTGGATGATTCTGCATACTTCTCATTGATGAAACACCAAGAATATCGCAGAAAATGCATATTTCAGCTGGAAACCCCACGAAAACCAAGTTATCGGCGGCTCTACATATCAAACGCACTGTGGAGTGGTCAAAACACCAGAAAACTAGTTTTTTCGCATTAAATAGCTCGAAAAGAGCGATCTAGATGATGCTGCATACTTCTGACAGAAGACTCACCAAGATTATCGCAGAAAATGCATATCTCAGCTAGAAACCTCACGAAAATCAAGATGTCGCCGGTTCTGCATATCAAACGCACTGTGGGGTGGTGAAAACACCAGAAAACGTGTTTCTCGCATTAAATAGCTCGAAACGAGCGATCTAGATGATTCTGCATACTTCTGACAGAAGACTCACCAAGATTATCGCAGAAAATGCATATCTCAGCTTGAAACCCGACCGAAACCAAGATATCTCCGGTTGTGCATATCAAGCGCACTGTGGGGTGGTCAAAACACCAGATAACGTGTTCCTCGCATTAAATAGCTCGAATAGAGCGATCTCGATGATTCTGCATACTTCTGACAGAAGACTCACCAAGATTATCGCAGAAAATGCATATTTCAGCTGGAAACCCCACGAAAACCAAGTTATCGGCGGCTCTACATATCAAACGCACTGTGGAGTGGTCAAAACACCAGAAAACTTTTTTTTTCGCATTAAATATCTCGAAAGGTGCGATCTAGATGATTCTGCAAACTTCTGACTGAAGTCTCACCAATATTATCGCAGAAAATGCATATCTCAGCTTGAAACCCGACGAAAACCAAGATGTCGCATGTTATGCATATCAAACGACCTGTGGAGTGGTCAAAACACCAGATAACGTGTTTCTCGCATTAAATAGCTCGAAAAGAGCGATATCGATGATTCTGCACACTTCGGAAAGAAGTCTCACCAATATTATCGCAGAAAATGAATATCTCAGCTTGAACCCCACCGAAAACCAAGATGTCGCCGGTTCTGCATATCAAACGCACTGTGGGGTGGTGAAAACACCAGAAAACGTGTTTCTCGCATTAAATAGCTCGAAACGAGCGATCTAGATGATTCTGCATACTTCTGACAGCAGACTCACCAAGATTATCGCAGAAAATGCATATCTCAGCTAGAAACCTCACGAAAATCAAGATGTCGCCGGTTCTGCATATCAAACGCACTGTGGGGTGGTCAAAACACCAGAAAACGTGTTTCTCGCATTAAATAGCTCGAAACGAGCGATCTAGATGATTCTGCATACTTCTGACAGAAGACTCACCAAGATTATCGCAGAAAATGCATATCTCAGCTAGAAACCTCACGAAAATCAAGATGTCGCCGGTTCTGCATATCAAACGCACTGTGGAGTGGTGAAAACAACCAGATAACGTGTTTCCCGCATTAAATAGCTCGAAAAGTGCGATCTAGATGATTCTGCATACTTCTGACTGAAGTCTCACCAATATTATCGCAGAAAATGCATATCTCAGCTTGAAACCCGACGAAAACCAAGATGTCGCCGGTTATGCATATCAAACGACCTGTGGAGTGGTCAAAACACCAGATAACGTGTTTCTCACATTAAATAGCTCGAAAAGAGCGATATCGATGATTCTGCAAACTTCGGAGAGAAGTCTCACCAATATTATCGCAGAAAATGAATATCTCAGCTTGAACCCCACCGAAAACCAAGATGTCGCCGGTTCTGCATATCAAACGCACTGTGGGGTGGTGA
Organism: Anthophora plumipes; assembly: GCA_951804975.1. Taxonomy (NCBI): domain Eukaryota; kingdom Metazoa; phylum Arthropoda; class Insecta; order Hymenoptera; family Apidae; genus Anthophora; species Anthophora plumipes. The sequence goes on from CATORF010001004.1 coordinate 111,416, forward strand.
AAACACCAGAAAACGTGTTTCTCGCATTAAATAGCTCGAAAGGTGCGATCTAGATGATTCTGCATACTTCTGACTGAAGTCTCACCAATATTATCGCAGAAAATGCGTATCTCAGCTTGAAACCCGACGAAAACCTAGATGTCGCCGGTTATGCATATCAAACGACCTGTGGAGTGGTCAAAACACCAGATAATGTGTTTCTCGCATTAAATAGCTCGAAAAGAGCGATATCGATGATTCTGCACACTTCGGACAGAAGTCTCACCAATATTATCGCAGAAAATGAATATCTCAGCTTGAACCCCACCGAAAACCAAGATGTCGCCGGTTCTGCATATCAAACGTACTGTGGAGTGGTGAAAACACCAGAAAACGTGTTACTCGCATTAACTAGCTCGAAAAGAGCGTTCTGGATGATTCTGCATACTTCTGACTGAAGTGTCACCAAAATTATCGCAGAAAATGCATATCTCAGCTTGAAACACGACCGAAACCAAGATATCTCCGGTTGTGCATATCAAGCGCACTGTGGGGTGGTCAAAACACCAGATAACGTGTACCTCGCATTAAATAGCTCGAATAGAGCGATCTCGATGATTCTGCATACTTCTGACAGAAGACTCACCAAGATTATCGCAGAAAATGCATATTTCAGCTGGAAACCCCACGAAAACCAAGTGATCGGCGGCTCTACATATCAAACGCACTGTGGAGTGGTCAAAACACCAGAAAACTTTTTTTTTCGCATTAAATAGCTCGAAAGGTGCGATCTAGATGATTCTGCTAACTTCTGACTGAAGTCTCACCAATATTATCGCAGAAAATGCATATCTCAGCTTGAAACCCGACGAAAACCAAGATGTCGCATGTTATGCATATCAAACGACCTGTGGAGTGGTCAAAACACCAGATAACGTGTTTCTCGCATTAAATAGCTCGAAAAGAGCGATATCGATGATTCTGCACACTTCGGAAAGAAGTCTCACCAATATTATCGCAGAAAATGAATATCTCAGCTTGAACCCCACCGAAAACCAAGATGTCGCCGGTTCTGCATATCAAACGCACTGTGGGGTGGTGAAAACACCAGAAAACGTGTTTCTCGCATTAAATTGCTCGAAACGAGCGATCTAGATGATTCTGCATACTTCTGACAGAAGACTCACCAAGATTATCGCAGAAAATGCATATCTCAGCTAGAAACCTCACGAAAATCAAGATGTCGCCGGTTCTGCATATCAAACGCACTGTGGAGTGGTGAAAACAACCAGATAACGTGTTTCTCGCATTAAATAGCTCGAAAAGTGCGATCTAGATGATTCTGCATACTTCTGACTGAAGTCTCACCAATATTATCGCAGAAAATGCATATCTCAGCTTGAACCCCACCGAAAACCAAGATGTCGCCGGTTCTGCATATCAAACGCACTGTGGAGTGGTGAAAACACCAGAAAACGTGTTACTCGCATTAACTAGCTCGAAAAGAGCGTTCTGGATGATTCTGCATACTTCTCATTGATGAAACACCAAGAATATCGCAGAAAATGCATATTTCAGCTGGAAACCCCACGAAAACCAAGATGTCGCCGGTTATGCATATCAAACGACCTGTGGAGTGGTCAAAACTCCAGATAACGTGTTTCTCGCATTAAATAGCTCGAAAAGAGCGATATCGATGATTCTGCACACTTCGGACAGAAGTCTCACCAATATTATCGCAGAAAATGCATATCTCAGCTTGAAACCCGACCGAAACCAAGATATCTCCGGTTGTGCATATCAAGCGCACTGTGGGGTGGTCAAAACACCAGATAACGTGTACCTCGCATTAAATAGCTCGAATAGAGCGATCTCGATGATTCTGCATACTTCTGACAGAAGACTCACCAAGATTATCGCAGAAAATGCATATTTCAGCTGGAAACCCCACGAAAACCAAGTTATCGGCGGCTCTACATATCAAACGCACTGTGGAGTGGTCAAACCACCAGAAAACTAGTTTTTTCGCATTAAATAGCTCGAAAGGTGCGATCTAGATGATTCTGCATACTTCTGACTGAAGTCTCACCAATATTATCGCAGAAAATGCATATCTAAGCTTGAAACCCGACGAAAACCAAGATGTCGCCGGTTATGCATATCAAACGACCTGTGGAGTGGTCAAAACACCAGATAACGTGTTTCTCGCATTAAATAGCTTGAAAAGAGCGATATCGATGATTCTGCACACTTCGGACAGAAGTCTCACCAATATTATCGCAGAAAATGCATATCTCAGCTAGAAACCTCACGAAAACCAAGATGTCGCAGGTTCTGCATATCAAACGCACTGTGGGGTGTTGAAAACACCAGAAAACTTGCTTTTTCGCATTAAATAGCTCGTAACGAGCGATCTAGATGATGCTGCATACTTCTGACTAAAGTCTCACCAAGATTATCGCAGAAAATGCATATCTCAGCTGGAAACCCCACGAAAACCAAGATATCGCCGGTTCTGCTTATCAAACGCCCTGTGGAGTGGTGAAAACACCAGAAAACGTGTTACTAGCATTAACTATCTCGAAAAGAGCGATCTGGATGATTCTGCATAATTCTCATACATGAAACACAAAGATTATCGCAGAAAATGCATATCTCAGCTAGAAACCTCACGAAAACCAAGATGTCGCAGGTTCTGCATATCAAACGCACTGTGGGGTGTTGAAAACACCAGAAAACTTGCTTTCTCGCATTAAACAGCTCGAAAAGAGCGATATCGATGATTCTGCATACTTCTGACTGAAGTCTCACCAATATTATCGCAGAAAATGCATATCTCAGCTTGAAACCCGACGAATACCTAGATGTCGCCGGTTCTGCATATCAAACGACCTGTGGAGTGGTCAAAACACCAGATAACGTGTTTCTCGCATTAAATAGCTCGAAAAGAGCGATATCGATGATTCTGCATACTTCTGACTGAAGTCTCACCAATATTATCGCAGAAAATGCATATCTGAGCTTGAAACCCGACGAAAACCTAGATGTCGCCGGTTATGCATATCAAACGACCTGTGGAGTGATCAAAACACCAGATAACGTGTTTCTCGCATGACATAGCTCGAAAAGAGCGATATCGATGATTCTGCATACTTCGGACAGAAGTCTCACCAATATTATCGCAGAAAATGCATATCTCAGCTAGAAACCTCACGAAAACCAAGATATCGCCGGTTCTGCATTTCAAACGCCCTGTGGAGTGGTGAAAACACCAGAAAGCGTGTTACTAGCATTAACTAGCTCGAAAAGAGCGTTCGGGATGATTCTGCATAATTCTCATAGATGAAACACAAAGATTATCGCAGAAAATGCATATTTCAGCTGGAAACCCCACGAAAACCAAGTTATCGGCTGCTCTACATATCATACGCACTGTGGTGTGGTGGAAACACCAGAAAATGTGTTTCTCGCAGTAAATAGCTCGAAAAGAGCGATCTAGATGATTCTGCATACTTCTGACAGAAGACTCACCAAGATTATCGCAGAAAATGCATATCTCAGCTGGAAACCCCACGAAAACCAAGTTAGCGCCGGTTCTGCATATCAGACGCACTGTGGAGTGGTGAAAACACCAGAAAACGTGTTACTCGCATTAACTAGCACGAAAAGAGCGTTCTGGATGATTCTGCATACTTCTCATAGATGAAACACCAAGATTATCGCAGAAAATGCATATCTCAGCTAGAAACCTCACGAAAACCAAGATATCGCCGGTTCTGCATATCAGACGCACTGTGGAGTGGTGAAAACACCAGAAAACGTGTTTGTCGCATTAACTAGCTCGAAAAGAGAGTTCTCTATGATTCTGCATACTTCTCATAGATGAAAAACCAAGATTATCGCAGAAAATGCATATTTCAGCTGGAAACCCCACGAAAACCAAGATATCGCCGGTTCTGCATATCAAACGCCTTGTGGAGTGGTCAAAACACCAGATAACGTGTTTCTCGCATTAAATAGCTCGAATAGAGCGATCTAGATGATTCTGCATACTTCTGACAGAAGACTCACCAATATTATCGCAGAAAATGCATATCTCAGCTAGAAACCTCTCGAAAATGAAGATGTCGCCGGTTCTGCATATCAAACGCACTGTGGGGTGGTGAAAACACCAGAAAACGTGTTTCTCGCATTAACTAGCTCGAAAAGAGCGATCTCGATGATTCTGCATACTTCTCATAGATGAAACACCAAGATTATCGCAGAAAATGCATATCTCAGCTGGAAACCCCACGAAAACCAAGTTAGCGCCGGTTCTGCATATCAGACGCACTGTGGAGTGGTGAAAACACCAGAAAACGTGTTACTCGCATTAACTAGCACGAAAAGAGCGTTCTGGATGATTCTGCATACTTCTCATAGATGAAACACCAAGATTATCGCAGAAAATGCATATCTCAGCTAGAAACCTCACGAAAACCAAGATATCGCCGGTTCTGCATATCAGACGCACTGTGGAGTGGTGAAAACACCAGAAAACGTGTTTGTCGCATTAACTAGCTCGAAAAGAGAGTTCTCTATGATTCTGCATACTTCTCATAGATGAAAAACCAAGATTATCGCAGAAAATGCATATTTCAGCTGGAAACCCCACGAAAACCAAGATATCGCCGGTTCTGCATATCAAACGCCTTGTGGAGTGGTCAAAACACCAGATAACGTGTTTCTCGCATTAAATAGCTCGAATAGAGCGATCTAGATGATTCTGCATACTTCTGACAGAAGACTCACCAATATTATCGCAGAAAATGCATATCTCAGCTAGAAACCTCTCGAAAATGAAGATGTCGCAGGTTCTGCAAATCAAACGCACTGTGGAGTGGTGAAAACAACCAGATAACGTGTTTCTCGCATTAAATAGCTCGAAACGAGCGATCTAGATGATTCTGCATACTTCTGCCTGAAGTCTCACCAATATTATCGCAGAAAATGCATATCTCAGCTTGAAACCCGACGAAATCCAAGATGTCGCCGGTTCTGCATATCAAACGCCCTGTGGAGTGATAAAAACACCAGATAACGTGTTTCTCGCATTAAATAGCTCGAAAGGTGCGATCTAGGTGATTCTGCATACTTCTGACTGAAGTCTCACCAATATTATCGCAGAAAATGCATATCTCAGCTTGAAACACGACGAAAACCAAGATGTCGCCGGTTATGCATATCAAACTCACTGTGGGGTGGTGAAAACACCAGAAAACGTGTTTCTCGCATTAACTAGCACGAAAAGAGCGATCTCGATGATTCTAAATACTTCTCATAGATGAAACACCAAGATTATCGCAGAAAATGCATATTTCTGCTGGAAACCCCTCGAAAACCAAGTTATCGGCGGATCTACATATCAAACGCACTGTGGAGTGGTCAAAGCACCGGAAAACTTTTTTTTTCGGATTAAATAGCTCGAAACGAGCGATCTAGATGATTCTGCATACTTCTGCCTGAAGTCTCACCAATATTATCGCAGAAAATGCATATCTCAGCTTGAAACCCGACGAAATCCAAGATGTCGCCGGTTCTGCATATCAAACGCCCTGTGGAGTGATAAAAACACCAGATAACGTGTTTCTCGCATTAAATAGCTCGAAAGGTGCGATCTAGGTGATTCTGCATACTTCTGACTGAAGTCTCACCAATATTATCGCAGAAAATGCATATCTCAGCTTGAAACACGACGAAAACCAAGATGTCGCCGGTTATGCATATCAAACTCACTGTGGGGTGGTGAAAACACCAGAAAACGTGTTTCTCGCATTAACTAGCTCGAAAAGAGCGATCTCGATGATTCTGCGTATTTCTCATAGATGAATCACCAAGATTATCGCAGAAAATGCATATTTCAGCTGGAAACCCCACGAAAACCAAGTTATCGGCGGCTCTACATATCAAACGCACTGTGGAGTGGTCAAAACACCGGAAAACTTGTTTTTTCGCATTAAATAGCTCGAAACGAGCGATCTAGATGATTCTGCATACTTCTGACTAAAGTCTCAACAAGATTATCGCAGAAAATGCATATCTCAGCTTGAAACCCGACGAAATCCAAGATGTCGCCGGTTCTGCATATCAAACGCCCTGTGGGGTGGTGAAAACACCAGAAAACGTGTTTCTCGCATTAACTAGCTCGAAAAGAGCGATCTCGATGATTCCAAATACTTCCCATAGATGAAACACCAAGATTATCGCAGAAAATGCATATTTCAGCTGGAAACCCCACGAAAACCAAGATATCGCCGGTTATGCATATCAAACGCACTGTGGGGTGGTGAAAACACCAGAAAACGTGTTTCTCGCATTAACTAGCTCGAAAAGAGCGATCTCGATGATTCTGCGTATTTCTCATAGATGAAACACCAAGATTATCGCAGAAAATGCATATTTCAGCTGGAAACCCCACGAAAACCAAGTTATCGGCGGCTCTACATATCAAACGCACTGTGGAGTGGTCAAAACACCGGAAAACTTGTTTTTTCGCATTAAATAGCTCGAAACGAGCGATCTAGATGATTCTGCATACTTCTGACCAAAGTCTCACCCAGATTATCGCAGAAAATGCATATTTCACCTGGAAACCCCACGAAAACCAAGATATCGCCGGTTCTGCATATCAAACGCCCTGTGGGGTGGTGAAAACACCAGAAAACGTGTTTCTCGCATTAACTAGCTCGAAAAGAGCGATCTCGATGATTCTAAATACTTCTCATAGATGAAACACCAAGATTATCGCAGAAAATGCATATTTCTGCTGGAAACCCCTCGAAAACCAAGTTATCGGCGGATCTACATATCAAACGCACTGTGGAGTGGTCAAAGCACCGGAAAACTTGTTTTTTCGCATTAAATAGCTCGAAAGGTGCGATCTAGATGTTTCTGCATACTTCTGACTAAAGTCTCACCAATATTATCGCAGAAAATGCATATCTCAGCTTGGAAGCCGACGAAAACCAAGATGTCGCCGGTTATGCATATCAAACGCCCTGTGGAGTGATAAAAACGCCAGATAACGTGTTTCTCGCATTAAGTAGCTCGAAAAGAGCTATATCGATGATTCTGCATACTTCGGACAGAAGTCTCACCAATAGTATAGCAGAAAATGCATATCTCAGCTAGAAACCTCACGAAAACCAAGATATCGCCGGTTCTGCATATCAGACGCACTGTGGAGTGGTGAAAACACCAGAAAACGTGTTACTCGCATTAACTAGCACGAAAAGAGCGTTCTGGATGATTCTGCATACTTCTGACAGAAGACTCACCAAGATTATCGCAGAAAATGCATATCTCAGCTGGAAACCCCACGAAAACCAAGATATCGCCGGTTCTGCATATCAGACGCACTGTGGAGTGGTGAAATCACCAGAAAACGTGTTACTCGCATTAACTAGCACGAAAAGAGCGTTCTGGATGGTTCTGCATACTTCTCATAGATGAAACACCAAGATTATCGCAGAAAATGCATATTTCAGCTGGAAACCCCACGAAAACCAAGATATCGCCGGTTCTGCATATCGAACGCCCTGTGGAGTGGTCAAAACCCCGGAAAACTTGTTTTTTCGCATTAAATAGCTCGAAACGAGCGATCTAGATGATTCTGCATACTTCGGACAGAAGTCTCACCAATATTATCGCAGAAAAGGCATATCTCAGCTTGAAAAATCACGAAAACCAAGATATCGCCGGTTCTGCATATCAGACGCACTGTGGAATGTTGAAAACACCAGAAAACTTGTTTCTCGCATTAACTAGCTCGAAAAGAGTGTTCTCGATGAATCTGCATACTTCTCATAGATGAAACACCAAGATTATCGCAGAAAATGCATATTTCAGCTGGAAACCCCACGGAAACCAAGTTATCGGCGGCTCTACATATCAAACGCACTGTGGAGTGGTCAAAACACCAGAAAACCTGTTTTTTTGCATTAAATAGCTCGAAAGGTGCGATCTAGGTGATTCTGCATACTTCTGACTGAAGTCTCACCAATATTATCGCAGAAAATGCATATCTCAGCTTGAAACCCGACGAAAACCAAGATGTCGCCGGTTATGCATATCAAACGCACTGTGGGGTGGTGAAAACACCAGAAAACGTGTTTCTCGCATTAACTAGCTCGAAAAGAGCGATCTCGATGATTCTGCCTATTTCTCATAGATGAAACACCAAGCTTATCGCAGAAAATGCATATCTCAGCTAGAAACCTCACGAAAACCAAGATGTCGCCGGTTCTGCATATCAAACGCACTGTGGGGTGGTGAAAACACCAGAAAACGTGTTTCTCGCATTAGCTAGCTCGAAAAGAGCGATATCGATGATTCTGCATACTTCGGACAGAAGTCTCACCAATATTATAGCAGAAAAGGCATATCTCTGCTTGAAACCTCACGAAAACCAAGATATCGCCGGTTCTGCATATCAGACGCACTGTGGAATGTTGAAAACACCAGAAAACGTGTTTCTCGGATTAACTAGCTCGAAAAGAGCGATATCGATAATTCTGCATACTTCGGACAGAAGTCTCACCAAGATTGCCGCAGAAAAGGCATATCTCAGCTTGAAACCTCACGAAAACCAACATATCGCCGGTTCTGCATATCAGACGCACTGTGGAATCTTGAAAACACCAGAAATCGTGTTTCTCGCATTAACTAGCTCGAAAAGAGAGTTCTCGATGATTCTGCATACTTCTCATAGATGAAACACCAAGATTATCGCAGAAAATGCATATTTCAGCTGGAAACCCCACGAAAACCAAGATATCGCCGGTTCTGCATATCAAATGCCCTGTGGAGTGGTCAAAACACCAGATAACGTGTTTCTCGCATTAAACAGCTCGAAAAGAGCGATATCGATGATTCTGCACACTTCGGACAGAAGTCTCACCAATATTATCGCAGAAAATGCATATCTCAGCTTGAAACCCGACCGAAACCAAGATATCTCCGGTTGTGCATATCAAGCGCACTGTGGGGTGGTCAAAACACCAGATAACGTGTACCTCGCATTAAATAGCTCGAATAGAGCGATCTCGATGATTCTGCATACTTCTGACTGAAGTCTCACCAATATTATCGCAGAAAATGCATATCTCAGCTTGAAACCCGACGAAAACCAAGATGTCGCCGGTTATGCATATCAAACGACCTGTGGAGTGGTCAAAACACCAGATATCGTGTTTCTCGCATTAAATAGCTCGAAAAGAGCGATATCGATGATTCTGCACACTTCGGACAGAAGTCTCACCAATATTATCGCAGAAAATGCATATCTCAGCTAGAAACCTCACGAAAACCAAGATGTCGCAGGTTCTGCATATCAAACGCACTGTGGGGTGTTGAAAACACCAGAAAACTTGCTTTTTCGCATTAAATAGCTCGAAACGAGCGATCTAGATGATGCTGCATACTTCTGACTAAAGTCTCACCAAGATTATCGCAGAAAATGCATATCTCAGCTGGAAACCCCACGAAAACCAAGATATCGCCGGTTCTGCTTATCAAACGCCCTGTGGAGTGGTGAAAACACCAGAAAACGTGTTACTAGCATTAACTATCTCGAAAAGAGCGATCTGGATGATTCTGCATAATTCTCATAGATGAAACACAAAGATAATCGCAGAAAATGCATATTTCAGCTGGAAACCCCACGAAATCCAAGTTATCGGCTGCTCTACATATCATACGCACTGTGGTGTGGTGGAAACACCAGAAAATGTGTTTCTCGCAGTAAATAGCTCGAAAAGAGCGATCTAGATGATTCTGCATACTTCTGACAGAAGACTCACCAAGATTATCGCAGAAAATGCATATTTCAGCTGGAAACCCCACGAAAACCAAGATATCGCCGGTTCTGCATATCAAACAACCTGTGGAGTGGTCAAAACACCAGATAACGTGTTTCTCGCATTAAACAGCTCGGAAAGAGCGATATCGATGATTCTGCATACTTCTGACTGAAGTCTCACCAATATTATCGCAGAAAATGCATATCTCAGCTTGAAACCCGACGAATACCTAGATGTCGCCGGTTCTGCATATCAAACGACCTGTGGAGTGGTCAAAACACCAGAGAACGTGTTTCTCGCATTAAATAGCTCGAAAAGAGCGATATCGATGATTCTGCATACTTCTGACTGAAGTCTCACCAATATTATCGCAGAAAATGCATATCTGAGCTTGAAACCCGACGAAAACCTAGATGTCGCCGGTTATGCATATCAAACGACCTGTGGAGTGATCAAAACACCAGATAACGTGTTTCTCGCATGACATAGCTCGAAAAGAGCGATATCGATGATTCTGCATACTTCGGACAGAAGTCTCACCAATATTATCGCAGAAAATGCATATCTCAGCTAGAAACCTCACGAAAACCAAGATATAGCCGGTTCTGCATTTCAAACGCCCTGTGGAGTGGTGAAAACACCAGAAAGCGTGTTACTAGCATTAACTAGCTCGAAAAGAGCGTTCGGGATGATTCTGCATAATTCTCATAGATGAAACACAAAGATTATCGCAGAAAATGCATATTTCAGCTGGAAACCCCACGAAATCCAAGTTATCGGCTGCTCTACATATCATACGCACTGTGGTGTGGTGGAAACACCAGAAAATGTGTTTCTCGCAGTAAATAGCTCGAAAAGAGCGATCTAGATGATTCTGCATACTTCTGACAGAAGACTCACCAAGATTATCGCAGAAAATGCATATCTCAGCTGGAAACCCCACGAAAACCAAGATATCGCCGGTTCTGCATATCAGACGCACTGTGGAGTGGTGAAAACACCAGAAAACGTGTTACTCGCATTAACTAGCACGAAAAGAGCGTTCTGGATGATTCTGCATACTTCTCATAGATGAAACACCAAGATTATCGCAGAAAATGCATATCTCAGCTAGAAACCTCACGAAAACCAAGATATCGCCGGTTCTGCATTTCAAACGCCCTGTGGAGTGGTGAAAACACCAGAAAACGTGTTACTAGCATTAACTAGCTCGAAAAGAGCGTTCGGGATGATTCTGCATAATTCTCATAGATGAAACACTAAGATTATCGCAGAAAATGCATATTTCAGCTGGAAACCCCACGAAAACCAAGTTATCGGCTGCTCTACATATCATACGCACTGTGGAGTGGTGGAAACACCAGAAAATGTGTTTCTCGCAGTAAATAGATCGAATAGAGCGATCTCGATGATTCTGCATACTTCTCATAGATGAAAAACCAAGATTATCGCAGAAAATGCATATTTCAGCTGGAAACCCCACGAAAACCAAGATATCGCCGGTTCTGCATATCAAACGCCTTGTGGAGTGGTCAAAACACCAGATAACGTGTTTCTCGCATTAAATAGCTCGAATAGAGCGATCTAGATGATTCTGCATACTTCTGACAGAAGACTCACCAATATTATCGCAGAAAATGCATATCTCAGCTAGAAACCTCTCGAAAATGAAGATGTCGCAGGTTCTGCAAATCAAACGCACTGTGGAGTGGTGAAAACCACCAGATGACGTGTTTCTCGCATTAAATAGCTCGAAACGAGCGATCTAGATGATTCTGCATACTTCTGACTGAAGTCTCACCAATATTAACGCAGAAAATGAATATCTCAGCTTGAAACCCGACGAAGACCAAGATGTCGCCGGTTCTGCATATCAAACGCACTGTGGGGTGGTGAAAACACCAGAAAACGTGTTTCTCGCATTAACTAGCTCGAAAAGAGCGATCTCGATGATTCTGCATACTTCTCATAGATGAAACACCAAGATTATCGCAGAAAATGCATATTTCAGCTGGAAACCCCACGAAAACCAAGTTATCGGCGGCTCTACATATCAAACGCACTGTGGAGTGGTCAAAACACCGGAAAACTTGTTTTTTCTAATTAAATAGCGCGAAACGAGCGATCTAGATGATTCTGCATACTTCTGACCAAAGTCTCACCAAGATTATCGCAGAAAATGCATATTTCACCTGGAAACCCCACGAAAACCAAGATATCGCCGGTTCTGCATATCAAACGCCCTGTGGGGTGGTGAAAACACCAGAAAACATGTTTCTCGCATTAACTAGCTCGAAAAGAGCGATCTCGATGATTCTAAATACTTCTCATAGATGAAACACCAAGATTATCGCAGAAAATGCATATTTCTGCTGGAAACCCCTCGAAAACCAAGTTATCGGCGGATCTACATATCAAACGCACTGTGGAGTGGTCAAAGCACCGGAAAACTTGTTTTTTCGCATTAAATAGCTCGAAAGGTGCGATCTAGATGTTTCTGCATACTTCTGACTAAAGTCTCACCAATATTATCGCAGAAAATGCATATCTCAGCTTGAAAGCCGACGAAAACCAAGATGTCGCCGGTTATGCATATCAAACGCCCTGTGGAGTGGTCAAAACACCAGATAACGTGTTTCTCGCATTAAACAGCTCGAATAGAGCGATCTCGATGATTCTGCATACTTCTGACAGAAGACTCACCAATATTATAGCAGAAAATGCATATCTCAGCTAGAAACCTCACGAAAACCAAGATGTCGCCGGTTCTGCATATCAAACGCACTGTGGGGTGGTGAAAACACCAGAATACGTGTTTCTCGCATTAACTAGCTCGAAAAGAGCGATATCGATGATTCTGCATACTTCGGACAGAAGTCTCACCAAGATTGCCGCAGATAACGCATATCTCAGCTAGAAACCTCACGAAAACCTAGATATCGCCGGTTCTGCATTTCAAACGCCCTGTGGAGTGGTGAAAACACCAGAAAGCGTGTTACTAGCATTAACTAGCTCGAAAAGAGCGTTCGGGATGATTCTGCATAATTCTCATAGATGAAACACAAAGATTATCGCAGAAAATGCATATTTCAGCTGGAAAGCCCACGAAAACCAAGTTATCGGCTGCTCTACATATCATACGCACTGTGGTGTGGTGGAAACACCAAAAAATGTGTTTCTCGCAGTAAATAGCTCGAAAAGAGCGATCTAGATGATTCTGCATACTTCTGACAGAAGACTCACCAAGATTATCGCAGAAAATGCATATCTCAGCTGGAAACCCCACGAAAACCAAGATATCGCCGGTTCTGCATATCAGACGCACTGTGGAGTGGTGAAAACACCAGAAAACGTGTTACTCGCATTAACTAGCACGAAAAGAGCGTTCTGGATGATTCTGCATACTTCTCATAGATGAAACACCAAGATTATCGCAGAAAATGCATATCTCAGCTAGAAACCTCACGAAAACCAAGATATCGCCGGTTCTGCATTTCAAACGCCCTGTGGAGTGGTGAAAACACCAGAAAACGTGTTACTAGCATTAACTAGCTCGAAAAGAGCGTTCGGGATGATTCTGCATAATTCTCATAGATGAAACACTAAGATTATCGCAGAAAATGCATATTTCAGCTGGAAACCCCACGAAAACCAAGTTATCGGCTGCTCTACATATCATACGCACTGTGGAGTGGTGGAAACACCAGAAAATGTGTTTCTCGCAGTAAATAGATCGAATAGAGCGATCTCGATGATTCTGCATACTTCTCATAGATGAAAAACCAAGATTATCGCAGAAAATGCATATTTCAGCTGGAAACCCCACGAAAACCAAGATATCGCCGGTTCTGCATATCAAACGCCTTGTGGAGTGGTCAAAACACCAGATAACGTGTTTCTCGCATTAAATAGCTCGAATAGAGCGATCTAGATGATTCTGCATACTTCTGGCAGAAGACTCACCAATATTATCGCAGAAAATGCATATCTCAGCTAGAAACCTCTCGAAAATGAAGATGTCGCAGGTTCTGCAAATCAAACGCACTGTGGAGTGGTGAAAACAACCAGATGACGTGTTTCTCGCATTAAATAGCTCGAAACGAGCGATCTAGATGATTCTGCATACTTCTGACTGAAGTCTCACCAATATTATCGCAGAAAATGAATATCTCAGCTTGAAACCCGACGAAGACCAAGATGTCGCCGGTTCTGCATATCAAACGCACTGTGGGGTGGTGAAAACACCAGATAACGTGTTTCTCGCATTAACTAGCTCGAAAAGAGCGATCTCGATGATTCTGCATACTTCTCATAGATGAAACACCAAGATTATCGCAGAAAATGCATATTTCAGCTGGAAACCCCACGAAAACCAAGTTATCGGCGGCTCTACATATCAAACGCACTGTGGAGTGGTCAAAACACCGGAAAACTTGTTTTTTCTAATTAAATAGCGCGAAACGAGCGATCTAGATGATTCTGCATACTTCTGACCAAAGTCTCACCAAGATTATCGCAGAAAATGCATATTTCACCTGGAAACCCCACGAAAACCAAGATATCGCCGGTTCTGCATATCAAACGCCCTGTGGGGTGGTGAAAACACCAGAAAACATGTTTCTCGCATTAACTAGCTCGAAACGAGCGATCTCGATGATTCTAAATACTTCTCATAGATGAAACACCAAGATTATCGCAGAAAATGCATATTTCTGCTGGAAACCCCTCGAAAACCGAGTTATCGGCAGATCTACATATCAAACGCACTGTGGAGTGGTCAAAGCACCGGAAAACTTGTTTTTTCGCATTAAATAGCTCGAAAGGTGCGATCTAGATGTTTCTGCATACTTCTGACTAAAGTCTCACCAATATTATCGCAGAAAATGCATATCTCAGCTTGAAAGCCGACGAAAACCAAGATGTCGCCGGTTATGCATATCAAACGCCCTGTGGAGTGGTCAAAACACCAGATAACGTGTTTCTCGCATTAAACAGCTCGAATAGAGCGATCTCGATGATTCTGCATACTTCTGACAGAAGACTCACCAATATTATAGCAGAAAATGCATATCTCAGCTAGAAACCTCACGAAAACCAAGATGTCGCCGGTTCTGCATATCAAACGCACTGTGGGGTGGTGAAAACAACAGAATACGTGTTTCTCGCATTAACTAGCTCGAAAAGAGCGATATCGATGATTCTGCATACTTCGGACAGAAGTCTCACCAAGATTGCCGCAGATAACGCATATCTCAGCTTGAAACCTCACGAAAACCTAGATATCGCCGGTTCTGCATATCAGACGCACTGTGGAATGTTGAAAACACCGCAAAACGTGTTTCTCGCATTAACTAGCTCGAACAGAGAGTTCTCGATGATTCTGTATACTTCGCATAGATGAAACACCAAGATTATCGCAGAAAATGCATATTTCAGCTGGAAACCCCACGAAAACCAAGTTATCGGCGGCTCTACATATCAAACGCACTGTGGAGTGGTCAAAACACCGGAAAACTTTTTTTTTCGCATTAAATAGCTCGAAACGAGCGATCTAGATGATTCTGCATACTTCTGCCTGAAGTCTCACCAATATTATCGCAGAAAATGCATATCTCAGCTTGAAACCCGACGAAATCCCAGATGTCGCCGGTTCTGCATATCAAACGCCCTGTGGAGTGATAAAAACACCAGATAACGTGTTTCTCGCATTAAATAGCTCGAAAGGTGCGATCTAGGTGATTCTGCATACTTCTGACTGAAGTCTCACCAATATTATCGCAGAAAATGCATATCTCAGCTTGAAACACGACGAAAACCAAGATGTCGCCGGTTATGCATATCAAACTCACTGTGGGGTGGTGAAAACACCAGAAAACGTGTTTCTCGCATTAACTAGCTCGAAAAGAGCGATCTCGATGTTTCTGCGTATTTCTCATAGATGAATCACCAAGATTATCGCAGAAAATGCATATCTCAGCTTGAAACACGACGAAAACCAAGATGTCGCCGGTTATGCATATCAAACGCCCTGTGGAGTGGTCAAAACACCAGATAACGTGTTTCTCGCATTAAACAGCTCGAATAGAGCGATCTCGATGATTCTGCATACTTCTGACAGAAGACTCACCAATATTATAGCAGAAAATGCATATCTCAGCTAGAAACCTCACGAAAACCAAGATGTCGCCGGTTCTGCATATCAAACGCACTGTGGGGTGGTGAAAACAACAGAATACGTGTTTCTCGCATTAACTAGCTCGAAAAGAGCGATATCGATGATTCTGCATACTTCGGACAGAAGTCTCACCAAGATTGCCGCAGATAACGCATATCTCAGCTTGAAACCTCACGAAAACCTAGATATCGCCGGTTCTGCATATCAGACGCACTGTGGAATGTTGAAAACACCGCAAAACGTGTTTCTCGCATTAACTAGCTCGAACAGAGAGTTCTCGATGATTCTGCATACTTCGCATAGATGAAACACCAAGATTATCGCAGAAAATGCATATTTCAGCTGGAAACCCCACGAAAACCAAGTTATCGGCGGCTCTACATATCAAACGCACTGTGGAGTGGTCAAAACACCGGAAAACTTTTTTTTTCGCATTAAATAGCTCGAAACGAGCGATCTAGATGATTCTGCATACTTCTGCCTGAAGTCTCACCAATATTATCGCAGAAAATGCATATCTCAGCTTGAAACCCGACGAAATCCCAGATGTCGCCGGGTCTGCATATCAAACGCCCTGTGGAGTGATAAAAACACCAGATAACGTGTTTCTCGCATTAAATAGCTCGAAAGGTGCGATCTAGGTGATTCTGCATACTTCTGACTGAAGTCTCACCAATATTATCGCAGAAAATGCATATCTCAGCTTGAAACACGACGAAAACCAAGATGTCGCCGGTTATGCATATCAAACTCACTGTGGGGTGGTGAAAACACCAGAAAACGTGTTTCTCGCATTAACTAGCTCGAAAAGAGCGATCTCGATGTTTCTGCGTATTTCTCATAGATGAATCACCAAGATTATCGCAGAAAATGCATATTTCAGCTGGAAACCCCACGAAAACCAAGTTATCGGCGGCTCTACATATCAAACGCACTGTGGAGTGGTCAAAACACCGGAAAACTTGTTTTTTCGCATTAAATAGCTCGAAACGAGCGATCTAGATGATTCTGCATACTTCTGACTAAAGTCTCAACAAGATTATCGCAGAAAATGCATATCTCAGCTTGAAACCCGACGAAATCCAAGATGTCGCCGGTTCTGCATATCAAACGCCCTGTGGGGTGGTGAAAACACCAGAAAACGTGTTACTCGCATTAACTAGCACGAAAAGAGCGTTCTGGATGGTTCTGCATACTTCTCATAGATGAAACACCAAGATTATCGCAGAAAATGCATATTTCAGCTGGAAACCCCACGAAAACCAAGATATCGCCGGTTCTGCATATCGAACGCCCTGTGGAGTGGTCAAAACACCGGAAAACTTGTTTTTTCGCATTAAATAGCTCGAAAGGTGCGATCTAGGTGATTCTGCATACTTCTGACTGAAGTCTCACCAATATTATCGCAGAAAATGCATATCTCAGCTTGAGACCCGACGAAAACCAAGATGTCGCCGGTTATGCATATCAAACGCACTGTGGGGTGGTGAAAACACCAGAAAACGTGTTTCTCGCATTAGCTAGCTCGAAAAGAGCGATATCGATGATTCTGCATACTTCGGACAGAAGTCTCACCAATATTATAGCAGAAAAGGCATATCTCTGCTTGAAACCTCACGAAAACCAAGATATCGCCGGTTCTGCATATCAGACGCACTGTGGAATGTTGAAAACACCAGAAAACGTGTTTCTCGGATTAACTAGCTCGAAAAGAGCGATATCGATGATTCTGCATACTTCGGACAGAAGTCTCACCAAGATTGCCGCAGAAAAGGCATATCTCAGCTTGAAACCTCACGAAAACCAAGATATCGCCGGTTCTGCATATCAGACGCACTGTGGAATGTTGAAAACACCAGAAATCGTGTTTCTCGCATTAACTAGCTCGAAAAGAGAGTTCTCGATGATTCTGCATACTTCTCATAGATGAAACACCAAGATTATCGCAGAAAATGCATATTTCAGCTGGAAACCCCACGAAAACCAAGATGTCGCCGGTTCTGCATATCAAACGCACTGTGGGGTGGTGAAAACACCAGAAAACGTGTTTCTCGCATTAAATAGCTCGAAACGAGCGATCTAGATGGTTCTGCATACTTCTGACTGAAGTCTCACCAATATTATCGCTGAACATGCATATCTCTGCTTGAAACCTCACGAAAACCAAGATATCGCCGGTTCTGCATATCAGACGCACTGTGGAATGTTGAAAACACCAGAAAACGTGTTTCTCGGATTAACTAGCTCGAAAAGAGCGATATCGATGATTCTGCATACTTCGGACAGAAGTCTCACCAAGATTGCCGCAGAAAAGGCATATCTCAGCTTGAAACCTCACGAAAACCAAGATATCGCCGGTTCTGCATATCAGACGCACTGTGGAATGTTGAAAACACCAGAAATCGTGTTTCTCGCATTAACTAGCTCGAAAAGAGAGTTCTCGATGATTCTGCATACTTCTCATAGATGAAACACCAAGATTATCGCAGAAAATGCATATTTCAGCTGGAAACCCCACGAAAACCAAGATGTCGCCGGTTCTGCATATCAAACGCACTGTGGGGTGGTGAAAACACCAGAAAACGTGTTTCTCGCATTAAATAGCTCGAAACGAGCGATCTAGATGGTTCTGCATACTTCTGACTGAAGTCTCACCAATATTATCGCTGAACATGCATATCTCAGCTAGAAACCTCACGAAAATGAAGATGTCGCCGGTTCTGCATATCATACGCACTGTGGAGTGGTGAAAACAACCAGATGACGAGTTTCTCGCATTAAATAGCTCGAATCGAGCGATCTAGATGATTCTGCATACTTCTGACTAAAGTCTCACCAAGATTATCGCAGAAAATGCATATCTCAGCTTGAAACCCGACGAAATAAAAGATGTCGCCGGTTCTGCATATCAAACGCCCTGTGGAGTGATAAAAACACCAGATAACGTGTTTCTCGCATTAAATAATTCGAAAAGAGCGATATCGATGATTCTGCATACTTCGGACAGAAGTCTCACCAATATTATCGCAGAAAATGCATATCTCAGCTGGAAACCCCACGAAAACCAAGACATCGCCGGTTCTGCATATCAAACGCCCTGTGGAGTGATAAAAACACCAGATACCGTGTTTCTCGCATTAAATAGCTCGAATAGAGCGATCTCGATGATTCTGCATACTTCTGACAGAAGACTAACCAAGATTATCGCAGAAAATGCATATTTCAGCTGGCAACCCCACGAAAACCAAGTTATCGGCGGCTCTACATATCAAACGCACTATGGAGTGGTCAAAACACCAGACAACGTGTTTCTCGCATTAAACAGCTCGAAAAGAGCGATATCGATGATTCTGCATACTTCTGACTAAAGTCTCACCAAGATTATCGCAGAAAATGCATATCACAGCTGGAAACACAACGAAAACCAACATATCGCCGGTTCTGCATATCAAACGCCCTGTGGAGTGGTGAAAACACCAGAAAACGTGTTTCTCGCATTAACTAGCTCGAAAAGAGAGTTCTCGATGATTCTGCATACTTCTCATAGATGAAACACCAAGATTATCGCAGAAAATGCATATTTCAGCTGGAAACCCCACGAAAACCAAGATGTCGCCGGTTCTGCATATCAAACGCACTGTGGGGTGGTGAAAACACCAGAAAACGTGTTTCTCGCATTAAATAGCTCGAAACGAGCGATCTAGATGGTTCTGCATACTTCTGACTGAAGTCTCACCAATATTATCGCTGAACATGCATATCTCAGCTAGAAACCTCACGAAAATGAAGATGTCGCCGGTTCTGCATATCATACGCACTGTGGAGTGGTGAAAACAACCAGATGACGAGTTTCTCGCATTAAATAGCTCGAATCGAGCGATCTAGATGATTCTGCATACTTCTGACTAAAGTCTCACCAAGATTATCGCAGAAAATGCATATCTCAGCTTGAAACCCGACGAAATAAAAGATGTCGCCGGTTCTGCATATCAAACGCCCTGTGGAGTGATAAAAACACCAGATAACGTGTTTCTCGCATTAAATAGTTCGAAAAGAGCGATATCGATGATTCTGCATCCTTCGGACAGAAGTCTCACCAATATTATCGCAGAAAATGCATATCTCAGCTGGAAACCCCACGAAAACCAAGACATCGCCGGTTCTGCATATCAAACGCCCTGTGGAGTGATAAAAACACCAGATACCGTGTTTCTCGCATTAAATAGCTCGAATAGAGCGATCTCGATGATTCTGCATACTTCTGACAGAAGACTAACCAAGATTATCGCAGAAAATGCATATTTCAGCTGGAAACCCCACGAAAACCAAGTTATCGGCGGCTCTACATATCAAACGCACTATGGAGTGGTCAAAACACCAGATAACGTGTTTCTCGCATTAAACAGCTCGAAAAGAGCGATATCGATGATTCTGCATACTTCTGACTAAAGTCTCACCAAGATTATCGCAGAAAATGCATATCACAGCTGGAAACACAACGAAAACCAACATATCGCCGGTTCTGCATATCAAACGCCCTGTGGAGTGGTGAAAACACCAGAAAACGTGTTTCTCGCATTAACTAGCTCGAAAAGAGAGTTCTCGATGATTCTGCATACTTCTCATAGATGAAACACCAAGATTATCGCAGAAAATGCATATTTCAGCTGGAAACCCCACGAAAACCAAGATATCGCCGGTTCTGCATATCAAATGCCCTGTGGAGTGGTCAAAACACCAGATAACGTGTTTCTCGCATTAAACAGCTCGAAAAGGGCGATTTCGATGATTCTGCATACTTCGGACAGAAGTCTCACGAATATTATCGCAGAAAATGCATATCTTAGCTTGAAACCTCACGAAAATCAAGATGTCGCCGGTTCTGCATATCAAACGCACTGTGGAGTGGTCAAAACACCAGAAAACTTGTTTTTTCGAATTAAATAGTGCGAAACGAGCGATCTAGATGATTCTGCATACTTCTGACTAAAGTCTCACCAAGATTATCGCAGAAAATGCATATTTCAGCTGGAAACCCCACGAAAACCAAGTTATCGGCGGCTCTACATATCAAACGCACTGTGGAGTGGTCAAAACACCAGAAAACTTGTTTTTTCATATTAAAAAGCTCGAAAGGTTCGATCTAGATGATTCTGCATACTTCTGACTGAAGTCTCACCAATATGATCGCAGAAAATGCATATCTCAGCTTGAAACCCGACGAAAACCAAGATGTCGCCGGTTATGCATATCAAACGACCTGTGGAGTGGTCAAAACACCAGATAACGTGTTTCTCGCATTAAATAGCTCGAAAAGAGCGATATCGATGATTCTGCATACTTCGGACAGAAGTCTCACCAATATTATCGCAGAAAATGCATATCTCAGGTTGAAACCCGACCGAAACCAAGATATCTCCGGTTGTGCATATCAAGCGCACTGTGGGGTGCTGAAAACACCAGAAAACGTGTTTCTCGCATTATATAGCCCGAAAAGAGCGATATCGATGATTCTGCATACTTCTCATAGATGAAACACCAAGATTATCGCAGAAAATGCATATCTCAGCTAGAAACCTCACGAAAACCAAGATATCGCCGGTTCTGCATTTCAAACGCCCTGTGGAGTGGTGAAAACACCAGAAAACGTGTTACTAGCATTAACTAGCTCGAAAAGAGCGTTCGGGATGATTCTGCATAATTCTCATAGATGAAACACTAAGATTATCGCAGAAAATGCATATTTCAGCTGGAAACCCCACGAAAACCAAGTTATCGGCTGCTCTACATATCATACGCACTGTGGAGTGGTGGAAACACCAGAAAATGTGTTTCTCGCAGTAAATAGATCGAATAGAGCGATCTCGATGATTCTGCATACTTCTCATAGATGAAAAACCAAGATTATCGCAGAAAATGCATATTTCAGCTGGAAACCCCACGAAAACCAAGATATCGCCGGTTCTGCATATCAAACGCCTTGTGGAGTGGTCAAAACACCAGATAACGTGTTTCTCGCATTAAATAGCTCGAATAGAGCGATCTAGATGATTCTGCATACTTCTGACAGAAGACTCACCAATATTATCGCAGAAAATGCATATCTCAGCTAGAAACCTCACGAAAACCAAGATGTCGCCGGTTCTGCATTTCAAACGCCCTGTGGAGTGGTGAAAACACCAGAAAGCGTGTTACTAGCATTAACTAGCTCGAAAAGAGCGTTCGGGATGATTCTGCATAATTCTCATAGATGAAACACAAAGATTATCGCAGAAAATGCATATTTCAGCTGGAAACCCCACGAAAACCAAGTTATCGGCTGCTCTACATATCATACGCACTGTGGTGTGGTGGAAACACCAAAAAATGTGTTTCTCGCAGTAAATAGCTCGAAAAGAGCGATCTAGATGATTCTGCATACTTCTGACAGAAGACTCACCAAGATTATCGCAGAAAATGCATATCTCAGCTGGAAACCCCACGAAAACCAAGATATCGCCGGTTCTGCATATCAGACGCACTGTGGAGTGGTGAAAACACCAGAAAACGTGTTACTCGCATTAACTAGCACGAAAAGAGCGTTCTGGATGATTCTGCATACTTCTCATAGATGAAACACCAAGATTATCGCAGAAAATGCATATCCCAGCTAGAAACCTCACGAAAACCAAGATATCGCCGGTTCTGCATTTCAAACGCCCTGTGGAGTGGTGAAAACACCAGAAAACGTGTTACTAGCATTAACTAGCTCGAAAAGAGCGTTCGGGATGATTCTGCATAATTCTCATAGATGAAACACTAAGATTATCGCAGAAAATGCATATTTCAGCTGGAAACCCCACGAAAACCAAGTTATCGGCTGCTCTACATATCATACGCACTGTGGAGTGGTGGAAACACCAGAAAATGTGTTTCTCGCAGTAAATAGATCGAATAGAGCGATCTCGATGATTCTGCATACTTCTCATAGATGAAAAACCAAGATTATCGCAGAAAATGCATATTTCAGCTGGAAACCCCACGAAAACCAAGATGTCGCCGGTTCTGCATATCAAACGCACTGTGGGGTGGTGAAAACAACAGAATACGTGTTTCTCGCATTAACTAGCTCGAAAAGAGCGATATCGATGATTCTGCATACTTCGGACAGAAGTCTCACCAAGATTGCCGCAGATAACGCATATCTCAGCTTGAAACCTCACGAAAACCTAGATATCGCCGGTTCTGCATATCAGACGCACTGTGGAATGTTGAAAACACCGCAAAACGTGTTTCTCGCATTAACTAGCTCGAACAGAGAGTTCTCGATGATTCTGCATACTTCGCATAGATGAAACACCAAGATTATCGCAGAAAATGCATATTTCAGCTGGAAACCCCACGAAAACCAAGTTATCGGCGGCTCTACATATCAAACGCACTGTGGAGTGGTCAAAACACCGGAAAACTTTTTTTTTCGCATTAAATAGCTCGAAACGAGCGATCTAGATGATTCTGCATACTTCTGCCTGAAGTCTCACCAATATTATCGCAGAAAATGCATATCTCAGCTTGAAACCCGACGAAATCCCAGATGTCGCCGGGTCTGCATATCAAACGCCCTGTGGAGTGATAAAAACACCAGATAACGTGTTTCTCGCATTAAATAGCTCGAAAGGTGCGATCTAGGTGATTCTGCATACTTCTGACTGAAGTCTCACCAATATTATCGCAGAAAATGCATATCTCAGCTTGAAACACGACGAAAACCAAGATGTCGCCGGTTATGCATATCAAACTCACTGTGGGGTGGTGAAAACACCAGAAAACGTGTTTCTCGCATTAACTAGCTCGAAAAGAGCGATCTCGATGTTTCTGCGTATTTCTCATAGATGAATCACCAAGATTATCGCAGAAAATGCATATTTCAGCTGGAAACCCCACGAAAACCAAGTTATCGGCGGCTCTACATATCAAACGCACTGTGGAGTGGTCAAAACACCGGAAAACTTGTTTTTTCGCATTAAATAGCTCGAAACGAGCGATCTAGATGATTCTGCATACTTCTGACTAAAGTCTCAACAAGATTATCGCAGAAAATGCATATCTCAGCTTGAAACCCGACGAAATCCAAGATGTCGCCGGTTCTGCATATCAAACGCCCTGTGGGGTGGTGAAAACACCAGAAAACGTGTTACTCGCATTAACTAGCACGAAAAGAGCGTTCTGGATGGTTCTGCATACTTCTCATAGATGAAACACCAAGATTATCGCAGAAAATGCATATTTCAGCTGGAAACCCCACGAAAACCAAGATATCGCCGGTTCTGCATATCGAACGCCCTGTGGAGTGGTCAAAACACCGGAAAACTTGTTTTTTCGCATTAAATAGCTCGAAAGGTGCGATCTAGGTGATTCTGCATACTTCTGACTGAAGTCTCACCAATATTATCGCAGAAAATGCATATCTCAGCTTGAGACCCGACGAAAACCAAGATGTCGCCGGTTATGCATATCAAACGCACTGTGGGGTGGTGAAAACACCAGAAAACGTGTTTCTCGCATTAGCTAGCTCGAAAAGAGCGATATCGATGATTCTGCATACTTCGGACAGAAGTCTCACCAATATTATAGCAGAAAAGGCATATCTCTGCTTGAAACCTCACGAAAACCAAGATATCGCCGGTTCTGCATATCAGACGCACTGTGGAATGTTGAAAACACCAGAAAACGTGTTTCTCGGATTAACTAGCTCGAAAAGAGCGATATCGATGATTCTGCATACTTCGGACAGAAGTCTCACCAAGATTGCCGCAGAAAAGGCATATCTCAGCTTGAAACCTCACGAAAACCAAGATATCGCCGGTTCTGCATATCAGACGCACTGTGGAATGTTGAAAACACCAGAAATCGTGTTTCTCGCATTAACTAGCTCGAAAAGAGAGTTCTCGATGATTCTGCATACTTCTCATAGATGAAACACCAAGATTATCGCAGAAAATGCATATTTCAGCTGGAAACCCCACGAAAACCAAGATGTCGCCGGTTCTGCATATCAAACGCACTGTGGGGTGGTGAAAACACCAGAAAACGTGTTTCTCGCATTAAATAGCTCGAAACGAGCGATCTAGATGGTTCTGCATACTTCTGACTGAAGTCTCACCAATATTATCGCTGAACATGCATATCTCTGCTTGAAACCTCACGAAAACCAAGATATCGCCGGTTCTGCATATCAGACGCACTGTGGAATGTTGAAAACACCAGAAAACGTGTTTCTCGGATTAACTAGCTCGAAAAGAGCGATATCGATGATTCTGCATACTTCGGACAGAAGTCTCACCAAGATTGCCGCAGAAAAGGCATATCTCAGCTTGAAACCTCACGAAAACCAAGATATCGCCGGTTCTGCATATCAGACGCACTGTGGAATGTTGAAAACACCAGAAATCGTGTTTCTCGCATTAACTAGCTCGAAAAGAGAGTTCTCGATGATTCTGCATACTTCTCATAGATGAAACACCAAGATTATCGCAGAAAATGCATATTTCAGCTGGAAACCCCACGAAAACCAAGATGTCGCCGGTTCTGCATATCAAACGCACTGTGGGGTGGTGAAAACACCAGAAAACGTGTTTCTCGCATTAAATAGCTCGAAACGAGCGATCTAGATGGTTCTGCATACTTCTGACTGAAGTCTCACCAATATTATCGCTGAACATGCATATCTCAGCTAGAAACCTCACGAAAATGAAGATGTCGCCGGTTCTGCATATCATACGCACTGTGGAGTGGTGAAAACAACCAGATGACGAGTTTCTCGCATTAAATAGCTCGAATCGAGCGATCTAGATGATTCTGCATACTTCTGACTAAAGTCTCACCAAGATTATCGCAGAAAATGCATATCTCAGCTTGAAACCCGACGAAATAAAAGATGTCGCCGGTTCTGCATATCAAACGCCCTGTGGAGTGATAAAAACACCAGATAACGTGTTTCTCGCATTAAATAGTTCGAAAAGAGCGATATCGATGATTCTGCATACTTCGGACAGAAGTCTCACCAATATTATCGCAGAAAATGCATATCTCAGCTGGAAACCCCACGAAAACCAAGACATCGCCGGTTCTGCATATCAAACGCCCTGTGGAGTGATAAAAACACCAGATACCGTGTTTCTCGCATTAAATAGCTCGAATAGAGCGATCTCGATGATTCTGCATACTTCTGACAGAAGACTAACCAAGATTATCGCAGAAAATGCATATTTCAGCTGGCAACCCCACGAAAACCAAGTTATCGGCGGCTCTACATATCAAACGCACTATGGAGTGGTCAAAACACCAGACAACGTGTTTCTCGCATTAAACAGCTCGAAAAGAGCGATATCGATGATTCTGCATACTTCTGACTAAAGTCTCACCAAGATTATCGCAGAAAATGCATATCACAGCTGGAAACACAACGAAAACCAACATATCGCCGGTTCTGCATATCAAACGCCCTGTGGAGTGGTGAAAACACCAGAAAACGTGTTTCTCGCATTAACTAGCTCGAAAAGAGAGTTCTCGATGATTCTGCATACTTCTCATAGATGAAACACCAAGATTATCGCAGAAAATGCATATTTCAGCTGGAAACCCCACGAAAACCAAGATGTCGCCGGTTCTGCATATCAAACGCACTGTGGGGTGGTGAAAACACCAGAAAACGTGTTTCTCGCATTAAATAGCTCGAAACGAGCGATCTAGATGGTTCTGCATACTTCTGACTGAAGTCTCACCAATATTATCGCTGAACATGCATATCTCAGCTAGAAACCTCACGAAAATGAAGATGTCGCCGGTTCTGCATATCATACGCACTGTGGAGTGGTGAAAACAACCAGATGACGAGTTTCTCGCATTAAATAGCTCGAATCGAGCGATCTAGATGATTCTGCATACTTCTGACTAAAGTCTCACCAAGATTATCGCAGAAAATGCATATCTCAGCTTGAAACCCGACGAAATAAAAGATGTCGCCGGTTCTGCATATCAAACGCCCTGTGGAGTGATAAAAACACCAGATAACGTGTTTCTCGCATTAAATAGTTCGAAAAGAGCGATATCGATGATTCTGCATCCTTCGGACAGAAGTCTCACCAATATTATCGCAGAAAATGCATATCTCAGCTGGAAACCCCACGAAAACCAAGACATCGCCGGTTCTGCATATCAAACGCCCTGTGGAGTGATAAAAACACCAGATACCGTGTTTCTCGCATTAAATAGCTCGAATAGAGCGATCTCGATGATTCTGCATACTTCTGACAGAAGACTAACCAAGATTATCGCAGAAAATGCATATTTCAGCTGGAAACCCCACGAAAACCAAGTTATCGGCGGCTCTACATATCAAACGCACTATGGAGTGGTCAAAACACCAGATAACGTGTTTCTCGCATTAAACAGCTCGAAAAGAGCGATATCGATGATTCTGCATACTTCTGACTAAAGTCTCACCAAGATTATCGCAGAAAATGCATATCACAGCTGGAAACACAACGAAAACCAACATATCGCCGGTTCTGCATATCAAACGCCCTGTGGAGTGGTGAAAACACCAGAAAACGTGTTTCTCGCATTAACTAGCTCGAAAAGAGAGTTCTCGATGATTCTGCATACTTCTCATAGATGAAACACCAAGATTATCGCAGAAAATGCATATTTCAGCTGGAAACCCCACGAAAACCAAGATATCGCCGGTTCTGCATATCAAATGCCCTGTGGAGTGGTCAAAACACCAGATAACGTGTTTCTCGCATTAAACAGCTCGAAAAGGGCGATTTCGATGATTCTGCATACTTCGGACAGAAGTCTCACGAATATTATCGCAGAAAATGCATATCTTAGCTTGAAACCTCACGAAAATCAAGATGTCGCCGGTTCTGCATATCAAACGCACTGTGGAGTGGTCAAAACACCAGAAAACTTGTTTTTTCGAATTAAATAGTGCGAAACGAGCGATCTAGATGATTCTGCATACTTCTGACTAAAGTCTCACCAAGATTATCGCAGAAAATGCATATTTCAGCTGGAAACCCCACGAAAACCAAGTTATCGGCGGCTCTACATATCAAACGCACTGTGGAGTGGTCAAAACACCAGAAAACTTGTTTTTTCATATTAAAAAGCTCGAAAGGTGCGATCTAGATGATTCTGCATACTTCTGACTGAAGTCTCACCAATATGATCGCAGAAAATGCATATCTCAGCTTGAAACCCGACGAAAACCAAGATGTCGCCGGTTATGCATATCAAACGACCTGTGGAGTGGTCAAAACACCAGATAACGTGTTTCTCGCATTAAATAGCTCGAAAAGAGCGATATCGATGATTCTGCATACTTCGGACAGAAGTCTCACCAATATTATCGCAGAAAATGCATATCTCAGGTTGAAACCCGACCGAAACCAAGATATCTCCGGTTGTGCATATCAAGCGCACTGTGGGGTGCTGAAAACACCAGAAAACGTGTTTCTCGCATTATATAGCCCGAAAAGAGCGATATCGATGATTCTGCATACTTCTCATAGATGAAACACCAAGATTATCGCAGAAAATGCATATCTCAGCTAGAAACCTCACGAAAACCAAGATATCGCCGGTTCTGCATTTCAAACGCCCTGTGGAGTGGTGAAAACACCAGAAAACGTGTTACTAGCATTAACTAGCTCGAAAAGAGCGTTCGGGATGATTCTGCATAATTCTCATAGATGAAACACTAAGATTATCGCAGAAAATGCATATTTCAGCTGGAAACCCCACGAAAACCAAGTTATCGGCTGCTCTACATATCATACGCACTGTGGAGTGGTGGAAACACCAGAAAATGTGTTTCTCGCAGTAAATAGATCGAATAGAGCGATCTCGATGATTCTGCATACTTCTCATAGATGAAAAACCAAGATTATCGCAGAAAATGCATATTTCAGCTGGAAACCCCACGAAAACCAAGATATCGCCGGTTCTGCATATCAAACGCCTTGTGGAGTGGTCAAAACACCAGATAACGTGTTTCTCGCATTAAATAGCTCGAATAGAGCGATCTAGATGATTCTGCATACTTCTGACAGAAGACTCACCAATATTATCGCAGAAAATGCATATCTCAGCTAGAAACCTCACGAAAACCAAGATGTCGCCGGTTCTGCATTTCAAACGCCCTGTGGAGTGGTGAAAACACCAGAAAGCGTGTTACTAGCATTAACTAGCTCGAAAAGAGCGTTCGGGATGATTCTGCATAATTCTCATAGATGAAACACAAAGATTATCGCAGAAAATGCATATTTCAGCTGGAAACCCCACGAAAACCAAGTTATCGGCTGCTCTACATATCATACGCACTGTGGTGTGGTGGAAACACCAAAAAATGTGTTTCTCGCAGTAAATAGCTCGAAAAGAGCGATCTAGATGATTCTGCATACTTCTGACAGAAGACTCACCAAGATTATCGCAGAAAATGCATATCTCAGCTGGAAACCCCACGAAAACCAAGATATCGCCGGTTCTGCATATCAGACGCACTGTGGAGTGGTGAAAACACCAGAAAACGTGTTACTCGCATTAACTAGCACGAAAAGAGCGTTCTGGATGATTCTGCATACTTCTCATAGATGAAACACCAAGATTATCGCAGAAAATGCATATCCCAGCTAGAAACCTCACGAAAACCAAGATATCGCCGGTTCTGCATTTCAAACGCCCTGTGGAGTGGTGAAAACACCAGAAAACGTGTTACTAGCATTAACTAGCTCGAAAAGAGCGTTCGGGATGATTCTGCATAATTCTCATAGATGAAACACTAAGATTATCGCAGAAAATGCATATTTCAGCTGGAAACCCCACGAAAACCAAGTTATCGGCTGCTCTACATATCATACGCACTGTGGAGTGGTGGAAACACCAGAAAATGTGTTTCTCGCAGTAAATAGATCGAATAGAGCGATCTCGATGATTCTGCATACTTCTCATAGATGAAAAACCAAGATTATCGCAGAAAATGCATATTTCAGCTGGAAACCCCACGAAAACCAAGATATCGCCGGTTCTGCATATCAAACGCCTTGTGGAGTGGTCAAAACACCAGATAACGTGTTTCTCGCATTAAATAGCTCGAATAGAGCGATCTAGATGATTCTGCATACTTCTGACAGAAGACTCACCAATATTATCGCAGAAAATGCATATCTCAGCTAGAAACCTCTCGAAAATGAAGATGCCGCAGGTTCTGCAAATCAAACGCACTGTGGAGTGGTGAAAACAACCAGATGACGTGTTTCTCGCATTAAATAGCTCGAAACGAGCGATCTAGATGATTCTGCATACTTCTGACTGAAGTCTCACCAATATTATCGCAGAAAATGAATATCTCAGCTTGAAACCCGACGAAGACCAAGATGTCGCCGGTTCTGCATATCAAACGCACTGTGGGGTGGTGAAAACACCAGAAAACGTGTTTCTCGCATTAACTAGCTCGAAAAGAGCGATCTCGATGATTCTGCATACTTCTCATAGATGAAACACCAAGATTATCGCAGAAAATGCATATTTCAGCTGGAAACCCCACGAAAACCAAGTTATCGGCGGCTCTACATATCAAACGCACTGTGGAGTGGTCAAAACACCGGAAAACTTGTTTTTTCTAATTAAATAGCGCGAAACGAGCGATCTAGATGATTCTGCATACTTCTGACCAAAGTCTCACCAAGATTATCGCAGAAAATGCATATTTCACCTGGAAACCCCACGAAAACCAAGATATCGCCGGTTCTGCATATCAAACGCCCTGTGGGGTGGTGAAAACACCAGAAAACATGTTTCTCGCATTAACTAGCTCGAAACGAGCGATCTCGATGATTCTAAATACTTCTCATAGATGAAACACCAAGATTATCGCAGAAAATTCCTTTTTTTGTGCTGGAAACCCCTCGAAAACCGAGTTATCGGCGGATCTACATATCAAACGCACTGTGGAGTGGTCAAAGCACCGGAAAACTTGTTTTTTCGCATTAAATAGCTCGAAAGGTGCGATCTAGATGTTTCTGCATACTTCTGACTAAAGTCTCACCAATATTATCGCAGAAAATGCATATCTCAGCTTGAAAGCCGACGAAAACCAAGATGTCGCCGGTTATGCATATCAAACGCCCTGTGGAGTGGTCAAAACACCAGATAACGTGTTTCTCGCATTAAACAGCTCGAATAGAGCGATCTCGATGATTCTGCATACTTCTGACAGAAGACTCACCAATATTATAGCAGAAAATGCATATCTCAGCTAGAAACCTCACGAAAACCAAGATGTCGCCGGTTCTGCATATCAAACGCACTGTGGGGTGGTGAAAACAACAGAATACGTGTTTCTCGCATTAACTAGCTCGAAAAGAGCGATATCGATGATTCTGCATACTTCGGACAGAAGTCTCACCAAGATTGCCGCAGATAACGCATATCTCAGCTTGAAACCTCACGAAAACCTAGATATCGCCGGTTCTGCATATCAGACGCACTGTGGAATGTTGAAAACACCGCAAAACGTGTTTCTCGCATTAACTAGCTCGAACAGAGAGTTCTCGATGATTCTGCATACTTCGCATAGATGAAACACCAAGATTATCGCAGAAAATGCATATTTCAGCTGGAAACCCCACGAAAACCAAGTTATCGGCGGCTCTACATATCAAACGCACTGTGGAGTGGTCAAAACACCGGAAAACTTTTTTTTTCGCATTAAATAGCTCGAAACGAGCGATCTAGATGATTCTGCATACTTCTGCCTGAAGTCTCACCAATATTATCGCAGAAAATGCATATCTCAGCTTGAAACCCGACGAAATCCCAGATGTCGCCGGTTCTGCATATCAAACGCCCTGTGGAGTGATAAAAACACCAGATAACGTGTTTCTCGCATTAAATAGCTCGAAAGGTGCGATCTAGGTGATTCTGCATACTTCGGACAGAAGTCTCACCAAGATTGCCGCAGAAAAGGCATATCTCAGCTTGAAACCTCACGAAAACCAAGATATCGCCGGTTCTGCATATCAGACGCACTGTGGAATGTTGAAAACACCAGAAATCGTGTTTCTCGCATTAACTAGCTCGAAAAGAGAGTTCTCGATGATTCTGCATACTTCTCATAGATGAAACACCAAGATTATCGCAGAAAATGCATATTTCAGCTGGAAACCCCACGAAAACCAAGATGTCGCCGGTTCTGCATATCAAACGCACTGTGGGGTGGTGAAAACACCAGAAAACGTGTTTCTCGCATTAAATAGCTCGAAACGAGCGATCTAGATGGTTCTGCATACTTCTGACTGAAGTCTCACCAATATTATCGCTGAACATGCATATCTCTGCTTGAAACCTCACGAAAACCAAGATATCGCCGGTTCTGCATATCAGACGCACTGTGGAATGTTGAAAACACCAGAAAACGTGTTTCTCGGATTAACTAGCTCGAAAAGAGCGATATCGATGATTCTGCATACTTCGGACAGAAGTCTCACCAAGATTGCCGCAGAAAAGGCATATCTCAGCTTGAAACCTCACGAAAACCAAGATATCGCCGGTTCTGCATATCAGACGCACTGTGGAATGTTGAAAACACCAGAAATCGTGTTTCTCGCATTAACTAGCTCGAAAAGAGAGTTCTCGATGATTCTGCATACTTCTCATAGATGAAACACCAAGATTATCGCAGAAAATGCATATTTCAGCTGGAAACCCCACGAAAACCAAGATGTCGCCGGTTCTGCATATCAAACGCACTGTGGGGTGGTGAAAACACCAGAAAACGTGTTTCTCGCATTAAATAGCTCGAAACGAGCGATCTAGATGGTTCTGCATACTTCTGACTGAAGTCTCACCAATATTATCGCTGAACATGCATATCTCAGCTAGAAACCTCACGAAAATGAAGATGTCGCCGGTTCTGCATATCATACGCACTGTGGAGTGGTGAAAACAACCAGATGACGAGTTTCTCGCATTAAATAGCTCGAATCGAGCGATCTAGATGATTCTGCATACTTCTGACTAAAGTCTCACCAAGATTATCGCAGAAAATGCATATCTCAGCTTGAAACCCGACGAAATAAAAGATGTCGCCGGTTCTGCATATCAAACGCCCTGTGGAGTGATAAAAACACCAGATAACGTGTTTCTCGCATTAAATAGTTCGAAAAGAGCGATATCGATGATTCTGCATACTTCGGACAGAAGTCTCACCAATATTATCGCAGAAAATGCATATCTCAGCTGGAAACCCCACGAAAACCAAGACATCGCCGGTTCTGCATATCAAACGCCCTGTGGAGTGATAAAAACACCAGATACCGTGTTTCTCGCATTAAATAGCTCGAATAGAGCGATCTCGATGATTCTGCATACTTCTGACAGAAGACTAACCAAGATTATCGCAGAAAATGCATATTTCAGCTGGCAACCCCACGAAAACCAAGTTATCGGCGGCTCCACATATCAAACGCACTATGGAGTGGTCAAAACACCAGACAACGTGTTTCTCGCATTAAACAGCTCGAAAAGAGCGATATCGATGATTCTGCATACTTCTGACTAAAGTCTCACCAAGATTATCGCAGAAAATGCATATCACAGCTGGAAACACAACGAAAACCAACATATCGCCGGTTCTGCATATCAAACGCCCTGTGGAGTGGTGAAAACACCAGAAAACGTGTTTCTCGCATTAACTAGCTCGAAAAGAGAGTTCTCGATGATTCTGCATACTTCTCATAGATGAAACACCAAGATTATCGCAGAAAATGCATATTTCAGCTGGAAACCCCACGAAAACCAAGATGTCGCCGGTTCTGCATATCAAACGCACTGTGGGGAGGTGAAAACACCAGAAAACGTGTTTCTCGCATTAAATAGCTCGAAACGAGCGATCTAGATGGTTCTGCATACTTCTGACTGAAGTCTCACCAATATTATCGCTGAACATGCATATCTCAGCTAGAAACCTCACGAAAATGAAGATGTCGCCGGTTCTGCATATCATACGCACTGTGGAGTGGTGAAAACAACCAGATGACGAGTTTCTCGCATTAAATAGCTCGAATCGAGCGATCTAGATGATTCTGCATACTTCTGACTAAAGTCTCACCAAGATTATCGCAGAAAATGCATATCTCAGCTTGAAACCCGACGAAATAAAAGATGTCGCCGGTTCTGCATATCAAACGCCCTGTGGAGTGATAAAAACACCAGATAACGTGTTTCTCGCATTAAATAGTTCGAAAAGAGCGATATCGATGATTCTGCATACTTCGGACAGAAGTCTCACCAATATTATCGCAGAAAATGCATATCTCAGCTGGAAACCCCACGAAAACCAAGACATCGCCGGTTCTGCATATCAAACGCCCTGTGGAGTGATAAAAACACCAGATACCGTGTTTCTCGCATTAAATAGCTCGAATAGAGCGATCTCGATGATTCTGCATACTTCTGACAGAAGACTAACCAAGATTATCGCAGAAAATGCATATTTCAGCTGGAAACCCCACGAAAACCAAGTTATCGGCGGCTCTACATATCAAACGCACTATGGAGTGGTCAAAACACCAGATAACGTGTTTCTCGCATTAAACAGCTCGAAAAGAGCGATATCGATGATTCTGCATACTTCGGACAGAAGTCTCACCAATATTATCGCAGAAAATGCATATCTCAGCTGGAAACCCCACGAAAACCAAGACATCGCCGGTTCTGCATATCAAACGCCCTGTGGAGTGATAAAAACACCAGATACCGTGTTTCTCGCATTAAATAGCTCGAATAGAGCGATCTCGATGATTCTGCATACTTCTGACAGAAGACTAACCAAGATTATCGCAGAAAATGCATATTTCAGCTGGCAACCCCACGAAAACCAAGTTATCGGCGGCTCCACATATCAAACGCACTATGGAGTGGTCAAAACACCAGACAACGTGTTTCTCGCATTAAACAGCTCGAAAAGAGCGATATCGATGATTCTGCATACTTCTGACTAAAGTCTCACCAAGATTATCGCAGAAAATGCATATCACAGCTGGAAACACAACGAAAACCAACATATCGCCGGTTCTGCATATCAAACGCCCTGTGGAGTGGTGAAAACACCAGAAAACGTGTTTCTCGCATTAACTAGCTCGAAAAGAGAGTTCTCGATGATTCTGCATACTTCTCATAGATGAAACACCAAGATTATCGCAGAAAATGCATATTTCAGCTGGAAACCCCACGAAAACCAAGATGTCGCCGGTTCTGCATATCAAACGCACTGTGGGGAGGTGAAAACACCAGAAAACGTGTTTCTCGCATTAAATAGCTCGAAACGAGCGATCTAGATGGTTCTGCATACTTCTGACTGAAGTCTCACCAATATTATCGCTGAACATGCATATCTCAGCTAGAAACCTCACGAAAATGAAGATGTCGCCGGTTCTGCATATCATACGCACTGTGGAGTGGTGAAAACAACCAGATGACGAGTTTCTCGCATTAAATAGCTCGAATCGAGCGATCTAGATGATTCTGCATACTTCTGACTAAAGTCTCACCAAGATTATCGCAGAAAATGCATATCTCAGCTTGAAACCCGACGAAATAAAAGATGTCGCCGGTTCTGCATATCAAACGCCCTGTGGAGTGATAAAAACACCAGATAACGTGTTTCTCGCATTAAATAGTTCGAAAAGAGCGATATCGATGATTCTGCATACTTCGGACAGAAGTCTCACCAATATTATCGCAGAAAATGCATATCTCAGCTGGAAACCCCACGAAAACCAAGACATCGCCGGTTCTGCATATCAAACGCCCTGTGGAGTGATAAAAACACCAGATACCGTGTTTCTCGCATTAAATAGCTCGAATAGAGCGATCTCGATGATTCTGCATACTTCTGACAGAAGACTAACCAAGATTATCGCAGAAAATGCATATTTCAGCTGGAAACCCCACGAAAACCAAGTTATCGGCGGCTCTACATATCAAACGCACTATGGAGTGGTCAAAACACCAGATAACGTGTTTCTCGCATTAAACAGCTCGAAAAGAGCGATATCGATGATTCTGCATACTTCTGACTAAAGTCTCACCAAGATTATCGCAGAAAATGCATATCACAGCTGGAAACACAACGAAAACCAACATATCGCCGGTTCTGCATATCAAACGCCCTGTGGAGTGGTGAAAACACCAGAAAACGTGTTTCTCGCATTAACTAGCTCGAAAAGAGAGTTCTCGATGATTCTGCATACTTCTCATAGATGAAACACCAAGATTATCGCAGAAAATGCATATTTCAGCTGGAAACCCCACGAAAACCAAGATATCGCCGGTTCTGCATATCAAATGCCCTGTGGAGTGGTCAAAACACCAGATAACGTGTTTCTCGCATTAAACAGCTCGAAAAGGGCGATTTCGATGATTCTGCATACTTCGGACAGAAGTCTCACGAATATTATCGCAGAAAATGCATATCTTAGCTTGAAACCTCACGAAAATCAAGATGTCGCCGGTTCTGCATATCAAACGCACTGTGGAGTGGTCAAAACACCAGAAAACTTGTTTTTTCGAATTAAATAGTGCGAAACGAGCGATCTAGATGATTCTGCATACTTCTGACTAAAGTCTCACCAAGATTATCGCAGAAAATGCATATTTCAGCTGGAAACCCCACGAAAACCAAGTTATCGGCGGCTCTACATATCAAACGCACTGTGGAGTGGTCAAAACACCAGAAAACTTGTTTTTTCATATTAAAAAGCTCGAAAGGTGCGATCTAGATGATTCTGCATACTTCTGACTGAAGTCTCACCAATATGATCGCAGAAAATGCATATCTCAGCTTGAAACCCGACGAAAACCAAGATGTCGCCGGTTATGCATATCAAACGACCTGTGGAGTGGTCAAAACACCAGATAACGTGTTTCTCGCATTAAATAGCTCGAAAAGAGCGATATCGATGATTCTGCATACTTCGGACAGAAGTCTCACCAATATTATCGCAGAAAATGCATATCTCAGGTTGAAACCCGACCGAAACCAAGATATCTCCGGTTGTGCATATCAAGCGCACTGTGGGGTGCTGAAAACACCAGAAAACGTGTTTCTCGCATTATATAGCCCGAAAAGAGCGATATCGATGATTCTGCATACTTTGGACAGAAGTCTCACCAATATTATAGCAGAAAAGGCATATCTCAGCTTGAAACCTCACGAAAACCAAGATATCGCCGGTTCTGCATATCAGACGCACTGTGGAATGTTGAAAACACCAGAAAACGTGTTTCTCGCATTAACTAGCACGAAAAGAGAGTTCTTGATGATTCTGCATACTTCTCATAGATGAAACACCAAGATTATCGCAGAAAATGCATATCTTAGCTTGAAACCTCACGAAAATCAAGATGTCGCCGGTTCTGCATATCAAACGCACTGTGGAGTGGTCAAAACACCAGAAAACTTGTTTTTATGAATTAAATAGCGCGAAACGTGCGATCTAGATGATTCTGCATACTTCTGACTACAGTCTCACCAAGATTATCGCAGAAAATGCATATCTCAGCTGGAAAGCCAACGAAACCAAGATATCGCCGGTTCTGCATATCAAACGCCCTGTGGAGTGGTGAAAACACCAGAAAACGTGTTACTAGCATTAACTAGCTCGAAATGAGCGTTCGGGATGATTCTGCATAATTCTCATAGATGAAACACAAAGATTATCGCAGAAAATGCATATTTCAGCTGGAAACCCCACGAAAACCAAGTTATCGGCGGCTCTACATATCATACGCACTGTGGAGTGGTGGAAACACCAGAAAATGTGTTTCTCGCATTAACTAGCTCGAAAAGAGAGTTCTCGATGATTCTGCATACTTCTCATAGATGAAACACCAAGATTATCGCAGAAAATGCATTTTTCAGCTGGAAACCCCACGAAAACCAAGATATCGCCGGTTCTGCATATCAAATGCCCTGTGGAGTGGTCAAAACACCAGATAACGTGTTTCTCGCATTAAACAGCTCGAAAAGGGCGATTTCGATGATTCTGCATACTTCGGACAGAAGTCTCACGAATATTATCGCAGAAAATGCATATCTTAGCTTGAAACCTCACGAAAATCAAGATGTCGCCGGTTCTGCATATCAAACGCACTGTGGAGTGGTCAAAACACCAGAAAACTTGTTTTTTCGAATTAAATAGTGCGAAACGAGCGATCTAGATGATTCTGCATACTTCTGACTAAAGTCTCACCAAGATTATCGCAGAAAATGCATATTTCAGCTGGAAACCCCACGAAAACCAAGTTATCGGCGGCTCTACATATCAAACGCACTGTGGAGTGGTCAAAACACCAGAAAACTTGTTTTTTCATATTAAATAGCTCGAAAGGTGCGATCTAGATGATTCTGCATACTTCTGACTGAAGTCTCACCAATATGATCGCAGAAAATGCATATCTCAGCTTGAAACCCGACGAAAACCAAGTTATCGCCGGTTCTGCATATCAAACGCCCTGTGGAGTTGTCAAAACACCAGATAACGTGTTTCTCGCATTAAATAGCACGAATAGATCGATCTCGATGATTCTGCATACTTCTGACAGAAGACTCACCAAGATTATCGCAGAAAATGCATATTTCACCTGGAAACCCCACGAAAACCAAGTTATCGGCGGTTCTACATATCAAACGCACTGTGGAGTGGTCAAAACACCGGAAAACTTGTTTTTTCGCATTAAATAGCTCGAAAGGTGCGATCTAGATGATTCTGCATACTTCTGACTGAAGTCTCACCAATATGATCGCAGAAAATGCATATCTCAGCTTGAAACCCGACGAAAACCAAGATGTCGCCGGTTATGCATATCAAACGACCTGTGGAGTGGTCAAAACACCAGATAACGTGTTTCTCGCATTAAATAGCTCGAAAAGAGCGATATCGATGATTCTGCATACTTCGGACAGAAGTCTCACCAATATTATCGCAGAAAATGCATATCTCAGGTTGAAACCCGACCGAAACCAAGATATCTCCGGTTGTGCATATCAAGCGCACTGTGGGGTGCTGAAAACACCAGAAAACGTGTTTCTCGCATTAAATAGCTCGAAACGAGCGATCTAGATGATTCTGCATACTTCTGACTGAAGTCTCACCAATATTATCGCTGAACATGCATATCTCAGCTAGAAACCTCACGAAAATGAAGATGTCGCCGGTTCTGCATATCATACGCACTGTGGAGTGGTGAAAACAACCAGATGACGAGTTTCTCGCATTAAATAGCTCGAATCGAGCGATCTAGATGATTCTGCATACTTCTGACTAAAGTCTCACCAAGATTATCGCAGAAAATGCATATCTCAGCTTGAAACCCGACGAAATAAAAGATGTCGCCGGTTCTGCATATCAAACGCCCTGTGGAGTGATAAAAACACCAGATAACGTGTTTCTCGCATTAAATAGTTCGAAAAGAGCGATATCGATGATTCTGCATACTTCGGACAGAAGTCTCACCAATATTATCGCAGAAAATGCATATCTCAGCTGGAAACCCCACGAAAACCAAGACATCGCCGGTTCTGCATATCAAACGCCCTGTGGAGTGATAAAAACACCAGATAACGTGTTTCTCGCATTAAATAGCTCGAATAGAGCGATCTCGATGATTCTGCATACTTCTGACAGAAGACTAACCAAGATTATCGCAGAGAATGCATATTTCAGCTGGAAACCCCACGAAAACCAAGTTATCGGCGGCTCTACATATCAAACGCACTATGGAGTGGTCAAAACACCAGATAACGTGTTTCTCGCATTAAACAGCTCGAAAAGAGCGATATCGATGATTCTGCATACTTCTGACTAAAGTCTCACCAAGATTATCGCAGAAAATGCATATCACAGCTGGAAACACAACGAAAACCAACATATCGCCGGTTCTGCATATCAAACGCCCTGTGGAGTGGTGAAAACACCAGAAAACGTGTTTCTCGCATTAACTAGCTCGAAAAGAGAGTTCTCGATGATTCTGCATACTTCTCATAGATGAAACACCAAGATTATCGCAGAAAATGCATATTTCAGCTGGAAACCCCACGAAAACCAAGTTATCGGCGGCTCTACATATCAAACGCACTGTGGAGTGGTCAAAACACCGGAAAAATTGTTTTTTCGCATTAAATAGCTCGAAACGAGCGATCTAGATGATTCTGCATAATTCTGCCTGAAGTCTCACCAATATTATCGCAGAAAATGCATATCTCAGCTTGAAACGCGACGAAATCCAAGATGTCGCCGGTTCTGCATATCAAACGCCCTGTGGAGTGATAAAAACACCAGATAACGTGTTTCTCGCATTATATAGCCCGAAAAGAGCGATATCGATGATTCTGCATACTTTGGACAGAAGTCTCACCAATATTATAGCAGAAAAGGCATATCTCAGCTTGAAACCTCACGAAAACCAAGATATCGCCGGTTCTGCATATCAGACGCACTGTGGAATGTTGAAAACACCAGAAAACGTGTTTCTCGCATTAACTAGCACGAAAAGAGAGTTCTTGATGATTCTGCATACTTCTCATAGATGAAACACCAAGATTATCGCAGAAAATGCATATCTTAGCTTGAAACCTCACGAAAATCAAGATGTCGCCGGTTCTGCATATCAAACGCACTGTGGAGTGGTCAAAACACCAGAAAACGTGTTACTAGCATTAACTAGCTCGAAATGAGCGTTCGGGATGATTCTGCATAATTCTCATAGATGAAACACAAAGATTATCGCAGAAAATGCATATTTCAGCTGGAAACCCCACGAAAACCAAGTTATCGGCGGCTCTACATATCATACGCACTGTGGAGTGGTGGAAACACCAGAAAATGTGTTTCTCGCATTAAATAGCTCGAAAAGAGCGATCTAGATGCTTCTGCATACTTCTGACAGAAGACTCACCAAGATGATCGCAGAAAATGCATATCTCAGCTGGTGACATCACGAAAATCAAGATATCGCCGGTTCTGCATATCAGACGCACTGTGGAGTGGTGAAAACACCAGAAAACGTCTTACTCGCATTAACTAGCTCGAAAAGAGGGTTCTGGATGATTCTGCATACTTCTCATAGATGAAACACCAAGATTATCGCAGAGAATGCATATTTCAGCTTGAAACCTCACGAAAACCAAGATATCGCCGGTTCTGCATATCAGACGCACTGTGGAATGTTGAAAACACCAGAAAACGTGTTTCTCGCATTAACTAGCTCGAAAAGAGAGTTCTCGAAGATTCTGCATACTTCTCATAGATGAAACACCAAGATTATCGCAGAAAATGCATATTTCAGCTGGAAACCCCACGAAAACCAAGTTATCGGCGGCTCTACATATCAAACGCACTATGGAGTGGTCAAAACACCAGAAAACTTGTTTTTTCGCATTAAATAGCTCGAAACGAGCGATCTAGATGATTCTGCATACTTCTGACTAAAGTCTCACCAAGATTATCGCAGAAAATGCATATCTCAGCTTGAAACCCGACGAAATCCAAGATGTCGCCGGTTCTGCATATCAAACGCCCTGTGGAGTGATAAAAACACCAGATAACGTGTTTCTCGCATTAAATAGTTCGAAAAGAGCGATATCGATGATTCTGCATACTTCGGACAGAAGTCTCACCAATATTATCGCAGAAAATGCATATCTCAGCTTGAAACCCGACGAAATCCAAGATGTCGCCGGTTCTGCATATCAGACGCACTGTGGAATGTTGAAAACACCAGAAAACGTGTTACTCGCATTAAATAGCTCGAAAAGAGCGATCTAGATGCTTCTGCATACTTCTGACAGCAGACTCACCAAGATTATCGCAGAAAATGCATATCTCAGCTGGAGACATCACGAAAATCAAGATATCGACGGTTCTGCATATCAGACGCACTGTGGAGTGGTGAAAACACCAGAAAACGTCTTACTCGCATTAACTAGCTCGAAAAGAGGGTTCTGGATGATTCTGCATACTTCTCATAGATGAAACACCAAGATTATCGCAGAGAATGCATATTTCAGCTTGAAACCTCACGAAAACCAAGATATCGCCGGTTCTGCATATCAGACGCACTGTGGAAGGTTGAAAACACCAGAAAACGTGTTTGTCGCATTAACTAGCTCGAAAAGAGAGTTCCCGATGATTCTGCATACTTCGCAAAGATGAAACACCAAGATTATCGCAGAAAATGCATATTTCAGCTGGAAACCCCACGAAAACCCAGTTATCGGCGGCTCTACATATCAAACGCACTGTGGAGTGGTCAAAACACCGGAAAACTTGTTTTTTCGCATTAAATAGCTCGAAACGAGCGATCTAGATGATTCTGCATACTTCTGACTAAAGTCTCACCAAGATTATCGCAGAAAATGCATATCTCAGCTTGAAACCCGACGAAATCCAAGATGTCGCCGGCTCTGCATATCAAACGCCCTGTGGAGTGATAAAAACACCAGATAACGTGTTTCTCGCATTAAATAGTTCGAAAAGAGCGATATCGATGATTCTGCATACTTCGGACAGAAGTCTCACCAATATTATCGCAGAAAATGCATATCTCAGCT
Source organism: Anthophora plumipes (assembly GCA_951804975.1). Classification (NCBI taxonomy): domain Eukaryota; kingdom Metazoa; phylum Arthropoda; class Insecta; order Hymenoptera; family Apidae; genus Anthophora; species Anthophora plumipes. Next base: position 154,065 of record CATORF010001004.1, read on the forward strand.
TGAAACCCGACGAAATCCAAGATGTCGCCGGTTCTGCATATCAAACGCCCTGTGGAGTGATAAAAACACCTGATAACGTGTTTCTCGCATTAAATAGCTCGAAAAGAGCGATATCGATGATTCTGCATACTTCGGACAGAAGTCTCACCAATATTATAGCTGAAAAGGCATATCCCAGCTTGAAACCTCACGAAAACCATGATATCGCCGGTTTTGCATTTCAGACGCACTGTGGAATGTTGAAAACACCAGAAAACGTGTTTCTCGCATTAACTAGCTCTAAAAGAGAGTTCTCGAAGATTCTGCATACTTCTCATAGATGAAACACCAAGATTATCGCAGAAAATGCATATTTCAGCTGGAAACCCCACGAAAACCAAGTTATCGGCGGCTCTACATATCAAACGCACAGTGGAGTGGTCAAAACACTGGAAAAATTGTTTTTTCGCATTAAATAGCTCGAAACGAGCGATCTAGATGATTCTGCATACTTCTGACTGAAGTCTCACCAATATTATCGCAGAAAATGCATATCTCAGCTGGAAACCACACGAAAACCAAGATATCGCCGGTTCTGCATATCAGGCGCACTGTGGAGTGGTGAAAACACCAGAAAACGAGTTACTCGCATTAACTAGCTCGCAAAGAGCGTTCTGGATGATTCTGCATACTTCTCATAGATGAAACACCAAGATTATCGCAGAGAATGCATATTTCAGCTGGAAACCCCACGAAAACCAAGATATCGCCGGTTCTGCATATCAAACGCCCTGTGGAGTTGTCAAAACACCAGATAACGTGTTTCTCGCATTAAATAGCACGAATAGATCGATCTCGATGATTCTGCATACTTCTGACAGAAGACTCACCAAGATTATCGCAGAAAATGCATATTTCAGCTGGAAACCCCACGAAAACCAAGTTATCGCCGGTTCTGCATATCAAACGCCCTGTGGAGTTGTCAAAACACCAGATAACGTGTTTCTCGCATTAAACAGCTCGAAAAGGGCGATATCGATGATTCTGCATACTTCTGACTAAAGTCTCACCAAGATTATCGCAGAAAATGCATATTTCAGCTGGAAACCCCACGAAATCCAAGATATCGCCGGTTCTGCATATCAAACGCCCTGTGGAGTTGTCAAAACACCAGATAACGTGTTTCTCGCATTAAATAGCACGAATAGATCGATCTCGATGATTCTGCATACTTCTGACAGAAGACTCACCAAGATTATCGCAGAAAATGCATATTTCAGCTGGAAACCCCACGAACACCAAGTTATCGGCGGCTCTACATATCAAACGCACTATGGAGTGGTCAAAACACCAGATAACGTGTTTCTCGCATTAAACAGCTCGAAAAGAGCGATATCGATGATTCTGCATACTTCGGACAGAAGTCTCACCAAGATTATCGCAGAAAATGCATATCTCAGCTGGAAACCCCACGAAAACCAAGATATCGCCGGTTCTGCATATCTAACGCCCTGTGGAGTGATAAAACACCAGATAACGTGTTTCTCGCATTAAATAGCTCGAATAGAGCGATCTCGATGATTCTGCATACTTCTGACAGAAGACTAACCAAGATTATCGCAGAAAATGCATATTTCAGCTGGAAACCCCACGAAAACCAAGTTATCGGCGGCTCTACATATCAAACGCACTATGGAGTGGTCAAAACACCAGATAACGTGTTTCTCGCATTAAACAGCTCGAAAAGAGCGATATCGATGATTCTGCATACTTCGGACAGAAGTCTCACCAATATTATCGCAGAAAATGCATATCTCAGCTTGAAACCCGACGAAATCCAAGATGTCGCCGGTTCTGAATATCAAACGCCCTGTGGAGTGATAAAAACACCTGATAACGTGTTTCTCGCATTAAATAGCTCGAAAAGAGCGATATCGATGATTCTGCATACTTCGGACAGAAGTCTCACCAATATTATAGCTGAAAAGGCATATCCCAGCTTGAAACCTCACGAAAACCATGATATCGCCGGTTCTGCATTTCAGACGCGCTTTGGAATGTTGAAAACACCAGAAAACGTGTTTCTCGCATTAACTAGCTCGAAAAGAGAGTTCTCGATGGTTCTGCATACTTCTCATAGATGAAACACCAAGATTATCGCAGAAAATGCATATTTCAGCTGGAAACCCCAAGAAAACCAAGTTATCGGCGGCTCTACATATCAAACGCACTATGGAGTGGTCAAAACACCAGATAACGTGTTTCTCGCATTAAGCAGCTCGAAAAGAGCGATATCGATGATTCTGCATACTTCGGACAGAAGTCTCACCAATATTATCGCAGAAAATGCATATCTCAGCTTGAAACCCGACGAAATCCAAGATGTCGCCAGTTCTGAATATCAAACGCCCTGTGGAGTGATAAAAACACCAGATAACGTGTTTCTCGCATTAAATAGCTCGAAAAGAGCGATATCGATGATTCTGCATACTTCGGACAGAAGTCTCACCAATATTATAGCTGAAAAGGCATATCCCAGCTTGAAACCTCACGAAAACCAAGATATCGCCGGTTCTGCATATCAGACGCACTGTGGAATGTTGAAAACACCAGAAAACGTGTTTCTCGCATTAACTAGCTCGAAAAGAGAGTTCTCGATGGTTCTGCATACTTCTCATAGATGAAACACCAAGATTATCGCAGAAAATGCATATTTCAGCTGGAAACCCCACGAAAACCAAGTTATCGGCGGCTCTACATATCAAACGCACTGTGGAGTGGTCAAAACACCGGAAAACTTGTTTTTTCGCATTAAATAGCTCGAAACGAGCGATCTAGATGATTCTGCATACTTCTGCCTGAAGTCTCACCAATATTATCGCAGAAAATGCATATCTCAGCTTGAAACCCGACGAAATCCAAGATGTCGCCGGTTCTGCATATCAAACGCCCTGTGGAGTGATAAAAACACCAGATAACGTGTTTCTCGCATTAACTAGCTCGAAAAGAGAGTTCTCGATGATTCTGCATACTTCTCATAGATGAAACACAAAGATTATCGCAGAAAATGCATATTTCAGCTGGAAACCCCACGAAAACCAAGTTATCGGCTGCTCTACATATCAAACGCACTATGGAGTGGTCAAAACACCAGATAACGTGTTTCTCGCATTAAACAGCTCGAAAAGAGCGATATCGATGATTCTGCATACTTCTGACTAAAGTCTCACCAATATTTTCGCAGAAAATGCATATCTCAGCTTGAAACCCGACGAAATCTAAGATGTCGCCGGTTCTGCATATCAAACGCCCTGTGGAGTGATAAAAACACCAGATAACGTGTTTCTCGCATTAAATAGCTCGAAAAGAGCGATATCGATGATTCTGCATACTTCGGACAGAAGTCTCACCAATATTATAGCTGAAAAGGCATATCCCAGCTTGAAACCTCACGAAAACCAAGATATCGCCGGTTCTGCATATCAGACGCACTGTGGAATGTTGAAAACACCAGAAAACGTGTTTCTCGCATTAACTAGCTCGAAAAGAGAGTTCTCGATGGTTCTGCATACTTCTCATAGATGAAACACCAAGATTATCGCAGAAAATGCATATTTCAGCTGGAAACCCCACGAAAACCAAGTTATCGGCGGCTCTACATATCAAACGCACTGTGGAGTGGTCAAAACACCGGAAAACTTGTTTTTTCGCATTAAATAGCTCGAAACGAGCTATGTAGATGATTCTGCATACTTCGGACAGAAGTCTCACCAATATTATAGCAGAAAAGGCATATCTCAGCTTGAAACCTCACGAAAACCAAGATATCGCCGGTTCTGCATATCAGACGCACTGTGGAATGTTGAAAACACCAGAAAACGTGTTTCTCGCATTAACTAGCTCGAAAAGAGAGTTCTCGATGGTTCTGCATACTTCTCATAGATGAAACACCAAGATTATCGCAGAAAATGCATATTTCAGCTGGAAACCCCACGAAAACCAAGTTATCGGCGGCTCTACATATCAAACGCACAGTGGAGTGGTCAAAACACTGGAAAAATTGTTTTTTCGCATTAAATAGCTCGAAACGAGCGATCTAGATGATTCTGCATACTTCTGCCTGAAGTCTCACCAATATTATCGCAGAAAATGCATATCTCAGCTTGAAACCCGACGAAATCCAAGATGTCGCCGGTTCTGCATATCAAACGCCCTGTGGAGTGATAAAAACACCAGATAACGTGTTTCTCGCATTAAATAGCTCGAAAAGAGCGATATCGATGATTCTGCATACTTCGGACAGAAGTCTCACCAATATTATAGCTGAAAAGGCATATCCCAGCTTGAAACCTCACGAAAACCAAGATATCGCCGGTTCTGCATATCAGACGCACTGTGGAATGTTGAAAACACCAGAAAACGTGTTTCTCGCATTAACTAGCTCGAAAAGAGAGTTCTCGATGATTCTGCATACTTCTCATAGATGAAACACAAAGATTATCGCAGAAAATGCATATTTCAGCTGGAAACCCCACGAAAACCAAGTTATCGGCGGCTCTACATATCAAACGCACTATGGAGTGGTCAAAACACCAGATAACGTGTTTCCGGCATTAAACAGCTCGAAAAGAGCGATATCGATGATTCTGCATACTTCTGACTAAAGTCTCACCAATATTATCGCAGAAAATGCATATCTCAGCTTGAAACCCGACGAAATCCAAGATGTCGCCGGTTCTGCATATCAAACGCCCTGTGGAGTGATAAAAACACCAGATAACGTGTTTCTCGCATTAAATAGCTCGAAAAGAGCGATATCGATGATTCTGCATACTTCGGACAGAAGTCTCACCAATATTTTCGCAGAAAATGCATATCTTAGCTTGAAACCTCACGAAAATCAAGATGTCGCCGGTTCTGCATATCAAACGCACTGTGGAGTGGTCAAAACACCAGAAAACTTGTTTTTTCGAATTAAATAGCGCGAAACGAGCGATCTAGATGATTCTGCATACTTCTGACTAAAGTCTCACCAATATTATAGCAGAAAAGGCTTATCTCTGCTTGAAACCTCACGAAAACCAAAATATCGCCGGTTCTGCATATCAAACGCCCTGTGGAGTGATAAAAACACCTGATAACGTGTTTCTCGCATTAAATAGCTCGAAAAGAGCGATATCGATGATTCTGCATACTTCGGACAGAAGTCTCACCAATATTATAGCTGAAAAGGCATATCCCAGCTTGAAACCTCACGAAAACCATGATATCGCCGGTTTTGCATTTCAGACGCACTGTGGAATGTTGAAAACACCAGAAAACGTGTTTCTCGCATTAACTAGCTCTAAAAGAGAGTTCTCGAAGATTCTGCATACTTCTCATAGATGTAACACCAAGATTATCGCAGAAAATGCATATTTCAGCTGGAAACCCCACGAAAACCAAGTTATCGGCGGCTCTACATATCAAACGCACAGTGGAGTGGTCAAAACACTGGAAAAATTGTTTTTTCGCATTAAATAGCTCGAAACGAGCGATCTAGATGATTCTGCATACTTCTGACTGAAGTCTCACCAATATTATCGCAGAAAATGCATATCTCAGCTGGAAACCACACGAAAACCAAGATATCGCCGGTTCTGCATATCAGGCGCACTGTGGAGTGGTGAAAACACCAGAAAACGAGTTACTCGCATTAACTAGCTCGAAAAGAGCGTTCTGGATGATTCTGCATACTTCTCATAGATGAAACACCAAGATTATCGCAGAGAATGCATATTTCAGCTGGAAACCCCACGAAAACCAAGATATCGCCGGTTCTGCATATCAAACGCCCTGTGGAGTTGTCAAAACACCAGATAACGTGTTTCTCGCATTAAATAGCACGAATAGATCGATCTCGATGATTCTGCATACTTCTGACAGAAGACTCACCAAGATTATCGCAGAAAATGCATATTTCAGCTGGAAACCCCACGAAAACCAAGTTATCGCCGGTTCTGCATATCAAACGCCCTGTGGAGTTGTCAAAACACCAGATAACGTGTTTCTCGCATTAAATAGCACGAATAGATCGATCTCGATGATTCTGCATACTTCTGACTAAAGTCTCACCAAGATTATCGCAGAAAATGCATATTTCAGCTGGAAACCCCACGAAAACCAAGTTATCGGCGGCTCTACATATCAAACGCACTGTGGAGTGGTCAAAACACCAGAAAACTTGTCTTTTCGAATTAGATAGCGCGAAACGAGCGATCTAGATGATTCTGCATACTTCTGACTAAAGTCTCACCAAGATTATCGCAGAAAATGCATATCTCAGCTGGAAACCCCACCAAAAACAAGATATCGCCGGTTCTGCATATCTAACGCCCTGTGGAGTGATAAAAACACCAGATAACGTGTTTCTCGCATTAAATAGCTCGAATAGAGCGATCTCGATGATTCTGCATACTTCTGACAGAAGACTAACCAAGATTATCGCAGAAAATGCATATTTCAGCTGGAAACCCCACGAAAACCAAGTTATCGGCGGCTCTACATATCAAACGCACTATGGAGTGGTCAAAACACCAGATAACGTGTTTCTCGCATTAAACAGCTCGAAAAGAGCGATATCGATGATTCTGCATACTTCGGACAGAAGTCTCACCAATATTATCGCAGAAAATGCATATCTCAGCTTGAAACCCGACGAAATCCAAGATGTCGCCGGTTCTGAATATCAAACGCCCTGTGGAGTGATAAAAACACCTGATAACGTGTTTCTCGCATTAAATAGCTCGAAAAGAGCGATATCGATGATTCTGCATACTTCGGACAGAAGTCTCACCAATATTATAGCTGAAAAGGCATATCCCAGCTTGAAACCTCACGAAAACCATGATATCGCCGGTTCTGCATTTCAGACGCTCTTTGGAATGTTGAAAACACCAGAAAACGTGTTTCTCGCATTAACTAGCTCGAAAAGAGAGTTCTCGATGGTTCTGCATACTTCTCATAGATGAAACACCAAGAGTATCGCAGAAAATGCATATTTCAGCTGGAAACCCCAAGAAAACCAAGTTATCGGCGGCTCTACATATCAAACGCACTATGGAGTGGTCAAAACACCAGATAACGTGTTTCTCGCATTAAACAGCTCGAAAAGAGCGATATCGATGATTCTGCATACTTCGGACAGAAGTCTCACCAATATTATCGCAGAAAATGCATATCTCAGCTTGAAACCCGACGAAATCCAAGATGTCGCCGGTTCTGAATATCAAACGCCCTGTGGAGTGATAAAAACACCAGATAACGTGTTTCTCGCATTAAATAGCTCGAAAAGAGCGATATCGATGATTCTGCATACTTCGGACAGAAGTCTCACCAATATTATAGCTGAAAAGGCATATCCCAGCTTGAAACCTCACGAAAACCAAGATATCGCCGGTTCTGCATATCAGACGCACTGTGGAATGTTGAAAACACCAGAAAACGTGTTTCTCGCATTAACTAGCTCGAAAAGAGAGTTCTCGATGGTTCTGCATACTTCTCATAGATGAAACACCAAGATTATCGCAGAAAATGCATATTTCAGCTGGAAACCCCACGAAAACCAAGTTATCGGCGGCTCTACATATCAAACGCACTGTGGAGTGGTCAAAACACCGGAAAACTTGTTTTTTCGCATTAAATAGCTCGAAACGAGCGATCTAGATGATTCTGCATACTTCTGCCTGAAGTCTCACCAATATTATCGCAGAAAATGCATATCTCAGCTTGAAACCCGACGAAATCCAAGATGTCGCCGGTTCTGCATATCAAACGCCCTGTGGAGTGATAAAAACACCAGATAACGTGTTTCTCGCATTAACTAGCTCGAAAAGAGAGTTCTCGATGATTCTGCATACTTCTCATAGATGAAACACAAAGATTATCGTAGAAAATGCATATTTCAGCTGGAAACCCCACGAAAACCAAGTTATCGGCTGCTCTACATATCAAACGCACTATGGAGTGGTCAAAACACCAGATAACGTGTTTCTCGCATTAAACAGCTCGAAAAGAGCGATATCGATGATTCTGCATACTTCTGACTAAAGTCTCACCAATATTTTCGCAGAAAATGCATATCTCAGCTTGAAACCCGACGAAATCCAAGATGTCGCCGGTTCTGCATATCAAACGCCCTGTGGAGTGATAAAAACACCAGATAACGTGTTTCTCGCATTAAATAGCTCGAAAAGAGCGATATCGATGATTCTGCATACTTCGGACAGAAGTCTCACCAATATTATCGCAGAAAATGCATATCTCAGCTTGAAACCCGACGAAATCCAAGATGTCGCCGGTTCTGCATATCAAACGCCCTGCGGAGTGATAAAAACACCAGATAACGTGTTTCTCGCATTAACTAGCTCGAAAAGAGAGTTCTCGATGGTTCTGCATACTTCTCATAGATGAAACACCAAGATTATCGCAGAAAATGCATATTTCAGCTGGAAACCCCACGAAAACCAAGTTATCGGCGGCTCTACATATCAAACGCACAGTGGAGTGGTCAAAACACTGGAAAAATTGTTTTTTCGCATTAAATAGCTCGAAACGAGCGATATCGATGATTCTGCATACTTCGGACAGAAGTCTCACCAATATTATAGCTGAAAAGGCATATCCCAGCTTGAAACCTCACGAAAACCAAGATATCGCCGGTTCTGCATATCAGACGCACTGTGGAATGTTGAAAACACCAGAAAACGTGTTTCTCGCATTAACTAGCTCGAAAAGAGAGTTCTCGATGATTCTGCATACTTCTCATAGATGAAACACAAAGATTATCGCAGAAAATGCATATTTCAGCTGGAAACCCCACGAAAACCAAGTTATCGGCGGCTCTACATATCAAACGCACTATGGAGTGGTCAAAACACCAGATAACGTGTTTCTCGCATTAAACAGCTCGAAAAGAGCGATATCGATGATTCTGCATACTTCTGACTAAAGTCTCACCAATATTATCGCAGAAAATGCATATCTCAGCTTGAAACCCGACGAAATCCAAGATGTCGCCGGTTCTGCATATCAAACGCCCTGTGGAGTGATAAAAACACCAGATAACGTGTTTCTCGCATTAAATATCTCGAAAAGAGCGATATCGATGATTCTGCATACTTCGGACAGAAGTCTCACCAATATTTTCGCAGAAAATGCATATCTTAGCTTGAAACCTCACGAAAATCAAGATGTCGCCGGTTCTGCATATCAAACGCACTGTGGAGTGGTCAAAACACCAGAAAACTTGTTTTTTCGAATTAAATAGCGCGAAACGAGCGATCTAGATGATTCTGCATACTTCTGACTAAAGTCTCACCAATATTATAGCAGAAAAGGCTTATCTCTGCTTGAAACCTCACGAAAACCAAAATATCGCCGGTTCTGCATATCAGACGCACTGTGGAATGTTGAAAACACCAGAAAACGTGTTTCTCGCATTAACTAGCTCGAAAAGAGAGTTCTCGATGATTCTGCATACTTCTCATAGATGAAACACCAAGATTATCGCAGAAAATGCATATTTCTGCTGGAAACCCCACGAAAACCAAGTTATCGACGGATCTACATATCAAACGCACTGTGGAGTGGTCAAAACACCGGAAAACTTGTTTTTTCGCATTAAATAGCTCGAAACGAGCGATCTAGATGATTCTGCATACTTCTGCCTGAAGTCTCACCAATATTATCGCAGAAAATGCATATCTCAGCTTGAAACAAGACGAAATCCAAGATGTCGCCGGTTCTGCATATCAAACGCACTGTTGGGTGGTGAAAACACCAAAAAATGTGTTTCTCGCATTAACTAGCTCGAAAAGAGCGATCTTGATGATTCTGCATACTTCGGTCAGAAGTCTCACCAATATTATAGCAGAAAAGGCATATCTCAGCTTGAAATCTCACGAAAACCAAGATATCGCCGGTTCTGCATATCAGACGCACTGTGGAATGTTGAAAACACCAGAAAACGTGTTTCTCGGATTAACTAACTCGAAAAGAGCGATATCGATGATTCTGCATACTTCGGACAGAAGTCTCACCAAGATTGCCGCAGAAAAGGCATATCTCAGCTTGAAACCTCACGAAAACCAAGATATCGCCGGTTCTGCATATCAGACGCACTGTGGAATGTTGAAAACACCAGAAATCGTGTTTCTCGCATTAACTAGCTCGAAAAGAGAGTTCTCGATGATTCTGCATACTTCTCATAGATGAAACACCAAGATTATCGCAGAAAATGCATATTTCAGCTGGAAACCCCACGAAAACCAAGATATCGCCGGTTCTGCATATCAAATGCCCTGTGGAGTGGTCAAAACACCAGATAACGTGTTTCTCGCATTAAACAGCTCGAAAAGGGCGATATCGATGATTCTGCATACTTCGGACAGAAGTCTCACGAATATTATCGCAGAAAATGCATATCTTAGCTTGAAACCTCACGAAAATCAACATGTCGCCGGTTCTGCATATCAAACGCACTGTGGAGTGGTCAAAACACCAGAAAACTTGTTTTTTCGAATTAAATAGTGCGAAACGAGCGATCTAGATGATTCTGCATACTTCTGACTGAAGTCTTACCAATATTATCGCAGAAAATGCATATCTCAGCTGGAACCCACACGAAAACCAAGATATCGCCGGTTCTGCATATCAGGCGCACTGTGGAGTGGTGAAAACACCAGAAAACGAGTTAATCGCATTAACTAGCTCGAAAAGAGCGTTCTGGATGATTCTGCATACTTCTCATAGATGAAACACCAAGATTATCGCAGTGAATGCATATTTCAGCTGGAAACCCCACGAAAACCAAGATATCGCCGGTTCTGCATATCAAACGCCCTGTGGAGTTGTCAAAACACCAGATAACGTGTTTCTCGCATTAAATAGCACGAATAGATCGATCTCGATGAATCTGCATACTTCTGACAGAAGACTCACCAAGATTATCGCAGAAAATGCATATTTCAGCTGGAAACCCCACGAAAACCAAGTTATCGCCGGTTCTGCATATCAAACGCACTGTGGAGTGGTCAAAACACCAGAAAACTTGTCTTTTCGAATTAGATAGCGCGAAACGAGCGATCTAGATGATTCTGCATACTTCTGACTAAAGTCTCACCAAGATTATCGCAGAAAATGCATATCTCAGCTGGAAACCCCACGAAAACTAAGATATCGCCGGTTCTGCATATCTAACGCCCTGTGGAGTGATAAAAACACCAGATAACGTGTTGCTCGCATTAAATAGCTCGAATAGAGCGATCTCGATGATTCTGCATACTTCTGACAGAAGACTAACCAAGATTATCGCAGAAAATGCATATTTCAGCTGGAAACCCCACGAAAACCAAGTTATCGGCGGCTCTACATATCAAACGCACTATGGAGTGGTCAAAACACCAGATAACGTGTTTCTCGCATTAAACAGCTCGAAAAGAGCGATATCGATGATTCTGCATACTTCTGACTAAAGTCTCACCAAGATTATCGCAGAAAATGCATATCACAGCTGGAAACACAACGAAAACCAAGATATCGCCGGTTCTGCATATCAAACGCCCTGTGGAGTGGTGAAAACACCAGAAAACTTGTTTCTCGCATTAACTAGCTCGAAAAGAGAGTTCTCGATGATTCTGCATACTTCTCATAGATGAAACACCAAGATTATCGCAGAAAATGCATATTGCAGCTGGAAACCCCACGAAAACCAAGTTATCGGCGGCTCTACATATCAAACGCACTGTGGAGTGGTCAAAACACCGGAATATTTGTTTTTTCGCATTAAATAGCTCGAAACGAGCGATCTAGATGATTCTGCATAATTCTGCCTGAAGTCTCACCAATATTATCGCAGAAAATGCATATCTCAGCTTGAAACCTCACGAAAACCAAGATATCGCCGGGTCTGCATATCAGACGCACTGTGGAATGTTGAAAACACCTGAAAACGTGTTTCTCGCATTAACTAGCTCGAAAAGAGAGTTCTCGATGATTCTGCATACTTCTCATAGATGAAACACCAAGATTATCGCAGAAAATGCATATCTCAGCTGGAGACATCACGAAAATCAAGATATCGCCGGTTCTGCATATCAGACGCACTGTGGAGTGGTGAAAACACCAGAAAACATGTTTGTCGCATTAACTAGCTCGAAAAGAGAGTTCCCGATGATTCTGCATACTTCGCAAAGATGAAACACCAAGATTATCGCAGAAAATGCATATTTCAGCTGGAAACCCCACGAAAACCCAGTTATCGGCGGCTCTACATATCAAACGCACTGTGGAGTGGTCAAAACACCGGAAAACTTGTTTTTTCGCATTAAATAGCTCGAAACGAGCGATGTAGATGATTCTGCATACTTCGGACAGAAGTCTCACCAATATTATAGCAGAAAAGGCATATCTCAGCTTGAAACCTCACGAAAACCAAGATATCGCCGGGTCTGCATATCAGACGCACTGTGGAATGTTGAAAACACCAGAAAACGTGTTTCTCGCATTAACTAGCTCGAAAAGAGAGTTCTCGATGATTCTGCATACTTCTCATAGATGAAACACCAAGATTATCGCAGAGAATGCATATTTCAGCTGGAAACCCCACAAAAACCAAGATATCGCCGGTTCTGCATATCAGACGCGCTGTGGAAGGTTGAAAACACCAGAAAACGTGTTTCTCTCATTAACTAGCTCGAAAAGAGAGTTCCCGATGATTCTGCATGCTTCGCAAAGATGAAACACCAAGATTATCGCAGAAAATGCATATTTCAGCTGGAAACCCCACGAAAACCCAGTTATCGGCGGCTCTACATATCAAACGCACTGTGGAGTGGTCAAAACACCGGAAAACTTGTTTTTTCGCATTAAATAGCTCGAAACGAGCGATGTAGATGATTCTGCATACTTCTGCCTGAAGTCTCACCAATATTATCGCAGAAAATGCATATCTCAGCTTGAAACCCGACGAAATCCAAGATGTCGCCGGTTCTGCATATCAAACGCCCTGTGGAGTGATAAAAACACCAGATAACGTGTTTCTCGCATTAAATAGCTCGAAAAGAGCGATATCGATGATTCTGCATACTTCGGACAGAAGTCTCACCAATATTATAGCTGAAAAGGCGTATGCCAGCTTGAAACCTCACGAAAACCAAGATATCGCCGGTTCTGCATATCAGACGCACTGTGGAATGTTGAAAACACCAGAAAACGTGTTTCTCGCATTAACTAGCTCGAAAAGAGAGTTCTCGATGATTCTGCATACTTCTCATAGATGAAACACAAAGATTATCGCAGAAAATGCATATTTCACCTGGAAACCCCACGAAAACCAAGTTATCGGCGGCTCTACATATCAAACGCACTATGGAGTGGTCAAAACACCACATAACGTGTTTCTCGCATTAAACAGCTCGAAAAGAGCGATATCGATGATTCTGCATACTTCGGACAGAAGTCTCACCAATATTATAGCAGAAAAGGCATATCTCAGCTTGAAACCTCACGAAAACCAAGATATCGCCGGTTCTGCATATCAGACGCACTGTGGAGTGGTGAAAACACCAGAAAACGTGTTACTCGCATTAACTAGCTCGAAAAGAGGGTTCTGGATGATTCTGCATACTTCTCATAGATGAAACACCAAGATTATCGCAGAGAATGCATATTTCAGCTGGAAACCCCACGAAAACCAAGTTATCGGCGGCTCTACATATCAAACGCACTATGGAGTGGTCAAAACACCAGATAACGTGTTTCTCGCATTAAACAGCTCGAAAAGAGCGATATCGATGATTCTGCATACTTCTGACTAAAGTCTCACCAAGATTATCGCAGAAAATGCATATCACAGCTGGAAACACAACGAAAACCAAGTTATCGACGGCTCTACATATCAAACGCACTGTGGAGTGGTCAAAACACCAGAAAACGAGTTAATCGCATTAACTAGCTCGAAAAGAGCGATCTAGATGCTTCTGCATACTTCTGACAGAAGACTCACCAAGATTATCGCAGAAAATGCATATCTCAGCTGGAGACATCACGAAAATCAAGATATCGCCGGTTCTGCATATCAGACGCACTGTGGAGTGGTGAAAACACCAGAAAACGTGTTACTCGCATTAACTAGCTCGAAAAGAGAGTTCTCGATGATTCTGCATACTTCTCATAGATGAAACACCAAGATTATCGCAGAAAATGCATATCTTAGCTTGAAACCTCACGAAAATCAACATGTCGCCGGTTCTGCATATCAAACGCACTGTGGAGTGGTCAAAACACCAGAAAACTTGTTTTTTCGAATTAAATAGTGCGAAACGAGCGATCTAGATGATTCTGCATACTTCTGACTGAAGTCTTACCAATATTATCGCAGAAAATGCATATCTCAGCTGGAACCCACACGAAAACCAAGATATCGCCGGTTCTGCATATCAGGCGCACTGTGGAGTGGTGAAAACACCAGAAAACGAGTTAATCGCATTAACTAGCTCGAAAAGAGCGTTCTGGATGATTCTGCATACTTCTCATAGATGAAACACCAAGATTATCGCAGAAAATGCATATTTCAGCTGGAAACCCCACGAAAACCAAGTTATCGGCGGCTCTACATATCAAACGCACTATGGAGTGGTCAAAACACCAGATAACGTGTTTCTCGCATTAAACAGCTCGAAAAGAGCGATATCGATGATTCTGCATACTTCTGACTAAAGTCTCACCAAGATTATCGCAGAAAATGCATATCACAGCTGGAAACACAACGAAAACCAAGATATCGCCGGTTCTGCATATCAAACGCCCTGTGGAGTGGTGAAAACACCAGAAAACTTGTTTCTCGCATTAACTAGCTCGAAAAGAGAGTTCTCGATGATTCTGCATACTTCTCATAGATGAAACACCAAGATTATCGCAGAAAATGCATATTGCAGCTGGAAACCCCACGAAAACCAAGTTATCGGCGGCTCTACATATCAAACGCACTGTGGAGTGGTCAAAACACCGGAATATTTGTTTTTTCGCATTAAATAGCTCGAAACGAGCGATCTAGATGATTCTGCATAATTCTGCCTGAAGTCTCACCAATATTATCGCAGAAAATGCATATCTCAGCTTGAAACCTCACGAAAACCAAGATATCGCCGGGTCTGCATATCAGACGCACTGTGGAATGTTGAAAACACCTGAAAACGTGTTTCTCGCATTAACTAGCTCGAAAAGAGAGTTCTCGATGATTCTGCATACTTCTCATAGATGAAACACCAAGATTATCGCAGAGAATGCATATTTCAGCTGGAAACCCCACAAAAACCAAGATATCGCCGGTTCTGCATATCAGACGCGCTGTGGAAGGTTGAAAACACCAGAAAACGTGTTTGTCGCATTAACTAGCTCGAAAAGAGAGTTCCCGATGATTCTGCATACTTCGCAAAGATGAAACACCAAGATTATCGCAGAAAATGCATATTTCAGCTGGAAACCCCACGAAAACCCAGTTATCGGCGGCTCTACATATCAAACGCACTGTGGAGTGGTCAAAACACCGGAAAACTTGTTTTTTCGCATTAAATAGCTCGAAACGAGCGATGTAGATGATTCTGCATACTTCGGACAGAAGTCTCACCAATATTATAGCAGAAAAGGCATATCTCAGCTTGAAACCTCACGAAAACCAAGATATCGCCGGGTCTGCATATCAGACGCACTGTGGAATGTTGAAAACACCAGAAAACGTGTTTCTCGCATTAACTAGCTCGAAAAGAGAGTTCTCGATGATTCTGCATACTTCTCATAGATGAAACACCAAGATTATCGCAGAGAATGCATATTTCAGCTGGAAACCCCACAAAAACCAAGATATCGCCGGTTCTGCATATCAGACGCGCTGTGGAAGGTTGAAAACACCAGAAAACGTGTTTGTCTCATTAACTAGCTCGAAAAGAGAGTTCCCGATGATTCTGCATGCTTCGCAAAGATGAAACACCAAGATTATCGCAGAAAATGCATATTTCAGCTGGAAACCCCACGAAAACCCAGTTATCGGCGGCTCTACATATCAAACGCACTGTGGAGTGGTCAAAACACCGGAAAACTTGTTTTTTCGCATTAAATAGCTCGAAACGAGCGATGTAGATGATTCTGCATACTTCGGACAGAAGTCTCACCAATATTATAGCAGAAAATGCATATTTCAGCTGGAAACCCCACGAAAACCCAGTTATCGGCGGCTCTACATATCAAACGCACTGTGGAGTGGTCAAAACACCGGAAAACTTGTTTTTTCGCATTAAATAGCTCGAAACGAGCGATCTAGATGATTCTGCATACTTCTGCCTGAAGTCTCACCAATATTATCGCAGAAAATGCATATCTCAGCTTGAAACAAGACGAAATCCAAGATGTCGCCGGTTCTGTATATCAAACGCCCTGCGGAGTGATAAAAACACCAGATAACGTCTTTCTCGCATTAAATAGCTCGAAAAGAGCGATATCGATGATTCTGCATACTTCGGACAGAAGTCTCACCAATATTATCGCAGAAAATGAATATCTCAGCTTGAAACCCGACGAAAACCAAGATGTCGCCGGTTCTGCATATCAAACGCCCTGTGGAGTGATAAAAACACCAGATAACGTGTTTCTCGCATTAAATAGTTCGAAAAGAGCGATATCGATGATTCTGCATACTTCTGCCTGAAGTCTCACCAATATTATCGCAGAAAATGCATATCTCAGCTTGAAACCCGACGAAATCCAAGATGTCGCCGGTTCTGCATATCAAACGCCCTGTGGAGTGATAAAAACACCAGATAACGTGTTTCTCGCATTAAATAGCTCGAAAAGAGCGATATCGATGATTCTGCATACTTCGGACAGAAGTCTCACCAATATTATAGCTGAAAAGGCGTATCCCAGCTTGAAACCTCACGAAAACCAAGATATCGCCGGTTCTGCATATCAGACGCACTGTGGAATGTTGAAAACACCAGAAAACGTGTTTCTCGCATTAACTAGCTCGAAAAGAGAGTTCTCGATGATTCTGCATACTTCTCATAGATGAAACACAAAGATTATCGCAGAAAATGCATATTTCACCTGGAAACCACACGAAAACCAAGTTATCGGCGGCTCTACATATCAAACGCACTATGGACTGGTCAAAACACCACATAACGTGTTTCTCGCATTAAACAGCTCGAAAAGAGCGATATCGATGATTCTGCATACTTCGGACAGAAGTCTCACCAATATTATAGCAGAAAAGGCATATCTCAGCTTGAAACCTCACGAAAACCAAGATATCGCCGGTTCTGCATATCAGACGCACTGTGGAGTGGTGGAAACACCAGAAAATGTGTTTCTCGCATTAAATAGCTCGAAAAGAGCGATCTAGATGCTTCTGCATACTTCTGACAGAAGACTCACCAAGATTATCGCAGAAAATGCATATCTCAGCTGGAGACATCACGAAAATCAAGATATCGCCGGTTCTGCATATCAGACGCACTGTGGAGTGGTGAAAACACCAGAAAACGTGTTACTCGCATTAACTAACTCGAAAAGAGGGTTCTGGATGATTCTGCATACTTCTCATAGATGAAACACCAAGATTATCGCAGAGAATGCATATTTCAGCTGGAAACCCCACGAAAACCAAGTTATCGGCGGCTCTACATATCAAACGCACTATGGAGTGGTCAAAACACCAGATAACGTGTTTCTCGCATTAAACAGCTCGAAAAGAGCGATATCGATGATTCTGCATACTTCTGACTAAAGTCTCACCAAGATTATCGCAGAAAATGCATATCTCAGCTTGAAACCTCACGAAAACCAAGATATCGCCGGGTCTGCATATCAGACGCACTGTGGAATGTTGAAAACACCTGAAAACGTGTTTCTCGCATTAACTAGCTCGAAAAGAGAGTTCTCGATGATTCTGCATACTTCTCATAGATGAAACACCAAGATTATCGCAGAGAATGCATATTTCAGCTGGAAACCCCACAAAAACCAAGATATCGCCGGTTCTGCATATCAGACGCGCTGTGGAAGGTTGAAAACACCAGAAAACGTGTTTGTCGCATTAACTAGCTCGAAAAGAGAGTTCCCGATGATTCTGCATACTTCGCAAAGATGAAACACCAAGATTATCGCAGAAAATGCATATTTCAGCTGGAAACCCCACGAAAACCCAGTTATCGGCGGCTCTACATATCAAACGCACTGTGGAGTGGTCAAAACACCGGAAAACTTGTTTTTTCGCATTAAATAGCTCGAAACGAGCGATGTAGATGATTCTGCATACTTCGGACAGAAGTCTCACCAATATTATAGCAGAAAAGGCATATCTCAGCTTGAAACCTCACGAAAACCAAGATATCGCCGGGTCTGCATATCAGACGCACTGTGGAATGTTGAAAACACCAGAAAACGTGTTTCTCGCATTAACTAGCTCGAAAAGAGAGTTCTCGATGATTCTGCATACTTCTCATAGATGAAACACCAAGATTATCGCAGAGAATGCATATTTCAGCTGGAAACCCCACAAAAACCAGGATATCGCCGGTTCTGCATATCAGACGCGCTGTGGAAGGTTGAAAACACCAGAAAACGTGTTTGTCTCATTAACTAGCTCGAAAAGAGAGTTCCCGATGATTCTGCATGCTTCGCAAAGATGAAACACCAAGATTATCGCAGAAAATGCATATTTCAGCTGGAAACCCCACGAAAACCCAGTTATCGGCGGCTCTACATATCAAACGCACTGTGGAGTGGTCAAAACACCGGAAAACTTGTTTTTTCGCATTAAATAGCTCGAAACGAGCGATGTAGATGATTCTGCATACTTCGGACAGAAGTCTCACCAATATTATAGCAGAAAATGCATATTTCAGCTGGAAACCCCACGAAAACCCAGTTATCGGCGGCTCTACATATCAAACGCACTGTGGAGTGGTCAAAACACCGGAAAACTTGTTTTTTCGCATTAAATAGCTCGAAACGAGCGATCTAGATGATTCTGCATACTTCTGCCTGAAGTCTCACCAATATTATCGCAGAAAATGCATATCTCAGCTTGAAACAAGACGAAATCCAAGATGTCGCCGGTTCTGTATATCAAACGCCCTGCGGAGTGATAAAAACACCAGATAACGTCTTTCTCGCATTAAATAGCTCGAAAAGAGCGATATCGATGATTCTGCATACTTCGGACAGAAGTCTCACCAATATTATCGCAGAAAATGAATATCTCAGCTTGAAACCCGACGAAAACCAAGATGTCGCCGGTTCTGCATATCAAACGCCCTGTGGAGTGATAAAAACACCAGATAACGTGTTTCTCGCATTAAATAGTTCGAAAAGAGCGATATCGATGATTCTGCATACTTCTGCCTGAAGTCTCACCAATATTATCGCAGAAAATGCATATCTCAGCTTGAAACCCGACGAAATCCAAGATGTCGCCGGTTCTGCATATCAAACGCCCTGTGGAGTGATAAAAACACCAGATAACGTGTTTCTCGCATTAAATAGCTCGAAAAGAGCGATATCGATGATTCTGCATACTTCGGACAGAAGTCTCACCAATATTATAGCTGAAAAGGCGTATGCCAGCTTGAAACCTCACGAAAACCAAGATATCGCCGGTTCTGCATATCAGACGCACTGTGGAATGTTGAAAACACCAGAAAACGTGTTTCTCGCATTAACTAGCTCGAAAAGAGAGTTCTCGATGATTCTGCATACTTCTCATAGATGAAACACAAAGATTATCGCAGAAAATGCATATTTCACCTGGAAACCCCACGAAAACCAAGTTATCGGCGGCTCTACATATCAAACGCACTATGGAGTGGTCAAAACACCACATAACGTGTTTCTCGCATTAAACAGCTCGAAAAGAGCGATATCGATGATTCTGCATACTTCGGACAGAAGTCTCACCAATATTATAGCAGAAAAGGCATATCTCAGCTTGAAACCTCACGAAAACCAAAATATCGCCGGTTCTGCATATCAGGCGCACTGTGGAGTGGTGGAAACACCAGAAAATGTGTTTCTCGCATTAAATAGCTCGAAAAGAGCGATCTAGATGCTTCTGCATACTTCTGACAGAAGACTCACCAAGATTATCGCAGAAAATGCATATCTCAGCTGGAGACATCACGAAAATCAAGATATCGCCGGTTCTGCATATCAGACGCACTGTGGAGTGGTGAAAACACCAGAAAACGTGTTACTCGCATTAACTAGCTCGAAAAGAGGGTTCTGGATGATTCTGCATACTTCTCATAGATGAAACACCAAGATTATCGCAGAGAATGCATATTTCAGCTGGAAACCCCACGAAAACCAAGTTATCGGCGGCTCTACATATCAAACGCACTATGGAGTGGTCAAAACACCAGATAACGTGTTTCTCGCATTAAACAGCTCGAAAAGAGCGATATCGATGATTCTGCATACTTCTGACTAAAGTCTCACCAAGATTATCGCAGAAAATGCATATCACAGCTGGAAACACAACGAAAACCAAGTTATCGGCGGCTCTACATATCAAACGCACTGTGGAGTGGTCAAAACACCGGAATATTTGTTTTTTCGCATTAAATAGCTCGAAACGAGCGATCTAGATGATTCTGCATAATTCTGCCTGAAGTCTCAGCAATATTATCGCAGAAAATGCATATCTCAGCTTGAAACGCGACGAAATCCAAGATGTCGCCGGTTCTGCATATCAAACGCCCTGTGGAGTGATAAAAACACCAGATAACGTGTTTCTCGCATTATATAGCCCGAAAAGAGAGTTCTCGATGATTCTGCATTCTTCTCATAGATGAAACACCAAGATTATCGCAGAAAATGCATATTGCAGCTGGAAACCCCACGAAAACCAAGTTATCGGCGGCTCTACATATCAAACGCACTGTGGAGTGGTCAAAACACCGGAATATTTGTTTTTTCGCATTAAATAGCTCGAAACGAGCGATCTAGATGATTCTGCATAATTCTGCCTGAAGTCTCAGCAATATTATCGCAGAAAATGCATATCTCAGGTTGAAACGCGACGAAATCCAAGATGTCGCCGGTTCTGCATATCAAACGCCCTGTGGAGTGATAAAAACACCAGATAACGTGTTTCTCGCATTATATAGCCCGAAAAGAGAGTTCTCGATGATTCTGCATACTTCTCATAGATGAAACACCAAGATTATCGCAGAGAATGCATATTTCAGCTGGAAACCCCACAAAAACCAAGATGTCGCCGGTTCTGCATATCAAACGCCCTGTGGAGTGGTGAAAACACCAGAAAACGTGTTTCTCGCATTAACTAGCTCGAAAAGAGAGTTCTCGATGATTCTGCATACTTCTCATAGATGAAACACCAAGATTATCGCAGAGAATGCATATTTCAGCTGGAAACCCCACAAAAACCAAGATGTCGCCGGTTCTGCATATCAAACGCCCTGTGGAGTGATAAAAACACCAGATAACGTGTTTCTCGCATTAAATAGTTCGAAAAGAGCTATATCGATGATTCTGCATACTTCTGCCTGAAGTCTCACCAATATTATCGCAGAAAATGCATATCTCAGCTTGAAACCTCACGAAAACCAAGATATCGCCGGTTCTGCATATCAGACGCACTGTGGAATGTTGAAAACACCAGAAAACGTGTTTCTCGCATTAACTAGCTCGAAAAGAGAGTTCTCGATGATTCTGCATACTTCTCATAGATGAAACACAAAGATTATCGCAGAAAATGCATATTTCAGCTGGAAACCCCACGAAAACCAAGTTATCGGCGGCTCTACATATCAAACGCACTATGGAGTGGTCAAAACACCACATAACGTGTTTCTCGCATTAAACAGCTCGAAAAGAGCGATATCGATGATTCTGCATACTTCGGACAGAAGTCCAACCAATATTATCGCAGAAAATGCATATCTTAGCTTGAAACCTCACGAAAATCAAGATGTCGGCGGTTCTGCATATCAAACGCACTGTGGAGTGGTCAAAACACCAGAAAACTTGTTTTTTCGAATTAAATAGCGCGAAACTAGCGATCTAGATGATTCTGCATACTTCTGACTAAAGTCTCACCAATATTATAGCAGAAAAGGCATATCTCAGCTTGAAACCTCACGAAAACCAAGATATCGCCGGTTCTGCATATCAGACGCACTGTGGAGTGGTGGAAACACCAGAAAATGTGTTTCTCGCATTAAATAGCTCGAA
Source organism: Anthophora plumipes (assembly GCA_951804975.1). NCBI lineage: Eukaryota > Metazoa > Arthropoda > Insecta > Hymenoptera > Apidae > Anthophora > Anthophora plumipes. The sequence continues at coordinate 176,334 of CATORF010001004.1, forward strand.
AAGAGCGATCTAGATGCTTCTGCATACTTCTGACAGAAGACTCACCAAGATTATCGCAGAAAATGCATATCTCAGCTGGAGACATCACGAAAATCAAGATATCGCCGGTTCTGCATATCAGACGCACTGTGGAGTGGTGAAAACACCAGAAAACGTGTTACTCGCATTAACTAGCTCGAAAAGAGGGTTCTGGATGATTCTGCATACTTCTCATAGATGAAACACCAAGATTATCGCAGAGAATGCATATTTCAGCTGGAAACCCCACGAAAACCAAGTTATCGGCGGCTCTACATATCAAACGCACTATGGAGTGGTCAAAACACCAGATAACGTGTTTCTCGCATTAAACAGCTCGAAAAGAGCGATATCGATGATTCTGCATACTTCTGACTAAAGTCTCACCAAGATTATCGCAGAAAATGCATATCACAGCTGGAAACACAACGAAAACCAAGATATCGCCGGTTCTGCATATCAAACGCCCTGTGGAGTGGTGAAAACACCAGAAAACGTGTTTCTCGCATTAACTAGCTCGAAAAGAGAGTTCTCGATGATTCTGCATACTTCTCATAGATGAAACACCAAGATTATCGCAGAGAATGCATATTTCAGCTGGAAACCCCACGAAAACCAAGTTATCGGCGGCTCTGCATATCAAACGCCCTGTGGAGTTGTCAAAACACCAGATAACGTGTTTCTCGCATTAAATAGCACGAATAGATCGATCTCGATGATTCTGCATACTTCTGACAGAAGACTCACCAAGATTATCGCAGAAAATGCATATTTCAGCTGGAAACCCCACGAAAACCAAGTTATCGCCGGTTCTGCATATCAAACGCACTGTGGAGTGGTCAAAACACCAGAAAACTTGTCTTTTCGAATTAGATAGCGCGAAACGAGCGATCTAGATGATTCTGCATACTTCTGACTAAAGTCTCACCAAGATTATCGCAGAAAATGCATATCTCAGCTGGAAACCCCACGAAAACGGAGATATCGCCGGTTCTGCATATCTAACGCCCTGTGGAGTGATAAAAACACCAGATAACGTGTTTCTCGCATTAAATAGCTCGAATAGAGCGATCTCGATGATTCTGCATACTTCTGACAGAAGACTAACCAAGATTATCGCAGAAAATGCATATTTCAGCTGGAAACCCCACGAAAACCAAGTTATCGGCGGCTCTACATATCAAACGCACTATGGAGTGGTCAAAACACCAGATAACGTGTTTCTCGCATTAAACAGCTCGAAAAGAGCGATATCGATGATTCTGCATACTTCTGACTAAAGTCTCACCAAGATTATCGCAGAAAATGCATATCACAGCTGGAAACACAACGAAAACCAAGATATCGCCGGTTCTGCATATCAAACGCCCTGTGGAGTGGTGAAAACACCAGAAAACGTGTTTCTCGCATTAACTAGCTCGAAAAGAGAGTTCTCGATGATTCTGCATACTTCTCATAGATGAAACACCAAGATTATCGCAGAAAATGCATATTGCAGCTGGAAACCCCACGAAAACCAAGTTATCGGCGGCTCTACATATCAAACGCACTGTGGAGTGGTCAAAACACCGGAATATTTGTTTTTTCGCATTAAATAGCTCGAAACGAGCGATCTAGATGATTCTGCATAATTCTGCCTGAAGTCTCACCAATATTATCGCAGAAAATGCATATCTCAGCTTGAAACGCGACGAAATCCAAGATGTCGCCGGTTCTGCATATCAAACGCCCTGTGGAGTGATAAAAACACCAGATAACGTGTTTCTCGCATTATATAGCCCGAAAAGAGAGTTCTCGATGATTCTGCATACTTCTCATAGATGAAACACCAAGATTATCGCAGAGAATGCATATTTCAGCTGGAAACCCCACAAAAACCAAGATATCGCCGGTTCTGCATATCAGACGCGCTGTGGAATGTTGAAAACACCAGAAAACGTGTTTGTCGCATTAACTAGCTCGAAAAGAGAGTTCCCGATGATTCTGCATACTTCGCAAAGATGAAACACCAAGATTATCGCAGAAAATGCATATTTCAGCTGGAAACCCCACGAAAACCCAGTTATCGGCGGCTCTACATATCAAACGCACTGTGGAGTGGTGAAAACCCCAGAAAACGTGTTACTCGCATTAACTAGCTCGAAAAGAGGGTTCTGGATGATTCTGCATACTTCTCATAGATGAAACACCAAGATTATCGCAGAGAATGCATATTTCAGCTGGAAACCCCACGAAAACCAAGATATCGCCGGTTCTGCATATCAGACGCACTGTGGAAGGTTGAAAACACCAGAAAACGTGTTTGTCGCATTAACTAGCTCGAAAAGAGTGTTCTCGATGATTCTGCATACTTCGCAAAGATGAAACACCAAGATCATCGCAGAAAATGCATATTTCAGCTGGAAACCCCACGAAAACCAAGTTATCGGCGGCTCTACATATCAAACGCACCGTGGAGTGGTCAAAACACCGGAAAACTTGTTTTTTCGCATTAAATAGCTCGAAACGAGCGATGTAGATGATTCTGCATACTTCGGACAGAAGTCTCACCAATATTATAGCAGAAAAGGCATATCTCAGCTTGAAACCTCACGAAAACCAAGATATCGCCGGTTCTGCATATCAGACGCACTGTGGAATGTTGAAAACACCAGAAAACGTGTTTCTCGCATTAACTAGCTCGAAAAGAGAGTTCTCGATGATTCTGCATACTTCTCATAGATGAAACACCAAGATTATCGCAGAGAATGCATATTTCAGCTGGAAACCCCACGAAAACCAAGATATCGCCGGTTCTGCATATCAGACGCACTGTGGAAGGTTGATAACACCAGAAAACGTGTTTGTCGCATTAACTAGCTCGAAAAGAGAGTTCCCGATGATTCTGCATACTTCGCAAAGATGAAACACCAAGATTATCGCAGAAAATGCATATTTCAGCTGGAAACCCCACGAAAACCAAGTTATCGGCGGCTGTACATATCAAACGCACTGTGGAGTGGTCAAAACACCGGAAAACTTGTTTTTTCGCATTAAATAGCTCGAAACGAGCGATGTAGATGATTCTGCATACTTCGGACAGAAGTCTCACCAATATTATAGCAGAAAAGGCATATCTCAGCTTGAAACCTCACGAAAACCAAGATATCGCCGGTTCTGCATATCAGACGCACTGTGGAATGTTGAAAACACCAGAAGACGTGTTTCTCGCATTAAATATCTCGAAAAGAGCGATATCGATGATTCTGCATACTTCGGACAGAAGTCTCACCAATATTATAGCTGAAAAGGCATATCCCAGCTTGAAACCTCACGAAAACCAAGATATCGCCGGTTCTGCATATCAGACGCACTGTGGAATGTTGAAAACACCAGAAAACGTGTTTCTCGCATTAACTAGCTCGAAAAGAGAGTTCTCGAAGATTCTGCATACTTCTCATAGATGAAACACCAAGATTATCGCAGAAAATGCATATTTCAGCTGGAAACCCCACGAAAACCAAGTTATCGGCGGCTCTACATATCAAACGCTCTATGGAGTGGTCAAAACACCAGAAAACTTGTTTTTTCGCATTAAATAGCTCGAAACGAGCGATCTAGATGATTCTGCATACTTCTGACTAAAGTCTCACCAAGATTATCACAGAAAATGCATATCTCAGCTTGAAACTCGACGAAATCCAAGATGTCGCCGGTTCTGCATATCAAACGCCCTGTGGAGTGATAAAAACACCAGATAACGTGTTTCTCGCATTAAATAGTTCGAAAAGAGCGATCTCGATGATTCTGCATACTTCGGACAGAAGTCTCACCAATATTATCGCAGAAAATGCATATCTCAGCTTGAAACCCGACGAAATCCAAGATGTCGCCGGTTCTGCATATCAAACGCCCTGTGGAGTGATAAAAACAAATGATAACGTGTTTCTCGCATTAAATAGCTCGAAAAGAGCGATATCGATGATTCTGCATACTTCGGACAGAAGTCTCACCAATATTATAGCTGAAAAGGCATATCCCAGCTTGAAACCTCACGAAAACCAAGATATCGCCGGTTCTGCATTTCAGACGCACTTTGGAATGTTGAAAACACCAGAAAACGTGTTTCTCGCATTAACTAGCTCGAAAAGAGAGTTCTCGATGGTTCTGCATACTTCTCATAGATGAAACACCAAGATTATCGCAGAAAATGTATATTTCAGCTGGAAACCCCACGAAAACCAAGTTATCGGCGGCTCTACATATCAAACGCACAGTGGAGTGGTCAAAACACTGGAAAAATTGTTTTTTCGCATTCAATAGCTCGAAACGAGCGATCTAGATGATTCTGCATACTTCTGCCTGAAGTCTCACCAATATTATCGCAGAAAATGCATATCTCAGCTTGAAACCCGACGAAATCCAAGATGTCGCCGGTTCTGCATATCAAACGCCCTGTGGAGTGATAAAAACACCAGATAACGTGTTTCTCGCATTAAATAGCTCGAAAAGAGCGATATCGATGATTCTGCATACTTCGGACAGAAGTCTCACCAATATTATAGCTGAAAAGGCATATCCCAGCTTGAAACCTCACGAAAACCAAGATATCGCCGGTTCTGCATATCAGACGCACTGTGGAATGTTGAAAACACCAGAAAACGTGTTTCTCGCATTAACTAGCTCGAAAAGAGAGTTCTCGATGATTCTGCATACTTCGCATAGATGAAACACAAAGATTATCGCAGAAAATGCATATTTCAGCTGGAAACCCCACGAAAACCAAGTTATCGGCGGCTCTACATATCAAACGCACTATGGAGTGGTCAAAACACCAGATAACGTGTTTCTCGCATTAAACAGCTCGAAAAGAGCGATATCGATGATTCTGCATACTTCGGACAGAAGTCCAACCAATATTATCGCAGAAAATGCATATCTTAGCTTGAAACCTCACGAAAATCAAGATGTCGCCGGTTCTGCATATCAAACGCACTGTGGAGTGGTCAAAACACCAGAAAACTTGTTTTTTCGAATTAAATAGCGCGAAACTAGCGATCTAGATGATTCTGCATACTTCTGACTAAAGTCTCACCAATATTATAGCAGAAAAGGCATATCTCAGCTTGAAACCTCACGAAAACCAAGATATCGCCGGTTCTGCATATCAGACGCACTGTGGAGTGGTGGAAACACCAGAAAATGTGTTTCTCGCATTAAATAGCTCGAAAAGAGCGATCTAGATGCTTCTGCATACTTCTGACAGAAGACTCACCAAGATTATCGCAGAAAATGCATATCTCAGCTGGAGACATCACGAAAATCAAGATATCGCCGGTTCTGCATATCAGACGCACTGTGGAGTGGTGAAAACACCAGAAAACGTGTTACTCGCATTAACTAGCTCGAAAAGAGGGTTCTGGATGATTCTGCATACTTCTCATAGATGAAACACCAAGATTATCGCAGAGAATGCATATTTCAGCTGGAAACCCCACGAAAACCAAGATATCGCCGGTTCTGCATATCAGACGCACTGTGGAAGGTTGAAAACACCAGAAAACGTGTTTGTCGCATTAACTAGCTCGAAAAGAGAGTTCTCGATGATTCTGCATACTTCGCAAAGATGAAACACAAAGATTATCGCAGAAAATGCATATTTCAGCTGGAAACCCCACGAAAACCAAGTTATCGGCGGCTCTACATATCAAACGCACTATGGAGTGGTCAAAACACCAGATAACGTGTTTCTCGCATTAAACAGCTCGAAAAGAGCGATATCGATGATTCTGCATACTTCGGACAGAAGTCTCACCAATATTATCGCAGAAAATGCATATCTTAGCTTGAAACCTCACGAAAATCAAGATGTCGCCGGTTCTGCATATCAAACGCACTGTGGAGTGGTCAAAACACCAGGAAACTTGTTTTTTCGAATTAAATAGCGCGAAACGAGCGATCTAGATGATTCTGCATACTTCTGACTAAAGTCTCACCAATATTATAGCAGAAAAGGCATATCTCAACTTGAAACCTCACAAAAACCAAGATATCGCCGGTTCTGCATATCAGACGCACTGTGGAATGTTGAAAACACCAGAAAACGTGTTTCTCGCATTAACTAGCTCGAAAAGAGAGTTCTCGATGATTCTGCATACTTCTCATAGATGAAACACCAAGATTATCGCAGAAAATGCATATTTCAGCTGGAAACCCCACGGAAACCAAGTTATCGGCGGCTCTACATAGCAAGCGCACTATGGAGTGGTCAAAACACCAGAAAACTTGTTTTTTCGCATTAAATAGCTCGAAATGAGCGATCTAGATGATTCTGCATACTTCTGACTAAAGTCTCACCAATATTATCGCAGAAAATGCATATCTCAGCTTGAAACCCGACGAAATCCAAGATGTCGCCGGTTCTGCATATCAAACGCCCTGTGGAGTGATAAAAACACCAGATAACGTGTTTATCGCATTAAATATCTCGAAAAGAGCGATATCGATGATTCTGCATACTTCGGACAGAAGTCTCACCAATATTATCGCAGAAAATGCATATCTTAGCTTGAAACCTCACGAAAATCAAGATGTCGCCGGTTCTGCATATCAAACGCACTGTGGAGTGGTCAAAACACCAGAAAACTTGTTTTTTAGAATTAAATAGCGCGAAACGAGCGATCTAGATGATTCTGCATACTTCTGACTAAAGTCTCACCAATATTATAGCAGAAAAGGCATATCTCAGCTTGAAACCTCACGAAAACCAAAATATCGCCGGTTCTGTATATCAGACGCACTGTGGAATGTTGAAAACACCAGAAAACGTGTTTCTCGCATTAACTAGCTCGAAAACAGAGTTCTCGATGGTTCTGCATACTTCTCATAGATGAAACACCAAGATTATCGCAGAAAATGCATATTTCAGCTGGAAACCCCACGAAAACCAAGTTATCGGCGGCTCTACATATCAAACGCACTGTGGAGTGGTCAAAACACCAGAAAATGTGTTTCTCGCATTAAATAGCTCGAAAAAAGCGATCTAGATGATTCTGCATACTTCTGACAGAAGACTCACCAAGATTATCTCAGAAAATGCATATCTCAGCTGGAAACCACACGAAAACCAAGATATCGCCGGTTCTGCATATCAGACGCACTGTGGAGTGGTGAAAACACCAGAAAACGTGTTACTCGCATTAACTAGCTCGAAAAGAGCGTTCTGGATGATTCTGCATACTTCTCATAGATCAAACACCAAGATTATCGCAGAGAATGCATATTTCAGCTGGAAACCCCACGAAAACCAAGATATCGCCGGTTCTGCATATCAAATGCCCTGTGGAGTGGTCAAAACACCAGATAACGTGTTTCTCGCATTAAACAGCTCGAAAAGGGCGATATCGATGATTCTGCATACTTCGGACAGAAGTCTCACCAATATTATCGCAGAAAATGCATATCTTAGCTTGAAACCTCACGAAAATCAAGATGTCGCCGGTTCTGCATATCAAACGCCCTGTGGAGTGGTCAAAACACCAGATAACGTGTTTCTCGCAATTATATAGCACGAATAGAGCGATCTCGATGATTCTGCATACTTCTGACAGAAGACTCACCAAGATTATCGCAGAAAATGCATATTTCAGCTGGAAACCCCACGAAAACCAAGTTATCGGCGGCTCTACATATCAAACGCACTGTGGAGTGGTCAAAACACCAGAAAACTTGTTTTTTCGCATTAAATAGCTCGAAAGGTGCAATCTAGATGATTCTGCATACTTCTGACTGAAGTCTCACCAATATGATCGCAGAAAATGCATATCTCAGCTTGAAAACCGACGAAAACCAAGATGTCGCCGATTATGCATATCAAACGACCTGTGGAGTGGTCAAAACACCAGATAACGTGGTTCTCACATTAAATAGCTCGAAAAGAGCGATATCGATGATTCTGCACACTTCGGACAGTAGTCTCACCAATATTATCGCAGAAAATGAATATCTCAGCTTGAACCCCACCGAAAACCAAGATGTCGCCGGTTCTGCATATCAAACGCACTGTGGGGTGGTGAAAACACCAGAAAACGTGTTTCTCGCATTAACTAGCTCGAAAAGAGAGTTCTCGAAGATTCTGCATACTTCTCATAGATGAAACACCAAGATTATCGCAGAAAATGCATATTTCAGCTGGAAAGCCCACGAAAACCAAGTTATCGGCGGCTCTACATATCAAACGCTCTATGGAGTGGTCAAAACACCAGAAAACTTGTTTTTTCGCATTAAATAGCTCGAAACGAGCGATCTAGATGATTCTGCATACTTCTGACTAAAGTCTCACCAAGATTATCACAGAAAATGCATATCTCAGCTTGAAACTCGACGAAATCCAAGATGTCGCCGGTTCTGCATATCAAACGCCCTGTGGAGTGATAAAAACACCAGATAACGTGTTTCTCGCATTAAATAGTTCGAAAAGAGCGATCTCGATGATTCTGCATACTTCGGACAGAAGTCTCGCCAATATTATCGCAGAAAATGCATATCTCAGCTTGAAACCCGACGAAATCCAAGATGTCGCCGGTTCTGCATATCAAACGCCCTGTGGAGTGATAAAAACAAATGATAACGTGTTTCTCGCATTAAATAGCTCGAAAAGAGCGATATCGATGATTCTGCATACTTCGGACAGAAGTCTCACCAATATTATAGCTGAAAAGGCATATCCCAGCTTGAAACCTCACGAAAACCAAGATATCGCCGGTTCTGCATTTCAGACGCACTTTGGAATGTTGAAAACACCAGAAAACGTGTTTCTCGCATTAACTAGCTCGAAAAGAGAGTTCTCGATGGTTCTGCATACTTCTAATAGATGAAACACCAAGATTATCGCAGAAAATGTATATTTCAGCTGGAAACCCCACGAAAACCAAGTTATCGGCGGCTCTACATATCAAACGCACAGTGGAGTGGTCAAAACACTGGAAAAATTGTTTTTTCGCATTCAATAGCTCGAAACGAGCGATCTAGATGATTCTGCATACTTCTGCCTGAAGTCTCACCAATATTATCGCAGAAAATGCATATCTCAGCTTGAAACCCGACGAAATCCAAGATGTCGCCGGTTCTGCATATCAAACGCCCTGTGGAGTGTTAAAAACACCAGATAACGTGTTTCTCGCATTAAATAGCTCGAAAAGAGCGATATCGATGATTCTGCATACTTCGGACAGAAGTCTCACCAATATTATAGCTGAAAAGGCATATCCCAGCTTGAAACCTCACGAAAACCAAGATATCGCCGGTTCTGCATATCAGACGCACTGTGGAATGTTGAAAACACCAGAAAACGTGTTTCTCGCATTAACTAGCTCGAAAAGAGAGTTCTCGATGATTCTGCATACTTCGCATAGATGAAACACAAAGATTATCGCAGAAAATGCATATTTCAGCTGGAAACCCCACGAAAACCAAGTTATCGGCGGCTCTACATATCAAACGCACTATGGAGTGGTCAAAACACCAGATAACGTGTTTCTCGCATTAAACAGCTCGAAAAGAGCGATATCGATGATTCTGCATACTTCGGACAGAAGTCCAACCAATATTATCGCAGAAAATGCATATCTTAGCTTGAAACCTCACGAAAATCAAGATGTCGCCGGTTCTGCATATCAAACGCACTGTGGAGTGGTCAAAACACCAGAAAACTTGTTTTTTCGAATTAAATAGCGCGAAACTAGCGATCTAGATGATTCTGCATACTTCTGACTAAAGTCTCACCAATATTATAGCAGAAAAGGCATATCTCAGCTTGAAACCTCACGAAAACCAAGATATCGCCGGTTCTGCATATCAGACGCACTGTGGAGTGGTGGAAACACCAGAAAATGTGTTTCTCGCATTAAATAGCTCGAAAAGAGCGATCTAGATGCTTCTGCATACTTCTGACAGAAGACTCACCAAGATTATCGCAGAAAATGCATATCTCAGCTGGAGACATCACGAAAATCAAGATATCGCCGGTTCTGCATATCAGACGCACTGTGGAGTGGTGAAAACACCAGAAAACGTGTTACTCGCATTAACTAGCTCGAAAAGAGGGTTCTGGATGATTCTGCATACTTCTCATAGATGAAACACCAAGATTATCGCAGAGAATGCATATTTCAGCTGGAAACCCCACGAAAACCAAGATATCGCCGGTTCTGCATATCAGACGCACTGTGGAAGGTTGAAAACACCAGAAAACGTGTTTGTCGCATTAACTAGCTCGAAAAGAGAGTTCTCGATGATTCTGCATACTTCGCAAAGATGAAACACAAAGATTATCGCAGAAAATGCATATTTCAGCTGGAAACCCCACGAAAACCAAGTTATCGGCGGCTCTACATATCAAACGCACTATGGAGTGGTCAAAACACCAGATAACGTGTTTCTCGCATTAAACAGCTCGAAAAGAGCGATATCGATGATTCTGCATACTTCGGACAGAAGTCTCACCAATATTATCGCAGAAAATGCATATCTTAGCTTGAAACCTCACGAAAATCAAGATGTCGCCGGTTCTGCATATCAAACGCACTGTGGAGTGGTCAAAACACCAGGAAACTTGTTTTTTCGAATTAAATAGCGCGGAACGAGCGATCTAGATGATTCTGCATACTTCTGACTAAAGTCTCACCAATATTATAGCAGAAAAGGCATATCTCAACTTGAAACCTCACAAAAACCAAGATATCGCCGGTTCTGCATATCAGACGCACTGTGGAATGTTGAAAACACCAGAAAACGTGTTTCTCGCATTAACTAGCTCGAAAAGAGAGTTCTCGATGATTCTGCATACTTCTCATAGATGAAACACCAAGATTATCGCAGAAAATGCATATTTCAGCTGGAAACCCCACGGAAACCAAGTTATCGGCGGCTCTACATAGCAAGCGCAATATGGAGTGGTCAAAACACCAGAAAACTTGTTTTTTCGCATTAAATAGCTCGAAATGAGCGATCTAGATGATTCTGCATACTTCTGACTAAAGTCTCACCAATATTATCGCAGAAAATGCATATCTCAGCTTGAAACCCGACGAAATCCAAGATGTCGCCGGTTCTGCATATCAAACGCCCTGTGGAGTGATAAAAACACCAGATAACGTGTTTATCGCATTAAATATCTCGAAAAGAGCGATATCGATGATTCTGCATACTTCGGACAGAAGTCTCACCAATATTATCGCAGAAAATGCATATCTTAGCTTGAAACCTCACGAAAATCAAGATGTCGCCGGTTCTGCATATCAAACGCACTGTGGAGTGGTCAAAACACCAGAAAACTTGTTTTTTAGAATTAAATAGCGCGAAACGAGCGATCTAGATGATTCTGCATACTTCTGACTAAAGTCTCACCAATATTATAGCAGAAAAGGCATATCTCAGCTTGAAACCTCACGAAAACCAAAATATCGCCGGTTCTGTATATCAGACGCACTGTGGAATGTTGAAAACACCAGAAAACGTGTTTCTCGCATTAACTAGCTCGAAAACAGAGTTCTCGATGGTTCTGCATACTTCTCATAGATGAAACACCAAGATTATCGCAGAAAATGCATATTTCAGCTGGAAACCCCACGAAAACCAAGTTATCGGCGGCTCTACATATCAAACGCACTGTGGAGTGGTCAAAACACCAGAAAATGTGTTTCTCGCATTAAATAGCTCGAAAAAAGCGATCTAGATGATTCTGCATACTTCTGACAGAAGACTCACCAAGATTATCTCAGAAAATGCATATCTCAGCTGGAAACCACACGAAAACCAAGATATCGCCGGTTCTGCATATCAGACGCACTGTGGAGTGGTGAAAACACCAGAAAACGTGTTACTCGCATTAACTAGCTCGAAAAGAGCGTTCTGGATGATTCTGCATACTTCTCATAGATCAAACACCAAGATTATCGCAGAGAATGCATATTTCAGCTGGAAACCCCACGAAAACCAAGATATCGCCGGTTCTGCATATCAAATGCCCTGTGGAGTGGTCAAAACACCAGATAACGTGTTTCTCGCATTAAACAGCTCGAAAAGGGCGATATCGATGATTCTGCATACTTCGGACAGAAGTCTCACCAATATTATCGCAGAAAATGCATATCTTAGCTTGAAACCTCACGAAAATCAAGATGTCGCCGGTTCTGCATATCAAACGCCCTGTGGAGTGGTCAAAACACCAGATAACGTGTTTCTCGCAATTATATAGCACGAATAGAGCGATCTCGATGATTCTGCATACTTCTGACAGAAGACTCACCAAGATTATCGCAGAAAATGCATATTTCAGCTGGAAACCCCACGAAAACCAAGTTATCGGCGGCTCTACATATCAAACGCACTGTGGAGTGGTCAAAACACCAGAAAACTTGTTTTTTCGCATTAAATAGCTCGAAAGGTGCAATCTAGATGATTCTGCATACTTCTGACTGAAGTCTCACCAATATGATCGCAGAAAATGCATATCTCAGCTTGAAAACCGACGAAAACCAAGATGTCGCCGATTATGCATATCAAACGACCTGTGGAGTGGTCAAAACACCAGATAACGTGGTTCTCACATTAAATAGCTCGAAAAGAGCGATATCGATGATTCTGCACACTTCGGACAGTAGTCTCACCAATATTATCGCAGAAAATGAATATCTCAGCTTGAACCCCACCGAAAACCAAGATGTCGCCGGTTCTGCATATCAAACGCACTGTGGGGTGGTGAAAACACCAGAAAACGTGTTTCTCGCATTAAATAGCTCGAAAGGGGCGATCTAGATGATTCTGCATACTTCTGACTGAAGTCTCACCAATATTATCGCAGAAAATGCATATCTCAGCTTGAAACCCGACGAAAACCAAGATGTCGCCGGTAATGCATATCAAACGACCTGTGGAGTGGTCAAAACACCAGATAACGTGTTTCTCGCATTAAATAGCTAGAAAAGAGCGATTTCGATGATTCTGCACACTTCGGACAGAAGTCTCACCAATATTATCGCAGAAAATGCATATTTCAGCTGGAAACCCCACGAAAACCAAGATGTCGCCGGTTATGCATATCAAACGACCTGTGGAGTGGTCAAAACACCAGATCACGTGTTTCTCGCATTAAATATCTCGAAAAGAGCGATATCGATGATTCTGCACACTTCGGACAGAAGTCTCACCAATATTATCGCAGAAAATGCATATCTCAGCTTGAAACCCGACCGAAACCAAGATATCTCCGGTTGTGCATATCAAGCGCACTGTGGGGTGTTCAAAACACCAGATAACGTGTACCTCGCATTAAATAGCTCGAATAGAGCGATCTCGATGATTCTGCATACTTCTCACTGAAGTCTCACCAATATTATCGCAGAAAATGCATATCTCAGCTTGAAACCCGACGAAAACCAAGATGTCGCCGGTTATGCATATCAAACGACCTGTGGAGTGGTCAAAACACCAGATAACGTGTTTCTCGCATTAAATAGCTCGAAAAGAGCGATCTAGATGCTTCTGCATACTTCTGACAGAAGACTCACCAAGATTATCGCAGAAAATGCATATCTCAGCTGGAGACATCACGAAAATCAAGATATCGCCGGTTCTGCATATCAGACGCACTGTGGAGTGGTGAAAACACCAGAAAACGTGTTACTCGCATTAACTAGCTCGAAAAGAGCGTTCTGGATGATTCTGCATACTTCTCATAGATCAAACACCAAGATTATCGCAGAGAATGCATATTTCAGCTGGAAACCCCACGAAAACCAAGATATCGCCGGTTCTGCATATCAAATGCCCTGTGGAGTGGTCAAAACACCAGATAACGTGTTTCTCGCATTAAACAGCTCGAAAAGGGCGATATCGATGATTCTGCATACTTCGGACAGAAGTCTCACCAATATTATCGCAGAAAATGCATATCTTAGCTTGAAACCTCACGAAAATCAAGATGTCGCCGGTTCTGCATATCAAACGCCCTGTGGAGTGGTCAAAACACCAGATAACGTGTTTCTCGCAATTATATAGCACGAATAGAGCGATCTCGATGATTCTGCATACTTCTGACAGAAGACTCACCGAGATTATCGCAGAAAATGCATATTTCAGCTGGAAACCCCACGAAAACCAAGTTATCGGCGGCTCTACATATCAAACGCACTGTGGAGTGGTCAAAACACCAGAAAACTTGTTTTTTCGCATTAAATAGCTCGAAAGGTGCAATCTAGATGATTCTGCATACTTCTGACTGAAGTCTCACCAATATGATCGCAGAAAATGCATATCTCAGCTTGAAACCCGACGAAAACCAAGATGTCGCCGATTATGCATATCAAACGACCTGTGGAGTGGTCAAAACACCAGATAACGTGGTTCTCACATTAAATAGCTCGAAAAGAGCGATATCGATGATTCTGCACACTTCGGACAGAAGTCTCACCAATATTATCGCAGAAAATGAATATCTCAGCTTGAACCCCACCGAAAACCAAGATGTCGCCGGTTCTGCATATCAAACGCACTGTGGGGTGGTGAAAACACCAGAAAACGTGTTTCTCGCATTAAATAGCTCGAAAGGGGCGATCTAGATGATTCTGCATACTTCTGACTGAAGTCTCACCAATATTATCGCAGAAAATGCATATCTCAGCTTGAAACCCGACGAAAACCAAGATGTCGCCGGTAATGCATATCAAACGACCTGTGGAGTGGTCAAAACACCAGATAACGTGTTTCTCGCATTAAATAGCTCGAAAAGAGCGATATCGATGATTCTGCACACTTCGGACAGAAGTCTCACCAATATTATCGCAGAAAATGCATATTTCAGCTGGAAACCCCACGAAAACCAAGATGTCGCCGGTTATGCATATCAAACGACCTGTGGAGTGGTCAAAACACCAGATCACGTGTTTCTCGCATTAAATATCTCGAAAAGAGCGATATCGATGATTCTGCACACTTCGGACAGAAGTCTCACCAATATTATCGCAGAAAATGCATATCTCAGCTTGAAACCCGACCGAAACCAAGATATCTCCGGTTGTGCATATCAAGCGCACTGTGGGGTGTTCAAAACACCAGATAACGTGTACCTCGCATTAAATAGCTCGAATAGAGCGATCTCGATGATTCTGCATACTTCTCACTGAAGTCTCACCAATATTATCGCAGAAAATGCATATCTCAGCTTGAAATCCGACGAAAACCAAGATGTCGCCGGTTATGCATATCAAACGACCTGTGGAGTGGTCAAAACACCAGATAACGTGTTTCTCGCATTAAATAGCTCGAAAAGAGCGATCTAGATGCTTCTGCATACTTCTGACAGAAGACTCACCAAGATTATCGCAGAAAATGCATATCTCAGCTGGAGACATCACGAAAATCAAGATATCGCCGGTTCTGCATATCAGACGCACTGTGGAGTGGTGAAAACACCAGAAAACGTGTTACTCGCATTAACTAGCTCGAAAAGAGGGTTCTGGATGATTCTGCATACTTCTCATAGACGAAACACCAAGATTATCGCAGAGAATGCATATTTCAGCTGGAAACCCAACGAAAACCAAGATATCGCCGGTTCTGCATATCAGACGCACTGTGGAAGGTTGAAAACACCAGAAAACGTGTTTGTCGCATTAACTAGCTCGAAAAGAGAGTTCTCGATGATTCTGCATACTTCGCAAAGATGAAACACAAAGATTATCGCAGAAAATGCATATTTCAGCTGGAAACCCCACGAAAACCAAGTTATCGGCGGCTCTACATATCAAACGCACTGTGGAGTGGTCAAAACACCGGAACACTTGTTTTTTCGCATTAAATAGCTCGAAACGAGCGATGTAGATGATTCTGCATACTTCGGACAGAAGTCTCACCAATATTATAGCAGAAAAGGCATATCTCAGCTTGAAACCTCACGAAAACCAAGATATCGCCGGTTCTGCATATCAGACGCACTGTGGAATGTTGAAAACACCAGAAAACGTGTTTCTCGCATTAACTAGCTCGAAAAGAGAGTTCTCGATGATTCTGCATACTTCTCATAGATGAAACACAAAGATTATCGCAGAAAATGCATATTTCAGCTGAAAACCTCACGAAAACCAAGTTATCGGCGGCTCTACATATCAAACGCACTATGGATTGGTCAAAACACCAGATAACGTGTTTCTCGCATTAAACAGCTCGAAAAGAGCGATATCGATGATTCTGCATACTTCGGACAGAAGTCTCACCAATATTATCGCAGAAAATGCATATCTTAGCTTGAAACCTCACGAAAATCAAGATGTCGCCGGTTCTGCATATCAGACGCACTGTGGAATGTTGAAAACACCAGAAAACGTGTTTCTCGCATTAACTAGCTCGAAAAGAGAGTTCTCGATGATTCTGCATACTTCTCATAGATGAAACACCAAGATTATCGCAGAAAATGCATATTTCAGCTGGAAACCCCACGGAAACCAAGTTATCGGCGGCTCTACATAGCAAGCGCACTATGGAGTGGTCAAAACACCAGAAAACTTGTTTTTTCGCATAAAATAGCTCGAAACGAGCGATCTAGATGATTCTGCATACTTCTGACTAAAGTCTCACCAATATTATCGCAGAAAATGCATATCTCAGCTTGAAACCCGACGAAATCCAAGATGTCGCCGGTTCTGCATATCAAACGCCCTGTGGAGTGATAAAAACACCAGATAACGTGTTTCTCGCATTAAATAGCTCGAAAAGAGCGATATCGATGATTCTGCATACTTCGGACAGAAGTCTCACCAATATTATCGCAGAAAATGCATATCTTAGCTTGAAACCTCACGAAAATCAAGATGTCGCCGGTTCTGCATATCAAACGCACTGTGGAGTGGTCAAAACACCAGAAAACTTGTTTTTTAGAATTAAATAGCGCGAAACGAGCGATCTAGATGATTCTGCATACTTCTGACTATAGTCTCACCAATATTATAGCAGAAAAGGCATATCTCAGCTTGAAACCTCACGAAAACCAAAATATCGCCGGTTCTGCATATCAGACGCACTGTGGAATGTTGAAAACACCAGAAAACGTGTTTCTCGCATTAACTAGCTCGAAAACAGAGTTCTCGATGGTTCTGCATACTTCTCATAGATGAAACACCAAGATTATCGCAGAGAATGCATATTTCAGCTGGAAACCCCACGAAAACCAAGATATCGCCGGTTCTGCATATCAAATGCCCTGTGGAGTGGTCAAAACACCAGATAACGTGTTTCTCGCATAAACAGCTCGAAAAGGGCGATATCGATGATTCTGCATACTTCGGACAGAAGTCTCACCAATATTATCGCAGAAAATGCATATCTTAGCTTGAAACCTCACGAAAATCAAGATGTCGCCGGTTCTGCATATCAAACGCACTGCGGAGTGGTCAAAACACCAGAAAACTTGTTTTTTCGAATTAAATAGCGCGAAACGTGCGATCTAGATGATTCTGCATACTTCTGACTAAAGTCTCACAAAGATTATCGCAGAAAATGCATATTTCAGCTGGAAACCCCACGAAAACCAAGATATCGCCGGTTCTGCATATCAAACGCCCTGTGGAGTGGTCAAAACACCAGATAACGTGTTTCTCGCAATTATATAGCACGAATAGAGCGATATCGATGATTCTGCATACTTCGGACAGAAGTCTCACCAATATTATCGCAGAAAATGCATATCTTAGCTTGAAACCTCACGAAAATCAAGATGTCGCCGGTTCTGCATATCAGACGCACTGTGGAATGTTGAAAACACCAGAAAACGTGTTTCTCGCATTAACTAGCTCGAAAAGAGAGTTCTCGATGATTCTGCATACTTCTCATAGATGAAACACCAAGATTATCGCAGAAAATGCATATTTCAGCTGGAAACCCCACGGAAACCAAGTTATCGGCGGCTCTACATAGCAAGCGCACTATGGAGTGGTCAAAACACCAGAAAACTTGTTTTTTCGCATAAAATAGCTCGAAACGAGCGATCTAGATGATTCTGCATACTTCTGACTAAAGTCTCACCAATATTATCGCAGAAAATGCATATCTCAGCTTGAAACCCGACGAAATCCAAGATGTCGCCGGTTCTGCATATCAAACGCCCTGTGGAGTGATAAAAACACCAGATAACGTGTTTCTCGCATTAAATAGCTCGAAAAGAGCGATATCGATGATTCTGCATACTTCGGACAGAAGTCTCACCAATATTATCGCAGAAAATGCATATCTTAGCTTGAAACCTCACGAAAATCAAGATGTCGCCGGTTCTGCATATCAAACGCACTGTGGAGTGGTCAAAACACCAGAAAACTTGTTTTTTAGAATTAAATAGCGCGAAACGAGCGATCTAGATGATTCTGCATACTTCTGACTAAAGTCTCACCAATATTATAGCAGAAAAGGCATATCTCAGCTTGAAACCCGACGAAAACCAAGATGTCGCCGGTAATGCATATCAAACGACCTGTGGAGTGGTCAAAACACCAGATAACGTGTTTCTCGCATTAAATAGCTCGAAAAGAGCGATATCGATGATTCTGCACACTTCGGACAGAAGTCTCACCAATATTATCGCAGAAAATGCATATTTCAGCTGGAAACCCCACGAAAACCAAGATGTCGCCGGTTATGCATATCAAACGACCTGTGGAGTGGTCAAAACACCAGATAACGTGTTTCTCGCATTAAATAGCTCGAAAAGAGCGATATCGATGATTCTGCACACTTCGGACAGAAGTCTCACCAATATTATCGCAGAAAATGCATATCTCAGCTTGAAACCCGACCGAAACCAAGATATCTCCGGTTGTGCATATCAAGCGCACTGTGGGGTGGTCAAAACACCAGATAACGTGTACCTCGCATTAAATAGCTCGAATAGAGCGATCTCGATGATTCTGCATACTTCTGACAGAAGACTCACCAAGATTATCGCAGAAAATGCATATTTCAGCTGGAAACCCCACGAAAACCATGTTATCGGCGGCTCTACATATCAAACGCACTGTGGAGTGGTCAAAACACCAGAAAACTAGTTTTTTCGCATTAAATAGCTCGAAAGGTGCGATCTAGATGATTCTGCATACTTCTCACTGAAGTCTCACCAATATTATCGCAGAAAATGCATATCTCAGCTTGAAACCCGACGAAAACCAAGATGTCGCCGGTAATGCATATCAAACGACCTGTGGAGTGGTCAAAACACCAGATAACGTGTTTCTCGCATTAAATAGCTCGAAAAGAGCGATATCGATGATTCTGCATACTTCTCATAGATGAAACACCAAGATTATCGCAGAAAATGCATATTTCAGCTGGAAACCCCACGAAAACCAAGTTATTGCCGGTTCTGCATATCAAACGCACTGTGGAGTGGTGAAAACACCAGAAATCGTGTTTCTCGCATTAAATAGCTCGAAACGAGCGATCTAGATGATTCTGCATACTTCTGACTAAAGTCTCACCAAGATTATCGCAGAAAATGCATATCTTAGCTTGAAACCTCACGAAAATCAAGATGTCGCCGGTTCTGCATATCAAACGCACTGTGGAGTGGTCAAAACACCAGAAAACTAGTTTTTTCGCATTAAATAGCTCGAAAGGTGCGATCTAGATGATTCTGCATACTTCTCACTGAAGTCTCACCAATATTATCGCAGAAAATGCATATCTCAGCTTGAAACCCGACGAAAACCAAGATGTCGCCGGTAATGCATATCAAACGACCTGTGGAGTGGTCAAAACACCAGATAACGTGTTTCTCGCATTAAATAGCTCGAAAAGAGCGATATCGATGATTCTGCATACTTCTCATAGATGAAACACCAATATTATCGCAGAAAATGCATATCTCAGCTAGAAACCTCACGAAAACCAAGATGTCGCAGGTTCTGCATATCAAACGCACTGTGGGGTGTTGAAAACACCAGAAAACTTGCTTTTTCGCATTAAATAGCTCGAAACGAGCGATCTAGATGATTCTGCATACTTCTGACTAAAGTCTCACCAAGATTATCGCAGAAAATGCATATCTTAGCTTGAAACCTCACGAAAATCAAGATGTCGCCGGTTCTGCATATCAAACGCACTGTGGAGTGGTCAAAACACCAGAAAACTAGTTTTTTCGCATTAAATAGCTCGAAAGGTGCGATCTAGATGATTCTGCATACTTCTGACTGAAGTCTCACCAATATGATCGCAGAAAATGCATATCTCAGCTTGAAACCCGACGAAAACCAAGATGTCGCCGGTTATGAATATCAAACGACCTGTGGAGTGGTGAAAACACCAGATAACGTGTTTCTCGCATTAAATAGCTCGAAAAGAGCGATATCGATGATTCTGCATACTTCTCATAGATGAAACACCAAGATTATCGCAGAAAATGCATATTTCAGCTGGAAACCCCACGAAAACCAAGTTATTGCCGGTTCTGCATATCAAACGCACTGTGGAGTGGTGAAAACACCAGAAATCGTGTTTCTCGCATTAAATAGCTCGAATAGAGCGATCTCGATGATTCTGCATACTTCTGACTGAAGTGTCACCAATATTATCGCAGAAAATGCATATCTCAGCGAGAAACCTCACGAAAATCAAGATGTCGCCGGTTCTGCATATCAAACGCACTGTGGAGTGGTGAAAACAACCAGATGACGTGTTTCTCGCATTAACTAGCTCGAAAAGAGCGATCTCGATGATTCTGCATACTTCTCATAGATGAAACACCAAGATTATCGCAGAAAATGCATAATTCAGCTGGAAACCCCACGAAAACCAAGTTATCGGCGGCTCTACATATCAAACGCACTGTGGAGCGGTCAAAACACCAGAAAACTTGTTTTTTCGCATTAAATAGCTCGAAAGGTGCGATCTAGATGATCCTGCATACTTCTGACTGAAGTGTCACCAATATTATCGCAGAAAATGCATATCTCAGCTTGAAACCCGACCGAAACCAAGATATCTCCGGTTCTGCATATCAAACGCACTGTGGGGTGGTGAAAACACCAGAAAACGTGTTTCTCGCATTAAATCGATCGAAACGAGCGATCTAGATGATTCTGCATACTTCTGACTGAAGTCTCACCAATATAATCGCAGAAAATGCATATCTCAGCTAGAAACTTGACGAAAATAAATATGTGGCCGGTTCTGCATATCAAACGCACTACGGAGTGGTGAAAACAACCAGATGACGTGTTTCTCGCATTAAATAGCTCGAAACGGGCGATCTATATGTTTCTGCATACTTCTGACTGAAGTCTCACCAATATAATCGCAGAAAATGCATATCTCAGCTAGAAACCTCACGAAAATCAAGATGTCACCGTTTCTGCATATCAAACGCACTATGGAGTCGCGAAAACAACCAGATAACGTGTTTCTCGCATTAAATAGCTCGAAAAGAGCGATATCGATGATTCTGCATACTTCTGACTGAAGTCTCACCAATATTATCGCAGAAAATGCATATTTCAGCTTGAAACCTCACGAAAATCAAGATGTCGCCTGCTCTACATATCAAACGCACTGTGGAGTTGTCAAAACACCAGATAACTTGATTCTCGCATTAAATAGCTCGAAAAGAGCGATATCGATGATTCTGCATACTTCGGACAGAAGTCTCACCAATATTATCGCAGAAAATGCATCTTTCAGCTTGAAACCTCACGAAAATCAAGATGTCGCCGGTTCTGCATATCAAACGCACTGTGGGGTGATAAAAACACCAGATAACGTGTTTCTCGCCTTAAATAGCTCGAATAGTGCGATCTCGATGATTCTGCATACTTCTGACAGAAGACTCACAAAGATTATCGCAGAAAATGCATATTTCAGCTGGAAACCCCACGAAAACCAAGTTATCGGCGGCTCTACATATCAAACGCACTGTGGAGTGGTCAAAACTCCAGAAAACGTGTTTTTTCGCATTAAATTGCTCGAAACGAGCGATCTAGATGTTTCTGCATACTTCTGACTGATGTCTCACCAATATTATCGCAGAAAATGAATATCTCAGCTTGAAACCCGACCGAAACCGAGATACCTGCGGTTCTGCATATCAAACGCACTGTGGAGTGGTCAAAACACCAGATAACGTGTTTCTCGCATTAAATAGCTCGAAAAGAGCGATCTCGATGATTCTGCATACTTCTGACAGTTTCTCACCAAGATTATCGTAGAAAATGCATATCTCAGCTTGAAACCCGACCGAAACCAAGATATCTCCGGTTCTGCATATCAAGCGCACTGTGGACTGGTCAAAACACCAGAAAACGTGTTTCTCGCATTAAATAGCTCGAAACGAGCGTTCTCGATGATTCTGCATACTTCTGACAGAAGACTCACCAAGACTATCGCAGAAAATGCATATTTCAGCTGGAAGCCCCACGAAAACCAAGTTATCGGCGGCTCTACATATCAAACGCACTGTGGAGTGGTCAAAACACCAGAAAACTTGTTTTTTCGCATTAAATAGCTCAAATCGAGCGATCTAGACGATTCTGCATACTTCTGACAGAAGACTCACCAAGATTATCGCAGAAAATGCATATTTCAGCTGGAAACCCCACGAAAACCAAGTTATCGGCGGCTCGACATATCAAACGCACTGTGGAGTGGTCAAAACTCCAGAAAACGTGTTTTTTTCGCATTAAATTGCTCGAAACGAGCGATCTAGATGTTTCTGCATACTTCTGACAGTTTCTCACCAAGATTATCGTAGAAAATGCATATCTCAGCTTGAAACCCGACCGAAACCAAGATATCTCCGGTTCTGCATATCAAGCGCACTGTGGACTGGTCAAAACACCAGAAAACGTGTTTCTCGCATTAAATAGCTCGAAACGAGCGATATCGATGATTCTGCATACTTCTGACAGAAGTCTCACCAATATTATCGCAGAAAATGCATATCTCAGCTAGAAACCTCACGAAAATCAAGATGTCGCCGGTTCTGCATATCAAACGCACTGTGGAGTGGTGAAAACAACCAGATAACGTGTTTCTCGCATTAAATAGCTCGAAACGAGCGTTCTCGATGATTCTGCATACTTCGGACAGAAGTCTCATCAATATTATCGCAGAAAATGCATATCTCAGCTTGAAACCCGACCGAAACCAAGATGTCGCCGGTTCTGCATATCAAACGACCTCTGGAGTGGGGAAAACACCAGATAACGTGTTTCTCGCATTAAATAGCTCGAAACGAGCGATCTAGATGATTCTGCATACTTCTGACTGAAGTCTCACCAATATTATCGCAGAAAATGCATATCTCAGCTTGAAACCCGACCAAAACCAAGATATCTCCGGTTCTGCATATCAAGCGCACTGTGGAGTGGTCAAATCACCAGAAAACTTGTTTTTTCGCATTAAATAGCACGAAACGAGCGATCTAGGTGATTCTGCATACTTCTGACTGAAGTCTCACCAATGTTATCGCAGAAAATGCATATCTCAGCTAGAAACCTCACGAAACTCAAGATGTCGCCGGTTCTGCATATCAAACGCACTGTGGAGTGGTGAAAACAACCAGAAATCCTGTTTCTCCCATTAAATAGCTCGAAAAGAGCGATCTCGATGATTCTGCATACTTCTGACAGAAGAATCACCAAGATTATCGCAGAAAATGCATATTTCAGCTGGAAGCCCCACGAAAAACAAGTTATCGGCGGCTCTGCATATCAAACGCACTCTGGAGTGGTCAAAACACCAGAAAACGTGTTTCTCGCATTAACTAGCTCGAAAAGAGCGTTCTCGATGATTCTGCATACTGCTCATAGATGAAACACCAAGATTATCGCAGAAAATGCATATCTCAGCTAGAAACCTCACGAAAGTCAAGATGTCGCCGGTTCTGCATATCGAACGCACTGTGGAGTGGTGAAAACAACCAGATGACGTGTTTCTCGCATTAAATAGCTCGAAACGAGCGATATCGATGATTCTGCATACTTCGGACAGATGTCTCACCAAGATTGCCGCAGAAAATGCATATCTCAGCTTGAAACCTCACGAAAATCAGGATGTCGCCGGTTCTGCATATCAAACGCACTGTGGAGTGGTGAAAACAAACAGATAACGTGTTTCTCGCATTAAATAGCTCGAAAAGAGCGATCTCGATGATTCTGCATACTTCTGACAGAAGACTCACCAAGATTATCGCAGAAACTGCATATTTCAGCTGGAAGATCCACGAAAACCAAGTTATCGGCGGCTCTACATATCAAACGCACTGTGGAGTGGTCAAAACACCAGAAAACGTGTTTCTCGCATTAACTAGCTCGAAAAGAGCGTTCTCGATGATTCTGCATACTTCTCATAGATGAAACACCAAGATTATCGCAGAAAATGCATATCTCTACTAGAAACCTCACGAAAATCAAGATGTCGCCGGTTCTGCATATCGAACGCACTGTGGAGTGGTGAAAACAACCGCATGACGTGTTTCTCGCATTAAATAGCTCGAAACGAGCGATATCGATGATTCTGCATACTTCTGACTGAAGTCTCACCAATATTATCGCAGAAAATGCATATCTCAGCTTGAAACCACACGAAATTAAGATGTCGCCGGTTCTGCACATCAAACGCACTCTGGAGTGGTGAAAACAACCAGACAACGTGTTTCTCGCATTAAATAGCTCGAAAAGTGCGATCTCGATGATTCTGCATACTTCTGACAGAAGACTCACCAAGATTATCGCAGAAAATGCATATTTCAGCTGGAAGCCCCACGAAAACCAAGTTTTCGGCGGCTCTACATATCAAACGCACTGTGGAGTGGTCAAAACACCAGAAAACGTGTTTCTCGCATTAACTAGCTCGAAAAGAGCGTTCTCGATGATTCTGCATACTTCTCATAGATGAAACACCAAGATTATCGCAGACAATGCATATCTCTGCTAGAAACCTCACGAAAATCAAGATGTCGCGGTTCTGCATATCGAACGCAGTGTGGAGTGGTGAAAACAACCACATGACGTGTTTCTCGCATTAAATAGCTCGAAACGTGCGATATCGATGATTCTGCATACTTCGGACAGATGTCTCACCAAGATTGCCGCAGAAAATGCATATCTCAGCTTGAAACCTCACGAAAATCAAGATGTCGCCGGTTCTGCATATCAAACGCACTGTGGAGTGGTGAAAACAAACAGATAACGTGTTTCTCGCATTAAATAGCTCGAAAAGAGCGATCTCGATGATTCTGCAAACTTCTGACAGAAGACACACCAAGATTATCGCAGAAACTGCATATTTCAGCTGGAAGCCCCACGAAAACCAAGTTATCGGCGGCTCTACATATCAAACGCACTGTGGAGTGGTCAAAACACCAGAAAACTTGTTTTTTCGCATTTAATAGCTCGAAACGAGAGATCTAGATGATTCTGCAAACTTCTGACAGAAGTCGCACCAAGATTATCGTAGAAAATGCATATCTCAGCTTGAAACCCGACCGAAACCAAGATATCTCCGATTCTGCATATCAAACGCACTGTGGAGTGGTGAAATCAACCAGATAACGTGTTTCTCGCATTAAATAGCTCGAAACGATCGATCTAGATGATTCTGCATACTTCTGACTGAAGTATCACCAATATTATCGCAGAAAATGCATATCTCAGCTTGAAACCCGTCGAAAACCAAGATGTCGCCGGTTCTGCATATCAAACGACCTGTGGAGTGGTGAAAACACCAGATAACGTGTTTCTCGCATTAAATAGCTCGAAACGAGGGATTTAGATGATTCTGCATACTTCTGACTGAAGTCTCACCAATATTATCGCAGAAAATGCATATCTCAGCTTGAAACCCGACCGAAACCAAGATATCTCCGGTTCTGCATATCAAACGCACTGTGGGGTGGTCAAATCACCAGAAAACGTGTTTCTCGCATTAAATAGCTCGAAAAGAGCGTTCTGGATGATTCTGCATACTTCGGACAGAGGTCTCACCAAGATTATCGCAGAAAATGCATATCTCAGCTGGAAACCCCACGAAAACCAAGATATCGCCTGTTCTGCATATCAGACGAACCGTGGAGTGGCGAAAACACCAGAAAACCTGTTACTCGTATTAACTAGCTCGAAAAGAGCGTTTTGGATGATTCTGCATACTTCTTATAGATGAAACACAAAGATTATCGCGGAAAATGCATATTTCAGCTGGAAACCCCACGAAAACCAAGTTATCGGCGGCTCTACATATCAAACGCTCTGTGGAGTGGTCAAAACACCAGAAAACTTGTTTTTTCGCATTAAATAGCTCGAAACGAGCGATCTAGATGATTCTGCATACTTCTGACTGAAGTCTCACCAAGATTATCGCAGAAAATGTATATCTCAGCTTGAAACCCGACCGAAACAAAGATATCTCCGGTTCTGCATATCAAACGCACTGTGGGGTGGTCAAATCACCAGAAAACGTGTTACTCGCATTAACTAGCTCGAAAAGAGCGTTCTGGATGATTCTGCATACTTCTCATAGATGAAACACAAAGATTATCGCAGAAAATGCATATTTCAGCTGGAAACCCCACGAAAACCAAGATATCGCCGGTTCTGCATATCAAACGCACTGAGGAGTGGTGAAAACACCCAGATAACGTGTTTCTCGCATTAAATAGCTCGAAACGAGCGATCTCGATGATTCTGCATATTGCGGACAGAGGTCTCACCAAGATTATCGCAGAAAAAGCATATCTCAGCTGGAAACACCACGAAAACCAAGATATAGGCGGTTCTGCATATCAGACGCACCGTGGAGTGGTGAAAACACACGAAAACGTGTTACTCGCATTAACTAGCTCGAAAAGAGCGTTCTGGAAGATTCTGCATACTTCGGACAGAGGTCTCACCAAGGTTATCGCAGAAAATGCATATCTCAGCTGGAAACCCCACGAAAACCAAGATATCGCCGGTTCTTCATATCAGAAGCACCGTGGAGTGGTGAAAACACCAGAAAACGTGTTACTCGCATTAACTAGCTCGAAAAGAGCGTTCTGGATGATTCTGCATACTTCTCATAGATGAAACACAAAGATTATCGCAGAAATGCATATTTCAGCTGGAAACCCCACGAAAACCAAGTTATTGGCGGCTCTACATATCAAACGCACTGTGGAGTGGTCAAAACACCAGAAAACTTGTTTTTTCGCATTAAATAGCCTGAAATGAGCGATCTAGATGATTCTGCATACTTCTGACAGAAGACTCACCAAGATTATCGCAGAAAATGCATATCTCAGCTGGAAACACCACGAAAATCAAGATATCGCCGGTTCTACATATCAAACGCACTGTGGAATGTAGAAAACACCAGAAAACTTCTTTTTTGGCATTAAATAGCTCGAAACGAGCGATCTAGATGATTCTGCATACTTCTGACAGAAGTCTCACCAATATTATCGCAGAAAATGCATATTTCAGCTAGAAACCTCACGAAAATCAAGATGTCGCCGGTTCTGCATATCAAACGCACTGTGGAGTGGTGAAAACAACCAGATAACGTGTTTCTCGCATTAAATAGCTCGAAACAAGCGATCTCGATGATTCTGCATACTTCGGACAGAGGTCTCACCAAGATTATCGCAGGAAATGCATATCTCAGCTGGAAACCCCACGAAAACCAAGATATCGCCGGTTCTTCATATCAGACGCACCGTGGAGTGGTGAAAACACCAGAAAACGTGTTACTCGTATTAACTAGCTCGAAAAGAGCGTTCTGGATGATTCTGCATACTTCTTATAGATGAAACACAAAGATTATCGCGGAAAATGCATATTTCAGCTGGAAACCCCACGAAAACCAAGTTATCGGCGGCTCTACATATCAAACGCACTGTGGAGTGGTCAAAACACCAGAAAACTTGTTTTTTCGCATTAAATAGCTCGAAACGTGCGATCTAGATGATTCTGCATACTTCTGACTGAAGCCTCACCAATATTATCACAGAAAATGAATATCTCAGCTAGAAACCTCACGAAAATCAAGATGTCGCCGGTTCTGCATATCAAACGACCTGTGGGGTGGTGAAAACACCAGATAACGTGTTTCTCGCATTAAATAGCTCGAAACGAGCGATCTAGATGATTCTGCATACTTCTCATAGCTGAAACACAAATATTATCGCAGAAAATGCATATCTCAGCTAGAAACATCACGAAAATCAAGATGTCGCATGTTCTGCATATCAAACACACTGTGGAGTGGTCAAAACACCAGAAAACTTGTTTTTTCGCATTAAATAGCTCGAAACGAGCGATCTAGATGATTCTACATACTTCTGACAGAAGACTCACCAAGATTATCGCAGAAAATGCATATCTCAGCTTAAAACCCGACCGAAACCAAGATATCTCCGGTTCTGCATATCAAGCGCACTGTGGGGGGGGTGAAAACACCAGAAAACGTGTTTCTCGCATTAAATAGCTCGTAACGAGCGTTCTAGATGATTCTGCATACTTCTGACTGAAGTCTCACCAATGTTATCGCAGAAAATGCATATCTCAGCTAGAAACCCGACCGAAACCAAGATATCTCCGGTTCTGCATATCAAGCGCACTGTGGGGTGGTGAAAACACCAGAAAACGTGTTTCTCGCATTAAATAGCTCGTAACGATCGTTCTAGATGATTCTGCATACTTCTGACTGAAGTCTCACCACTGTTATCGCAGAAAATGCATATCTCAGCTAGAAACCTCACGAAAATCAAGATGTCGCCGGTTCTGCATATCAAACGCACTGTGGGGTGGTGAAAACACCAGAAAACGTGTTTCTCGCATTAAATAGCTCGTAACGAGCGTTCTAGATGATTCTGCATACTTCTGACTGAAGTCTCACCAATGTTATCGCAGAAAATGCATATCTCAGCTAGAAACCACACGAAAATCAAGATGTCGCCGGTTCTGCATATCAAACGCACTGTGGGGTGGTGAAAACACCAGAAAACGTGTTTCTCGCATTAAATCGCTCGAAACGAGCGACCTAGATGATTCTGCATACTTCTGACTGAAGTCTCACCAATATTATCGCAGAAAATACGTATCTCATCTGGAAACCCCACGAAAACCAAGATATCGCCGGTTCTGCATATCAGACGCACTGTGGAATGTTGAAAACACCAGAAAACGTGTTTCTCGCATTAACTAGCTCGAAAAGAGGCTTCTCGATGATTCTGCATACTTCTCATAGATGAAACACCAAGATTATCACAGAAAATGCATATTTCAGCTGGAAACCCCACGAAAACCAAGTTATCGGCGGCTCTACATATCAACCGCACTGTGGAGTGGTCAAAACACCAGAAAACTTGTTTTTTCGCATTAAATAGCTCGAAACGAACGATCTAGATGATTCTGCATACTTCTGACTGAAGTCTCACGAAGATTATCGCAGAAAATGCATATCTCAGCTTGCAACCTCACGAAAACCAAGATATCTCCGGTTCTGCACATCAAACGTACTGTGGAGTGTTGAAAACGCCAGAAAACTTGTTTTTTCGCATTAAATAGCTCGAAACGAACGATCTAGATGTTTCTGCATACTTCTGACTGAAGTCTCACCAATATTATCGCAGAAAATGCATATCTCAGCTTGAAACCCCACGAAAACCAAGATATCGCCGGTTCTGCATATCAGACGCACCGTGGAGTGGTGAAAACACCAGAAAACGTGTTTCTCGCATTAAATAGCTCGTAACGAGCGTTCTAGATGATTCTGCATCCTTCTGACTGAAGTCTCACCAATGTTATCGCAGAAAATGCATATCTCAGCTAGAAACCTCACGAAAATCAAGATGTCGCCGGTTCTGCATATCAAACGCACTGTGGGGTGGTGAAAACAGCAGAAAACGTGTTTCTCGCATTAAATCGCTCGAATCGAGCGACCTAGATGATTCTGCATACTTCTGACTGAAGTCTCACCAATGTTATCGCAGAAAATGCATATCTCAGCTAGAAACCCGACCGAAACCAAGATATCTCCGGTTCTGCATATCAAGCGCACTGTGGGGTGGTGAAAACACCAGAAAACGTGTTTCTCGCATTAAATAGCTCGTAACGAACGTTCTAGATGATTCTGCATACTTCTGACTGAAGTCTCACCACTGTTATCGCAGAAAATGCATATCTCAGCTAGAAACCTCACGAAAATCAAGATGTCGCCGGTTCTGCATATCAAACGCACTGTGGGGTGGTGAAAACACCAGAAAACGTGTTTCTCGCATTAAATAGCTCGTAACGAGCGTTCTAGATGATTCTGCATACTTCTGACTGAAGTCTCACCAATGTTATCGCAGAAAATGCATATCTCAGCTAGAAACCTCACGAAAATCAAGATGTCGCCGGTTCTGCATATCAAACGCACTGTGGGGTGGTGAAAACAGCAGAAAACGTGTTTCTCGCATTAAATCGCTCGAATCGAGCGACCTAGATGATTCTGCATACTTCTGACTGAAGTCTCACCAATGTTATCGCAGAAAATGCATATCTCAGCTAGAAACCCGACCGAAACCAAGATATCTCCGGTTCTGCATATCAAGCGCACTGTGGGGTGGTGAAAACACCAGAAAACGTGTTTCTCGCATTAAATAGCTCGTAACGAACGTTCTAGATGATTCTGCATACTTCTGACTGAAGTCTCACCACTGTTATCGCAGAAAATGCATATCTCAGCTAGAAACCTCACGAAAATCAAGATGTCGCCGGTTCTGCATATCAAACGCACTGTGGGGTGGTGAAAACACCAGAAAACGTGTTTCTCGCATTAAATAGCTCGTAACGAGCGTTCTAGATGATTCTGCATACTTCTGACTGAAGTCTCACCAATGTTATCGCAGAAAATGCATATCTCAGCTAGAAACCACACGAAAATCAAGATGTCGCCGGTTCTGCATATCAAACGCACTGTGGGGTGGTGAAAACACCAGAAAACGTGTTTCTCGCATTAAATCGCTCGAAACGAGCGACCTAGATGATTCTGCATACTTCTGACTGAAGTCTCACCAATATTATCGCAGAAAATACGTATCTCATCTGGACACCCCACGAAAACCAAGATATCGCCGGTTCTGCATATCAGACGCACTGTGGAATGTTGAAAACACCAGAAAACGTGTTTCTCGCATTAACTAGCTCGAAAAGAGACTTCTCGATGATTCTGCATACTTCTCATAGATGAAACACCAAGATTATCACAGAAAATGCATATTTCAGCTGGAAACCCCACGAAAACCAAGTTATCGGCGGCTCTACATATCAACCGCACTGTGGAGTGGTCAAAACACCAGAAAACTTGTTTTTTCGCATTAAATAGCTCGAAACGAACGATCTAGATGATCCTGCATACTTCTGACTGAAGTCTCACCAATATTATCGCAGAAAATGCATATCTCAGCTAGAAACCCCACGAAAACCAAGATATCGCCGGTTGTGCATATCAAACGCACTGTGGGGTGGTGAAAACACCAGAAAACTTGTTTTTTCGCATTAAATAGCTCGAAACGAACGATCTAGATGATTCTGCATACTTCTGACTGAAGTCTCACGAAGATTATCGCAGAAAATGCATATCTCAGCTTGCAACCTCACGAAAACCAAGATATCTCCGGTTCTGCACATCAAACGTACTGTGGAGTGTTGAAAACGCCAGAAAACTTGTTTTTTCGCATTAAATAGCTCGAAACGAACGATCTAGATGATTCTGCATACTTCTGACTGAAGTCTCACCAAGATTATCGTAAAAAATGCATATCTCAGCTTCAAACCCCACGAAAACCAAGATATCGCTGGTTCTGCATATAAAACGCACTGTGGAGTGGTGAAAACACCAGAAAACGTGTTTCTCGCATTAAATAGCTCGTAACGAGCGTTCTAGATGATTCTGCATACTTCTGACTGAAGTGTCACCAATGTTATCGCAGAAAATGCATATCTCAGCTAAAAACCTCACGAAAATCAAGATGTCGCCGGTTCTGCATATCAAACGCACTGTGGGGTGGTGAAAACACCAGAAAACGTGTTTCTCGCATTAAATCGCTCGAAACGAGCGACCTAGATGATTCTGCATACTTCTGACTGAAGTCTCACCAATATTATCGCAGAAAATGCATATCTCAGCTTGCAACCTCACGAAAACCAAGATATCTCCGGTTCTGCACATCAAACGTACTGTGGAGTGTTGAAAACGCCAGAAAACTTGTTTTTTCGCATTAAATAGCTCGAAACGAACGATCTAGATGTTTCTGCATACTTCTGACTGAAGTCTCACCAATATTATCGCAGAAAATGCATATCTCAGCTTGAAACCCCACGAAAACCAGGATATCGCCGGTTCTGCATATCAGACGCACCGTGGAGTGGTGAAAACACCAGAAAACGTGTTACTCGCATTAACTAGCTCGAAAAGAGCGTTCTGCATGATTCTGCATACTTCGGACAGAAGTCTCACCTTGATTATCGTAAAAAATGCATATCTCAGCTTGAAACCTCACGAAAACCAAGATATCGCTGGTTCTGCACATCAAACGCACTGTGGAGTGGTGAAAAGAACCAGACAACGTGTTTCTCGCATTAAATAGCTCGAAACGAACGATCTAGATGATTCTGCATACTTCTGACTGAAGTCTCACGAAGATTATCGCAGAAAATGCATATCTCAGCTTGCAACCTCACGAAAACCAAGATATCTCCGGTTCTGCACATCAAACGTACTGTGGAGTGTTGAAAACGCCAGAAAACTTGTTTTTTCGCATTAAATAGCTCGAAACGAACGATCTAGATGTTTCTGCATACTTCTGACTGAAGTCTCACCAATATTATCGCAGAAAATGCATATCTCAGCTTGAAACCCCACGAAAACCAAGATATCGCCGGTTCTGCATATCAGACGCACCGTGGAGTGGTGAAAACACCAGAAAACGTGTTTCTCGCATTAAATAGCTCGTAACGAGCGTTCTAGATGATTCTGCATCCTTCTGACTGAAGTCTCACCAATGTTATCGCAGAAAATGCATATCTCAGCTAGAAACCTCACGAAAATCAAGATGTCGCCGGTTCTGCATATCAAACGCACTGTGGGGTGGTGAAAACAGCAGAAAACGTGTTTCTCGCATTAAATCGCTCGAATCGAGCGACCTAGATGATTCTGCATACTTCTGACTGAAGTCTCACCAATGTTATCGCAGAAAATGCATATCTCAGCTAGAAACCCGACCGAAACCAAGATATCTCCGGTTCTGCATATCAAGCGCACTGTGGGGTGGTGAAAACACCAGAAAACGTGTTTCTCGCATTAAATAGCTCGTAACGAACGTTCTAGATGATTCTGCATACTTCTGACTGAAGTCTCACCACTGTTATCGCAGAAAATGCATATCTCAGCTAGAAACCTCACGAAAATCAAGATGTCGCCGGTTCTGCATATCAAACGCACTGTGGGGTGGTGAAAACACCAGAAAACGTGTTTCTCGCATTAAATAGCTCGTAACGAGCGTTCTAGATGATTCTGCATACTTCTGACTGAAGTCTCACCAATGTTATCGCAGAAAATGCATATCTCAGCTAGAAACCACACGAAAATCAAGATGTCGCCGGTTCTGCATATCAAACGCACTGTGGGGTGGTGAAAACACCAGAAAACGTGTTTCTCGCATTAAATCGCTCGAAACGAGCGACCTAGATGATTCTGCATACTTCTGACTGAAGTCTCACCAATATTATCGCAGAAAATACGTATCTCTTCTGGACACCCCACGAAAACCAAGATATCGCCGGTTCTGCATATCAGACGCACTGTGGAATGTTGAAAACACCAGAAAACGTGTTTCTCGCATTAACTAGCTCGAAAAGAGACTTCTCGATGATTCTGCATACTTCTCATAGATGAAACACCAAGATTATCACAGAGAATGCATATTTCAGCTGGAAACCCCACGAAAACCAAGTTATCGGCGGCTCTACATATCAACCGCACTGTGGAGTGGTCAAAACACCAGAAAACTTGTTTTTTCGCATTAAATAGCTCGAAACGAACGATCTAGATGATCCTGCATACTTCTGACTGAAGTCTCACCAATATTATCGCAGAAAATGCATATCTCAGCTAGAAACCCCACGAAAACCAAGATATCGCCGGTTGTGCATATCAAACGCACTGTGGGGTGGTGAAAACACCAGAAAACTTGTTTTTTCGCATTAAATAGCTCGAAACGAACGATCTAGATGATTCTGCATACTTCTGACTGAAGTCTCACGAAGATTATCGCAGAAAATGCATATCTCAGCTTGCAACCTCACGAAAACCAAGATATCTCCGGTTCTGCACATCAAACGTACTGTGGAGTGTTGAAAACGCCAGAAAACTTGTTTTTTCGCATTAAATAGCTCGAAACGAACGATCTAGATGATTCTGCATACTTCTGACTGAAGTCTCACCAAGATTATCGTAAAAAATGCATATCTCAGCTTCAAACCCCACGAAAACCAAGATATCGCTGGTTCTGCATATAAAACGCACTGTGGAGTGGTGAAAACACCAGAAAACGTGTTTCTCGCATTAAATAGCTCGTAACGAGCGTTCTAGATGATTCTGCATACTTCTGACTGAAGTGTCACCAATGTTATCGCAGAAAATGCATATCTCAGCTAGAAACCTCACGAAAATCAAGATGTCGCCGGTTCTGCATATCAAGCGCACTGTGGGGTGGTGAAAACACCAGAAAACGTGTTTCTCGCATTAAATAGCTCGTAACGAGCGTTCTAGATGATTCTGCATACTTCTGACTGAAGTCTCACCAATGTTATCGCAGAAAATGCATATCTCAGCTAGAAACATCACGAAAATCAAGATGTCGCCTGTTCTGCATATCAAACGCACTGTGGAGTAGTCAAAACACCAGAAAACTTGTTTTTTCGCATTAAATAGCTCGAAACGAGCGATCTAGCTGATTCTGCATACTTCTGACTGAAGCCTCACCAATATTATCGCAGAAAATGCATATCTCAGCTAGAAACATCACGAAAATCAAGATGTCGCCTGTTCTGCATATCAAACGCGCTGTGGAGTAGTGAATACAACCAGATAACGTGTTTCTCGCATTAAATAGCTCGAATAGAGCGATCTCGATGATTCTGCATACTTCTGACAGAAGACTCATCAAGATTATCGCAGAAAATACATATCTCATCTGGAAACCCCACGAAAACCAAGATATCGCCCGTTCTGCATATCAGACGCACTGTGGAATGTTGAAAACACCAGAAAACGTGTTTCTCGCATTAACTAGCTCGAAAAGAGACTTCTCGATGATTATGCATACTTCTCATAGATGAAACCCCAAGATTATCACAGAAAATGCATATTTCAGCTGGAAACCCCACGAAAACCAAGTTATCGGCGGCTCTACATATCTACCGCACTGTGGAGTGGTCAAAACACCAGAAAACTTGTTTTTTCGCATTAAATAGCTCGAAACGAGCGATCTCGATGATTCTGCATACTTCGGACAGAAGTCTCACCATGATTATCGTAAAAAATGCATATCTCAGCTTGAAACCTCACGAAAACCAAGATATCGCTGGTTCTGCACATCAAACGCACTGTGGAGTGGTGAAAAGAACCAGACAACGTGTTTCTCGCATTAAATATCTCGAAACGAGCTATCTATATGATTCTGCATACTTCTGGCAGAAGTCTCACAAATATTATCGCAGAAAATGCATATCTCAGCTAGAAACCTCACGAAAATCAAGATGTCGCCGGTTCTGCATATCAAACGCAATGTGGAGTGGTGAAAACAAGCAGATAACGTGTTTCTCGCATTAAATAGCTCGAAACGAGCGATCTCGATGATTCTGCATGCTTCTGACTGATGTCTCACCAAGATTATCGCAGAAAATGCATATCTCAGCTTGAACCCCGACGAAAGCCAAGATGTCGCCGGTTCAGCATATCAAACGCTCTGTGGAGTTGTGAAAACACCAGATAACGTGTATCTCGCAATAAATAGCTCGAAAAGAGGGTTCTCGATGATTCTGCATACTTCTGACTGATGTCTCACCAAGATTATCGCAGAAAATGCATATCTCAGCTTGAACCCCGACGAAAGCCAAGAGGTCGCCGGTTCTGCATATCAAACGCACTGTGGAGTGGTGAAAACACCAGATAACGTGTTTCTCGCATTAAGCAGCTCGAAACGAGCGATCTAGATGATTCTGCATACTTCTGACTGAAGTCTCACCAATATTATCGCAAAAAATGCATATCTCACCTTGAAACCACACGAAAACCAAGATGACGCCGGTTCTGCATATCACACGCACTGTGGAGTGGTGAAAACAACCAGATAACGTCTTTCTCGCATTAAATAGATCGAAATGTGCGATCTCGATGATTCTGCATACTTCTAACAGAAGTCTCACCATGATTATCGCAGAAAATGCATATCTCAGCTGGAAACCTCACGAAAATCAAGATGTCGCCGGTTCTGCATATCAAACGCACTGTGGAGTGCTGAAAACACCAGATAACGTGTTTCTCGCATTAAATAGCTCGATAAGTGCGATCTCGATGATTCTGCATACTTCGGACAGAAGTCTCACCATGATTATCGTAAAAAATGCATATCTCAGCTTGAAACCCCACGAAAACCAAGATTTCGCTGGTTCTGCATATCAAACGCACTGTGGAGTGGTGTAAACACCAGATAACGTGTATCTCGCAATAAATAGCTCGAACAGAGGGTTCTCGATGATTCTGCATACTTCTGACTGATGTCTCACCCAGAATATCGCAGAAAATGCATATCTCAGCTTGAACCCCGACGAAAGCCAAGATGTCGCCGGTTCTGCATATCTAACGCACTGTGGAGTGCTGAAAACACCAGATAACGTGTTTCTCGCATTAAATAGCTCGAAAAGTGCGATCTTGATGATTCTGCATACTTCGGACAGAAGTCTCACCATGATTATCGTAAAAAATGCATATCTCAGCTTGAAACCTCACGAAAACCAAGATATTGCTGGTTCTGCATATCAAACGCACTGTGGAGTGGTGAAAAGAACCAGACAACGTGTTTCTCGCATTAAATAGATCGAAATGTGCGATCTCGATGATTCTGCATACTTCTAACAGAAGTCTCACCATGATTATCGCAGGAAATGCATATCTCAGCTTGAAACCCCTCGAAAACCAAGATATCACCTGTTCTGCATATCCAACGTACTGTGGTGTGGTGAAAACCCCAGAAAACGTGTTTCTCGCATTAAATAGTTCGAAAAGAGCGATCTCGATGATTCTGCACACTTCGGACAGATGTTTCACCAAGATTATCGTAGAAAATGCATATCTCAGCTTGAGACCCGACAAAAACCAAACATCGCCCGTTCTGCATATCAAACGCACTGTGGAGAGGTGAAAACAACCAGATAACGTGTTTCTCGCATTAAATAGATCGAAATGTGCGATCTCGATGATTCTGCATACTTCTAACAGAAGTCTCACCATGATTATCGCAGAAAATGCATATCTCAGCTGGAAACCTCACGAAAATCAAGATGTCGCCGGTTCTGCATATCAGACGCACTGTGGAGTGCTGAAAACACCAGATAACGTGTTTCTCGCATTAAATAGCTCGAAAAGAGCGATCTCGATGATTCTGCATACTTCGGACGGAAGTCTCACCAAGATTATCGCAGAAAATGCATATCTCAGCTTGAAACCCCTCGAAAACCAAGATATCACCTGTTCTGCATATCCAACGAACTGTGGTGTGGTGAAAACCCCAGAAAACGTGTTCCTCGCATTAAATAGCTCGAAAAGAGCGATCTCGATGATTCTGCACACTTCGGACAGAAGTCTCACCAAGATTATCGCAGAAAACGCATACCTCAGCTTGAAACCCTTCGAAAACCAAGATATCACCTGTTCTGCATATCCAACGAACTGTGGTGTGGTGAAAACCACAGAAAACGTGTTTCTCGCATTAAATAGCTCGATAAGAGCGATCTCGATGATTCTGCACACTTCGGACTGAAGTCTCACCAAGATTATCGTAAAAAATGCATATCTCAGCTTGAAACCCCACGAAAACCCAGATATCGCTGGTTCTGCATATCAAACGCACTGTGGGGTGCTGAAAACCCCAGATAACGTGTTTCTCGCATTAAATAGCTCGAAAAGTGCGATCTCGATGATTCTGCATACTTCGGACAGAAGTCTCACCATGATTATCGTAAAAAATGAATATCTCAGCTTGAAACCCCACGAAAACCAAGATATCGCTGGTTCTGCATATCAAACGCACTGTGGAGTGGTGAAAACACCAGATAACGTGTTTCTCGCATTAAATATCTCGAAAAGAGCGATCTCGATGATTCTGCATACTTCGGACAGAAGTCTCACCATGATTATCGTAAAAAATGCATATCTCAGCTTGAAACCCCACGAAAACCAAGATATCGCTGGTTCTGCATATCAAACGCACTGTGGAGTGGTGAAAACACCAGATAACGTGTTTCTCGCATTAAATAGATCGAAAAGAGCGATCTGGATGATTCTGCATACTTCGGACAGAAGTCTCACTAAGATTATCGCAGAACACGCATATCTCAGCTTGAAACCCCTCGAAAACCAAGATATCACCTGTTCTGCATATCCAACGAACTGTGGTGTGGTGAAAACCACAGAAAACGTGTTTCTCGCATTAAATAGCTCGATAAGAGCGATCTCGATGATTCTGCACACTTCGGACTGAAGTCTCACCAAGATTATCGTAAAAAATGCATATCTCAGCTTGAAACCCCACGAAAACCCAGATATCGCTGGTTCTGCATATCAAACGCACTGTGGAGTGCTGAAAACACCAGATAACGTGTTTCTCGCATTAAATAGCTCGAAAAGTGCGATCTCGATGATTCTGCATACTTCGGACAGAAGTCTCACCATGATTATCGTAAAAAATGCATATCTCAGCTTGAAACCCCACGAAAACCAAGATATCGCTGGTTCTGCATACCAAACGCACTGTGGAGTGGTGAAAACACCAGATAACGTGTTTCTCGCATTAAATAGATCGAAATGTGCAATCTCGAGTATTCTGCATACTTCTAACTGAAGTCTCACCATGATTATCGCAGAAAATGCATATCTCAGCTGGAAACCTCACGAAAATCAAGATGTCGCCGGTTCTGCATATCAAACGCACTGTGGAGTGGTGAAAACACCAGATAACGTGTATCTTGCAATAAATAGCTCGAAAAGAGGGTTCTCGATGATTCAGCATACTTCTGACTGATGCCTCACCAAGATTATCGCAGAAAATGCATATCTCAGCTTGAACCCCGACGAAGCCAAGATGTCGCCGGTTCTGCATATCAAACGCACTGTGGAGTGGTGAAAACACCAGATAACGTGTATCTCGCAATGAATAGCTCGAAAAGAGGGTTCTCGATGATTCTGCATACTTCTGACTGATGTCTCACCAAGATTATCGCAGAAAATGCATATCTCAGCTGGAAACCTCACGAAAATCAAGATGTCGCCGGTTCTGCATATCAAACGCACTGTGGAGTGGTGAAAACACCAGATAACGTGTTTCTCGCATTAAATAGCACGAAACGAGCGATCTCGATGATTCTGCATACTTCGGACAGAAGTCTCACCAAGATTATCGTAAAAAATGCATATCTCAGCTTGAAACCCAGGAAAACCGAGATATCGCTGGTTCTGCATATCAAACGCTCTGTGGAGTGGTGAAAACACCAGATAACGTGTTTCTCGCATTAAATAGATCGAAAAGAGCGATCTCGATGATTCTGCATACTTCGGACGGAAGTCTCACCAAGATTATCGCAGAAAATGCATATCTCAGCTTGAAACCCCTCGAAAACCAAGATATCACCTGTTCTGCATATCCAACGAACTGTGGAGTGGTAAAAACCCCAGAAAACGTGTTCCTCGCATTAAATAGCTCGAAAAGAGAGATCTCGATGATTCTGCACACTTCGGACAGAAGTCTCACTAAGATTATCGTAAAAAATGCATATCTCAGCTTGAACCCCGACGAAAGCCAAGATGTCGCCGGTTCTGCATATCAAACGCACTGTGGAGTGGTGAAAACACCAGATAACGTGTTTCTCGCATTAAGCAGCTCGAAACGAGCGATCTAGATGATTCTGCATACTTCTGACAGAAGTCTCACCAAGATTATCGCAGAAAATGCATATCTCAGCTTGAAACCCCTCGAAAACCAAGATATCACCTGTTCTGCATATCCAACGAACTGTGGTGTGGTGAAAACCCCAGAAAACGTGTTCCTCGCATTAAATAGCTCGAAAAGAGCGATCTAGATGATTCTGCATACTTCGGACAGAAGTCTCACCAAGATTATCGCAGAAAACGCATATCTCAGCTTGAAACCCTTCGAAAACCAAGATATCACCTGTTCTGCATATCCAACGAACTGTGGTGTGGTGAAAACCACAGAAAACGTGTTTCTCGCATTAAATAGCTCGATAAGAGCGATCTCGATGATTCTGCACACTTCGGACTGAAGTCTCACCAAGATTATCGTAAAAAATGCATATCTCAGCTTGAAACCCCACGAAAACCCAGATATCGCTGGTTCTGCATATCAAACGCACTGTGGGGTGCTGAAAACACCAGATAACGTGTTTCTCGCATTAAATAGCTCGAAAAGTGCGATCTCGATGATTCTGCATACTTCGGACAGAAGTCTCACCATGATTATCGTAAAAAATGAATATCTCAGCTTGAAACCCCACGAAAACCAAGATATCGCTGGTTCTGCATATCAAACGCACTGTGGAGTGGTGAAAACACCAGATAACGTGTTTCTCGCATTAAATATCTCGAAAAGAGCGATCTCGATGATTCTGCATACTTCGGACAGAAGTCTCACCATGATTATCGTAAAAAATGCATATCTCAGCTTGAAACCCCACGAAAACCAAGATATCGCTGGTTCTGCATATCAAACGCACTGTGGAGTGGTGAAAACACCAGATAACGTGTTTCTCGCATTAAATAGCTCGAAAAGAGCGATCTGGATGATTCTGCATACTTCGGACAGAAGTCTCACCAAGATTATCGCAGAAAACGCATATCTCAGCTTGAAACCCCTCGAAAACCAAGATATCACCTGTTCTGCATATCCAACGAACTGTGGTGTGGTGAAAACCACAGAAAACGTGTTTCTCGCATTAAATAGCTCGATAAGAGCGATCTCGATGATTCTGCACACTTCGGACTGAAGTCTCACCAAGATTATCGTAAAAAATGCATATCTCAGCTTGAAACCCCACGAAAACCCAGATATCGCTGGTTCTGCATATCAAACGCACTGTGGAGTGCTGAAAACACCAGATAACGTGTTTCTCGCATTAAATAGCTCGAAAAGTGCGATCTCGATGATTCTGCATACTTCGGACAGAAGTCTCACCATGATTATCGTAAAAAATGCATATCTCAGCTTGAAACCCCACGAAAACCAAGATATCGCTGGTTCTGCATACCAAACGCACTGTGGAGTGGTGAAAACACCAGATAACGTGTTTCTCGCATTAAATAGATCGAAATGTGCAATCTCGAGTATTCTGCATACTTCTAACTGAAGTCTCACCATGATTATCGCAGAAAATGCATATCTCAGCTGGAAACCTCACGAAAATCAAGGTGTCGCCGGTTCTGCATATCAAACGCACTGTGGAGTGGTGAAAACACCAGATAACGTGTATCTTGCAATAAATAGCTCGAAAAGAGGGTTCTCGATGATTCAGCATACTTCTGACTGATGCCTCACCAAGATTATCGCAGAAAATGCATATCTCAGCTTGAACCCCGACGAAGCCAAGATGTCGCCGGTTCTGCATATCAAACGCACTGTGGAGTGGTGAAAACACCAGATAACGTGTATCTCGCAATGAATAGCTCGAAAAGAGGGTTCTCGATGATTCTGCATACTTCTGACTGATGTCTCACCAAGATTATCGCAGAAAATGCATATCTCAGCTGGAAACCTCACGAAAATCAAGATATCGCTGGTTCTGCATACCAAACGCACTGTGGAGTGGTGAAAACACCAGATAACGTGTTTCTCGCATTAAATAGATCGAAATGTGCAATCTCGAGTATTCTGCATACTTCTAACTGAAGTCTCACCATGATTATCGCAGAAAATGCATATCTCAGCTGGAAACCTCACGAAAATCAAGATGTCGCCGGTTCTGCATATCAAACGCACTGTGGAGTGGTGAAAACACCAGATAACGTGTATCTTGCAATAAATAGCTCGAAAAGAG
This sequence comes from Anthophora plumipes, assembly GCA_951804975.1. Lineage (NCBI taxonomy): Eukaryota > Metazoa > Arthropoda > Insecta > Hymenoptera > Apidae > Anthophora > Anthophora plumipes. The sequence goes on from CATORF010001004.1 coordinate 218,708, forward strand.
GGTTCTCGATGATTCAGCATACTTCTGACTGATGCCTCACCAAGATTATCGCAGAAAATGCATATCTCAGCTTGAACCCCGACGAAGCCAAGATGTCGCCGGTTCTGCATATCAAACGCACTGTGGAGTGGTGAAAACACCAGATAACGTGTATCTCGCAATGAATAGCTCGAAAAGAGGGTTCTCGATGATTCTGCATACTTCTGACTGATGTCTCACCAAGATTATCGCAGAAAATGCATATCTCAGCTGGAAACCTCACGAAAATCAAGATGTCGCCGGTTCTGCATATCAAACGCACTGTGGAGTGGTGAAAACACCAGATAACGTGTTTCTCGCATTAAATAGCACGAAACGAGCGATCTCGATGATTCTGCATACTTCGGACAGAAGTCTCACCAAGATTATCGTAAAAAATGCATATCTCAGCTTGAAACCCAGGAAAACCGAGATATCGCTGGTTCTGCATATCAAACGCTCTGTGGAGTGGTGAAAACACCAGATAACGTGTTTCTCGCATTAAATAGATCGAAAAACGCGATCTCGATGATTCTGCATACTTCGGACGGAAGTCTCACCAAGATTATCGCAGAAAATGCATATCTCAGCTTGAAACCCCTCGAAAACCAAGATATCACCTGTTCTGCATATCCAACGAACTGTGGAGTGGTAAAAACCCCAGAAAACGTGTTCCTCGCATTAAATAGCTCGAAAAGAGAGATCTCGATGATTCTGCACACTTCGGACAGAAGTCTCACTAAGATTATCGTAAAAAATGCATATCTCAGCTTGAACCCCGACGAAAATCAAGATGTCGCCGGTTCTGCATATCAAACGCACTGTGGAGAGCTGAAAACACCAGATAACGTGTTTCTCGCATTAAATAGCTCGATAAGTGCGATCTCGATGATTCTGCATACTTCGGACAGAAGTCTCACCATGATTATCGTAAAAAATGCATATCTCAGCTTGAAACCCCACGAAAACCAAGATTTCGCTGGTTCTGCATATCAAACGCACTGTGGAGTGGTGAAAACACCAGGCAACGTGTATCTCGCAATAAATAGCTCGAAAAGAGGGTTCTCGATGATTCTGCATACTTCTAACAGAAGTCTCACCATGATTATCGCAGAAAATGCATATCTCAGCTGGAAACCTCACGAAAATCAAGATGTCGCCGGTTCTGCATATCAAACGCACTGTGGAGTGGTGAAAACACCAGATAACGTGTTTCTCGCATTAAATAGCTCGAAACGAGCGATCTAGATGATTCTGCATACTTCTGACTGATGTCTCACCAAGATTATCGCAGAAAATGCATATCTCAGCTTGAACACCGACGAAAGCCAAGATGTCGCCGGTTCTGCATATCAAACGCTCTGTGGAGTGGTGAAAAGAACCAGACAACGTGTTTCTCGCATTAAATAGATCGAAATGCGCGATCTCGATGATTCTGCATACTTCTAACAGAAGTCTCACCATGATTATCGCAGAAAATGCATATCTCAGCTGGAAACCTCACGAAAATCAAGATGTCGCCGGTACTGCATATCAAACGCACTGTGGAGTGGTGAAAACACCAGATAACGTGTTTCTCGCATTAAATAGCTCGAAAAGAGGGTTCTCGATGATTCTGCATGCTTCTGACTGATGTCTCACCAAGATTATCGCAGAAAATGCATATCTCAGCTTGAACCCCGACGAAAGCCAAGATGTCGCCGGTTCTGCATATCAAACGCTCTGTGGAATTGTGAAAACACCAGATAACGTGTATCTCGCATTAAATAGCTCGAAAAGAGGGTTCTCGATGATTCTGCATACTTCTGACTGATGTCTCACCAAGATTATCGCAGAAAATGCATATCTCAGCTTGAACCCCGACGAAAGCCAAGATGTCGCCGGTTCTGCATATCAAACGCACTGTGTAGTGGTGAAAACACCAGATAACGTGTTTCTCGCATTAAGCAGCTCGAAACGAGCGATCTAGATGATTCTGCATACTTCTGACTGAAGTCTCACCAATATTATCGCGAAAAATGCATATCTCACCTTGAAACCACACGAAAATCAAGATGTCGCCGGTTCTGCATATCAAACGCACTGTGGAGAGCTGATAACACCAGATAACGTGTTTCTCGCATTAAATAGCTCGATAAGTGCGATCTCGATGATTCTGCATACTTCTGACAGAAGTCTCACCACGATTATCGTAAAAAATGCATATCTCAGGTTGAAACCCCACGAAAACCAAGATTTTGCTGGTTCTGCATATCAAACGCACTGTGGAGTGGTGAAAACACCAGACAACGTGTATCTCGCAATAAATAGCTCGAAAAGAGGGTTCTCGATGATTCTGCATACTTCTGACTGATGTCTCACCCAGATTATCGCAGAAAATGCATATCTCAGCTTGAACCCCGACGAAAGCCAAGATGTCGCCGGTTCTGCATATCAAACGCACTGTGGAGTGGTGAAAACACCAGATAACGTGTTTCTCGCATTAAGCAGCTCGAAACGAGCGATCTAGATGATTCTGCATACTTCTGACTGAAGTCTCACCAATATTATCGCAAAAAATGCATATCTCACCTTGAAACCACACGAAAATCAAGATGACGCCGGTTCTGCATATCACACGCACTGTGGAGTGGTGAAAACAACCAGATAACGGGTTTTTGCATTAAATAGATCGAGATGTGCGATCTCGATGATTCTGCATCCTTCTAACAGAAGTCTCACCATGATTATCGCAGAAAATGCAAATCTCAGCTGGAAACCTCACGAAAATCAAGATGTCGCCAGTTCTGCATATCAAACGCACTGTGGAGTGCTGAAAACACCAGATAACGTGTTTCTCGCATTAAGTAGCTCGATAAGTGCGATCTCGATGATTCTGCTTACTTCGGACAGAAGTCTCACCATGATTATCGTAAAAAATGCATATCTCAGCTTGAAACCCCACGAAAACCCAGATTTCTATGGTTCTGCATATCAAACGCACTGTGGAGTGGTGAAAACTCCAGATAACGTGTATCTCGCAATAAATAGCTCGAGAAGAGGGTTCTCGATGATTCTGCATACTTCTGACTGATGTCTCACACAGATTATCGCAGAAAATGCATATCTCAGCTTGAACCCCGACGAAAGCCAAGATGTCGCTGGTTATGCATATCAAACGCACTGTGGAGTGGTGAAAACACCAGATAACGTGTTTCTCGCATTAAGCAGCTCGAAACGAGCGATCTAGATGATTCTGCATACTTCTGACTGAAGTCTCACCAATATTATCGCAAAAAATGCATATCTCACCTTGAAACCACACGAAAATCAAGATGACGCCGGTTCTGCATATCACACGCACTGTGGAGTGGTGAAAACAACCAGATAACGTGTTTCTCGCATTAAATAGATCGAAATGTGCGATCTCGATGATTCTGCATCCTTCTAACAGAAGTCTCACCATGATTATCGCAGAAAATGCATGTCTCAGCTGGAAACCTCACGAAAATCAAGATGTCGCCGGTTCTGCGTATCACACGCACTGTGGAGTGGTGAAAACAACCAGATAACGTGTTTCTCGCATTAAATAGATCGAAATGTGCGATCTCGATGATTCTGCATACTTCTAACAGAAGTCTCACCATGATTATCGCAGAAAATGCATATCTCAGCTGGAAACCTCAGGAAAATCAAGATGTCGCCGGTTCTGCATATCAAACGCACTGTGGAGTGGTGAAAACACCTGATAACGTGTATCTCGCAATAAATAGCTCGAAAACAGGGTTCTCGATGATTAAGCATACTACGGACAGAAGTCTCACCAAGATTATCGTAAAAAATGCATATCTCAGCTTGAAACCCCACAAAAACCAAGATATCGCCGGTTCTGCATATCAAACGCACTGTGGAGTGGTGAAAACACCAGATAACGTGTTTCTCGCATTAAATAGCTCGAAAAGTGCGATTTCGATGATTCTGCATACTTCGGACAGAAGTCTCACCAAGATTATCGCAGAAAATGCATATCTGAGCTTGAATCCCCACGAAAACCAAGATATCGTCGGTTCTGCATATCATACGCACTGTGGAGTGGTGAAAACACCAGATAACGTGTTTCTCGCATTAAATAGCTCGAAACGAGCGATCTCGATGATTAATAATACTTCGGACAGAAGTCTCACCAAGATTATCGCAGAAATTGCATATCTCAGCTTGAATCCCCACGAAAACCAGGATATCGCTGGTTCTGCATATCAAACGCACTGTGGAGTGCTGAAAACACCAGATAACGTGTTTCTCGCATTAAATAGCTCGAATAGAGCGATCTCGATTATTAAGCATACTTCGGACAGAAGTCTCACCAAGATTATCCTAAAAAATGCATATCTCAGCTTGAAACCCCACAAAAACCAAGATATCGCCGGTTCTGCATATCAAACGCACTGTGGAGTGGTGAAAACACCAGATAACGGGTTTCTCGCATTAAATAGGTCGAAAAGAGCGATCTCGATGTTTCTGCATACTTCGGACAGAGATCTCACCAAGATTATCGCAGAAAATGCATATCTCAGCTTGACACCCCACGAAAACCAAGATATATCCGGTTCTGCACATCCAACGAACTGTGGTGTGGTGAAAACCCCAGAAAACGTGTTTCTCGCATTAATTAGCTCGAAAAGAGCGCTCTTGATGTTTCTGCATTCTCCGGACAGATGTTTCACCAAGATTATCGTAGAAAATGCATATCTCAACTTGAAACCCGACGAAAACCATACATCGCCGGTTCTGCATATCAAACCAACTGTGGAGTGGTGAAAACACCAGACAACGTGTTTCTCGCATTAAATAGATCGAAAAGTGCAATCTCGATGGTTCTGCATACTTCGGACAGAAGTCTCACCAAGATTAAAGCAGAAAGTGCATATCTGAGCTTGAAACCCCACGAAAACCAAGATATCGCCGGTTCTGCATATCAAACGAACTCTGGAGTGGTGAAAACCCCAGAAAACGTGTTTCTCGCATTAAATAGCTCGAAAAGTACGTTCTCGATGACTCTGCATACTTCGGACAGAAGTCTCACCAAGATTATCGCAAAAAATGCATATCTGAGCTTGAAACCCCACGAAAACCAAGATATCGCCGGTTCTGCATATCAAACCAACTGTGGAGTGGTGAAAACACCAGACAACGTGTTTCTCGCATTAAATAGATCGAAAAATGCGATCTCGATGACTCTGCATGCTTCGGACAGAAGTCTCACCAAGATTATCGCAGAAAATGCATATCTGAGCTTGAAACCCCACGAAAACCAAGATATCGTCGGTTCTGCATATCATACGCACTGTGGAGTGGTGAAAACACCAGATAACGTGTTTCTCGCATTAAATAGCTCGAAACGAGCGATCACTATGATTAAGCATACTTCGGACAGAAGTCTCACCAAGATTATCGCAGAAATTGCATATCTCAGCTTGAATCCCCACGAAAACCAGGATATCGCTGGTTCTGCATATCAAACGCACTGTGGAGTGCTGAAAACAGCAGATAACGTGTTTCTCGCATTAAATAGCTCGAAAAGTGCGATCTCGATGATTCTGCATACTTCGGACAGAAGTCTCACCAAGATTATCGCAGAAAGTGCATATCTGAGCTTGAAACCCCACGAAAACCAAGATATCGCTGGTTCTGCATATCAAACGCACTGTGGAGTGGTGAAAACAACCAGATAACGTGTTTCTCGGATTAAATAGCTCGAAAAGAGCGATCCCGATGATTCTGCATACTTCTGACAGAAGTCTCACCAAGATCATCGTTGAAACTGCATATCTCAGCTTGATACCCGACGAAAGCCAAGATGTCACCGGTTCTGCATATCAAACGCACTGTGGAGTGGTGAAAACACCAGATAACGTGTATCTCGCAATAAATAGCTCGAAAAGATGGTTCTCGATGATTTTGCATACTTCCGACTGATGTCTCATCAAGATTATCGCAGAAAATGCATATCTCAGCTTGAACCCCTACGAAAGCCAAGATGTCGCCGGTTCTGCATATCAAACGCACTGTGGAGTGGTGAAAACACCAGATAACGTGTTTCTCGCATTAAGCAGCTCGAAACGAGCGATCTAGATGATTCTGCATACTTCTGACTGAAGTCTCACCAATATTATCGCAAAAAATGCATATCTCACCTTGAAACCACACGAAAATCAAGATGATGCCGGTTCTGCATATCACACGCACTGTGGAGTGGTGAAAACAACCAGATAACGTGTTTCTCGCATTAAATAGCTCGAAAAGAGCGATCCCGATGATTATGCATACTTCTGACAGAAGTCTCACGAAGATTATCGTTGAAAATGCATATCTCAGCTTGAAACCCCACGAAAACAAAGATATCGCTGGTTCTCCATATCAAACGCACTGTTGAGTAGTGAAAACACCAGATAACGTATTTCTCGCATTAAATAGGTCGAAAAGAGCGATCTCGATGTTTCTGCATACTTCGGACAGAGGTCTCACCAAGATTATCGCAGAAAATGCATATCTCAGCATGAAACCCCACGAAAACCAAGATATCGCTGGTTCTGCATATCAAACGCACTGTGGAGTGGTGAAAACACCAGATAACGTGTTTATCGCATTAAATAGCTCGAAAAGAGCGATCTCGATGTTTCTGCATACTTCGGACAGAGGTCTCACCAAGATTATCGCAGAAAATGCATATCTCAGCTTGAAACCCCACAAAAACCAAGATATCGCCGGTTCTGCATATCAAACGCACTGTGGAGTGGTGAAAACACCAGATAACGTGTTTCTCGCATTAAATAGCCCGAAAAGTGCGATCTCGATGATTCTGCATACTTCGGACAGAAGTCACACCAAGATTATCGCAGAAAATGCATATCTGAGCTTGAAACCCCACGAAAACCAAGATATCGCTGGTTCTGCATATCAAACGCACTGTGGAGTGGTGAAAACACCAGATAACGTGTTTCTCGCATTAAGCAGCTCGAAACGAGCGATCTAGATGATTCTGCATACTTCTGACTGAAGTCTCACCAATATTATCGCAGAAAATGCATATCTCAGCATGAAACCCCACGAAAACCAAGATATCGCTGGTTCTGCATATCAAACGCACTGTGGAGTGGTGAAAACACCAGATAACGTGTTTATCGCATTAAATAGCTCGAAAAGAGCGATCTCGATGTTTCTGCATACTTCGGACAGAAGTCTCACCAAGAGTATCGCAGAAATTGCACATCTCAGCTTGAATCCCCACGAAAACCAGGATATCGCTGGTTCTGCATATCAAACGCACTGTGGAGTGCTGAAAACACCAGATAACGTGTTTCTCGCATTAAATAGCTCGGATAGAGCGATCTCGATTATTATGCATACTTCGGACAGAAGTCTCACCAAGATTATCGTAAAAAATGCTTATCTCAGCTTGAAACCCCACAAAAACCAAGATATCGCCGGTTCTGCATATCAAACGCACTGTGGAGTGGTGAAAACACCAGATAACGTGTTTCTCGCATTAAATAGCTCGAAAAGTGCGATCTCGATGATTCTGCATACTTCGGACAGAAGTCTCACCAAGATTATCGCAGAAAATGCATATCTGAGCTTGAAACCCCACGAAAACCAAGATATCGTCGGTTCTGCATATCAAACGCACTGTGGAGTGGTGAAAACACCAGATAACGTGTTTCTCGCATTAAATAGGTCGAAAAGAGCGATCTCGATGTTTCTGCATACTTCGGACAGAGATCTCACCAAGATTATCGCAGAAAATGCATATCTCTGCTTGACACCCCACGAAAACCAAGATATCTCCGGTTCTGCACATCCAACGAACTGTGGTGTGGTGAAAACCCCAGAAAACGTGTTTCTCGCATTAAATAGCTCGAAAAGAGCGCTCTGGATGTTTCTGCATACTCCGGACAGATGTTTCACCAAGATTATCGTAGAAAATGCATATCTCAACTTGAAACCCGACGAAAACCAAACATCGCCGGTTCTGCATATCAAACCAACTGTGGAGTGGTGAAAACACCAGACAACGTGTTTCTCGCATTAAATAGATCGAAATGTGCGATCTCGATGATTCTGCATACTTCGGACAGAAGTCTCACCAAGATTATCGCAGAAAGTGCATATCTGAGCTTGAAACCCCACGAAAACCAAGATATCTCCTGCTCTGCATATCCAACGAACTCTGGAGTGGTGAAAACCCCAGAAAACGTGTTTCTCGCATTAAATAGCTCGAAAAGTACGATCTCGATGACTCTGCATACTTCGGACAGAAGTCTCACCAAGATTATCGCAGAAAATGCATATCTGAGCTTGAAACCCCACGAAAACCAAGATATTGTCGGTTCTGCATATCATACGCACTGTGGAGTGGTGAAAACCCCAGAAAACGTGTTTCTCGCATTAAATAGCTCGAAAAGAGCGCTCTTGATGTTTCTGCATACTCCGGACAGATGTTTCACCAAGATTATCGCAGAAAGTGCATATCTGAGCTTGAAACCCCAGGAAAACCAAGATATCGCTGGTTCTGCATATCAAACGCACTGTGGAGTGGTGAAAACAACCAGATAACGTGTTTCTCGCATTAAATAGCTCGAAAAGAGCGATCCCGATGATTCTGCATACTTCTGACTGAAGTCTCACCAAGATCATCGTTGAAAATGCATATCTCAGCTTGATACCCGACGAAAGCCAAGATGTCGCCGGTTCTGCATATCAAACGCACTGTGGAGTGGTGAAAACACCAGATAACGTGTTTCTCGCATTAAGCAGCTCGAAACGAGCGATCTAGATGATTCTGCATACTTCTGACTGAAGTCTCACGAAGATTATCGTTGAAAATGCATATCTCAGCTTGAAACCCCACGAAAACCAAGATATCGCTGGTTCTGCATATCAAAAGCACTGTGGAGTGGTGAAAACACCAGATAACGTGTTTCTCGCATTAAATAGGTCGAAAAGAGCGATCTCGATGTTTCTGCATACTTCGGACAGAGGTCTCACCAAGATTATCGCAGAAAATGCATATCTCAGCATGAAACCCCACGAAAACCAAGATATCGCTGGTTCTGCATATCAAACGCACTGTGGAGTGGTGGAAACACCAGATAACGTGTTTATCGCATTAAATAGCTCGAAAAGAGCGATCTCGATGTTTCTGCATACTTCGGACAGAGGTCTCACCAAGATTATCGCAGAAAATGCATATCTCAGCTTGAAACCCCACAAAAACCAAGATATCGCCGGTTCTGCATATCAAACGCACTGTGGAGTAGTGAAACACCAGATAACGTGTTTCTCGCATTAAATAGCTCCAAAAGTGCGATCTCGATGATTCTGCATACTTCGGACAGAAGTCTCACCAAGATTATCGCAGAAAATGCATATCTCAGCTTGACACCCCACGAAAACCAAGATATCTCCGGTTCTGCACATCCAACGAACTGTGGTGTGGTGAAAACCCCAGAAAACGTGTTTCTCGCATTAAATAGCTCGAAAAGTGCGCTCTTGATGTTTCTGCATACTCCGGACAGATGTTTCACCAAGATTATCGTAGAAAATGCATATCTCAACTTGAAACCCGACGAAAACCAAACATCGCCGGTTCTGCATATCAAACCAACTGTGGAGTGGTGAAAACACCGGACAACGTGTTTCTCGCATTAAAAAGATCGAAAAGTGCGATCTCGATGATTCTGCATACTTCGGACAGAAGTCTCACCAAGATTATCGCAGAAAGTGCATATCTGAGCTTGAAACCCCACGAAAACCAAGATATCTCCTGCTCTGCATATCCAACGAACTCTGGAGTGGTGAAAACCCCAGAAAACGTGTTTCTCGCATTAAATAGCTCGAAAAGAGCGCTCTTGATGTTACTGCATACTCCGGACAGATGTTTCACCAAGATTATCGTAGAAAGTGCATATCTCAACTTGAAACCCGACGAAAACCAAACATCGCCGGTTCTGCATATCAAACCAACTGTGGAGTGGTGAAAACACCAGACAACGTGTTTCTCGCATTAAATAGATCGAAAGGTGCGATCTCGATGATTCTGCATACTTCTAACAGATGTCTCACCATGATTATCGCAGAAAATGCATATCTCTGCTAGAAACCCCACGAAAACCAAGATATCTCCTGCTCTGTATATCCAACGAACTGTGGAGTGGTGAAAACCCCAGAAAACGTGTTTCTCGCATTAAATAGCTCGAAAAGTACGATCTCGATGACTCTGCATACTTCGGACAGAAGTCTCACCAAGATTATCGCAGAAAATGCATATCTGAGCTTGAAACCCCACGAAAACCAAGATATCGTCGGTTCTGCATATCATACGCACTGTGGAGTGGTGAAAACACCAGATAACGTGTTTCTCGCATTAAATAGCTCGAAACGAGCGATCTCGATGATTAAGCATACTTCGGACAGAAGTCTCACCAAGATTATCGCAGAAATTGCATATCTCACCTTGAAACCACACGAAAATCAAGATGATGCCGGTTCTGCATATCACACGCACTGTGGAGTGGTGAAAACAACCAGATAACGTGTTTCTCGCATTAAATAGCTCGAAAAGAGCGATCTCGATGTTTCTGCATACTTCTGACAGAAGTCTCACGAAGATTATCGTTGAAAATGCATATCTGAGCTTGAAACCCCACGAAAACCAAGATAACGCTGGTTCTACATATCAAACGCACTGTGGAGTGGTGAAAACACCAGATAACGTGTTTCTCGCATTAAATAGGTCCAAACGAGCGATCTCGATGATTATGCAAACTTCGCCAGAAGTCTCATCAAGATTATCGTAAAAAATGCATATCTCACCTTGAAACCACACGAAAATCAAGATGACGCCGGTTCTGCATATCACACGCACTGTGCAGTGGTGAAAACAACCAGATAACGTGTTTCTCGCATTAAATAGGTCGAAATGTGCGATCTCGATGATTCTGCATACTTCTAACAGAAGTCTCACCATGATTATCGCAGAAAATGCATATCTCAGCTGGAAACCTCACGAAAAACAAGATGTCGCCGGTTCTGCATATCAAACGCACTGTGGAGTGCTGAAAACACCAGATAACGTGTTTCTCGCATTAAATAGCTCGATAAGTGCGATCTCGATGATTCTGCATACTTCGGACAGAAGTCTCACCATGATTATCGCAAAAAATGCATATCTCACCTTGAAACCACACGAAAATCAAGATGACGCCGGTTCTGCATATCACACGCACTGTGGAGTGGTGAAAACAACCAGATAACGTGTTTCACGCATTAAATAGATCGAGATGTGCGATCTCGATGATTCTGCATCCTTCTAACAGAAGTCTCACCATGATTATCGCAGAAAATGCAAATCTCAGCTGGAAACCTCACGAAAATCAAGATGTCGCCGGTTCTGCATATCACACGCACTGTGGAGTGGTGAAAACAACCAGATAACGTGTTTCTCGCATTAAATAGGTCGAAATGTGTGATCTCGATGATTCTGCATACTTCTAACAGAAGTCTCACCATGATTATCGCAGAAAATGCATATCTCAGCTTGAACCCCGACGAAAGCCAAGATGTCGCCGGTTCTGCATATCAAACGCACTGTGGAGTGGTGAAAACACCAGATAACGTGTTTCTCGCATTAAGCAGCTCGAAACGAGCGATCTAGATGATTCTGCATACTTCTGACTGAAGTCTCACCAATATTATCGCGAAAAAAGCATATCTCACCTTGAAACCACACGAAAATCAAGATGACGCCGGTTCTGCATATCACACGCACTGTGGAGTGGTGAAAACAACCAGATAACGTGTTTCACGCATTAAATAGATCGAGATGTGCGATCTCGATGATTCTGCATCCTTCTAACAAAAGTCTCACCATGATTATCGCAGAAAATGCAAATCTCAGCTGGAAACCTCACGAAAATCAAGATGTCGCCGGTTCTGCATATCAAACGCACTGTGGAGTGCTGAAAACACCAGATAACGTGTTTCTCGCATTAAGTAGCTCGATAAGTGCGATCTCGATGATTCTGCATACTTCGGACAGAAGTCTCACCATGATTATCGTAAAAAATGCATATCTCAGCTTGAAACCCCACGAAAACCAAGATTTCTATGGTTCTGCATATCAAACGCACTGTGGAGTGGTGAAAACACCAGATAACGTGTATCTCGCAATAAATAGCTCGAGAAGAGGGTTCTCGATGATTCTGCATACTTCTGACTGATGTCTCACCAAGATTATCGCAGAAAATGCAAATCTCAGCTGGAAACCTCACGAAAATCAAGATGTCGCCGGTTCTGCATATCACACGCACTGTGGAGTGGTGAAAACAACCAGATAACGTGTTTCTCGCATTAAATAGCTCGATAAGTGCGATCTCGATGATTCTGCATACTTCGGACAGAAGTCTCACCATGATTATCGCAAAAAATGCATATCTCAGCTTGAAACCCCACGAAAACCAAGATTTCGCTGGTTCTGCATTTCAAACGCACTGTGGAGTGGTGAAAACACCAGACAACGTGTATCTCGCAATAAATAGCTCGAAAAGAGGGTTCTCGATGATTCTGCATACTTCTGACTGATGTGTCACCCAGATTATCGCAGAAAATGCATATCTCAGCTTGAACCACGACGAAAGCCAAGATGTCGCCGGTTCTGCATATCAAACGCACTGTGGAGTGGTGAAAACACCAGATAACGTGTTTCTCGCATTAAGCAGCTCGAAACGAGCGATCTAGATGATTCTGCATACTTCTGACTGAAGTCTCACCAATATTATCGCAAAAAATGCATATCTCACCTTGAAACCACACGAAAATCAAGATGACGCCGGTTCTGCATATCACACGCACTGTGGAGTGGTGAAAACAACCAGATAACGTGTTTCACGCAATAAATAGATCGAGATGTGCGATCTCGATGATTCTGCATCCTTCTAACAGAAGTCTGACCATGATTATCGCAGAAAATGCAAATCTCAGCTGGAAACCTCACGAAAATCAAGATGTCGCCGGTTCTGCATATCAAACGCACTGTGGAGTGCTGAAAACACCAGATAACGTGTTTCTCGCATTAAGTAGCTCGATAAGTGCGATCTCGATGATTCTGCATACTTCGGACAGAAGTCTCACCATGATTATCGTAAAAAATGCATATCTCAGCTTGAAACCCCACGAAAACCAAGATTTCTATGGTTCTGCATATCAAACGCACTGTGGAGTGGTGAAAACACCAGATAACGTGTATCTCGCAATAAATAGCTCGAGAAGAGGGTTCTCGATGATTCTGCATACTTCTGACTGATGTCTCACCAAGATTATCGCAGAAAATGCATATCTCAGCTTGAACCCCGACGAAAGCCAAGATGTCGCTGGTTATGCATATCAAACGCACTGTGGAGTGGTGAAAACACCAGATAACGTGTTTCTCGCATTAAGCAGCTCGAAACGAGCGATCTAGATGATTCTGCATACTTCTGACTGAAGTCTCACCAATATTATCGCAAAAAATGCATATCTCACCTTGAAACCACACGAAAATCAAGATGACGCCGGTTCTGCATATCACACGCACTGTGGAGTGGTGAAAACAACCAGATAACGTGTTTCTCGCATTAAATAGGTCGAAATGTGTGATCTCGATGATTCTGCATACTTCTAACAGAAGTCTCACCATGATTATCGCAGAAAATGCATATCTCAGCTGGAAACCTCACGAAAAACAAGATGTCGCCGGTTCTGCATATCAAACGCACTGTGGAGTGCTGAAAACACCAGATAACGTGTTTCTCGCATTAAATAGCTCGATAAGTGCGATCTCGATGATTCTGCATACTTCGGACAGAAGTCTCACCATTATTATCGCAAAAAATGCATATCGCAGCTTGAAACCCCACGAAAACCAAGATTTCGCTGGTTCTGCATATCAAACGCACTGTGGAGTGGTGAAAACACCAGACAACGTGTATCTCGCAATAAATAGCTCGAAAAGAGGGTTCTCGATGATTCTGCATACTTCTGACTGATGTCTCACCCAGATTATCGCAGAAAATGCATATCTCAGCTTGAACCCCGACGAAAGCCAAGATGTCGCCGGTTCTGCATATCAAACGCACTGTGGAGTGGTGAAAACACCAGATAACGTGTTTCTCGCATTAAGCAGCTCGAAACGAGCGATCTAGATGATTCTGCATACTTCTGACTGAAGTCTCACCATGATTATCGCAGAAAATGCATATCTCAGCTTGAAACCCCACAAAAACCAAGATATCGCCGGTTCTGCATATCAAACGCACTGTGGAGTGGTGAAAACACCAGATAACGTGTTTCTCGCATTAAATAGCTCGAAAAGTGCGATCTCGATGATTCTGCATACTTCGGACAGAAGTCTCACCAAGATTATCGCAGAAAATGCATATCTGAGCTTGAAACCCCACGAAAACCAAGATATCGTCAGTTCTGCATATCAAACGCACTGTGGAGTGGTGAAAACACCAGATAACGTGTTTCTCGCATTTAATAGCTCGAAAAGTGCGATCTCGATGATTCTGCATACTTCGGACAGAAGTCTCACCAAGATTATCGCAGAAAATGCATATCTGAGCTTGAAACCCAACGAAAACCAAGATATCGTCGGTTCTGCATATCAAACGCGCTGTGGAGTGGTGAAAACACCAGATAACGTGTTTCTCGCATTAAATAGGTCGAAAAGAGCGATCTCGATGTTTCTGCATACTTCGGACAGAGATCTCACCAAGATTATCGCAGAAAATGCATATCTCAGCTTGACACCCCACGAAAACCAAGATATCTCCGGTTCTGCACATCCAACGAACTGTGGTGTGGTGAAAACCCCAGAAAACGTGTTTCTCGCATTAATTAGCTCGAAAAGAGCGCTCTTGATGTTTCTGCATACTCCGGACAGATGTTTCACCAAGATTATCGTAGAAAATGCATATCTCAACTTGAAACCCGACGAAAACCATACATCGCCGGTTCTGCATATCAAACCAACTGTGGAGTGGTGAAAACACCAGACAACGTGTTTCTCGCATTAAATAGATCGAAAAGTGCGATCTCGATGGTTCTGCATACTTCGGACAGAAGTCTCACCAAGATTATCGCAGAAAGTGCATATCTGAGCTTGAAACCCCACGAAAACCAAGATATCTCATGCTCTGCATATCCAACGAACTCTGGAGTGGTGAAAACCCCAGAAAACGTGTTTCTCGCATTAAATAGATCGAAAAGTGCGATCTCGATGATTCAGCATACTGCTAACAGAAGTCTCACCATGATTATCGCAGAAAATGCATA
This sequence comes from Anthophora plumipes, assembly GCA_951804975.1. Lineage (NCBI taxonomy): Eukaryota > Metazoa > Arthropoda > Insecta > Hymenoptera > Apidae > Anthophora > Anthophora plumipes. The sequence continues at coordinate 234,077 of CATORF010001004.1, forward strand.
TCTCTGCTAGAAACCCCACGAAAACCAAGATATCTCCTGCTCTGCATATCCAACGAACTGTGGAGTGGTGAAAACCCCAGAAAACGTGTTTCTCGCATTAAATAGCTCGAAAAGTACGATCTCGATGACTCTGCATGCTTCGGACAGAAGTCTCACCAAGATTATCGCAGAAAATGCATATCTGAGCTTGAAACCCCACGAAAACCAAGATATCGTCGGTTCTGCATATCATACGCACTGTGGAGTGGTGAAAACACCAGATAACGTGTTTCTCGCATTAAATAGCTCGAAACGAGCGATCTCGATGATTAAGCATACTTCGGACAGAAGTCTCACCAAGATTATCGCAGAAATTGCATATCTCAGCTTGAATCCCCACGAAAACCAGGATATCGCTGGTTCTGCATATCAAACGCACTGTGGAGTGCTGAAAACACCAGATAACGTGTTTCTCGCATTAAATAGCTCGAATAGAGCGATCTCGATTATTAAGCATACTTCGGACAGAAGTCTCACCAAGATTATCGTAAAAAATGCATATCTGAGCTTGAAACCCCACAAAAACCAAGATATCGCCGGTTCTGCATATCAAACGCACTGTGGAGTGGTGAAAACACCAGATAACGTGTTTCTCGCATTTAATAGCTCGAAAAGTGCGATCTCGATGATTCTGCATACTTCGGACAGAAGTCTCGCCAAGATTATCGCAGAAAATGCATATCTGAGCTTGAAACCCAACGAAAACCAAGATATCGTCGGTTCTGCATATCAAACGCGCTGTGGAGTGGTGAAAACACCAGATAACGTGTTTCTCGCATTAAATTGGTCGAAAAGAGCGATCTCGATGTTTCTGCATACTTCGGACAGAGATCTCACCAAGATTATCGCAGAAAATGCATATCTCAGCTTGACACCCCACGAAAACCAAGATATCTCCGGTTCTGCACATCCAACGAACTGTGGTGTGGTGAAAACCCCAGAAAACGTGTTTCTCGCATTAATTAGCTCGAAAAGAGCGCTCTTGATGTTTCTGCATACTCCGGACAGATGTTTCACCAAGATTATCGTAGAAAATGCATATCTCAACTTGAAACCCGACGAAAACCATACATCGCCGGTTCTGCATATCAAACCAACTGTGGAGTGGTGAAAACCCCAGAAAACGTGTTTCTCGCATTAAATAGCTCGAAAAGTACGATCTCGATGACTCTGCATGCTTCGGACAGAAGTCTCACCAAGATTATCGCAGAAAATGCATATCTGAGCTTGAAACCCCACGAAAACCAAGATATCGTCGGTTCTGCATATGATACGCACTGTGGAGTGGTGAAAACACCAGATAACGTGTTTCTCGCATTAAATAGCTCGAAACGAGCGATCTCGATGATTAAGCATACTTCGGACAGAAGTCTCACCAAGATTATCGCAGAAATTGCATATCTCAGCTTGAATCCCCACGAAAACCAGGATATCGCTGGTTCTGCATATCAAACGCACTGTGGAGTGCTGAAAACACCAGATAACGTGTTTCTCGCATTAAATAGCTCGAAAAGTGCGATCTCGATGATTCTGCATACTTCGGACAGAAGTCTCACCAAGATTATCGCAGAAAGTGCATATCTGAGCTTGAAACCCCACGAAAACCAAGATATCGCTGGTTCTGCATATCAAACGCACTGTGGAGTGGTGAAAACAACCAGATAACGTGTTTCTCGCATTAAATAGCTCGAAAAGAGCGATCCCGATGATTCTGCATACTTCTGACAGAAGTCTCACCAAGATCATCGTTGAAAATGCGTATCTCAGCTTGAAACCCGACGAAAGCCAAGATGTCGCCGGTTCTGCATATCAAACGCACTGTGGAGTGGTGAAAACACCAGATAACGTGTATCTCGCAATAAATAGCTCGAAAAGAGGGTTCTCGATGATTTTGCATACTTCCGACTGATGTCTCATCAAGATTATCGCAAAAAATGCATATCTCACCTTGAAACCACACGAAAATCAAGATGATGCCGGTTCTGCATATCACACGCACTGTGGAGTGGTGTAAACAACCAGATAACGTGTTTCTCGCATTAAATAGCTCGAAAAGAGCGATCCCGATGATTCTGCATACTTCTGACAGAAGTCTCACGAAGATTATCGTTGAAAATGCATATCTCAGCTTGAAACCCCACGAAAACCAAGATATCGCTGGTTCTGCATATCAAACGCACTGTGGAGTGGTGAAAACACCAGATAACGTGTTTATCGCATTAAATAGCTCGAAAAGGGCGATCTCGATGTTTCTGCATACTTCGGACAGAGGTCTCACCAAGATTATCGCAGAAAATGCATATCTCAGCTTGAAACCCCACAAAAACCAAGATATCGCAGGTTCTGCATATCAAACGCACTGTGGAGTGGTGAAAACACCAGATAACGTGTTTCTCGCATTAAATAGCCCGAAAAGTGCGATCTCGATGATTCTGCATACTTCGGACAGAAGTCTCACCAAGATTATCGCAGAAAATGCATAGCTGAGCTTGAAACCCCACGAAAACCAAGATATCGCTGGTTCTGCATATCAAACGCACTGTGGAGTGGTGAAATAACCAGATAACGTGTTTCTCGCATTAAATAGGTCCAAACGAGCGATCTCGATGATTATGCAAACTTCGCCAGAAGTCTCATCAAGATTATCGTAAAAAATGCATATCACAGCTCGAAACCCTACGAAAACCCAGATATCGCTGGTTCTGCATATCAAACGCACTGTGGAGTGGTGAAAACACCAGATAACGTGTTTCTCGCATTAAATAGCTCGAAACGAGCGATCTCCATGATTAGGCATACTTCGGACAGAAGTCTCACCAAGAGTAGCGCAGAAATTGCATATCTCAGCTTGAATCCCCACGAAAACCAGGATATCGCTGGTTCTGCATATCAAACGCACTGTGGAGTGCTGAAAACACCAGATAACGTGTTTCTCGCATTAAAAAGCTCGGATAGAGCGATCTCGATTATTAAGCATACTTCGGACAGAAGTCTCACCAAGATTATCGTAAAAAATGCTTATCTCAGCTTGAAACCCCACAAAAACCAAGATATCGCCGGTTCTGCATATCAAACGCACTGTGGAGTGGTGAAAACACCAGATAACGTGTTTCTCGCATTAAATAGCTCGAAAAGTGCGATCTCGATGATTCTGCATACTTCGGACAGAAGTCTCACCAAGATTATCGCAGAAAATGCATATCTGAGCTTGAAACCCCACGAAAACCAAGATATCGTCGGTTCTGCATATCAAACGCACTGTGGAGTGGTGAAAACACCAGATAACGTGTTTCTCGCATTAAATAGGTCGAAAAGAGCGATCTCGATGTTTCTGCATACTTCGGACAGAGATCTCACCAAGATTATCGCAGAAAATGCATATCTCAGCTTGAACCCCTACGAAAGCCAAGATGTCGCCGGTTCTGCATATCAAACGCACTGTGGAGTGGTGAAAACACCAGATAACGTGTTTCTCGCATTAAGCAGCTCGAAACGAGCGATCTAGATGATTCTGCATACTTCTGACTGAAGTCTCACCAATATTATCGCAAAAAATGCATATCTCACCTTGAAACCACACGAAAATCAAGATGATGCCGGTTCTGCATATCACACGCACTGTGGAGTGGTGAAAACAACCAGATAACGTGTTGCTCGCATTAAATAGCTCGAAAAGAGCGATCCCGATGATTCTGCATACTTCTGACAGAAGTCTCACGAAGATTATCGTTGAAAATGCATATCTCAGCTTGAAACCCCACGAAAACCAAGATATCGCTGGTTCTGCATATGAAAAGCACTGTGGAGTGGTGAAAACACCAGATAACGTGTTTCTCGCATTAAATAGGTCGAAAAGTGCGATCTCGATGTTTCTGCATACTTCGGACAGAGGTCTCACCAAGATCATCGTTGAAAATGCATATCTCAGCTTGATACCCGACGAAAGCCAAGATGTCGCCGGTTCTGCATATCAAACGCACTGTGGAGTGGTGAAAACACCAGATAACGTGTATCTCGCAATAAATAGCTCGAAAAGAGGGTTCTCGATGATTTTGCATACTTCCGTCTGATGTCTCACCAAGATTATCGCAGAAAATGCATATCTCAGCTTGAAACCCCACAAAAACCAAGATATCGCCGGTTCTGCATATCAAACGCACTGTGGAGTGGTGAAAACACCAGATAACGTGTTTCTCGCATTAAATAGCTCGAAAAGTGCGATGTCGATGATTCTGCATACTTCGGACAGAAGTCTCACCAAGATTATCGCAGAAAATGCATATCTCAGCTTGACACCCCACGAAAACCAAGATATCTCCGGTTCTGCACATCCAACGAACTGTGGTGTGGTGAAAACCCCAGAAAACGTGTTTCTCGCATTATATAGCTCGAAAAGAGCGCTCTTGATGTTTCTGCATACTCCGGACAGATGTTTCACCAAGATTATCGTAGAAAATGCATATCTCAACTTGAAACCCGACGAAAACCAAACATCGCCGGTTCTGCATATCAAACCAACTGTGGAGTGGTGAAAACACCAGACAACGTGTTTCTCGCATTAAATAGATCGAGAAGTGCGATCTCGATGATTCTGCATACTTCGGACAGAAGTCTCACCAAGATTATCGCAGAAAGTGCATATCTGAGCTTGAAACCCCACGAAAACCAAGATATCTCCTGCTCTGCATATCCAACGAACTCTGGAGTGGTGAAAACCCCAGAAAACGTGTTTCTCGCATTAAATAGCTCGAAAAGTACGATCTCGATGACTCTGCATACTTCGGACAGAAGTCTCACCAAGATTATCGCAGAAAATGCATATCTGAGCTTGAAACCCCACGAAAACCAAGATATCGTCGGTTCTGCATATGATACGCACTGTGGAGTGGTGAAAACACCAGATAACGTGTTTCTCGCATTAAATAGCTCGAAACGAGCGATCTCGATGATTAAGCATACTTCGGACAGAAGTCTCACCAAGATTATCGCAGAAATTGCATATCTCAGCTTGAATCCCCACGAAAACCAGGATATCGCTGGTTCTGCATATCAAACGCACTGTGGAGTGCTGAAAACACCAGATAACGTGTTTCTCGCATTAAATAGCTCGAATAGAGCGATCTCGATTGTTAAGCATACTTCGGACAGAAGTCTCACCAAGATTATCGTAAAAAATGCATATCTCAGCTTGAAACCCCACAAAAACCAAGATATCGCCGGTTCTGCATATCAAACGCACTGTGGAGTGGTGAAAACACCAGATAACGTGTTTCTCGCATTAATTAGCTCGAATAGAGCGATCTCGATTATTAAGCATACTTCGGACAGAAGTCTCACCAAGATTATCGCAGAAATTGCATATCTCAGCTTGAATCCCCACGAAAACCAGGATATCGCTGGTTCTGCATATCAAACGCACTGTGGAGTGCTGAAAACCCCAGAAAACGTGTTTCTCGCATTAAATAGGTCGAAAAGAGCGATCTCGATGTTTCTGCATACTTCGGACAGAGATCTCACCAAGATTATCGCAGAAAATGCATATCTCAGCTTGACACCCCACGAAAACCAAGATATCTCCGGTTCTGCACATCCAACGAACTGTGGTGTGGTGAAAACCCCAGAAAACGTGTTTCTCGCATTAATTAGCTCGAAAAGAGCGCTCTTGATGTTTCTGCATACTCCGGACAGATGTTTCACCAAGATTATCGTAGAAAATGCATATCTCAACTTGAAACCCGACGAAAACCATACATCGCCGGTTCTGCATATCAAACCAACTGTGGAGTGGTGAAAACACCAGACACCGTGTTTCTCGCATTAAATAGATCGAAAAGTGCGATCTCGATGGTTCTGCATACTTCGGACAGAAGTCTCACCAAGATTATCGCAGAAAGTGCATATCTGAGCTTGAAACCCCACGAAATCCAAGATATCTCATGCTCTGCATATCCAACGAACTCTGGAGTGGTGAAAACCCCAGAAAACGTGTTTCTCGCATTAAATAGCTCGAAAAGTACGATCTCGATGACTCTGCATACTTCGGACAGAAGTCTCACCAAGATTATCGCAGAAAAAGCATATCTGAGCTTGAAACCCCACGAAAACCAAGATATCGCCGGTTCTGCATATCAAACCAACTGTGGAGTGGTGAAAACACCAGACAACGTGTTTCTCGCATTAAATAGATCGAAAAGTGCGATCTCGATGATTCTGCATACTTCTAACAGAAGTCTCACCATGATTATCGCAGAAAATGCATATCTCTGCTAGAAACCCCACGAAAACCAAGATATCTCCTGCTCTGCATATCCAACGAACTGTGGAGTGGTGAAAACCCCAGAAAACGTGTTTCTCGCATTAAATAGCTCGAAAAGTACGATCTCGATGACTCTGCATGCTTCGGACAGAAGTCTCACCAAGATTATCGCAGAAAATGCATATCTGAGCTTGAAACCCCACGAAAACCAAGATATCGTCGGTTCTGCATATGATACGCACTGTGGAGTGGTGAAAACACCAGATAACGTGTTTCTCGCATTAAATAGCTCGAAACGAGCGATCTCGATGATTAAGCATACTTCGGACAGAAGTCTCACCAAGATTATCGCAGAAAATGCATATCTCAGCTTGACACCCCACGAAAACCAAGATATCTCCGGTTCTGCACATCCAACGAACTGTGGTGTGGTGAAAACCCCAGAAAACGTGTTTCTCGCATTATATAGCTCGAAAAGAGCGCTCTTGATGTTTCTGCATACTCCGGACAGATGTTTCACCAAGATTATCGTAGAAAATGCATATCTCAACTTGAAACCCGACGAAAACCATACATCGCCGGTTCTGCATATCAAACCAACTGTGGAGTGGTGAAAACACCAGACAACGTGTTTCTCGCATTAAATAGATCGAAAAGTGCGATCTCGATGGTTCTGCATACTTCGGACAGAAGTCTCACCAAGATTATCGCAGAAAGTGCATATCTGAGCTTGAAACCCCACGAAAACCAAGATATCTCATGCTCTGCATATCCAACGAACTCTGGAGTGGTGAAAACCCCAGAAAACGTGTTTCTCGCATTAAATAGATCGAAAAGTGCGATCTCGATGATTCAGCATACTGCTAACAGAAGTCTCACCATGATTATCGCAGAAAATGCATATCTCTGCTAGAAACCCCACGAAAACCAAGATATCTCCTGCTCTGCATATCCAACGAACTGTGGAGTGGTGAAAACCCCAGAAAACGTGTTTCTCGCATTAAATAGCTCGAAAAGTACGATCTCGATGACTCTGCATGCTTCGGACAGAAGTCTCACCAAGATTATCGCAGAAAATGCATATCTGAGCTTGAAACCCCACGAAAACCAAGATATCGTCGGTTCTGCATATCATACGCACTGTGGAGTGGTGAAAACACCAGATAACGTGTTTCTCGCATTAAATAGCTCGAAACGAGCGATCTCGATGATTAAGCATACTTCGGACAGAAGTCTCACCAAGATTATCGCAGAAATTGCATATCTCAGCTTGAATCCCCACGAAAACCAGGATATCGCTGGTTCTGCATATGAAACGCACTGTGGAGTGCTGAAAACACCAGATAACGTGTTTCTCGCATTAAATAGCTCGAATAGAGCGATCTCGATTATTAAGCATACTTCGGACAGAAGTCTCACCAAGATTATCGTAAAAAATGCATATCTCAGCTTGAAACCCCACAAAAACCAAGATATCGCCGGTTCTGCATATCAAACGCACTGTGGAGTGGTGAAAACACCAGATAACGTGTTTCTCGCATTTAATAGCTCGAAAAGTGCGATCTCGATGATTCTGCATACTTCGGACAGAAGTCTCACCAAGATTATCGCAGAAAATGCATATCTGAGCTTGAAACCCAACGAAAACCAAGATATCGTCGGTTCTGCATATCAAACGCGCTGTGGAGTGGTGAAAACACCAGATAACGTGTTTCTCGCATTAAATAGGTCGAAACGAGCGATCTCGATGTTTCTGCATACTTCGGACAGAGATCTCACCAAGATTATCGCAGAAAATGCATATCTCAGCTTGACACCCCACGAAAACCAAGATATCTCCGGTTCTGCACATCCAACGAACTGTGGTGTGGTGAAAACCCCAGAAAACGTGTTTCTCGCATTAATTAGCTCGAAAAGAGCGCTCTTGATGTTTCTGCATACTCCGGACAGATGTTTCACCAAGATTATCGTAGAAAATGCATATCTCAACTTGAAACCCGACGAAAACCATACATCGCCGGTTCTGCATATCAAACCAACTGTGGAGTGGTGAAAACACCAGACACCGTGTTTCTCGCATTAAATAGATCGAAAAGTGCGATCTCGATGGTTCTGCATACTTCGGACAGAAGTCTCACCAAGATTATCGCAGAAAGTGCATATCTGAGCTTGAAACCCCACGAAATCCAAGATATCTCATGCTCTGCATATCCAACGAACTCTGGAGTGGTGAAAACCCCAGAAAACGTGTTTCTCGCATTAAATAGCTCGAAAAGTACGATCTCGATGACTCTGCATACTTCGGACAGAAGTCTCACCAAGATTATCGCAGAAAAAGCATATCTGAGCTTGAAACCCCACGAAAACCAAGATATCGCCGGTTCTGCATATCAAACCAACTGTGGAGTGGTGAAAACACCAGACAACGTGTTTCTCGCATTAAATAGATCGAAAAGTGCGATCTCGATGATTCTGCATACTTCTAACAGAAGTCTCACCATGATTATCGCAGAAAATGCATATCTCTGCTAGAAACCCCACGAAAACCAAGATATCTCCTGCTCTGCATATCCAACGAACTGTGGAGTGGTGAAAACCCCAGAAAACGTGTTTCTCGCATTAAATAGCTCGAAAAGTCCGATCTCGATGACTCTGCATGCTTCGGACAGAAGTCTCACCAATATTATCGCAGAAAATGCATATCTGAGCTTGAAACCCCACGAAAACCAAGATATCGTCGGTTCTGCATATGATACGCACTGTGGAGTGGTGAAAACACCAGATAACGTGTTTCTCGCATTAAATAGCTCGAAACGAGCGATCTCGATGATTAAGCATACTTCGGACAGAAGTCTCACCAAGATTATCGCAGAAATTGCATATCGCAGCTTGAATCCCCACGAAAACCAGGATATCGCTGGTTCTGCATATCAAACGCACTGTGGAGTGCTGAAAACACCAGATAACGTGTTTCTCGCATTAAATAGCTCGAAAAGTGCGATCTCGATGATTCTGCATACTTCGGACAGAAGTCTCACCAAGATTATCGCAGAAAGTGCATATCTGAGCTTGAAACCCCACGAAAACCAAGATATCGCTGGTTCTGCATATCAAACGCACTGTGGAGTGGTGAAAACAACCAGATAACGTGTTTCTCGCATTAAATAGCTCGAAAAGAGCGATCCCGATGATTCTGCATACTTCTGACAGAAGTCTCACCAAGATCATCGTTGAAAATGCATATCTCAGCTTGAAACCCGACGAAAGCCAAGATGTCGCCGGTTCTGCATATCAAACGCACTGTGGAGTGGTGAAAACACCAGATAACGTGTATCTCGCAATAAATAGCTCGAAAAGAGGGTTCTCGATGATTTTGCATACTTCCGACTGATGTCTCATCAAGATTATCGCAAAAAATGCATATCTCACCTTGAAACCACACGAAAATCAAGATGATGCCGGTTCTGCATATCACACGCACTGTGGAGTGGTGTAAACAACCAGATAACGTGTTTCTCGCATTAAATAGCTCGAAAAGAGCGATCCCGATGATTCTGCATACTTCTGACAGAAGTCTCACGAAGATTATCGTTGAAAATGCATATCTCAGCTTGAAACCCCACGAAAACCAAGATATCGCTGGTTCTGCATATCAAACGCACTGTGGAGTGGTGAAAACACCAGATAACGTGTTTATCGCATTAAATAGCTCGAAAAGGGCGATCTCGATGTTTCTGCATACTTCGGACAGAGGTCTCACCAAGATTATCGCAGAAAATGCATATCTCAGCTTGAAACCCCACAAAAACCAAGATATCGCAGGTTCTGCATATCAAACGCACTGTGGAGTGGTGAAAACACCAGATATCGTGTTTCTCGCATTAAATAGCCCGAAAAGTGCGATCTCGATGATTCTGCATACTTCGGACAGAAGTCTCACCAAGATTATCGCAGAAAATGCATAGCTGAGCTTGAAACCCCACGAAAACCAAGATATCGCTGGTTCTGCATATCAAACGCACTGTGGAGTGGTGAAATAACCAGATAACGTGTTTCTCGCATTAAATAGGTCCAAACGAGCGATCTCGATGATTATGCAAACTTCGCCAGAAGTCTCATCAAGATTATCGTAAAAAATGCATATCACAGCTCGAAACCCTACGAAAACCCAGATATCGCTGGTTCTGCATATCAAACGCACTGTGGAGTGGTGAAAACACCAGATAACGTGTTTCTCGCATTAAATAGCTCGAAACGAGCGATCTCCATGATTAGGCATACTTCGGACAGAAGTCTCACCAAGAGTAGCGCAGAAATTGCATATCTCAGCTTGAATCCCCACGAAAACCAGGATATCGCTGGTTCTGCATATCAAACGCACTGTGGAGCGCTGAAAACACCAGATAACGTGTTTCTCGCATTAAAAAGCTCGGATAGAGCGATCTCGATTATTAAGCATACTTCGGACAGAAGTCTCACCAAGATTATCGTAAAAAATGCTTATCTCAGCTTGAAACCCCACAAAAACCAAGATATCGCCGGTTCTGCATATCAAACGCACTGTGGAGTGGTGAAAACACCAGATAACGTGTTTCTCGCATTAAATAGCTCGAAAAGTGCGATCTCGATGATTCTGCATACTTCGGACAGAAGTCTCACCAAGATTATCGCAGAAAATGCATATCTGAGCTTGAAACCCCACGAAAACCAAGATATCGTCGGTTCTGCATATCAAACGCACTGTGGAGTGGTGAAAACACCAGATAACGTGTTTCTCGCATTAAATAGGTCGAAAAGAGCGATCTCGATGTTTCTGCATACTTCGGACAGAGATCTCACCAAGATTATCGCAGAAAATGCATATCTCAGCTTGAACCCCTACGAAAGCCAAGATGTCGCCGGTTCTGCATATCAAACGCACTGTGGAGTGGTGAAAACACCAGATAACGTGTTTCTCGCATTAAGCAGCTCGAAACGAGCGATCTAGATGATTCTGCATACTTCTGACTGAAGTCTCACCAATATTATCGCAAAAAATGCATATCTCACCTTGAAACCACACGAAAATCAAGATGATGCCGGTTCTGCATATCACACGCACTGTGGAGTGGTGAAAACAACCAGATAACGTGTTGCTCGCATTAAATAGCTCGAAAAGAGCGATCCCGATGATTCTGCATACTTCTGACAGAAGTCTCACGAAGATTATCGTTGAAAATGCATATCTCAGCTTGAAACCCCACGAAAACCAAGATATCGCTGGTTCTGCATATGAAAAGCACTGTGGAGTGGTGAAAACACCAGATAACGTGTTTCTCGCATTAAATAGGTCGAAAAGTGCGATCTCGATGTTTCTGCATACTTCGGACAGAGGTCTCACCAAGATCATCGTTGAAAATGCATATCTCAGCTTGATACCCGACGAAAGCCAAGATGTCGCCGGTTCTGCATATCAAACGCACTGTGGAGTGGTGAAAACACCAGATAACGTGTATCTCGCAATAAATAGCTCGAAAAGAGGGTTCTCGATGATTTTGCATACTTCCGACTGATGTCTCACCAAGATTATCGCAGAAAATGCATATCTCAGCTTGAAACCCCACGAAAACCAAGATATCTCCGGTTCTGCACATCCAACGAACTGTGGTGTGGTGAAAACCCCAGAAAACGTGTTTCTCGCATTAATTAGCTCGAAAAGAGCGCTCTTGATGTTTCTGCATACTCCGGACAGATGTTTCACCAAGATTATCGTAGAAAATGCATATCTCAACTTGAAACCCGACGAAAACCATACATCGCCGGTTCTGCATATCAAACCAACTGTGGTGTGGTGAAAACCCCAGAAAACGTGTTTCTCGCATTATATAGCTCGAAAAGAGCGCTCTTGATGTTTCTGCATACTCCGGACAGATGTTTCACCAAGATTATCGTAGAAAATGCATATCTCAACTTGAAACCCGACGAAAACCAAACATCGCCGGTTCTGCATATCAAACCAACTGTGGAGTGGTGAAAACACCAGACAACGTGTTTCTCGCATTAAATAGATCGAGAAGTGCGATCTCGATGATTCTGCATACTTCGGACAGAAGTCTCACCAAGATTATCGCAGAAAGTGCATATCTGAGCTTGAAACCCCACGAAAACCAAGATATCTCCTGCTCTGCATATCCAACGAACTCTGGAGTGGTGAAAACCCCAGAAAACGTGTTTCTCGCATTAAATAGCTCGAAAAGTACGATCTCGATGACTCTGCATACTTCGGACAGAAGTCTCACCAAGATTATCGCAGAAAATGCATATCTGAGCTTGAAACCCCACGAAAACCAAGATATCGTCGGTTCTGCATATGATACGCACTGTGGAGTGGTGAAAACACCAGATAACGTGTTTCTCGCATTAAATAGCTCGAAACGAGCGATCTCGATGATTAAGCATACTTCGGACAGAAGTCTCACCAAGATTATCGCAGAAAATGCATATCTCAGCTTGACACCCCACGAAAACCAAGATATCTCCGGTTCTGCACATCCAACGAACTGTGGTGTGGTGAAAACCCCAGAAAACGTGTTTCTCGCATTATATAGCTCGAAAAGAGCGCTCTTGATGTTTCTGCATACTCCGGACAGATGTTTCACCAAGATTATCGTAGAAAATGCATATCTCAACTTGAAACCCGACGAAAACCATACATCGCCGGTTCTGCATATCAAACCAACTGTGGAGTGGTGAAAACACCAGACAACGTGTTTCTCGCATTAAATAGATCGAAAAGTGCGATCTCGATGGTTCTGCATACTTCGGACAGAAGTCTCACCAAGATTATCGCAGAAAGTGCATATCTGAGCTTGAAACCCCACGAAAACCAAGATATCTCATGCTCTGCATATCCAACGAACTCTGGAGTGGTGAAAACCCCAGAAAACGTGTTTCTCGCATTAAATAGATCGAAAAGTGCGATCTCGATGATTCAGCATACTGCTAACAGAAGTCTCACCATGATTATCGCAGAAAATGCATATCTCTGCTAGAAACCCCACGAAAACCAAGATATCTCCTGCTCTGCATATCCAACGAACTGTGGAGTGGTGAAAACCCCAGAAAACGTGTTTCTCGCATTAAATAGCTCGAAAAGTACGATCTCGATGACTCTGCATGCTTCGGACCGAAGTCTCACCAAGATTATCGCAGAAAATGCATATCTGAGCTTGAAACCCCACGAAAACCAAGATATCGTCGGTTCTGCATATCATACGCACTGTGGAGTGGTGAAAACACCAGATAACGTGTTTCTCGCATTAAATAGCTCGAAACGAGCGATCTCGATGATTAAGCATACTTCGGACAGAAGTCTCACCAAGATTATCGCAGAAATTGCATATCTCAGCTTGAATCCCCACGAAAACCAGGATATCGCTGGTTCTGCATATCAAACGCACTGTGGAGTGCTGAAAACACCAGATAACGTGTTTCTCGCATTAAATAGCTCGAATAGAGCGATCTCGATTATTAAGCATACTTCGGACAGAAGTCTCACCAAGATTATCGTAAAAAATGCATATCTCAGCTTGAAACCCCACAAAAACCAAGATATCGCCGGTTCTGCATATCAAACGCACTGTGGAGTGGTGAAAACACCAGATAACGTGTTTCTCGCATTTAATAGCTCGAAAAGTGCGATCTCGATGATTCTGCATACTTCGGACAGAAGTCTCACCAAGATTATCGCAGAAAATGCATATCTGAGCTTGAAACCCAACGAAAACCAAGATATCGTCGGTTCTGCATATCAAACGCGCTGTGGAGTGGTGAAAACACCAGATAACGTGTTTCTCGCATTAAATAGGTCGAAAAGAGCGATCTCGATGTTTCTGCATACTTCGGACAGAGATCTCACCAAGATTATCGCAGAAAATGCATATCTCAGCTTGACACCCCACGAAAACCAAGATATCTCCGGTTCTGCACATCCAACGAACTGTGGTGTGGTGAAAACCCCAGAAAACGTGTTTCTCGCATTAATTAGCTCGAAAAGAGCGCTCTTGATGTTTCTGCATACTCCGGACAGATGTTTCACCAAGATTATCGTAGAAAATGCATATCTCAACTTGAAACCCGACGAAAACCATACATCGCCGGTTCTGCATATCAAACCAACTGTGGAGTGGTGAAAACACCAGACACCGTGTTTCTCGCATTAAATAGATCGAAAAGTGCGATCTCGATGGTTCTGCATACTTCGGACAGAAGTCTCACCAAGATTATCGCAGAAAGTGCATATCTGAGCTTGAAACCCCACGAAATCCAAGATATCTCATGCTCTGCATATCCAACGAACTCTGGAGTGGTGAAAACCCCAGAAAACGTGTTTCTCGCATTAAATAGCTCGAAAAGTACGATCTCGATGACTCTGCATACTTCGGACAGAAGTCTCACCAAGATTATCGCAGAAAAAGCATATCTGAGCTTGAAACCCCACGAAAACCAAGATATCGCCGGTTCTGCATATCAAACCAACTGTGGAGTGGTGAAAACACCAGACAACGTGTTTCTCGCATTAAATAGATCGAAAAGTGCGATCTCGATGATTCTGCATACTTCTAACAGAAGTCTCACCATGATTATCGCAGAAAATGCATATCTCTGCTAGAAACCCCACGAAAACCAAGATATCTCCTGCTCTGCATATCCAACGAACTGTGGAGTGGTGAAAACCCCAGAAAACGTGTTTCTCGCATTAAATAGCTCGAAAAGTACGATCTCGATGACTCTGCATGCTTCGGACAGAAGTCTCACCAAGATTATCGCAGAAAATGCATATCTGAGCTTGAAACCCCACGAAAACCAAGATATCGTCGGTTCTGCATATGATACGCACTGTGGAGTGGTGAAAACACCAGATAACGTGTTTCTCGCATTAAATAGCTCGAAACGAGCGATCTCGATGATTAAGCATACTTCGGACAGAAGTCTCACCAAGTTTATCGCAGAAATTGCATATCTCAGCTTGAATCCCCACGAAAACCAGGATATCGCTGGTTCTGCATATCAAACGCACTGTGGAGTGCTGAAAACACCAGATAACGTGTTTCTCGCATTAAATAGCTCGAAAAGTGCGATCTCGATGATTCTGCATACTTCGGACAGAAGTCTCACCAAGATTATCGCAGAAAGTGCATATCTGAGCTTGAAACCCCACGAAAACCAAGATATCGCTGGTTCTGCATATCAAACGCACTGTGGAGTGGTGAAAACAACCAGATAACGTGTTTCTCGCATTAAATAGCTCGAAAAGAGCGATCCCGATGATTCTGCAAACTTCTGACAGAAGTCTCACCAAGATCATCGTTGAAAATGCATATCTCAGCTTGAAACCCGACGAAAGCCAAGATGTCGCCGGTTCTGCATATCAAACGCACTGTGGAGTGGTGAAAACACCAGATAACGTGTATCTCGCAATAAATAGCTCGAAAAGAGGGTTCTCGATGATTTTGCATACTTCCGACTGATGTCTCATCAAGATTATCGCAAAAAATGCATATCTCACCTTGAAACCACACGAAAATCAAGATGATGCCGGTTCTGCATATCACACGCACTGTGGAGTGGTGTAAACAACCAGATAACGTGTTTCTCGCATTAAATAGCTCGAAAAGAGCGATCCCGATGATTCTGCATACTTCTGACAGAAGTCTCACGAAGATTATCGTTGAAAATGCATATCTCAGCTTGAAACCCCACGAAAACCAAGATATCGCTGGTTCTGCATATCAAACGCACTGTGGAGTGGTGAAAACACCAGATAACGTGTTTATCGCATTAAATAGCTCGAAAAGGGCGATCTCGATGTTTCTGCATACTTCGGACAGAGGTCTCACCAAGATTATCGCAGAAAATGCATATCTCAGCTTGAAACCCCACAAAAACCAAGATATCGCAGGTTCTGCATATCAAACGCACTGTGGAGTGGTGAAAACACCAGATAACGTGTTTCTCGCATTAAATAGCCCGAAAAGTGCGATCTCGATGATTCTGCATACTTCGGACAGAAGTCTCACCAAGATTATCGCAGAAAATGCATAGCTGAGCTTGAAACCCCACGAAAACCAAGATATCGCTGGTTCTGCATATCAAACGCACTGTGGAGTGGTGAAATAACCAGATAACGTGTTTCTCGCATTAAATAGGTCCAAACGAGCGATCTCGATGATTATGCAAACTTCGCCAGAAGTCTCATCAAGATTATCGTAAAAAATGCATATCACAGCTCGAAACCCTACGAAAACCCAGATATCGCTGGTTCTGCATATCAAACGCACTGTGGAGTGGTGAAAACACCAGATAACGTGTTTCTCGCATTAAATAGCTCGAAACGAGCGATCTCCATGATTAGGCATACTTCGGACAGAAGTCTCACCAAGAGTAGCGCAGAAATTGCATATCTCAGCTTGAATCCCCACGAAAACCAGGATATCGCTGGTTCTGCATATCAAACGCACTGTGGAGCGCTGAAAACACCAGATAACGTGTTTCTCGCATTAAAAAGCTCGGATAGAGCGATCTCGATTATTAAGCATACTTCGGACAGAAGTCTCACCAAGATTATCGTAAAAAATGCTTATCTCAGCTTGAAACCCCACAAAAACCAAGATATCGCCGGTTCTGCATATCAAACGCACTGTGGAGTGGTGAAAACACCAGATAACGTGTTTCTCGCATTAAATAGCTCGAAAAGTGCGATCTCGATGATTCTGCATACTTCGGACAGAAGTCTCACCAAGATTATCGCAGAAAATGCATATCTGAGCTTGAAACCCCACGAAAACCAAGATATCGTCGGTTCTGCATATCAAACGCACTGTGGAGTGGTGAAAACACCAGATAACGTGTTTCTCGCATTAAATAGGTCGAAAAGAGCGATCTCGATGTTTCTGCATACTTCGGACAGAGATCTCACCAAGATTATCGCAGAAAATGCATATCTCAGCTTGAACCCCTACGAAAGCCAAGATGTCGCCGGTTCTGCATATCAAACGCACTGTGGAGTGGTGAAAACACCAGATAACGTGTTTCTCGCATTAAGCAGCTCGAAACGAGCGATCTAGATGATTCTGCATACTTCTGACTGAAGTCTCACCAATATTATCGCAAAAAATGCATATCTCACCTTGAAACCACACGAAAATCAAGATGATGCCGGTTCTGCATATCACACGCACTGTGGAGTGGTGAAAACAACCAGATAACGTGTTGCTCGCATTAAATAGCTCGAAAAGAGCGATCCCGATGATTCTGCATACTTCTGACAGAAGTCTCACGAAGATTATCGTTGAAAATGCATATCTCAGCTTGAAACCCCACGAAAACCAAGATATCGCTGGTTCTGCATATGAAAAGCACTGTGGAGTGGTGAAAACACCAGATAACGTGTTTCTCGCATTAAATAGGTCGAAAAGTGCGATCTCGATGTTTCTGCATACTTCGGACAGAGGTCTCACCAAGATCATCGTTGAAAATGCATATCTCAGCTTGATACCCGACGAAAGCCAAGATGTCGCCGGTTCTGCATATCAAACGCACTGTGGAGTGGTGAAAACACCAGATAACGTGTATCTCGCAATAAATAGCTCGAAAAGAGGGTTCTCGATGATTTTGCATACTTCCGACTGATGTCTCACCAAGATTATCGCAGAAAATGCATATCTCAGCTTGAAACCCCACAAAAACCAAGATATCGCCGGTTCTGCATATCAAACGCACTGTGGAGTGGTGAAAACACCAGATAACGTGTTTCTCGCATTAAATAGCTCGAAAAGTGCGATGTCGATGATTCTGCATACTTCGGACAGAAGTCTCACCAAGATTATCGCAGAAAATGCATATCTCAGCTTGACACCCCACGAAAACCAAGATATCTCCGGTTCTGCACATCCAACGAACTGTGGTGTGGTGAAAACCCCAGAAAACGTGTTTCTCGCATTATATAGCTCGAAAAGAGCGCTCTTGATGTTTCTGCATACTCCGGACAGATGTTTCACCAAGATTATCGTAGAAAATGCATATCTCAACTTGAAACCCGACGAAAACCAAACATCGCCGGTTCTGCATATCAAACCAACTGTGGAGTGGTGAAAACACCAGACAACGTGTTTCTCGCATTAAATAGATCGAGAAGTGCGATCTCGATGATTCTGCATACTTCGGACAGAAGTCTCACCAAGATTATCGCAGAAAGTGCATATCTGAGCTTGAAACCCCACGAAAACCAAGATATCTCCTGCTCTGCATATCCAACGAACTCTGGAGTGGTGAAAACCCCAGAAAACGTGTTTCTCGCATTAAATAGCTCGAAAAGTACGATCTCGATGACTCTGCATACTTCGGACAGAAGTCTCACCAAGATTGTCGCAGAAAATGCATATCTGAGCTTGAAACCCCACGAAAACCAAGATATCGTCGGTTCTGCATATCATACGCACTGTTGAGTGGTGAAAACCCCAGAAAATGTGTTTCTCGCATTAAATAGCTCGAAAAGAGCGCTCTTGATGTTTCTGCATACTCCGGACAGATGTTTCACCAAGATTATCGTAGAAAATGCATATCTCAACTTGAAACCCGACGAAAACCAAACATCGCCGGTTCTGCATATCAAACCAACTGTGGAGTGCTGAAAACACCAGACAACGTGTTTCTCGCATTAAATAGATCGAAAAGTGCGATCTCGATGATTCTGCATACTTCTAACAGAAGTCTCACCAAGATTATCGCAGAAAATGCATATCTGAGCTTGAAACCCCACGAAAACCAAGATATCGTCGGTTCTGCATATCATACGCACTGTGGAGTGGTGAAAACACCAGATAACGTGTTTCTCGCATTAAATAGCTCGAAACGAGCGATCTCGATGATTAAGCATACTTCGGACAGAAGTCTCACCAAGATTATCGCAGAAATTGCATATCTCAGCTTGAATCCCCACAAAAACCAGGATATCGCTGGTTCTGCATATCAAACGCACTGTGGAGTGCTGAAAACACCAGATAACGTGTTTCTCGCATTAAATAGCTCGAAAAGTGCGATCTCGATGATTCTGCATACTTCGGACAGAAGTCTCACCAAGATTATCGCAGAAAGTGCATATCTGAGCTTGAAACCCCACGAAAACCAAGATATCGCTGGTTCTGCATATCAAACGCACTGTGGAGTGGTGAAAACAACCAGATAACGTGTTTCTCGCATTAAATAGCTCGAAAAGAGCGATCCCGATGATTCTGCATACTTCTGACAGAAGTCTCACCAAGATCATCGTTGAAAATGCATATCTCAGCTTGATACCCGACGAAAGCCAAGATGTCGCCGGTTCTGCATATCAAACGCACTGTGGAGTGGTGAAAACACCAGATAACGTGTATCTCGCAATAAATAGCTCGAAAAGAGGGTTCTCGATGATTTTGCATACTTCCGACTGATGTCTCATCAAGATTATCGCAGAAAATGCATATCTCAGCTTGAACCCCTACGAAAGCCAAGATGTCGCCGGTTCTGCATATCAAACGCACTGTGGAGTGGTGAAAACACCAGATAACGTGTTTCTCGCATTAAGCAGCTCGAAACGAGCGATCTAGATGATTCTGCATACTTCTGACTGAAGTCTCACCAATATTATCGCAAAAAATGCATATCTCACCTTGAAACCACACGAAAATCAAGATGATGCCGGTTCTGCATATCACACGCACTGTGGAGTGGTGAAAACAACCAGATAACGTGTTTCTCGCATTAAATAGCTCGAAAAGAGCGATCCCGATGATTCTGCATACTTCTGACAGAAGTCTCACGAAGATTATCGTTGAAAATGCGTATCTCAGCTTGAAACCCCACGAAAACCAAGATATCGCTGGTTCTGCATATCAAACGCACTGTGGAGTGGTGAAAACACCAGATAACGTGTTTCTCGCATTAAATAGGTCGAAAAGAGCGATCTCGATGTTTCTGCATACTTCGGACAGAGGTCTCACCAAGATTATCGTAGAAAATGCATATCTCAGCATGAAACCCCACGAAAACCAAGATATCGCCGGTTCTGCATATCAAACGCACTGTGGAGTGGTGAAAACACCAGATAACGTGTTTCTCGCATTAAATAGCTCGAAACGAGCGATCTAGATGATTCTGCATACTTCTGACTGAAGTCTCACCAATATTATCGCAAAAAATGCATATCTCACCTTGAAACCACACGAAAATCAAGATGATGCCGGTTCTGCATATCACACGCACTGTGGAGTGGTGAAAACAACCAGATAACGTGTTTCTCGCATTAAACAGCTCGAAAAGAGCGATCCCGATGATTCTGCATACTTCTGACAGAAGTCTCACGAAGATTATCGTTGAAAATGCGTATCTCAGCTTGAAACCCCACGAAAACCAAGATATCGCTGGTTCTGCATATCAAACGCACTGTGGAGTGGTGAAAACCCCAGAAAACGTGTTTCTCGCATTAAATAGCTCGAAAAGAGCGCTCTTGATGTTTCTGCATACTCCGGACAGATGTTTCACCAAGATTATCGTAGAAAATGCATATCTCAACTTGAAACCCGACGAAAACCAAACATCGCCGGTTCTGCATATCAAACCAACTGTGGAGTGCTGAAAACACCAGACAACGTGTTTCTCGCATTAAATAGATCGAAAAGTGCGATCTCGATGATTCTGCATACTTCTAACAGAAGTCTCACCATGATTATCGAAGAAAATGCATATCTCTGCTAGAAACCCCACGAAAACCAAGATATCTCCTGCTCTGCATATCCAACGAACTGTGGAGTGGTGAAAACTTCAGAAAACGTGTTTCTCGCATTAAATAGCTCGAAAAGTACGATCTCGATGACTGTGCATACTTCGGACAGAAGTCTCACCAAGATTATCGCAGAAAATGCATATCTGAGCTTGAAACCCCACGAAAACCAAGATATCGTCGGTTCTGCATATCATACGCACTGTGGAGTGGTGAAAACACCAGATAACGTGTTTCTCGCATTAAATAGCTCGAAACGAGCGATCTCGATGATTAAGCATACTTCGGACAGAAGTCTCACCAAGATTATCGCAGAAATTGCATATCTCAGCTTGAATCCCCACAAAAACCAGGATATCGCTGGTTCTGCATATCAAACGCACTGTGGAGTGCTGAAAACACCAGATAACGTGTTTCTCGCATTAAATAGCTCGAAAAGTGCGATCTCGATGATTCTGCATACTTCGGACAGAAGTCTCACCAAGATCATCGTTGAAAATGCATATCTCAGCTTGATACCCGACGAAAGCCAAGATGTCGCCGGTTCTGCATATCAAACGCACTGTGGAGTGGTGAAAACACCAGATAACGTGTATCTCGCAATAAATAGCTCGAAAAGAGGGTTCTCGATGATTTTGCATACTTCCGACTGATGTCTCATCAAGATTATCGCAGAAAATGCATATCTCAGCTTGAACCCCTACGAAAGCCAAGATGTCGCCGGTTCTGCATATCAAACGCACTGTGGAGTGGTGAAAACACCAGATAACGTGTTTCTCGCATTAAGCAGCTCGAAACGAGCGATCTAGATGATTCTGCATACTTCTGACTGAAGTCTCACCAATATTATCGCAAAAAATGCATATCTCACCTTGAAACCACACGAAAATCAAGATGATGCCGGTTCTGCATATCACACGCACTGTGGAGTGGTGAAAACAACCAGATAACGTGTTTCTCGCATTAAATAGCTCGAAAAGAGCGATCCCGATGATTCTGCATACTTCTGACAGAAGTCTCACGAAGATTATCGTTGAAAATGCGTATCTCAGCTTGAAACCCCACGAAAACCAAGATATCGCTGGTTCTGCATATCAAACGCACTGTGGAGTGGTGAAAACACCAGATAACGTGTTTCTCGCATTAAATAGGTCGAAAAGAGCGATCTCGATGTTTCTGCATACTTCGGACAGAGGTCTCACCAAGATTATCGTAGAAAATGCATATCTCAGCATGAAACCCCACGAAAACCAAGATATCGCCGGTTCTGCATATCAAACGCACTGTGGAGTGGTGAAAACACCAGATAACGTGTTTCTCGCATTAAATAGCTCGAAACGAGCGATCTAGATGATTCTGCATACTTCTGACTGAAGTCTCACCAATATTATCGCAAAAAATGCATATCTCACCTTGAAACCACACGAAAATCAAGATGATGCCGGTTCTGCATATCACACGCACTGTGGAGTGGTGAAAACAACCAGATAACGTGTTTCTCGCATTAAACAGCTCGAAAAGAGCGATCCCGATGATTCTGCATACTTCTGACAGAAGTCTCACGAAGATTATCGTTGAAAATGCGTATCTCAGCTTGAAACCCCACGAAAACCAAGATATCGCTGGTTCTGCATATCAAACGCACTGTGGAGTGGTGAAAACCCCAGAAAACGTGTTTCTCGCATTAAATAGCTCGAAAAGAGCGCTCTTGATGTTTCTGCATACTCCGGACAGATGTTTCACCAAGATTATCGTAGAAAATGCATATCTCAACTTGAAACCCGACGAAAACCAAACATCGCCGGTTCTGCATATCAAACCAACTGTGGAGTGCTGAAAACACCAGACAACGTGTTTCTCGCATTAAATAGATCGAAAAGTGCGATCTCGATGATTCTGCATACTTCTAACAGAAGTCTCACCATGATTATCGAAGAAAATGCATATCTCTGCTAGAAACCCCACGAAAACCAAGATATCTCCTGCTCTGCATATCCAACGAACTGTGGAGTGGTGAAAACCCCAGAAAACGTGTTTCTCGCATTAAATAGCTCGAAAAGTACGATCTCGATGACTGTGCATACTTCGGACAGAAGTCTCACCAAGATTATCGCAGAAAATGCATATCTGAGCTTGAAACCCCACGAAAACCAAGATATCGTCGGTTCTGCATATCATACGCACTGTGGAGTGGTGAAAACACCAGATAACGTGTTTCTCGCATTAAATAGCTCGAAACGAGCGATCTCGATGATTAAGCATACTTCGGACAGAAGTCTCACCAAGATTATCGCAGAAATTGCATATCTCAGCTTGAATCCCCACAAAAACCAGGATATCGCTGGTTCTGCATATCAAACGCACTGTGGAGTGCTGAAAACACCAGATAAAGTGTTTCTCGCATTAAATAGCTCGAAAAGTGCGATCTCGATGATTCTGCATACTTCGGACAGAAGTCTCACCAAGATTATCGCAGAAAGTGCATATCTGAGCTTGAAACCCCACGAAAACCAAGATATCGCTGGTTCTGCATATCAAACGCACTGTGGAGTGGTGAAAACAACCAGATAACGTGTTTCTCGCATTAAATAGCTCGAAAAGAGCGATCCCGATGATTCTGCATACTTCTGACAGAAGTCTCACCAAGATCATCGTTGAAAATGCATATCTCAGCTTGATACCCGACGAAAGCCAAGATGTCGCCGGTTCTGCATATCAAACGCACTGTGGAGTGGTGAAAACACCAGATAACGTGTTTCTCGCAATAAATAGCTCGAAACGAGCGATCTAGATGATTCTGCATACTTCTGACTGAAGTCTCACCAATATTATCGCAAAAAATGCATATCTCACCTTGAAACCACACGAAAATCAAGATGATGCCGGTTCTGCATATCACACGCACTGTGGAGTGGTGAAAACAACCAGATAACGTGTTTCTGGCATTAAATAGCTCGAAAAGAGCGATCTAGATGATTCTGCATACTGCTGACAGAAGACTCACCAAGATTATCGCAGAAAATGCATATCTCAGCTGGAAAACCCACGAAAACCAAGATATCGCCGGTTCTGCATTTCAGACGCACTGTGGAGTGGTGAAAAAACCAGAAAGCGTGTTTCTCGCATTAAGTAGCTCGAAAAGAGCGTTCTCGATCATTCTGCATACTTCTCATGGATGAAACACCAAGTTATCGCAGAAAATGCATATTTCAGCTGGAAACCCCACGAAAACGAAGATATCTCCGTTTCTGCATGTCAAACGTACTGTGGATTTGTGAATACACCAGAAAACGTGTTTCTCGCATTAAATAGCTCGAATAGAGCGATCTCGATGATTCTGCATACTTCTGACAGATGTCTCACCAATATTATCACAGAAAATGCATATTTCAGCTTGAATCCCCACGAAAACCCAGATATCGCTGGTTCTGCATATCAAACGCACTGTGGAGTGGTGATAACACCAGATAACGTGTTTCTCGCATTAAACAGTTCGAAACCAGCGATCTCGATGATTAAGCATACTTCGGACAGAAGTCTCACCAAGATTATCGTAAAAAATGCATATCTCAGCTTGAAACCCCACGAAAACCCAGATATCGCTGGTTCTGCATATCAAACGCACTGGGGTGTGGCGAAAACACCAGAAAACGTGTTTCTCGCATTAAATAGCTCGAAAAGAGCGCTCTCGATGATTCTGCATACTTCGGACAGAAGTCTCACCAAGATTATCGCAGAAAACGCATATCTCAGCTTAAATCCCCACGAAACCCAAGATATCGCCGGTTCTGCATATCAGGCGCAATGTGGAGTGGTGAAAACACCAGAAAACGTGTTACTCGCATTAAATAGCTCGAATAGAGCGATCTCGATGATTCTGCATACTTCTGACAGAAGTCTTACCAATATTATCGCAGAAAATGCATATCTCAGCTTGAAACCCGACCGAAACCAAGATATCTCCGTTTCTGCATGTCAAACGTTCTGTTGAGTGTTGAATACACCAGAAAACGTGTTTCTGGCATTAAATAGCTCGAAAAGAGCGATCTAGATGATTCTGCATACTGCTGACAGAAGACTCACCAAGATTATCGCAGAAAATGCATATCTCAGCTGGAAAACCCACGAAAACCAAGATATCGCCGGTTCTGCATATCAGACGCACTGTGGAGTGGTGAAAACAACAGAAAACGTGTTTCTCGCATTAACTAGCTCGAAAAGAGCGTTCTCGATGATTCTGCATACTTCTGCCAGAAGAATCACCAAGATTATCGCAGAAAATGCATGTCTCAGCTTGATACCCGACGAAAACCAAGTTATCGGCGGCTCTACATATCAAACGCACTGTGGAGTGGTCAATACACCAGATAACGTGTTTCCCGCATTAAATAGCTCGAAAAGAGCGATCTCGATGATTCTGCATACTTCGGACAGAGATCTCACCAAGATTATCGCAGAAAATGCATATCTCAGCTTGAAACCCCACGAAAACCAAGACATCTCCGGTTCTGCATATCAAACGCACTGTGGAGTGGTGAAAACACCAGATAACGTGTTTCTCGCATTAAATAGCTCGAAAAGTGCGATCTCGATGATTCTGCAGACTTCGGACAGAAGTCTCACCAAGATTATCGCAGAAAATGTATATCTCAGCTGAAACACCACGAAAACCCAGATATCGCTGGTTCTGCATATCAAACGCACTGTGGTGTGGCGAAAACACCAGAAAACGTGTTTCTCGCATTAACTAGCTCGAAAAGAGCGTTCTCGATGATTCTGCATCCTTCTGCCAGAAGAATCACCAAGATTATCGCAGAAAATGCATGTCTCAGCTTGATACCCGACGAAAACCAAGTTATCGGCGGCTCTACATATCAAACGCACTGTGGAGTGGTCAATACACCAGATAACGTGTTTCCCGCATTAAATAGCTCGAATAGAGCGATCTCGATGATTAAGCATACTTCGGACAGAAGTCTCACCAAGATTATCGTAAAAAATGCTTATCTCAGCTTGAAACCCGACCGAAACCAAGATATCTCCGTTTCTGCATGTCAAACGTTCTGTGGAGTGTTGAATACACCAGAAAACGTGTTCCTCGCATTAAATAGCTCGAAAAGAGCGATCTAGATGATTCTGCATACTGCTGACAGAAGCCTCACCAAGATTATCGCAGAAAATGCATATCTCAGCTGGAAAACCCACGAAAACCAAGATATCGCCGGTTCTGCATTTCAGACGCACTGTGGAGTGGTGAAAAAACAAGGTAACGTGTTTCTCGCGTTAAGTAGCTCGAAAAGAGCGTTCTCGATGATTCTGCATACTTCTCATAGATGAAACAACAAGTTATCGCAGAAAATGCATATTTCAGCTGGTAACCCCACGAAAACCAAGATATCTCCGTTTCTGCATGTCAAACGTACTGTGGATTTGTGAATACACCAGAAAACGTGTTTCTGGCATTAAATAGCTCGAAAAGAGCGATCTAGATGATTCTGCATACTGCTGACAGAAGACTCACCAAGATTATCGCAGAAAATGCATATCTCAGCTGGAAAACCCACGAAAACCAGGATATCGCTGGTTCTGCATATCAAACGCACTGTGGCGTGCTGAAAACACCAGATAACGTGTTTCTCGCATTAAATAGCTCGAATAGAGCGATCTCGATGATTAAGCATACTTCGGACAGAAGTCTCACCAAGATTATCGTAAAAAATGCTTATCTCAGCTTGAAACCCCACAAAAACCAAGATATCGCCGGTTCTGCATATCAAACGCACTGTGGAGTGGTGAAAACACCAGATAACGTGTTTCTCGCATTAAATAGCTCGAAAAGTGCGATCTCGATGATTCTGCATACTTCGGACAGAAGCCTCACCAAGATTATCGCAGAAAATGCATATCTGAGCTTGAAACCCCACGAAAACCAAGATATCGCTGGTTCTGCATATCAAACGCACTGTGGAGTGGTGAAAACACCAGAAAACTTGTTTCTAGCATTAAATAGCTCGAAAAGAGCGATCTCGATGATTCTGCATACTTCGGACAGAAGTCTCACCAAGATTATCGCAGAAAATGCATATCTCAGCTTGAAACCCCACGAAAACCAAGATATCTCCGGTTCTGCATATCCAACGAACTGTGGAGTGGTGAAAACCCCAGAAAACGAGTTTCTCGCATTAAATAGCGCGAAAAGAGCGCTCTCGATGTTTCTGCATACTTCGGACAGATGTCTCACCAAGCTTATCGTAGAAAATGCATATCTCAGCTTGAAACCCGACGAAAACCAAAATATCTCCGGTTCTGCATATCCAACGCTCTGTGGAGTGGTGAAAACACCAGATAACGTGTTTCTCGCAATAAATAGCTCGAAATGAGCGATCTCGATGATTCTGCATACTTCGGACAGAAGTCTCACCAAGATTATCGTAAAAAATGCATATCTGAGCTTGAAACCCCTCGAAAACCAAGATATCACCTGTTCTGCATATCCAACGAACTGTGGTGTGGTGAAAACCCCAGAAAACGTGTTTCTCGCATTAAATAGCTCGAAAAGTGCGATCTCGATGATTCTGCATACTTCGGACAGAAGCCTCACCAAGATTATCGCAGAAAATGCATATCTGATCTTGAAACCCCACGAAAACCAAGATATCGCTGGTTCTGCATATCAAACGCACTGTGGAGTGGTGAAAACACCAGAAAACTTGTTTCTCGCATTAAATAGCTCGAAAAGAGCGCTCTTGATGATTCTGCATACTTCTCATAGATGAAACACGAAGATTATCGCAGAAAATGCATATTTGAGCTGGAAACCCCACGAAAACCCAGATATCGCTGGTTCTGCATATCAAACGCACTGTGGAGTGCTGAAAACACCAGATAACGTGTTTCTCGCATTAAATCGGTCGAAAAGAGCGATCTCGATGTTTCTGCATACTTCGGACAGAGGTCTCACCAAGATTATCGCAGAAAATGCATATCTCAGCTTGAAACCCCACGAAAACCAATATGTCGCCGGTTCTGCATATAAAACGCACTGTGGAGTGGTGAAAACACCAGATATGGTTTTTCTAGCATTAACCAGCTCGAAAAGAGCGATCTCGATGATTCAGCATACTTCGGACAGAAGTCTCACCAAGATTATCGTAAAAAATGCATATCTGAGCTTGAAACCCCTCGAAAACCAAGATATCACCTGTTCTGCATATCCAACGAACTGTGGTGTGGTGAAAACCCCAGAAAACGTGTTTCTCGCATTAAATAGCTCGAAAAGTGCGATCTCGATGATTCTGCATACTTCGGACAGAAGCCTCACCAAGATTATCGCAGAAAATGCATATCTGATCTTGAAACCCCACGAAAACCAAGATATCGCTGGTTCTGCATATCAAACGCACTGTGGAGTGGTGAAAACACCAGAAAACTTGTTTCTCGCATTAAATAGCTCGAAAAGAGCGCTCTTGATGA
Source organism: Anthophora plumipes (assembly GCA_951804975.1). NCBI lineage: Eukaryota > Metazoa > Arthropoda > Insecta > Hymenoptera > Apidae > Anthophora > Anthophora plumipes. Next base: position 262,642 of record CATORF010001004.1, read on the forward strand.
TTCTGCATACTTCTCATAGATGAAACACGAAGATTATCGCAGAAAATGCATATCTGAGCTTGAAACCCCACGAAAACCAAGATATCGCTGGTTCTGCATATCAAACGCACTGTGGAGTGCTGAAAACACCAGATAACGTGTTTCTCGCATTAAATCGGTCGAAAAGAGCGATCTCGATGTTTCTGCATACTTCGGACAGAGGTCTCACCAAGATTATCGCAGAAAATGCATATCTCAGCTTGAAACCCCACGAAAACCAATATGTCGCCGGTTCTGCATATAAAACGCACTGTGGAGTGGTGAAAACACCAGATATGGTTTTTCTAGCATTAACCAGCTCGAAAAGAGCGATCTCGATGATTCTGCATACTTCGGACAGAAGTCTCACCAAGATTATCGCAGAAAATGCATATCTCAGCTTGAAACCCCACGAAAACCAAGATATCTCCGGTTCTGCATATCCAACGAACTGTGGAGTGGTGAAAACCCCAGAAAACGAGTTTCTCGCATTAAATAGCGCGAAAAGAGCGCTCTCGATGTTTCTGCATACTTCGGACAGATGTCTCACCAAGCTTATCGTAGAAAATGCATATCTCAGCTTGAAACCCGACGAAAACCAAAATATCTCCGGTTCTGCATATCCAACGCTCTGTGGAGTGGTGAAAACACCAGATAACGTGTTTCTCGCATTAAATAGCTCGAAATGAGCGATCTCGATGATTCTGCATACTTCGGACAGAAGTCTCACCAAGATTATCGTAAAAAATGCATATCTGAGCTTGAAACCCCTCGAAAACCAAGATATCACCTGTTCTGCATATCCAACGAACTGTGGTGTGGTGAAAACCCCAGAAAACGTGTTTCTCGCATTAAATAGCTCGAAAAGTGCGATCTCGATGATTCTGCATACTTCGGACAGAAGCCTCACCAAGATTATCGCAGAAAATGCATATCTGATCTTGAAACCCCACGAAAACCAAGATATCGCTGGTTCTGCATATCAAACGCACTGTGGAGTGGTGAAAACACCAGAAAACTTGTTTCTCGCATTAAATAGCTCGAAAAGAGCGCTCTTGATGATTCTGCATACTTCTCATAGATGAAACACGAAGAATATCGCAGAAAATGCATATCTGAGCTTGAAACCCCACGAAAACCAAGATATCGCTGGTTCTGCATATCAAACGCACTGTGGAGTGGTGAAAACACCAGAAAACTTGTTTCTCGCATTAAATAGCTCGAAAAGAGCGCTCTTGATGATTCTGCATACTTCTCATAGATGAAACACGAAGATTATCGCAGAAAATGCATATCTCAGCTTGAAACCCCACGAAAACCAAGATATCTCCGGTTCTGCATATCCAACGAACTGTGGAGTGGTGAAAACCCCAGAAAACGAGTTTCTCGCATTAAATAGCTCGAAAAGAGCGCTCTCGATGTTTCTGCATACTTCGGACAGATGTCTCACCAAGCTTATCGTAGAAAATGCATATCTCAGCTTGAAACCCGACGAAAACCAAAATATCTCCGGTTCTGCATATCCAACGCTCTGTGGAGTGGTGAAAACACCAGATAACGTGTTTCTCGCATTAAATAGCTCGAAAAGAGCGCTCTCGATGTTTCTGCATACTTCGGACAGAAGTCTCACCAAGATTATCGCAAACAATGCATATCTCAGCTTGAAACCCCACGAAAACCAATATGTCGCCGGTTCTGCCTATAAAACGCACTGTGGAGTGGTGAAAACACCAGATATGGTTTTTCTCGCATTAACCAGCTCGAAAAGAGCGATCTCGATGATTCTGCATACTTCTCATAGATGAAACACGAAGATTATCGCAGAAAATGCATATCTGAGCTTGAAACCCCACGAAAACCAAGATATCGCTGGTTCTGCATATCAAACGCACTGTGGTGTGGTGAAAACCCCAGAAAACGTGTTTCTCGCATTGAATAGCTCGAAAAGAGCGCTCTTGATGATTCTGCATACTTCTCATAGATGAAACACGAAGATTATCGCAGAAAATGCATATTTGAGCTGGAAACCCCACGAAAACCCAGATATCGCTGGTTCTGCATATCAAACGCACTGTGGAGTGCTGAAAACACCAGATAACGTGTTTCTCGCATTAAATCGGTCGAAAAGAGCGATCTCGATGTTTCTGCATACTTCGGACAGAGGTCTCACCAAGATTATCGCAGAAAATGCATATCTCAGCTTCAAACCCCACGAAATCCAAGATATCTCCGGTTCTGCACACCCAACGAACTGTGGTGTGGTGAAAACCCCAGAAAACGTGTTTCTCGCATTAAATAGCTCGAAAAGAGCGCTCTTGATGATTCTGCATACTTCTCATAGATGAAACACCAAGATTATCGCAGAAAATGCATATTTGAACTGGAAACCCCACGAAAACCCAGATATCGCTGGTTCTGCATATCAAACGCACTGTAGAGTGCTGAAAACACCAGATAACGTGTTTCTCGCATTAAATAGCTCGAAACGAGCGATCTCGATGATTCTGCATACTGCGGACAGAAGTCTCACCAAGATTATCGTAAAAAATGCATATCTCAGCTTCAAACCCCACGAAAACCAAGATATCGCCGGTTCTGCATATCAAACGCACTGTGGAGTGGTGAAAACACCAGATATGGTTTTTCTCGCATTAACCAGCTCGAAAAGAGCGATCTCGATGATTCAGCATACTTCGGACAGAAGTCTCTCCAAGTTTATCGCAGAAAATGCATATCTGATGTTGAAACCCCTCGAAAACCAAGATATCACCTGTTCTGCATATCCAACGAACTGTGGTGTGGTGAAAACCCCAGAAAACGTGTTTCTGGCATTAAATAGCTCGAAAAGAGCGATCTAGATGATTCTGCATACTGCTGACAGAAGACTCACCAAGATTATAGCAGAAAATGCATATCTCAGCTTGAAACCCCTCGAAAACCAAGATATCACCTGTTCTGCATATCCAACGAACTGTGGTGTGGTGAAAACCCCAGAAAACGTGTTTCTCGCATTAAATAGCTCGAAAAGAGCGATCTCGATGATTCTGCACACTTCGAACAGAAGTCTCACCAAGATTATCGCAGACAATGCATATCTCAGCTTGAAACCCCACGAAAACCAAGATATCACCTGGTCTGCATATCCAACGAACTGTGGTGTGGTGAAAACCCCAGAAAACGTGTTTCTGGCATTCAATAGCTCGAAAAGAGCGATCTAGATGATTCTGCATACTGCTGGCAGAAGACTCACCAAGATTATAGCAGAAAATGCATATCTCAGCTGGAAAACCCACGAAAACCAAGATATCGCCGGTTCTGCATTTCAGACGCACTGTGGAGTGGTGAAAAAACCAGAAAACGTGTTTCTCGCATTAAGTAGCACGAAAAGAGCGTTCTCGATGATTCTGCATACTTCTCATAGATGAAACACCAAGATTATCACAGAAAATGCATATATCAGCTGGAAACTCCACGAAAACCAAGTTATCGGCGGCTCTACATATCAAACGCACTGTGGAGTGATCAATACACCAGATAACGTGTTTCCCGCATTAAATAGCTCGAAAAGAGCGATCTCGATTATTCTGCATACATCTGACTGAAGTCTCACCAAGATTATCGCAGAAAATGCTTATCTCAGCTTGAAACCCCACAAAAACCAAGATATCGCCGGTTCTGCATATCAAACGCACTGTGGAGTGGTGAAAACACCAGATAACGTGTTTCTCGCATTAAATAGCTCGAAAAGTGCGATCTCGATGATTCTGCATACTTCGGACAGAAGTCACACCAAGATTATCGCAGGAAATGCATATCTGAGCTTGAAACCCCACGAAAACCAAGATATCGCCGGTTCTGCATTTCAGACGCACTGTGGAGTGGTGAAAAAACCAGAAAACGTGTTTCTCGCATTAAGTAGCACGAAAAGAGCGTTCTCGATGGTTCTGCATACTTCTCATAGATGAAACACCAAGATTATCACAGAAAATGCATATATCAGCTGGAAACTCCACGAAAACCAAGTTATCGGCGGCTCTACATATCAAACGCACTGTGGAGTGATCAATACACCAGATAACGTGTTTCCCGCATTAAATAGCTCGAAAAGAGCGATCTCGATTATTCTGCATACATCTGACTGAAGTCTCACCAAGATTATCGCAGAAAATGCATATCTCAGCTTGAAACCCCACGAAAACCAATATGTCGCCGGTTCTGCCTATAAAACGCACTGTGGAGTGGTGAAAACACCAGATATGGTTTTTCTCGCATTAACCAGCTCGAAAAGAGCGATCTCGATGATTCAGCATACTTCGGACAGAAGTCTCTCCAAGTTTATCGCAGAAAATGCATATCTGAGCTTGAAACCCCTCGAAAACCAAGATATCACCTGTTCTGCATATCCAACGAACTGTGGTGTGGTGAAAACCCCAGAAAACGTGTTTCTCGCATTAAATAGCTCGAAAAGAGCGCTCTTGATGATTCTGCATACTTCTCATAGATGAAACACGAAGATTATCGCAGAAAATGCATATTTGAGCTGGAAACCCCACGAAAACCCAGATATCGCTGGTTCTGCATATCAAACGCACTGTGGAGTGCTGAAAACACCAGATAACGTGTTTCTCGCATTAAATCGGTCGAAAAGAGCGATCTCGATGTTTCTGCATACTTCGGACAGAGGTCTCACCAAGATTATCGCAGAAAATGCATATCTCAGCTTCAAACCCCACGAAATCCAAGATATCTCCGGTTCTGCACACCCAACGAAATGTGGTGTGGTGAAAACCCCAGAAAACGTGTTTCTCGCATTAAATAGCTCGAAAAGAACGCTCTTGATGATTCTGCATACTTCTCATAGATGAAACACCAAGATTATCGCAGAAAATGCATATTTGAACTGGAAACCCCACGAAAACCCAGATATCGCTGGTTCTGCATATCAAACGCACTGTAGAGTGCTGAAAACACCAGATAACGTGTTTCTCGCATTAAATAGCTCGAAACGAGCGATCTCGATGATTCTGCATACTGCGGACAGAAGTCTCACCAAGATTATCGTAAAAAATGCATATCTCAGCTTCAAACCCCACGAAAACCAAGATATCGCCGGTTCTGCATATCAAACGCACTGTGGAGTGGTGAAAACACCAGATATGGTTTTTCTCGCATTAACCAGCTCGAAAAGAGCGATCTCGATGATTCAGCATACTTCGGACAGAAGTCTCTCCAAGTTTATCGCAGAAAATGCATATCTGATGTTGAAACCCCTCGAAAACCAAGATATCACCTGTTCTGCATATCCAACGAACTGTGGTGTGGTGAAAACCCCAGAAAACGTGTTTCTGGCATTAAATAGCTCGAAAAGAGCGATCTAGATGATTCTGCATACTGCTGACAGAAGACTCACCAAGATTATAGCAGAAAATGCATATCTCAGCTGGAAAACCCACGAAAACCAAGATATCGCCGGTTCTGCATTTCAGACGCACTGTGGAGTGGTGAAAACACCAGATAACGTGTTTCTCGCATTAAATAGCTCGAAACGAGCGATCTCGATGATTCTGCATACTTCGGACAGAAGTCTCACCAAGATTATCGTAAAAAATGCATATCTCAGCTTCAAACCCCACGAAAACCAAGATATCGCTGGTTCTGCATATCAAACGCACTGTGGAGTGGTGAAAACACCAGATATGGTTTTTCTCGCATTAACCAGCTCGAATAGAGCGATCTCGATGATTCAGCATACTTCGAACAGAAGTCTCACCAAGATTATCGCAGACAATGCATATCTCAGCTTGAAACCCCTCGAAAACCAAGATATCACCTGTTCTGCATATCCAACGAACTGTGGTGTGGTGAAAACCCCAGAAAACGTGTTTCTCGCGTTAAATAGCTCGAAAAGAGCGATCTCGATGATTCTGCACACTTCGAACAGAAGTCTCACCAAGATTATCGCAGACAATGCATATCTCAGCTTGAAACCCCACGAAAACCAAGATATCACCTGGTCTGCATATCCAACGAACTGTGGTGTGGTGAAAACCCCAGAAAACGTGTTTCTGGCATTCAATAGCTCGAAAAGAGCGATCTAGATGATTCTGCATACTGCTGGCAGAAGACTCACCAAGATTATAGCAGAAAATGCATATCTCAGCTGGAAAACCCACGAAAACCAAGATATCGCCGGTTCTGCATTTCAGACGCACTGTGGAGTGGTGAAAAAACCAGAAAACGTGTTTCTCGCATTAAGTAGCACGAAAAGAGCGTTCTCGATGATTCTGCATACTTCTCATAGATGAAACACCAAGATTATCACAGAAAATGCATATATCAGCTGGAAACTCCACGAAAACCAAGTTATCGGCGGCTCTACATATCAAACGCACTGTGGAGTGATCAATACACCAGATAACGTGTTTCCCGCATTAAATAGCTCGAAAAGAGCGATCTCGATTATTCTGCATACATCTGACTGAAGTCTCACCAAGATTATCGCAGAAAATGCTTATCTCAGCTTGAAACCCCACAAAAACCAAGATATCGCCGGTTCTGCATATCAAACGCACTGTGGAGTGGTGAAAACACCAGATAACGTGTTTCTCGCATTAAATAGCTCGAAAAGTGCGATCTCGATGATTCTGCATACTTCGGACAGAAGTCACACCAAGATTATCGCAGGAAATGCATATCTGAGCTTGAAACCCCACGAAAACCAAGATATCGCCGGTTCTGCATTTCAGACGCACTGTGGAGTGGTGAAAAAACCAGAAAACGTGTTTCTCGCATTAAGTAGCACGAAAAGAGCGTTCTCGATGATTCTGCATACTTCTCATAGATGAAACACCAAGATTATCACAGAAAATGCATATATCAGCTGGAAACTCCACGAAAACCAAGTTATCGGCGGCTCTACATATCAAACGCACTGTGGAGTGATCAATACACCAGATAACGTGTTTCCCGCATTAAATAGCTCGAAAAGAGCGATCTCGATTATTCTGCATACATCTGACTGAAGTCTCACCAAGATTATCGCAGAAAATGCATATCTCAGCTTGAAACCCCACGAAAACCAATATGTCGCCGGTTCTGCCTATAAAACGCACTGTGGAGTGGTGAAAACACCAGATATGGTTTTTCTCGCATTAACCAGCTCGAAAAGAGCGATCTCGATGATTCAGCATACTTCGGACAGAAGTCTCTCCAAGTTTATCGCAGAAAATGCATATCTGAGCTTGAAACCCCTCGAAAACCAAGATATCACCTGTTCTGCATATCCAACGAACTGTGGTGTGGTGAAAACCCCAGAAAACGTGTTTCTCGCATTAAATAGCTCGAAAAGAGCGCTCTTGATGATTCTGCATACTTCTCATAGATGAAACACGAAGATTATCGCAGAAAATGCATATTTGAGCTGGAAACCCCACGAAAACCCAGATATCGCTGGTTCTGCATATCAAACGCACTGTAGAGTGCTGAAAACACCAGATAACGTGTTTCTCGCATTAAATAGCTCGAAACGAGCGATCTCGATGATTCTGCATACTGCGGACAGAAGTCTCACCAAGATTATCGTAAAAAATGCATATCTCAGCTTCAAACCCCACGAAAACCAAGATATCGCTGGTTCTGCATATCAAACGCACTGTGGAGTGGTGAAAACACCAGATATGGTTTTTCTCTCATTAACCAGCTCGAATAGAGCGATCTCGATGATTCAGCATACTTCGGACAGAAGTCTCTCCAAGTTTATCGCAGACACTGCATATCTGAGCTTGAAACCCCTCGAAAACCAAGATATCACCTGTTCTGCATATCCAACGAACTGTGGTGTGGTGAAAACCCCAGAAAACGTGTTTCTCGCATTAAATAGCTCGAAAAGAGCGATCTCGATGATTCTGCACACTTCGAACAGAAGTCTCACCAAGATTATCGCAGACAATGCATATCTCAGCTTGAAACCCCACGAAAACCAAGATGTCGCCGGTTCTGCATATCATACGCACTGTGGAGTGGTGAAAACACCAGACAACGTGTTTCTCGCATTAAATTGATCGAAAAGTGCGATCTCGATGATTCTGCATACTTCTAACAGAAGTCTCACCATGATTATCGCAGAAAATGCATATCTCTGCTAGAAACCCCACGAAAACCAAGATATCTCCTGTTCTGCATATCCAACGAACTGTGGAGTGGTGAAAAGCCCAGAAAACGTGTTTCTCGCATTAAATAGCTCGAAAACTACGATCTCGATGACTGTGCATACTTCGGACAGAAATCTCACCAAGATTATCGCAGAAAATGCATATCTGAGCTTGAAACCCCAGGAAAACCAAGATATCGTCGGTTCTGCATATCATACGCACTGTGGAGTGGTGATAACACCAGATAACGTGTTTCTCGCATTAAATAGCACGATACGAGCGATCTCGATGATTAAGCATACTTCGGACAGAAGTCTCACCAAGATTATCGCAGAAATTGCATATCTCAGCTTGAATCCCCACGAAAACCAGGATATCGCTGGTTCTGCATATCAAACGCACTGTGGAGTGCTGAAAACACCAGATAACGTGTTTCTCGCATTAAATAGCACGATACGAGCGATCTCGATGATAAAGCATACTTCGGACAGAAGTCTCACCAAGATTATCGCAGAAATTGCATATCTCGGCTTGAATCCCCACGAAAACCAGGATATCACCTGTTCTGCATATCCAACGAACTGTGGTGTGGTGAAAACACCAGAAAACTTGTTTCTAGCATTAAATAGCTCGAAAAGAGCGATCTCGATGATTCTGCATACTTCGGACAGAAGTCTCACTAAGATTATCGCAGAAAATGCATATCTCAGCTTGAAACCCCACGAAAACCAAGATATCTCCGGTTCTGCATATCCAACGAACTGTGGAGTGGTGAAAACCCCAGAAAACGAGTTTCTCGCATTAAATAGCTCGAAAAGAGCGCTCTCGATGTTTCTGCATACTTCGGACAGATGTCTCACCAAGCTTATCGTAGAAAATGCATATCTCAGCTTGAAACCCGACGAAAACCAAAATATCTCCGGTTCTGCATATCCAACGCTCTGTGGAGTGGTGAAAACACCAGATAACGTGTTTCTCGCATTAAATAGCTCGAAATGAGCGATCTCGATGATTCTGCATACTTCGGACAGAAGTCTCACCAAGATTATCGTAAAAAATGCATATCTGAGCTTGAAACCCCTCGAAAACCAAGATATCACCTGTTCTGCATATCCAACGAACTGTGGTGTGGTGAAAACCCCAGAAAACGTGTTTCTCGCATTAAATAGCTCGAAAAGTGCGATCTCGATGATTCTGCATACTTCGGACAGAAGCCTCACCAAGATTATCGCAGAAAATGCATATCTGATCTTGAAACCCCACGAAAACCAAGATATCGCTGGTTCTGCATATCAAACGCACTGTGGAGTGGTGAAAACACCAGAAAACTTGTTTCTAGCATTAAATAGCTCGAAAAGAGCGATCTCGATGATTCTGCATACTTCGGACAGAAGTCTCACCAAGATTATCGCAGAAAATGCATATCTCAGCTTGAAACCCCACGAAAACCAAGATATCTCCAGTTCTGCATATCCAACGAACTGTGGAGTGGTGAAAACCCCAGAAAACGAGTTTCTCGCATTAAATAGCTCGAAAAGAGCGCTCTCGATGTTTCTGCATACTTCGGACAGAAGTCTCACCAAGATTATCGCAGACAATGCATATCTCAGCTTGAAACCCCACGAAAACCAATATGTCGCCGGTTCTGCATATAAAACGCACTGTGGAGTGGTGAAAACACCAGATATGGTTTTTCTCGCATTAACCAGCTCGGAAAGAGCGATCTCGATGATTCAGCATACTTCGGACAGAAGTCTCTCCAAGTTTATCGCAGAAAATGCATATCTGAGCTTGAAACCCCTCGAAAACCAAGATATCACCTGTTCTGCATATCCAACGAACTGTGGTGTGGTGAAAACCCCAGAAAACGTGTTTCTCGCATTAAATAGCTCGAAAAGAGCGCTCTTGATGATTCTGCATACTTCTCATAGATGAAACACGAAGATTATTGCAGAAAATGCATATTTGAGCTGGTAACCCCACGAAAACCCAGATATCGCTGGTTCTGCATATCAAACGCACTGTGGAGTGCTGAAAACACCAGATAACGTGTTTCTCGCATTAAATCGGTCGAAAAGAGCGATCTCGATGTTTCTGCATACTTCGGACAGAGGTCTCACCAAGATTATCGCAGAAAATGCATATCTCAGCTTCAAACCCCACGAAATCCAAGATATCTCCGGTTCTGCACACCCAACGAACTGTGGTGTGGTGAAAACCCCAGAAAACGTGTTTCTCGCATTAAATAGCTCGAAAAGAGCGCTCTTGATGATTCTGCATACTTCTCATAGATGAAACACCAAGATTATCGCAGAAAATGCATATTTGAACTGGAAACCCCACGAAAACCCAGATATCGCTGGTTCTGCATATCAAACGCACTGTAGAGTGCTGAAAACACCAGATAACGTGTTTCTCGCATTAAATAGCTCGAAACGAGCGATCTCGATGATTCTGCATACTGCGGACAGAAGTCTCACCAAGATTATCGTAAAAAATGCATATCTCAGCTTCAAACCCCACGAAAACCAAGATATCGCCGGTTCTGCATATCAAACGCACTGTGGAGTGGTGAAAACACCAGATATGGTTTTTCTCGCATTAACCAGCTCGGAAAGAGCGATCTCGATGATTCAGCATACTTCGGACAGAAGTCTCTCCAAGTTTATCGCAGAAAATGCATATCTGATGTTGAAACCCCTCGAAAACCAAGGTATCACCTGTTCTGCATATCCAACGAACTGTGGTGTGGTGAAAACCCCAGAAAACGTGTTTCTGGCATTAAATAGCTCGAAAAGAGCGATCTAGATGATTCTGCATACTGCTGACAGAAGACTCACCAAGATTATAGCAGAAAATGCATATCTCAGCTGGAAAACCCACGAAAACCAAGATATCGCTGGTTCTGCATATCAAACGCACTGCGGAGTGGTGAAAACACCAGATATGGTTTTTCTCGCATTAACCAGCTCGAATAGAGCGATCTCGATGATTCTGCACACTTCGAACAGAAGTCTCACCAAGATTATCGCAGACAATGCATATCTCAGCTTGAAACCCCACGAAAACCAAGATGTCGCCGGTTCTGCATATCATACGCACTGTGGAGTGGTGAAAACACCAGACAACGTGTTTCTCGCATTAAATTGATCGAAAAGTGCGATCTCGATGATTCTGCATACTTCTAACAGAAGTCTCACCATGATTATCGCAGAAAATGCATATCTCTGCTAGAAACCCCACGAAAACCAAGATATCTCCTGTTCTGCATATCCAACGAACTGTGGAGTGGTGAAAAGCCCAGAAAACGTGTTTCTCGCATTAAATAGCTCGAAAACTACGATCTCGATGACTGTGCATACTTCGGACAGAAATCTCACCAAGATTATCGCAGAAAATGCATATCTGAGCTTGAAACCCCAGGAAAACCAAGATATCGTCGGTTCTGCATATCATACGCACTGTGGAGTGGTGAAAACACCAGATAACGTGTTTCTCGCATTAAATAGCACGATACGAGCGATCTCGATGATTAAGCATACTTCGGACAGAAGTCTCACCAAGATTATCGCAGAAATTGCATATCTCAGCTTGAATCCCCACGAAAACCAGGATATCGCTGGTTCTGCATATCAAACGCACTGTGGAGTGCTGAAAACACCAGATAACGTGTTTCTCGCATTAAATAGCACGATACGAGCGATCTCGATGATAAAGCATACTTCGGACAGAAGTCTCACCAAGATTATCGCAGAAATTGCATATCTCGGCTTGAATCCCCACGAAAACCAGGATATCACCTGTTCTGCATATCCAACGAACTGTGGTGTGGTGAAAACACCAGAAAACTTGTTTCTAGCATTAAATAGCTCGAAAAGAGCGATCTCGATGATTCTGCATACTTCGGACAGAAGTCTCACCAAGATTATCGCAGAAAATGCATATCTCAGCTTGAAACCCCACGAAAACCAAGATATCTCCGGTTCTGCATATCCAACGAACTGTGGAGTGGTGAAAACCCCAGAAAACGAGTTTCTCGCATTAAATAGCTCGAAAAGAGCGCTCTCGATGTTTCTGCATACTTCGGACAGATGTCTCACCAAGCTTATCGTAGAAAATGCATATCTCAGCTTGAAACCCGACGAAAACCAAAATATCTCCGGTTCTGCATATCCAACGCTCTGTGGAGTGGTGAAAACACCAGATAACGTGTTTCTCGCATTAAATAGCTCGAAATGAGCGATCTCGATGATTCTGCATACTTCGGACAGAAGTCTCACCAAGATTATCGTAAAAAATGCATATCTGAGCTTGAAACCCCTCGAAAACCAAGATATCACCTGTTCTGCATATCCAACGAACTGTGGTGTGGTGAAAACCCCAGAAAACGTGTTTCTCGCATTAAATAGCTCGAAAAGTGCGATCTCGATGATTCTGCATACTTCGGACAGAAGCCTCACCAAGATTATCGCAGAAAATGCATATCTGATCTTGAAACCCCACGAAAACCAAGATATCGCTGGTTCTGCATATCAAACGCACTGTGGAGTGGTGAAAACACCAGAAAACTTGTTTCTAGCATTAAATAGCTCGAAAAGAGCGATCTCGATGATTCTGCATACTTCGGACAGAAGTCTCACCAAGATTATCGCAGAAAATGCATATCTCAGCTTGAAACCCCACGAAAACCAAGATATCTCCAGTTCTGCATATCCAACGAACTGTGGAGTGGTGAAAACCCCAGAAAACGAGTTTCTCGCATTAAATAGCTCGAAACGAGCGATCTCGATGATTCTGCATACTGCGGACAGAAGTCTCACCAAGATTATCGTAAAAAATGCATATCTCAGCTTGAAACCCCACGAAAACCAATATGTCGCCGGTTCTGCCTATAAAACGCACTGTGGAGTGGTGAAAACACCAGATATGGTTTTTCTCGCATTAACCAGCTCGAAAAGAGCGATCTCGATGATTCAGCATACTTCGGACAGAAGTCTCTCCAAGTTTATCGCAGAAAATGCATATCTGAGCTTGAAACCCCTCGAAAACCAAGATATCACCTGTTCTGCATATCCAACGAACTGTGGTGTGGTGAAAACCCCAGAAAACGTGTTTCTCGCATTAAATAGCTCGAAAAGAGCGCTCTTGATGATTCTGCATACTTCTCATAGATGAAACACGAAGATTATCGCAGAAAATGCATATTTGAGCTGGAAACCCCACGAAAACCCAGATATCGCTGGTTCTGCATATCAAACGCACTGTAGAGTGCTGAAAACACCAGATAACGTGTTTCTCGCATTAAATAGCTCGAAACGAGCGATCTCGATGATTCTGCATACTGCGGACAGAAGTCTCACCAAGATTATCGTAAAAAATGCATATCTCAGCTTCAAACCCCACGAAAACCAAGATATCGCTGGTTCTGCATATCAAACGCACTGTGGAGTGGTGAAAACACCAGATATGGTTTTTCTCTCATTAACCAGCTCGAATAGAGCGATCTCGATGATTCAGCATACTTCGGACAGAAGTCTCTCCAAGTTTATCGCAGACACTGCATATCTGAGCTTGAAACCCCTCGAAAACCAAGATATCACCTGTTCTGCATATCCAACGAACTGTGGTGTGGTGAAAACCCCAGAAAACGTGTTTCTCGCATTAAATAGCTCGAAAAGAGCGATCTCGATGATTCTGCACACTTCGAACAGAAGTCTCACCAAGATTATCGCAGACAATGCATATCTCAGCTTGAAACCCCACGAAAACCAAGATGTCGCCGGTTCTGCATATCATACGCACTGTGGAGTGGTGAAAACACCAGACAACGTGTTTCTCGCATTAAATTGATCGAAAAGTGCGATCTCGATGATTCTGCATACTTCTAACACAAGTCTCACCATGATTATCGCAGAAAATGCATATCTCTGCTAGAAACCCCACGAAAACCAAGATATCTCCTGTTCTGCATATCCAACGAACTGTGGAGTGGTGAAAAGCCCAGAAAACGTGTTTCTCGCATTAAATAGCTCGAAAACTACGATCTCGATGACTGTGCATACTTCGGACAGAAATCTCACCAAGATTATCGCAGAAAATGCATATCTGAGCTTGAAACCCCAGGAAAACCAAGATATCGTCGGTTCTGCATATCATACGCACTGTGGAGTGGTGATAACACCAGATAACGTGTTTCTCGCATTAAATAGCACGATACGAGCGATCTCGATGATTAAGCATACTTCGGACAGAAGTCTCACCAAGATTATCGCAGAAATTGCATATCTCAGCTTGAATCCCCACGAAAACCAGGATATCGCTGGTTCTGCATATCAAACGCACTGTGGAGTGCTGAAAACACCAGATAACGTGTTTCTCGCATTAAATAGCACGATACGAGCGATCTCGATGATAAAGCATACTTCGGACAGAAGTCTCACCAAGATTATCGCAGAAATTGCATATCTCGGCTTGAATCCCCACGAAAACCAGGATATCACCTGTTCTGCATATCCAACGAACTGTGGTGTGGTGAAAACACCAGAAAACTTGTTTCTAGCATTAAATAGCTCGAAAAGAGCGATCTCGATGATTCTGCATACTTCGGACAGAAGTCTCACCAAGATTATCGCAGAAAATGCATATCTCAGCTTGAAACCCCACGAAAACCAAGATATCTCCGGTTCTGCATATCCAACGAACTGTGGAGTGGTGAAAACCCCAGAAAACGAGTTTCTCGCATTAAATAGCTCGAAAAGAGCGCTCTCGATGTTTCTGCATACTTCGGACAGATGTCTCACCAAGCTTATCGTAGAAAATGCATATCTCAGCTTGAAACCCGACGAAAACCAAAATATCTCCGGTTCTGCATATCCAACGCTCTGTGGAGTGGTGAAAACACCAGATAACGTGTTTCTCGCATTAAATAGCTCGAAATGAGCGATCTCGATGATTCTGCATACTTCGGACAGAAGTCTCACCAAGATTATCGTAAAAAATGCATATCTGAGCTTGAAACCCCTCGAAAACCAAGATATCACCTGTTCTGCATATCCAACGAACTGTGGTGTGGTGAAAACCCCAGAAAACGTGTTTCTCGCATTAAATAGCTCGAAAAGTGCGATCTCGATGATTCTGCATACTTCGGACAGAAGCCTCACCAAGATTATCGCAGAAAATGCATATCTGATCTTGAAACCCCACGAAAACCAAGATATCGCTGGTTCTGCATATCAAACGCACTGTGGAGTGGTGAAAACACCAGAAAACTTGTTTCTAGCATTAAATAGCTCGAAAAGAGCGATCTCGATGATTCTGCATACTTCGGACAGAAGTCTCACCAAGATTATCGCAGAAAATGCATATCTCAGCTTGAAACCCCACGAAAACCAAGATATCTCCAGTTCTGCATATCCAACGAACTGTGGAGTGGTGAAAACCCCAGAAAACGAGTTTCTCGCATTAAATAGCTCGAAAAGAGCGCTCTCGATGTTTCTGCATACTTCGGACAGAAGTCTCACCAAGATTATCGCAGACAATGCATATCTCAGCTTGAAACCCCACGAAAACCAATATGTCGCCGGTTCTGCATATAAAACGCACTGTGGAGTGGTGAAAACACCAGATATGGTTTTTCTCGCATTAACCAGCTCGGAAAGAGCGATCTCGATGATTCAGCATACTTCGGACAGAAGTCTCTCCAAGTTTATCGCAGAAAATGCATATCTGAGCTTGAAACCCCTCGAAAACCAAGATATCACCTGTTCTGCATATCCAACGAACTGTGGTGTGGTGAAAACCCCAGAAAACGTGTTTCTCGCATTAAATAGCTCGAAAAGAGCGCTCTTGATGATTCTGCATACTTCTCATAGATGAAACACGAAGATTATTGCAGAAAATGCATATTTGAGCTGGTAACACCACGAAAACCCAGATATCGCTGGTTCTGCATATCAAACGCACTGTGGAGTGCTGAAAACACCAGATAACGTGTTTCTCGCATTAAATCGGTCGAAAAGAGCGATCTCGATGTTTCTGCATACTTCGGACAGAGGTCTCACCAAGATTATCGCAGAAAATGCATATCTCAGCTTCAAACCCCACGAAATCCAAGATATCTCCGGTTCTGCACACCCAACGAACTGTGGTGTGGTGAAAACCCCAGAAAACGTGTTTCTCGCATTAAATAGCTCGAAAAGAGCGCTCTTGATGATTCTGCATACTTCTCATAGATGAAACACCAAGATTATCGCAGAAAATGCATATTTGAACTGGAAACCCCACGAAAACCCAGATATCGCTGGTTCTGCATATCAAACGCACTGTAGAGTGCTGAAAACAACAGATAACGTGTTTCTCGCATTAAATAGCTCGAAACGAGCGATCTCGATGATTCTGCATACTGCGGACAGAAGTCTCACCAAGATTATCGTAAAAAATGCATATCTCAGCTTCAAACCCCACGAAAACCAAGATATCGCCGGTTCTGCATATCAAACGCACTGTGGAGTGGTGAAAACACCAGATATGGTTTTTCTCGCATTAACCAGCTCGGAAAGAGCGATCTCGATGATTCAGCATACTTCGGACAGAAGTCTCTCCAAGTTTGTCGCAGAAAATGCATATCTGATGTTGAAACCCCTCGAAAACCAAGATATCACCTGTTCTGCATATCCAACGAACTGTGGTGTGGTGAAAACCCCAGAAAACGTGTTTCTGGCATTAAATAGCTCGAAAAGAGCGATCTAGATGATTCTGCATACTGCTGACAGAAGACTCACCAAGATTATAGCAGAAAATGCATATCTCAGCTGGAAAACCCACGAAAACCAAGATATCGCTGGTTCTGCATATCAAACGCACTGCGGAGTGGTGAAAACACCAGATATGGTTTTTCTCGCATTAACCAGCTCGAATAGAGCGATCTCGATGATTCAGCATACTTCGGACAGAAGTCTCTCCAAGTTTATCGCAGAAACTGCATATCTGAGCTTGAAACCCCTCGAAAACCAAGATATCACCTGTTCTGCATATCCAACGAACTGTGGTGTGGTGAAAACCCCAGAAAACGTGTTTCTCGCATTAAATAGCTCGAAAAGAGCGATCTCGATGATTCTGCACACTTCGAACAGAAGTCTCACCAAGATTATCGCAGAAAATGCATATCTCAGCTTGAAACCCCACGAAAACCAAGATATCTCCGGTTCTGCATATCCAACGAACTGTGGAGTGGTGAAAACCCCAGAAAACGAGTTTCTCGCATTAAATAGCTCGAAAAGAGCGCTCTCGATGTTTCTGCATACTTCGGACAGATGTCTCACCAAGCTTATCGTAGAAAATGCATATCTCAGCTTGAAACCCGACGAAAACCAAAATATCTCCGGTTCTGCATATCCAACGCTCTGTGGAGTGGTGAAAACACCAGATAACGTGTTTCTCGCATTAAATAGCTCGAAATGAGCGATCTCGATGATTCTGCATACTTCGGACAGAAGTCTCACCAAGATTATCGTAAAAAATGCATATCTGAGCTTGAAACCCCTCGAAAACCAAGATATCACCTGTTCTGCATATCCAACGAACTGTGGTGTGGTGAAAACCCCAGAAAACGTGTTTCTCGCATTAAATAGCTCGAAAAGTGCGATCTCGATGATTCTGCATACTTCGGACAGAAGCCTCACCAAGATTATCGCAGAAAATGCATATCTGATCTTGAAACCCCACGAAAACCAAGATATCGCTGGTTCTGCATATCAAACGCACTGTGGAGTGGTGAAAACACCAGAAAACTTGTTTCTAGCATTAAATAGCTCGAAAAGAGCGATCTCGATGATTCTGCATACTTCGGACAGAAGTCTCACCAAGATTATCGCAGAAAATGCATATCTCAGCTTGAAACCCCACGAAAACCAAGATATCTCCAGTTCTGCATATCCAACGAACTGTGGAGTGGTGAAAACCCCAGAAAACG
This sequence comes from Anthophora plumipes, assembly GCA_951804975.1. Lineage (NCBI taxonomy): Eukaryota > Metazoa > Arthropoda > Insecta > Hymenoptera > Apidae > Anthophora > Anthophora plumipes. Next base: position 280,780 of record CATORF010001004.1, read on the forward strand.
AGTTTCTCGCATTAAATATCTCGAAAAGAGCGCTCTCGATGTTTCTGCATACTTCGGACAGAAGTCTCACCAAGATTATCGCAGACAATGCATATCTCAGCTTGAAACCCCACGAAAACCAATATGTCGCCGGTTCTGCATATAAAACGCACTGTGGAGTGGTGAAAACACCAGATATGGTTTTTCTCGCATTAACCAGCTCGGAAAGAGCGATCTCGATGATTCAGCATACTTCGGACAGAAGTCTCTCCAAGTTTATCGCAGAAAATGCATATCTGAGCTTGAAACCCCTCGAAAACCAAGATATCACCTGTTCTGCATATCCAACGAACTGTGGTGTGGTGAAAACCCCAGAAAACGTGTTTCTCGCATTAAATAGCTCGAAAAGAGCGCTCTTGATGATTCTGCATACTTCTCATAGATGAAACACGAAGATTATTGCAGAAAATGCATATTTGAGCTGGTAACCCCACGAAAACCCAGATATCGCTGGTTCTGCATATCAAACGCACTGTGGAGTGCTGAAAACACCAGATAACGTGTTTCTCGCATTAAATCGGTCGAAAAGAGCGATCTCGATGTTTCTGCATACTTCGGACAGAGGTCTCACCAAGATTATCGCAGAAAATGCATATCTCAGCTTCAAACCCCACGAAATCCAAGATATCTCCGGTTCTGCACACCCAACGAACTGTGGTGTGGTGAAAACCCCAGAAAACGTGTTTCTCGCATTAAATAGCTCGAAAAGAGCGCTCTTGATGATTCTGCATACTTCTCATAGATGAAACACCAAGATTATCGCAGAAAATGCATATTTGAAATGGAAACCCCACGAAAACCCAGATATCGCTGGTTCTGCATATCAAACGCACTGTAGAGTGCTGAAAACACCAGATAACGTGTTTCTCGCATTAAATAGCTCGAAACGAGCGATCTCGATGATTCTGCATACTGCGGACAGAAGTCTCACCAAGATTATCGTAAAAAATGCATATCTCAGCTTCAAACCCCACGAAAACCAAGATATCGCCGGTTCTGCATATCAAACGCACTGTGGAGTGGTGAAAACACCAGATATGGTTTTTCTCGCATTAACCAGCTCGGAAAGAGCGATCTCGATGATTCAGCATACTTCGGACAGAAGTCTCTCCAAGTTTATCGCAGAAAATGCATATCTGATGTTGAAACCCCTCGAAAACCAAGGTATCACCTGTTCTGCATATCCAACGAACTGTGGTGTGGTGAAAACCCCAGAAAACGTGTTTCTGGCATTAAATAGCTCGAAAAGAGCGATCTAGATGATTCTGCATACTGCTGACAGAAGACTCACCAAGATTATAGCAGAAAATGCATATCTCAGCTGGAAAACCCACGAAAACCAAGATATCGCTGGTTCTGCATATCAAACGCACTGCGGAGTGGTGAAAACACCAGATATGGTTTTTCTCGCATTAACCAGCTCGAATAGAGCGATCTCGATGATTCTGCACACTTCGAACAGAAGTCTCACCAAGATTATCGCAGACAATGCATATCTCAGCTTGAAACCCCACGAAAACCAAGATGTCGCCGGTTCTGCATATCATACGCACTGTGGAGTGGTGAAAACACCAGACAACGTGTTTCTCGCATTAAATTGATCGAAAAGTGCGATCTCGATGATTCTGCATACTTCTAACAGAAGTCTCACCATGATTATTGCAGAAAATGCATATCTCTGCTAGAAACCCCACGAAAACCAAGATATCTCCTGTTCTGCATATCCAACGAACTGTGGAGTGGTGAAAAGCCCAGAAAACGTGTTTCTCGCATTAAATAGCTCGAAAACTACGATCTCGATGACTGTGCATACTTCGGACAGAAATCTCACCAAGATTATCGCAGAAAATGCATATCTGAGCTTGAAACCCCAGGAAAACCAAGATATCGTCGGTTCTGCATATCATACGCACTGTGGAGTGGTGAAAACACCAGATAACGTGTTTCTCGCATTAAATAGCACGATACGAGCGATCTCGATGATTAAGCATACTTCGGACAGAAGTCTCACCAAGATTATCGCAGAAATTGCATATCTCAGCTTGAATCCCCACGAAAACCAGGATATCGCTGGTTCTGCATATCAAACGCACTGTGGAGTGCTGAAAACACCAGATAACGTGTTTCTCGCATTAAATAGCACGATACGAGCGATCTCGATGATAAAGCATACTTCGGACAGAAGTCTCACCAAGATTATCGCAGAAATTGCATATCTCGGCTTGAATCCCCACGAAAACCAGGATATCACCTGTTCTGCATATCCAACGAACTGTGGTGTGGTGAAAACCCCAGAAAACGTGTTTCTCGCATTAAATAGCTCGAAAAGTGCGATCTCGATGATTCTGCATACTTCGGACAGAAGCCTCACCAAGATTATCGCAGAAAATGCATATCTGATCTTGAAACCCCACGAAAACCAAGATATCGCTGGTTCTGCATATCAAACGCACTGTGGAGTGGTGAAAACACCAGAAAACTTGTTTCTAGCATTAAATAGCTCGAAAAGAGCGATCTCGATGATTCTGCATACTTCGGACAGAAGTCTCACCAAGATTATCGCAGAAAATGCATATCTCAGCTTGAAACCCCACGAAAACCAAGATATCTCCAGTTCTGCATATCCAACGAACTGTGGAGTGGTGAAAACCCCAGAAAACGAGTTTCTCGCATTAAATAGCTCGAAAAGAGCGCTCTCGATGTTTCTGCATACTTCGGACAGAAGTCTCACCAAGATTATCGCAGACAATGCATATCTCAGCTTGAAACCCCACGAAAACCAATATGTCGCCGGTTCTGCATATAAAACGCACTGTGGAGTGGTGAAAACACCAGATATGGTTTTTCTCGCATTAACCAGCTCGGAAAGAGCGATCTCGATGATTCAGCATACTTCGGACAGAAGTCTCTCCAAGTTTATCGCAGAAAATGCATATCTGAGCTTGAAACCCCTCGAAAACCAAGATATCACCTGTTCTGCATATCCAACGAACTGTGGTGTGGTGAAAACCCCAGAAAACGTGTTTCTCGCATTAAATAGCTCGAAAAGAGCGCTCTTGATGATTCTGCATACTTCTCATAGATGAAACACGAAGATTATTGCAGAAAATGCATATTTGAGCTGGTAACCCCACGAAAACCCAGATATCGCTGGTTCTGCATATCAAACGCACTGTGGAGTGCTGAAAACACCAGATAACGTGTTTCTCGCATTAAATCGGTCGAAAAGAGCGATCTCGATGTTTCTGCATACTTCGGACAGAGGTCTCACCAAGATTATCGCAGAAAATGCATATCTCAGCTTCAAACCCCACGAAATCCAAGATATCTCCGGTTCTGCACACCCAACGAACTGTGGTGTGGTGAAAACCCCAGAAAACGTGTTTCTCGCATTAAATAGCTCGAAAAGAGCGCTCTTGATGATTCTGCATACTTCTCATAGATGAAACACCAAGATTATCGCAGAAAATGCATATTTGAACTGGAAACCCCACGAAAACCCAGATATCGCTGGTTCTGCATATCAAACGCACTGTAGAGTGCTGAAAACACCAGATAACGTGTTTCTCGCATTAAATAGCTCGAAACGAGCGATCTCGATGATTCTGCATACTGCGGACAGAAGTCTCACCAAGATTATCGTAAAAAATGCATATCTCAGCTTCAAACCCCACGAAAACCAAGATATCGCCGGTTCTGCATATCAAACGCACTGTGGAGTGGTGAAAACACCAGATATGGTTTTTCTCGCATTAACCAGCTCGGAAAGAGCGATCTCGATGATTCAGCATACTTCGGACAGAAGTCTCTCCAAGTTTATCGCAGAAAATGCATATCTGATGTTGAAACCCCTCGAAAACCAAGATATCACCTGTTCTGCATATCCAACGAACTGTGGTGTGGTGAAAACCCCAGAAAACGTGTTTCTGGCATTAAATAGCTCGAAAAGAGCGATCTAGATGATTCTGCATACTGCTGACAGAAGACTCACCAAGATTATAGCAGAAAATGCATATCTCAGCTGGAAAACCCATGAAAACCAAGATATCGCTGGTTCTGCATATCAAACGCACTGCGGAGTGGTGAAAACACCAGATATGGTTTTTCTCGCATTAACCAGCTCGAATAGAGCGATCTCGATGATTCAGCATACTTCGGACAGAAGTCTCTCCAAGTTTATCGCAGAAACTGCATATCTGAGCTTGAAACCCCTCGAAAACCAAGATATCACCTGTTCTGCATATCCAACGAACTGTGGTGTGGTGAAAACCCCAGAAAACGTGTTTCTCGCATTAAATAGCTCGAAAAGAGCGATCTCGATGATTCTGCACACTTCGAACAGAAGTCTCACCAAGATTATCGCAGACAATGCATATCTCAGCTTGAAACCCCACGAAAACCAAGATATCACCTGGTCTGCATATCCAACGAACTGTGGTGTGGTGAAAACCCCAGAAAACGTGTTTCTGGCATTCAATAGCTCGAAAAGAGCGATCTAGATGATTCTGCATACTGCTGACAGAAGACTCACCAAGATTATAGCAGAAAATGCATATCTCAGCTGGAAAACCCACGAAAACCAAGATATCGCCGGTTCTGCATTTCAGACGCACTGTGGAGTGGTGAAAAAACCAGAAAACGTGTTTCTCGCATTAAGTAGCACGAAAAGAGCGTTCTCGATGATTCTGCATACTTCTCATAGATGAAACACCAAGATTATCACAGAAAATGCATATATCAGCTGGAAACTCCACGAAAACCAAGTTATCGGCGGCTCCACATATCAAACGCACTGTGGAGTGATCAATACACCAGAAAACGTGTTTCTCGCATTAAATAGCTCGAAAAGAGCGATCTCGATGATTCTGCACACTTCGAACAGAAGTCTCACCAAGATTATCGCAGACAATGCATATCTCAGCTTGAAACCCCACGAAAACCAAGATGTCGCCGGTTCTGCATATCATACGCACTGTGGAGTGGTGAAAACACCAGACAACGTGTTTCTCGCATTAAATTGATCGAAAAGTGCGATCTCGATGATTCTGCATACATCGGACAGAAGTCTCACCAAGATTATCGTAAAAAATGCATATCTCAGCTTCAAACCCCACGAAAACCAAGATATCGCTGGTTCTGCATATCAAACGCACTGTGGAGTGGTGAAAACACCAGATATGGTTTTTCTCGCATTAACCAGCTCGAATAGAGCGATCTCGATGATTCAGCATACTTCGGACAGAAGTCTCTCCAAGTTTATCGCAGAAACTGCATATCTGAGCTTGAAACCCCTCGAAAACCAAGATATCACCTGTTCTGCATATCCAACGAACTGTGGTGTGGTGAAAACCCCAGAAAACGTGTTTCTCGCATTAAATAGCTCGAAAAGAGCGATCTCGATGATTCTGCACACTTCGAACAGAAGTCTCACCAAGATTATCGCAGACAATGCATATCTCAGCTTGAAACCCCACGAAAACCAAGATGTCGCCGGTTCTGCATATCATACGCACTGTGGAGTGGTGAAAACACCAGACAACGTGTTTCTCGCATTAAATTGATCGAAAAGTGCGATCTCGATGATTCTGCATACTTCTAACAGAAGTCTCACCAAGATTATTGCAGAAAATGCATATCTCAGCTTGAAACACGACGAAAACCAAAATATCGCTGGTTCTGCATATCAAACGCACTGTGGAGTGGTGAAAACACCAGATAACGTGTTTCTCGCATTAAATAGCTCGAAAAGAGCGATTTAGATGATTCAGCATACTTCGGACAGAAGTCTCACCAAGATTATCGCAGAAAATGCATATCTCAGCTTGAAACCCCACGAAAACCAAGATATCTCCGGTTCTGCATATCCAACGAACTGTGGAGTGGTGAAAACCCCAGAAAACGAGTTTCTCGCATTAAACAGCTCGAAAAGAGCGCTCTCGATGTTTCTGCATACTTCGGACAGATGTCTCACCAATCTTATCGTAGAAAATGCATATCTCAGCTTGAAACCCGACGAAAACCAAAATATCACCGGTTCTGCATATCCAACGCACTGTGGAGTGGTGAAAACACCAGATAACATGTTTCTCGCATTAAATAGCTCCAAACGAGCGATCTCGATGATTCAGCATACTTCGGACAGAAGTTTAACCAAGATTATCGCAGAAAATGCATATCTCAGCTCGAAATATCACGAAAATCAAGATGTCGCCGGTCCTGCATATCAAACGCACTGTGGAGTGGTGAAAACAACCAGATAACGTGTTTCTCGCATTAAATAGCTCGACACGAGCGATCTAGATGATTCTGCATACTTCTGACTGAAGTCTCTCCAAGATTATCGTTGACAATGCATATCTCAGCTTGAAACCCGACGAAAACCAAGATTTTGCCATTTCTGCATATCAAACGCACTGTGGAGTGGTGAAAACAACCAGATAACGTGTTTCTCGCATTAAATAGCTCGAAACGAGCGATCTAGATGATTCTGCATACTTCTGACTGAAGTCTCTCCAATATTATCGCAGAAAATGCATATCTCAGCTAGAAATATCACGAAAATCAAGATATCGCCGGTCCTGCATATCAAACGCACTGTGGAGTGGTGAAAACAACCAGATAACGTGCTTCTCGCATTAAATAGCTCGAAACGAGCGATCTAGATGATTCTGCATACTTCTGACTGAAGTCTCTCCAAGATTATCGTTGAAAATGCATATCTCAGCTTGAAACCCGACGAAAACCAAGATATCGCCGGTTTTGCATATCAAACGCACTGTGGAGTGGTCAATACACCAGATAACGTGTTTCTCGCATTAAATAGCTCGAAAAGAGCGATCTCCATGTTTCTGCATACTTCTGACAGAAGTCGCACCAAGATTATCGCAGAAAATGCATATCTCAGCTGGAAACACCACGAAGATCAAGATATCGCCGGTTCTGCATATCAAACGCACTGCGGAATGTTGAAAACACCAGAAAACTTGTTTTTTCGCATTAAATAGCTCGAAACGAGCGATCTCCATGATTCTGCATACTTCTGACAGAAGTCGCACCAAGATTATCGCAGAAAATGCATATCTCAGCTTGAAACACCACGAAGATCAAGATATCGCCGGTCCTGCATATCAAACGCACTGTGGAGTGGTGAAAACAACCAGATAACGTGTTTCTCGCATTAAATAGCTCGAAACGAGCGATCTAGATGATTCTGCATACTTCTGACTGAAGTCTCACAAATATTATCGCAGAAAATGCATATCTCAGCTAGAAATATCACGAAAATCAAGATATCGCCGGTCCTGCATATCAAACGCACTGTGGAGTGGTGAAAACAACCAGATAACGTGTTTCTCGCATTAAATAGCTCGAAACGAGCGATCTAGAAGATTCTGCATACTTCTGACTGAAGTCTCTCCAAGATAATCGTTGAAAATGCATATCTCAGCTTGAAACCCGACGAAAGCCAAGATATCGCCGGTTCTGCATTTCAGACGCACAGTGGAGTGGTGAAAAAACCAGAAAACGTGTTTCTCGCATTAACTAGCTCGAAAAGAGCGTTCTCGATGATTCTGCATACTTCTGACTGAAGTCTCTCCAAGATTATCGTTGAAAATGCATATCTCAGCTTGAAACCCGACGAAAACCAAGATATCGCCGGTTTTGCATATCAAACGCACTGTGGAGTGGTCAATACACCAGATAACGTGTTTCTCGCATTAAATAGCTCGAAAAGAGCGATCTCCATGATTCTGCATACTTCTGACAGAAGTCGCACCAAGATTATCGCAGAAAATGCATATCTCAGCTGGAAACACCACGAAGATCAAGATATCGCCGGTTCTGCATATCAAACGCACTGTGGAGTGGTCAATACACCAGATAACGTGTTTCTCGCATTAAATAGCTCGAAAAGAGCGATCTCCATGATTCTGCATACTTCTGACAGAAGTCGCACCAAGATTATCGCAGAAAATGCATATCTCAGCTTGAAACACCACGAAGATCAAGATATCGCCGGTTCTGCATATCAAACGCACTGTGGAGTGGTCAATACACCAGATAACGTGTTTCTCGCATTAAATAGCTCGAAAAGAGCGATCTAGATGATTCTGCATACTTCTGACTGAAGTCTCACAAAGATTATCGCAGAAAATGCATATCTCAGCTTGAAACCCGACGAAAACCAAGATATCGCCGGTTTTGCATATCAAACGCACTGTGGAGTGGTCAATACACCAGATAACGTGTTTCTCGCATTAAATAGCTCGAAAAGAGCGATCTCCATGATTCTGCATACTTCTGACTGAAGTCTCTCCAAGATAATCGTTGAAAATGCATATCTCAGCTTGAAACCCGACGAAAGCCAAGATATCGCCGGTTCTGCATTTCAGACGCACAGTGGAGTGGTGAAAAAACCAGAAAACGTGTTTCTCGCATTAAGTAGCTCGAAAAGAGCGTTCTCGATGATTCTGCATACTTCTCATAGATGAAACACCAAGTTATCGCAGAAAATGCATATTTCAGCTGGAAACCCCACGAAAACCAAGATATCTCCGTTTCTGCATGTCAAACGTACTGTGGATTGGTGAATACACCAGAAAACGTGTTTCTCGCATTCAATAGCTCGAAAAGAGCGATCTCGATTATTCTGCATACTTCTGACTGAAGTCTCACAAAGATTATCGCAGAAAATGCATATCTCAGCTTGAAACCCGACCGAAACCAAGATATCTCCGGTTCTGCATATCAAACGCACTGTGGGGTGGTGAAAACACAAGAAAACGTGTTTCTCGCATTAAATAGCTCGAAAAGAGCGATCTAGATGATTCTGCATACTTCTGACTGAAGTCTCTCCAAGATTATCGTTGAAAATGCATATCTCAGCTTGAAACCCGACGAAAACCAAGATATCGCCGGTTCGGCATATCAAACGCACTGCGGAATGTTGAAAACACCAGAAAACTTGTTTTTTTCGCATTAAATAGCTCGAAACGAGCGATCTAGATGATTCTGCATTCTTCTGACTGAAGTCTCACCAATATTATCGCAGAAAATGCATATCTCAGCTAGAAATATCACGAAAATCAAGATATCGCCGGTCCTGCATATCAAACGCACTGTGGAGTGGTGAAAACAACCAGATAACGTGTTTCTCGCATTAAATAGCTCGAAACGAGCGATCTAGATGATTCTGCATACTTCTGACTGAAGTCTCTCCAAGATTATCGTTGAAAATGCATATCACAGCTTGAAACCCGACGAAAACCAAGATATCGCCGGTTTTGCATATCAAACGCACAGTGGAGTGGTCAATACACCAGATAACGTGTTTCTCGCATTAAGTAGCTCGAAAAGGGCGATCTCCATGATTCTGCATACTTCTGACAGAAGTCGCACCAAGATTATCGCAGAAAATGCATATCTCAGCTGGAAACACCACGAAGATCAAGATATCGCCGGTTCTGCATATCAAACGCACTGCGGAATGTTGAAAACACCAGAAAACTTGTTTTTTCGCATTAAATAGCTCGAAACGAGCGATCTAGAAGATTCTGCATACTTCTGACAGAAGAATCGCCAAGATTATCGCAGAAAATGCATGTCTCAGCTTGATACCCGACGAAAGCCAAGATATCGCCGGTTCTGCATTTCAGACGCACAGTGGAGTGGTGAAAAAACCAGAAAACGTGTTTCTCGCATTAAGTAGCTCGAAAAGAGCGTTCTCGATGATTCTGCATACTTCTCATAGATGAAACACCAAGTTATCGAAGAAAATGCATATTTCAGCTGGAAACCCCACCAAAACCAAGATATCTCCGTTTCTGCATGTCAAACGTACTGTGGATTGGTGAAAACACCAGAAAACGTGTTTCTCGCATCAAATAACCCGAAAAGAGGGATCTCGATGATTCTGCATACTTCGGACAGAAGTTTCACCAAGATTATCGTAAAAAATGCATATCTCAGCTTGAAACCCGACCGAAACCAAGATATTTCCGGTTCTGCATGTCAAACGTACTGTGGAGTGGTGAATACACCAGAAAACGTGTTTGTCGCATTAAAAAGTTCGAAAAGAGCGATCTAGATGATTCTGCATACTTCTGAGAGAAGACTCACCAAGATTATCGCAGAAAATGCATATCTCTGCTGGAAACCTCTCGAAAATCAAGATGTCGCCGGTTCTGCATATCAAACGCACTGTGGAGTGGTGAAAACACCAGATAACGTGTTTCTCGCATTAAATAACTCGAAAAGACCGATCCCGATGATTCTGAATACTTCTGACAGAACTCTCACCAAGATTATTGTAGAGAATGCATATCTCAGCTTGATACCCGACGAAAGCCACGAAGTCGCCGGTTCTGCGTATCAAACGCACTGTGGAGTGGTGAAAACACCAGATAACGTGTTTCTCGCATCAAATAACCCGAAAAGAGGGATCTCGATGATTCTGCATACTTCGGACAGAAGTTTCACCAAGATTATCGTAAAAAATGCATATCTCAGCTTGAAACCCCACGAAAACCAAGTTATCGGCGGCTCTACATATCAAACGCACTGTGGAGTGGTCAAAACACCAGAAAACTTGTTTTTTCGCATTAAATAGCTCGAAACGAGCGATCTAGATGATTCTGCATACTTCTGACTGAAGTCCCACCAGTATTATCGCAGAAAATGCATATCTCAGCTTGAAACCCCACGAAAACCAAGTTATCGGCGGCTCTACATATCAAACGCACTGTGGAGTGGTCAAAACACCAGAAAACTTGTTTTTTCGCATTAAATAGCTCGAAACGAGCGATCTAGATGATTCTGCATACTTCTGACTGAAGTCCCACCAGTATTATCGCAGAAAATGCATATCTCAGCTTGAAAACCGACCGAAACCAAGATATCTCCGATTCTGCATGTCAAACGTACTGTGGAGTGGTGAATACACCAGAAAACGCGTATTTCGCATTAAATAGCACGAAAACAGCGACTTCGGTGATTCTGCACACTTGTCACAGAAGAATCATGACGATTATCACTGAAAATGCATATCTCAGCGTGAAACACCACGAAAATCAAGATATCGCCGGTTCTGCTTATCAAACGCACTGTGGAATGTTGAAAACACCAGAAAACTTGTTTCTTCGCATTAAATAGCTCGAAACGAGCGATCTAGACGAATCTGCATACTTCTGACTGAAGTCTCACCAATATTATCGCAGAAAATGCATATTTCAGCTGGAAACCCCACGTAAACCAAGTTATCGGCGGCTCTACATATCAAACGCACTGTGGAGTGGTCAAAACACCAGAAAACTTGTTTTTTCGCATTAAATAGCTCGAAACGAGCGATCTAGATGATTCTGCATACTTCTGACTGAAGTCTCACCAAGATTATCGTAGAAAATGCATATCTCAGCTTGATACCCAACGAAAGCCACAATGTCGCCGGTTCTGCATATCAAACGCACTGTGGAGTGGTGAAAACACCAGATAACGTGTTTCTCGCATCAAATAACCCGAAAAGATGGATCTCGATGATTCTGCATACTTCTGACAGAAGACTCACCAAGATTATCGCAGAAAATGCATATCTCAGATTGAAACACCACGAAAATCAAGATATCGCCGGTTCTGCATATCAAGCGCACTGTGGAATGTTGAAAACACCAGGAAACTTGTTTTTTTTCATTAAATAGCTCGACAAGAGCGATCTAGATGATTCTGCATACTTCTGACAGAAGTCTCACCAAGATTATCGTAGAAAATGCATATCTCAGCTTGATACCCGACGAAAGCCAAGATGTCGCCGGTTCTGCATATCAAACGCACTGTGGAGTGGTGAAAACAACCAGATGACGTGTTTGTCGCATTAAATGGCTCGAGAAGAGCGATCCCGATGATTCTGCATACTTCTGACAGAAGTCTCACCAAGATTATCGTAGAAAATGCATATCGCAGCTTGATACCCGACGAATGCCAAGATATCGCCGGTTCTGCATATCAAACGCACTGTGGAATGTTGAAAACTCCAGGAAACTTGTTTTTTTGCATTAAATAGCTCGACAAGAGCGATCTAGATGATTCTGCATACTTCTGACTGAAGTCTCACCAAGATTATCGTAGAAAATGCATATCTCAGCTTGATACCCAACGAAAGCCACAATGTCGCCGGTTCTGCATATCAAACGCACTGTGGAGTGGTGAAAACACCAGATAACGTGTTTCTCGCATCAAATAACCCGAAAAGAGGGATCCCGATGATTCTGCATACTTCTGACAGAAGTCTCACCAAGATTATCGTAGAAAATGCATATCGCAGCTTGATACCCGACGAATGCCAAGATATCGCCGGTTCTGCATATCAAACGCACTGTGGAATGTTGAAAACTCCAGGAAACTTGTTTTTTTGCATTAAATAGCTCGACAAGAGCGATCTAGATGATTCTGCATACTTCTGAATGAAGTCTCACCAAGATTATCGCAGAAAATGCAAATCTCAGCTTGAAACCTCACGAAAATCAAGATGACGCCGGTTCTGCATTTCAAACGCACTATGGAGTGGTGAAAACAACCAGATGACGTGTTTGTCGCATTAAATGGCTCGAAAAGAGCGATCCCGATGATTCTGCATAGTTCTGACAGAAGTCTCACCAAGATTATCGTAGAAAATGCATATCTCAGCTTGATACCCGACGAAAGCCAAGATGTCGCCGGTTCTGCATATCAAACGCACTGTGGAGTGGTGAAAACAACCAGATGACGTGTTTGACGCATTAAATGGCTCGAAAAGAGCGATCCCGATGATTCTGCATACTTCTGACATAAGTCTCACCAAGATTATCGTAGAAAATGCATATCCCAGCTTGATACCCGACGAAAGCCAAGATATCGCCGGTTCTGCATATCAAACGCACTGTGGAATGTTGAAAACACCAGGAAACTTGTTTTTTTGCATTAAATATCTCGACAAGAGCGATCTAGATGATTCTGCATACTTCTGACTGAAGTCTCACCAATATTATCGCAAAAAATGCATATCTCACCTTGAAACCTCACGAAAATCAAGATGACGCCGGTTCTGCATTTCAAACGCACTATGGAGTGGTGAAAACAACCAGATGACGTGTTTGTCGCATTAAATGGCTCGAAAAGAGCGATCCCGATGATTCTGCATAGTTCTGACAGAAGTCTCACCAAGATTATCGTAGAAAATGCATATCTCAGCTTGATACCCGACGAAAGCCAAGATGACGCCGGTTCTGCATATCAAACGCACTGTGGAGTGGTGAAAACTACCAGATGACGTGTTTGTCGCATTAAATGGACCGAAAAGAGCGATCTCGATGATTCTGCATACTTCGGACAGAAGTCTCACCAAGATTATCGCAGAAAATGCATATCTGAGCTTGAAACCCCACGAAAACCAAGTTATCGTCGGTGCTGCATATCATACGCACTGTGGAGTGGTGAAAACACCAGATAACGTGTTTCTCGCATTAAATAGCTCGAAACGAGCGATCTCGGTGATTAAGCATACTTCGGACAGAAGTCTCACCAAGATTATCGCAGAAAATGCATATCTCAGCTTGAAACCCCACGAAAACCAAGATATCTGCGGTTCTGCATATCAAACCAACTGTGGAGTGGTGAAAACACCAGATAACGTGATTCTCGCATTAAATATCTCGAAATGTGCGATCTCGATGATTCTGCATACTTCGGACAGAAGTCTCACCAAGATTATCGCAGAAAATGCATATCTCAGCTTGAAACCCCACGAGAACCAAGATATCGTCGGTTCTGCATATCAAACGCACTGTGGAGTGGTGAAAACACCAGATAACGTGTTTCTCGCATCAAATAACCCGAAAAGAGGGATCTCGATGATTCTGCATACTTCTGACAGAAGACTCACCAAGATTATCGCAGAAAATGCATATCTCAGATTGAAACACCACGAAAATCAAGATATCGCCGGTTCTGCATATCAAGCGCACTGTGGAATGTTGAAAACACCAGGAAACTTGTTTTTTTTCATTAAATAGCTCGACAAGAGCGATCTAGATGATTCTGCATACTTCTGACTGAAGTCTCACCAATATTATCGCAAAAAATGCATATCTCACCTTGAAACCTCACGAAAATCAAGATGACGCCGGTTCTGCATTTCAAACACACTATGGAGTGGTGAAAACAACCAGATGACGTGTTTGTCGCATTAAATGGCTCGAAAAGAGCGATCCCGATGATTCTGCATAGTTCTGACAGAAGTCTCACCAAGATTATCGTAGAAAATGCATATCTCAGCTTGATACCCGACGAAAGCCAAGATGACGCCGGTTCTGCATATCAAACGCACTGTGGAGTGGTGAAAACTACCAGATGACGTGTTTGTCGCATTAAATGGCTCGAAAAGAGCGATCCCGATGATTCTGCATACTTCTGACATAAGTCTCACCAAGATTATCGTAGAAAATGCATATCCCAGCTTGATACCCGACGAATGCCAAGATATCGCCGGTTCTGCATATCAAACGCACTGTGGAATGTTGAAAACTCCAGGAAACTTGTTTTTTTGCATTAAATAGCTCGACAAGAGCGATCTAGATGATTCTGCATACTTCTGAATGAAGTCTCACCAAGATTATCGCAGAAAATGCAAATCTCAGCTTGAAACCTCACGAAAATCAAGATGACGCCGGTTCTGCATTTCAAACGCACTATGGAGTGGTGAAAACAACCAGATGACGTGTTTGTCGCATTAAATGGCTCGAAAAGAGCGATCCCGATGATTCTGCATAGTTCTGACAGAAGTCTCACCAAGATTATCGTAGAAAATGCATATCTCAGCTTGATACCCGACGAAAGCCAAGATGTCGCCGGTTCTGCATATCAAACGCACTGTGGAGTGGTGAAAACAACCAGATGACGTGTTTGTCGCATTAAATGGCTCGAAAAGAGCGATCCCGATGATTCTGCATACTTCTGACATAAGTCTCACCAAGATTATCGTAGAAAATGCATATCCCAGCTTGATACCCGACGAAAGCCAAGATATCGCCGGTTCTGCATATCAAACGCACTGTGGAATGTTGAAAACACCAGGAAACTTGTTTTTTTGCATTAAATATCTCGACAAGAGCGATCTAGATGATTCTGCATACTTCTGACTGAAGTCTCACCAATATTATCGCAAAAAATGCATATCTCACCTTGAAACCTCACGAAAATCAAGATGACGCCGGTTCTGCATTTCAAACGCACTATGGAGTGGTGAAAACAACCAGATGACGTGTTTGTCGCATTAAATGGCTCGAAAAGAGCGATCCCGATGATTCTGCATAGTTCTGACAGAAGTCTCACCAAGATTATCGTAGAAAATGCATATCTCAGCTTGATACCCGACGAAAGCCAAGATGACGCCGGTTCTGCATATCAAACGCACTGTGGAGTGGTGAAAACTACCAGATGACGTGTTTGTCGCATTAAATGGACCGAAAAGAGCGATCTCGATGATTCTGCATACTTCGGACAGAAGTCTCACCAAGATTATCGCAGAAAATGCATATCTGAGCTTGAAACCCCACGAAAACCAAGTTATCGTCGGTGCTGCATATCATACGCACTGTGGAGTGGTGAAAACACCAGATAACGTGTTTCTCGCATTAAATAGCTCGAAACGAGCGATCTCGGTGATTAAGCATACTTCGGACAGAAGTCTCACCAAGATTATCGCAGAAAATGCATATCTCAGCTTGAAACCCCACGAAAACCAAGATATCTGCGGTTCTGCATATCAAACCAACTGTGGAGTGGTGAAAACACCAGATAACGTGATTCTCGCATTAAATATCTCGAAATGTGCGATCTCGATGATTCTGCATACTTCGGACAGAAGTCTCACCAAGATTATCGCAGAAAATGCATATCTCAGCTTGAAACCCCACGAGAACCAAGATATCGTCGGTTCTGCATATCATACGCACTGTGGAGTGGTGAAAACACCAGACAACGTGTTTCTCGCATTAAATAGCTCGAAAAGAGCGATGTCGATGATTCTGCATACTTCGGACAGAAGTCTCACCACGATTATCGCAGAAAATGCATATCTCAGCTTGAAACCCCACGAAAACCAAGATATCGCCGGTTCTGCATATCAAACGCACTGTGGAGTGGTGAAAACACCAAATAACGTGTTTCTCGCATAAAATAGCTCGAAAAGTGCGATCTCGATGATTCGGCATACTTCGGACAGAAGTCTCATCAAGATTATCGCAGAAAATGCATATCTGAGCTTGAAACCCCACGAAAACCAAGATATCGCTGGTTCTGCATATCAAACGCACTGTGGAGTGGTGAAAACACCAGATAACGTGTTTCTCGCATTAAATAGCTCGAAAAGAGCGATCTCGATGATTCTGCATACTTCGGACAGAAGTCTCACCAAGATTATCGCAGAAAATGCATATCTCAGCTTGAAACCCCACGAAAACCAAGATATCTGCGGTTCTGCATATCAAACCAACTGTGGAGTGGTGAAAACACCAGATAACGTGTTTCTCGCATTAAATATCTCGAAATGTGCGATCTCGATGATTCTGCATACTTCGGACAGAAGTCTCACCAAGATTACCGCAGAAAATGCATATCTCAGCTTGAAACCCAACGAGAACCAAGATATCGTCGGTTCTGCATATCATACGCACTGTGGAGTGGTGAAAACACCAGACAACGTGTTTCTCGCATTAAATAGCTCGCAAAGAGCGATCTCGATGATTCTGCATACTTCGGACAGAAGTCTCACCACGATTATCGCAGAAAATGCATATCTCAGCTTGAAACCCCACGAAAACCAAGATATCTCCGGTTCTGCATATCAAACCAACTGTGGAGTGGTGAAAACACCAGATAACGTGTTTCTCGCATTAAATAGCTCGATACGAGCGATCTCGATGATTAAGCATACTTCGGACAGAAGTCTCACCAAGATTATCGCAGAAAATGCATATCTCAGCTTGAAACCCCACGAAAACCAAGATATCGCTGGTTCTGCATATAAAACGCACTGTGGAGTGCTGAAAACACCAGATAAAGTGTTTCTCGCATTAAATAGCTCGAATAGAGCGATCTCGATGATTAAGCATACTTCGGACAGAAGTCTCACCAAGATTATCGTAAAACATGCATATCTCAGCTTGAAACCCCACGAAAACCAAGATATCGCCGGTTCTGCATATCAAACGCACTGTGGAGTGGTGAAAACACCAGATAACGTGTTTCTCGCATTAGATAGCTCGAAAAGTGCGATCTCGATGATTCTGCACACTTCGGACAGAAGTCTCACCAAGATTATCGCAGAAAATGCATATCTGACCTTAAAGCCCCACGAAAACCAAGATATCGTCGGTTATGCATATCATACGCACTGTGGAGTGGTGAAAACACCAGATAACGTGTTTCCCGCATTAAATAGCTCGAAAAGAGAGTTCTCGATGACTCTGCATACTTCGGACAGAAGGCTCACCAAGATTGCCGCAGAAAATGCATATCTCAGCTTGAAACCCGACGAAAGCCAAAATGTCGCCGGTTCAGCATATCAAACGCTCTGTGGAGTGGTGAAAACACCAGATAACGTGTTTCTCGCATTAAATAGTTCGAAAAGAGGAATCTCGATGATTCTGCATACTTCTGACAGAAGACTCACCAAGATTATCGCAGAAAATGCATATCTCAGCTGGAAACACCACGAAAATCAAGATATCGCCGGTTCTGCATATCAAACGCACTGTGAAATGTTGAAAACACCAGGTATCTTGTTTTTTTGCATTAAATAGCTCGCCAAGAGCGATCTAGATGATTCTGCATACTTCTGACTGAAGTACCACAAAGATTATCGCAGAAAATACATATCTCAGCTTGAAACCTCACGAAAACCAAGTTATCTCCGGTTCGGCACATCAAACGTACTGTGGAGTTGTGAAAACACCAGAAAACGTGTTTCTCGCATTAAATAGTTCGAAAAGAGCAATCCCGATGATTCTGCATACTTCTGACAGAAGTCTCACCAAGATTATCGTAGAAAATGCATATGTCAGCTTGAACCCCGACGAAATCAAAGATGTCGCCGGTTCTGCATATCAAACGCACAGTGGAGTGGTGAAAACACCAGATAACGTGTTTCTCGCATTAAATAGCTCGAAAAGAGCGATCCCGATGATTCTGCATACTTCTGACTGATGTCTCACCAAGCTTATCGCAGAAAATGCATATCTCAGCTTGAAACCCGACCGAAACCCAGATATTTCCGGTTCTGCATGTCAAACGTACTGTGGAGTGGTGAATACACCAGAAAACGTGTTTGTCGCATTAAAAAGTTCGAAAAGAGCGATCTAGATGATTCTGCATACTTCTGAGAGAAGACTCACCAAGATTATCGCAGAAAATGCATATCTCAGCTGGAAACCTCACGAAAATCAAGATGTCGCCGGTTCTGCATATCAAACGCACTGTGGAATGTTGAAAACAGCCAGATAACGTGTTTCTCGCATTAAATAGCTCGAAAAGAGCGATCCCGATGATTCTGCATACTTCTGACAGAAGTCTCACCAAGATTATCGTAGAAAATGCATATCTCAGCTGGAAACACCACGAAAATCAAGTTATCGCCGGCTCTGCATATCAAACGCACTGTGGAATGTTGATAACACCAGGAAACTTGTTTTTTTGCATTAAATAGCTCGACATGAGCGATCTAGATGATTCTACATACTTCTGACTGAAGTCTCAACAAGATAATCGCAAAAATGCATATCTCAGCTTGAAACCCGACGAAATCCAAGATGTCGCCGGTTCTGCACATAAAACGTTCTGTGGAGTGGTGAAAACACCAGAACACGTGTTTCTCGCATTAAGTAGCTCGAAACGAGCGATCTAGATGATTCTGCATACTTCTGACTGAAGTCTCCCCAATATTATCGCAGAAAATGCATATCTCAGCTTGAAACCTCACGAAAATCAAGATGACGCCGGTTCTGCATATCAAACGCACTGTGGAGTGGTGAAAACAGCCAGATAACGTGTTTTTCGCATTAAATAGCACGAAAAGAGCGATCCCGATGATTCTGCATACTTCTGACAGATGTCTCACCAAGATTATCTTCGAAAATGCATATCCCAGCTTGATACCCGACGAAAGCCAAGATATCGCCGGTTCTGCATATCAAACGCACTGTGGAATGTTGAAAACACCAGGAAACTTGTTTTTTTGCATTAAATATCTCGACAAGAGCGATCTAGATGATTCTGCATACTTCTGACTGAAGTCTCACCAAGATTATCGTAGAAAATGCATATCTCAGCTTGATACCCAACGAAAGCCACAATGTCGCCGGTTCTGCATATCAAACGCACTGTGGAGTGGTGAAAACACCAGATAACGTGTTTCTCGCATCAAATAACCCGAAAAGAGGGATCTCGATGATTCTGCATACTTCTGACAGAAGACTCACCAAGATTATCGCAGAAAATGCATATCTCAGATTGAAACACCACGAAAATCAAGATATCGCCGGTTCTGCATATCAAGCGCACTGTGGAATGTTGAAAACACCAGGAAACTTGTTTTTTTTCATTAAATAGCTCGAAAAGAGCGATCCCGATGATTCTGCATACTTCTGACTGAAGTCTCACCAAGCTTATCGCAGAAAATGCATATCTCAGCTTGAAACCCGACCGAAACCCAGATATTTCCGGTTCTGCATGTCAAACGTACTGTGGAGTGGTGAATACACCAGAAAACGTGTTTGTCGCATTAAAAAGTTCGAAAAGAGCGATCTAGATGATTCTGCATACTTCGGACAGAAGTCTCACCAAGATTATCGCAGAAAATGCATATCTGAGCTTGAAACCCCACGAAAACCAAGTTATCGTCGGTGCTGCATATCATACGCACTGTGGAGTGGTGAAAACACCAGATAACGTGTTTCTCGCATTAAATAGCTCGAAAAGAGCGATGTCGATGATTCTGCATACTTCGGACAGAAGTCTCACCAAGATTATCGCAGAAAATGCATATCTCAGCTTGAAACCCCACGAGAACCAAGATATCGTCGGTTCTGCATATCATACGCACTGTGGAGTGGTGAAAACACCAGACAACGTGTTTCTCGCATTAAATAGCTCGAAAAGAGCGATGTCGATGATTCTGCATACTTCGGACAGAAGTCTCACCACGATTATCGCAGAAAATGCATATCTCAGCTTGAAACCCCACGAAAACCAAGATATCGCCGGTTCTGCATATCAAACGCACTGTGGAGTGGTAAAAACACCAAATAACGTGTTTCTCGCATAAAATAGCTCGAAAAGTGCGATCTCGATGATTCGGCAATCCTTCGGACAGAAGTCTCATCAAGATTATCGCAGAAAATGCATATCTGAGCTTGAAACCCCACGAAAACCAAGATATCGCTGGTTCTGCATATCAAACGCACTGTGGAGTGGTGAAAACACCAGATAACGTGTTTCTCGCATTAAATAGCTCGAAAAGAGCGATCTCGATGATTCTGCATACTTCGGACAGAAGTCTCACCAAGATTATCGCAGAAAATGCATATCTCAGCTTGAAACCCCACGAAAACCAAGATATCTGCGGTTCTGCATATCAAACCAACTGTGGAGTGGTGAAAACACCAGATAACGTGTTTCTCGCATTAAATATCTCGAAATGTGCGATCTCGATGATTCTGCATACTTCGGACAGAAGTCTCACCAAGATTACCGCAGAAAATGCATATCTCAGCTTGAAACCCAACGAGAACCATGATATCGTCGGTTCTGCATATCATACGCACTGTGGAGTGGTGAAAACACCAGACAACGTGTTTCTCGCATTAAATAGCTCGCAAAGAGCGATCTCGATGATTCTGCATACTTCGGACAGAAGTCTCACCACGATTATCGCAGAAAATGCAAATCTCAGCTTGAAACCCCACGAAAACCAAGATATCTCCGGTTCTGCATATCAAACCAACTGTGGAGTGGTGAAAACACCAGATAACGTGTTTCTCGCATTAAATAGCTCGATACGAGCGATCTCGATGATTAAGCATACTTCGGACAGAAGTCTCACCAAGATTATCGCAGAAAATGCATATCTCAGCTTGAAACCCCACGAAAACCAAGATATCGCTGGTTCTGCATATAAAACGCACTGTGGAGTGCTGAAAACACCAGATAAAGTGTTTCTCGCATTAAATAGCTCGAATAGAGCGATCTCGATGATTAAGCATACTTCGGACAGAAGTCTCACCAAGATTATCGTAAAACATGCATATCTCAGCTTGAAACCCCACGAAAACCAAGATATCGCCGGTTCTGCATATCAAACGCACTGTGGAGTGGTGAAAACACCAGATAACGTGTTTCTCGCATTAGATAGCTCGAAAAGTGCGATCTCGATGATTCTGCATACTTCGGACAGAAGTCTCACCAAGATTATCGCAAAAATGCATATCTCAGCTTGAAACCCGACGAAATCCAAGATGTCGCCGGTTCTGCACATAAAACGTTCTGTGGAGTGGTGAAAACACCAGAACACGTGTTTCTCGCATTAAGTAGCTCGAAACGAGCGATCTAGATGATTCTGCATACTTCTGACTGAAGTCTCCCCAATATTATCGCAGAAAATGCATATCTCAGCTTGAAACCTCACGAAAATCAAGATGACGCCGGTTCTGCATATCAAACGCACTGTGGAGTGGTGAAAACAGCCAGATAACGTGTTTTTCGCATTAAATAGCACGAAAAGAGCGATCCCGATGATTCTGCATACTTCTGACAGAAGTCTCACCAAGATTATCTTCGAAAATGCATATCCCAGCTTGATACCCGACGAAAGCCAAGATATCGCCGGTTCTGCATATCAAACGCACTGTGGAATGTTGAAAACACCAGGAAACTCGTTTTTTTGCATTAAATATCTCGACAAGAGCGATCTAGATGATTCTGCATACTTCTGACTGAAGTCTCACCAAGATTATCGTAGAAAATGCATATCTCAGCTTGATACCCAACGAAAGCCACAATGTCGCCGGTTCTGCATATCAAACGCACTGTGGAGTGGTGAAAACAACCAGATGACGTGTTTGTCGCATTAAATGGCTCGAGAAGAGCGATTCCCGATGATTCTGCATACTTCTGACAGAAGTCTCACCAAGATTATCGTAGAAAATGCATATCGCAGCTTGATACCCGACGAAAGCCAAGATGTCGCCGGTTCTGCACATAAAACGTTCTGTGGAGTGGTGAAAACACCAGAACACGTGTTTCTCGCATTAAGTAGCTCGAAACGAGCGATCTAGATGATTCTGCATACTTCGGACAGAAGTCTCACCACGATTATCGCAGAAAATGCATATCTCAGCTTGAAACCCCACGAAAACCAAGATATCTGCGGTTCTGCATATCAAACCAACTGTGGAGTGGTGAAAACACCAGATAACGTGTTTCTCGCATTAAATAGCTCGAAAAGAGCGATGTCGATGATTCTGCATACTTCGGACAGAAGTCTCACCACGATTATCGCAGAAAATGCATATCTCAGCTTGAAACCCCACGAAAACCAAGATATCGCCGGTTCTGCATATCAAACGCACTGTGGAGTGGTGAAAACACCAAATAACGTGTTTCTCGCATAAAATAGCTCGAAAAGTGCGATCTCGATGATTCGGCAATCCTTCGGACAGAAGTCTCATCAAGATTATCGCAGAAAATGCATATCTGAGCTTGAAACCCCACGAAAACCAAGATATCGCTGGTTCTGCATATCAAACGCACTGTGGAGTGGTGAAAACACCAGATAACGTGTTTCTCGCATTAAATAGCTCGAAAAGAGCGATCTCGATGATTCTGCATACTTCGGACAGAAGTCTCACCAAGATTATCGCAGAAAATGCATATCTCAGCTTGAAACCCCACGAAAACCAAGATATCTGCGGTTCTGCATATCAAACCAACTGTGGAGTGGTGAAAACACCAGATAACGTGTTTCTCGCATTAAATATCTCGAAATGTGCGATCTCGATGATTCTGCATACTTCGGACAGAAGTCTCACCAAGATTACCGCAGAAAATGCATATCTCAGCTTGAAACCCAACGAGAACCAAGATATCGTCGGTTCTGCATATCATACGCACTGTGGAGTGGTGAAAACACCAGACAACGTGTTTCTCGCATTAAATAGCTCGCAAAGAGCGATCTCGATGATTCTGCATACTTCGGACAGAAGTCTCACCACGATTATCGCAGAAAATGCAAATCTCAGCTTGAAACCCCACGAAAACCAAGATATCTCCGGTTCTGCATATCAAACCAACTGTGGAGTGGTGAAAACACCAGATAACGTGTTTCTCGCATTAAATAGCTCGATACGAGCGATCTCGATGATTAAGCATACTTCGGACAGAAGTCTCACCAAGATTATCGCAGAAAATGCATATCTCAGCTTGAAACCCCACGAAAACCAAGATATCGCTGGTTCTGCATATAAAACGCACTGTGGAGTGCTGAAAACACCAGATAAAGTGTTTCTCGCATTAAATAGCTCGAATAGAGCGATCTCGATGATTAAGCATACTTCGGACAGAAGTCTCACCAAGATTATCGTAAAACATGCATATCTCAGCTTGAAACCCCACGAAAACCAAGATATCGCCGGTTCTGCATATCAAACGCACTGTGGAGTGGTGAAAACACCAGATAACGTGTTTCTCGCATTAGATAGCTCGAAAAGTGCGATCTCGATGATTCTGCATACTTCGGACAGAAGTCTCACCAAGATTATCGCAAAAATGCATATCTCAGCTTGAAACCCGACGAAATCCAAGATGTCGCCGGTTCTGCACATAAAACGTTCTGTGGAGTGGTGAAAACACCAGAACACGTGTTTCTCGCATTAAGTAGCTCGAAACGAGCGATCTAGATGATTCTGCATACTTCTGACTGAAGTCTCCCCAATATTATCGCAGAAAATGCATATCTCAGCTTGAAACCTCACGAAAATCAAGATGACGCCGGTTCTGCATATCAAACGCACTGTGGAGTGGTGAAAACAGCCAGATAACGTGTTTTTCGCATTAAATAGCACGAAAAGAGCGATCCCGATGATTCTGCATACTTCTGACAGAAGTCTCACCAAGATTATCTTCGAAAATGCATATCCCAGCTTGATACCCGACGAAAGCCAAGATATCGCCGGTTCTGCATATCAAACGCACTGTGGAATGTTGAAAACACCAGGAAACTTGTTTTTTTGCATTAAATATCTCGACAAGAGCGATCTAGATGATTCTGCATACTTCTGACTGAAGTCTCACCAAGATTATCGTAGAAAATGCATATCTCAGCTTGATACCCAACGAAAGCCACAATGTCGCCGGTTCTGCATATCAAACGCACTGTGGAGTGGTGAAAACAACCAGATGACGTGTTTGTCGCATTAAATGGCTCGAGAAGAGCGATCCCGATGATTCTGCATACTTCTGACAGAAGTCTCACCAAGATTATCGTAGAAAATGCATATCGCAGCTTGATACCCGACGAAAGCCAAGATGTCGCCGGTTCTGCATATCAAACGCACTGTGGAGTGGTGAAAACAACCAGATGACGTGTTTGTCGCATTAAATGGCTCGAAAAGAGCGATCCCGATGATTCTGCATAGTTCTGACAGAAGTCTCACCAAGATTATCGTAGAAAATGCATATCTCAGCTTGATACCCGACGAAAGCCAAGATGACGCCGGTTCTGCATATCAAACGCACTGTGGAGTGGTGAAAACTACCAGATGACGTGTTTGTCGCATTAAATGGACCGAAAAGAGCGATCTCGATGATTCTGCATACTTCGGACAGAAGTCTCACCAAGATTATCGCAGAAAATGCATATCTGAGCTTGAAACCCCACGAAAACCAAGTTATCGTCGGTGCTGCATATCATACGCACTGTGGAGTGGTGAAAACACCAGATAACGTGTTTCTCGCATTAAATAGCTCGAAAAGAGCGATGTCGATGATTCTGCATACTTCGGACAGAAGTCTCACCACGATTATCGCAGAAAATGCATATCTCAGCTTGAAACCCCACGAAAACCAAGATATCTGCGGTTCTGCATATCAAACCAACTGTGGAGTGGTGAAAACACCAGATAACGTGATTCTCGCATTAAATATCTCGAAATGTGCGATCTCGATGATTCTGCATACTTCGGACAGAAGTCTCACCAAGATTATCGCAGAAAATGCATATCTCAGCTTGAAACCCCACGAGAACCAAGATATCGTCGGTTCTGCATATCATACGCACTGTGGAGTGGTGAAAACACCAGACAACGTGTTTCTCGCATTAAATAGCTCGAAAAGAGCGATGTCGATGATTCTGCATACTTCGGACAGAAGTCTCACCACGATTATCGCAGAAAATGCATATCTCAGCTTGAAACCCCACGAAAACCAAGATATCGCCGGTTCTGCATATCAAACGCACTGTGGAGTGGTGAAAACACCAAATAACGTGTTTCTCGCATAAAATAGCTCGAAAAGTGCGATCTCGATGATTCGGCAATCCTTCGGACAGAAGTCTCATCAAGATTATCGCAGAAAATGCATATCTGTGCTTGAAACCCCACGAAAACCAAGATATCGCTGGTTCTGCATATCAAACGCACTGTGGAGTGGTGAAAACACCAGATAACGTGTTTCTCGCATTAAATAGCTCGAAAAGAGCGATCTCGATGATTCTGCATACTTCGGACAGAAGTCTCACCAAGATTATCGCAGAAAATGCATATCTCAGCTTGAAACCCCACGAAAACCAAGATATCTGCGGTTCTGCATATCAAACCAACTGTGGAGTGGTGAAAACACCAGATAACGTGTTTCTCGCATTAAATATCTCGAAATGTGCGATCTCGATGATTCTGCATACTTCGGACAGAAGTCTCACCAAGATTACCGCAGAAAATGCATATCTCAGCTTGAAACCCAACGATAACCAAGATATCGTCGGTTCTGCATATCATACGCACTGTGGAGTGGTGAAAACACCAGACAACGTGTTTCTCGCATTAAATAGCTCGCAAAGAGCGATCTCGATGATTCTGCATACTTCGGACAGAAGTCTCACCACGATTATCGCAGAAAATGCAAATCTCAGCTTGAAACCCCACGAAAACCAAGATATCTCCGGTTCTGCATATCAAACCAACTGTGGAGTGGTGAAAACACCAGATAACGTGTTTCTCGCATTAAATAGCTCGATACGAGCGATCTCGATGATTAAGCATACTTCGGACAGAAGTCTCACCAAGATTATCGCAGAAAATGCATATCTCAGCTTGAAACCCCACGAAAACCAAGATATCGCTGGTTCTGCATATAAAACGCACTGTGGAGTGCTGAAAACACCAGATAAAGTGTTTCTCGCATTAAATAGCTCGAATAGAGCGATCTCGATGATTAAGCATACTTCGGACAGAAGTCTCACCAAGATTATCGTAAAACATGCATATCTCAGCTTGAAACCCCACGAAAACCAAGATATCGCCGGTTCTGCATATCAAACGCACTGTGGAGTGGTGAAAACACCAGATAACGTGTTTCTCGCATTAGATAGCTCGAAAAGTGCGATCTCGATGATTCTGCATACTTCGGACAGAAGTCTCACCAAGATTATCGCAGAAAATGCATATCTGACCTTGAAGCCCCACGAAAACCAAGATATCGTCGGTTATGCATATCATACGCACTGTGGAGTGGTGAAAACACCAGATAACGTGTTTCTCGCATTAAATAGCTCGAAACGAGCGATCTCGATGATTAAGCATACTTCGGACAGAAGTCTCACCAAGTTTATCGCAGAAAATGCGTATCTCAGCTTGAAACCCCACGAAAACCAAGATATCGCCGGTTATGCATATCATACGCACTGTGGTGTGGTGAAAACACCAGATAACGTGTTTCTCGCGTTAAATAGCTCGAAACGAACGATCTCGATGATTCTGCATACTTCGGACAGAAGTCTCACCATGATTATCGTAAAAAATGCATATCTCAGCTTGAAACTCCACGAAAACCAAGATATCGCTGGTTCTGCATATCAAACGCACTGTGGAGTGGTGAAAACACCAGATAACTTGTTTCTCGCATTAAATAGGTCGAAAAGAGCGATCTCGATGTTTCTGCATCCTACGGACAGAAGTATCACCAAGATTATCGTAGAAAATGCATATCTCAGCTTGATACCCGACGAAAGCCAAGATGACGCCGGTTCTGCATATCAAACGCACTGTGGAGTGGTGAAAACTACCAGATGACGTGTTTGTCGCATTAAATGGACCGAAAAGAGCGATCTCGATGATTCTGCATACTTCGGACAGAAGTCTCACCAAGATTATCGCAGAAAATGCATATCTGAGCTTGAAACCCCACGAAAACCAAGTTATCGTCGGTGCTGCATATCATACGCACTGTGGAGTGGTGAAAACACCAGATAACGTGTTTCTCGCATTAAATAGCTCGAAACGAGCGATCTCGGTGATTAAGCATACTTCGGACAGAAGTCTCACCAAGATTATCGCAGAAAATGCATATCTCAGCTTGAAACCCCACGAAAACCAAGATATCTGCGGTTCTGCATATCAAACCAACTGTGGAGTGGTGAAAACACCAGATAACGTGATTCTCGCATTAAATATCTCGAAATGTGCGATCTCGATGATTCTGCATACTTCGGACAGAAGTCTCACCAAGATTATCGCAGAAAATGCATATCTCAGCTTGAAACCCCACGAAAACCAAGATATCTGCGGTTCTGCATATCATACGCACTGTGGAGTGGTGAAAACACCAGACAACGTGTTTCTCGCATTAAATAGCTCGAAAAGAGCGATCTCGATGATTCTGCATACTTCGGACAGAAGTCTCACCACGATTATCGCAGAAAATGCATATCTCAGCTTGAAACCCCACGAAAACCAAGATATCGCCGGTTCTGCATATCAAACGCACTGTGGAGTGGTGAAAACACCAAATAACGTGTTTCTCGCATAAAATAGCTCGAAAAGTGCGATCTCGATGATTCGGCATACTTCGGACAGAAGTCTCATCAAGATTATCGCAGAAAATGCATATCTGAGCTTGAAACCCCACGAAAACCAAGATATCGCTGGTTCTGCATATCAAACGCACTGTGGAGTGGTGAAAACACCAGATAACGTGTTTCTCGCATTAAATAGCTCGAAAAGAGCGATCTCGATGATTCTGCATACTTCGGAAAGAAGTCTCACCAAGATTATCGCAGAAAATGCATATCCCAGCTTGATACCCGACGAAAGCCAAGATATCGCCGGTTCTGCATATCAAACGGACTGTGGAATGTTGAAAACACCAGGAAACTTGTTTTTTTGCATTAAATATCTCGACAAGAGCGATCTAGATGATTCTGCATACTTCTGACTGAAGTCTCACCAAGATTATCGTAGAAAATGCATATCTCAGCTTGATACCCAACGAAAGCCACAATGTCGCCGGTTCTGCATATCAAACGCACTGTGGAGTGGTGAAAACACCAGATAACGTGTTTCTCGCATCAAATAACCCGAAAAGAGGGATCTCGATGATTCTGCATACTTCTGACAGAAGACTCACCAAGATTATCGCAGAAAATGCATATCTCAGATTGAAACACCACGAAAATCAAGATATCGCCGGTTCTGCATATCAAGCGCACTGTGGAATGTTGAAAACACCAGGAAACTTGTTTTTTTGCATTAAATAGCTCGACAAGAGCGATCTAGATGATTCTGCATACTTCTGAATGAAGTCTCACCAAGATTATCGCAGAAAATGCAAATCTCAGCTTGAAACCTCACGAAAATCAAGATGACGCCGGTTCTGCATTTCAAACGCACTATGGAGTGGTGAAAACAACCAGATGACGTGTTTGTCGCATTAAATGGCTCGAAAAGAGCGATCCCGATGATTCTGCATAGTTCTGACAGAAGTCTCACCAAGATTATCGTAGAAAATGCATATCTCAGCTTGATACCCGACGAAAGCCAAGATGTCGCCGGTTCTGCATATCAAACGCACTGTGGAGTGGTGAAAACAACCAGATGACGTGTTTGTCGCATTAAATGGCTCGAAAAGAGCGATCCCGATGATTCTGCATAGTTCTGACAGAAGTCTCACCAAGATTATCGTAGAAAATGCATATCTCAGCTTGATACCCGACGAAAGCCAAGATATCGCCGGTTCTGCATATCAAACGGACTGTGGAATGTTGAAAACACCAGGAAACTTGTTTTTGTTCATTAAATAGCTCGACAAGAGCGATCTAGATGATTCTGCATACTTCTGACAGAAGTCTCACCAAGATTATCGTAGAAAATGCATATCTCAGCTTGATACCCGACGAAAGCCAAGATGTCGCCGGTTCTGCATATCAAACGCACTGTGGAGTGGTGAAAACAACCAGATGACGTGTTTGTCGCATTAAATGGCTCGAGAAGAGCGATCCCGATGATTCTGCATACTTCTGACAGAAGTCTCACCAAGATTATCGTAGAAAATGCATATCGCAGCTTGATACCCGACGAATGCCAAGATATCGCCGGTTCTGCATATCAAACGCACTGTGGAATGTTGAAAACTCCAGGAAACTTGTTTTTTTGCATTAAATAGCTCGACAAGAGCGATCTAGATGATTCTGCATACTTCTGAATGAAGTCTCACCAAGATTATCGCAGAAAATGCAAATCTCAGCTTGAAACCTCACGAAAATCAAGATGACGCCGGTTCTGCATTTCAAACGCACTATGGAGTGGTGAAAACAACCAGATGACGTGTTTGTCGCATTAAATGGCTCGAAAAGAGCGATCCCGATGATTCTGCATAGTTCTGACAGAAGTCTCACCAAGATTATCGTAGAAAATGCATATCTCAGCTTGATACCCGACGAAAGCCAAGATGTCGCCGGTTCTGCATATCAAACGCACTGTGGAGTGGTGAAAACAACCAGATGACGTGTTTGTCGCATTAAATGGCTCGAAAAGAGCGATCCCGATGATTCTGCATACTTCTGACATAAGTCTCACCAAGATTATCGTAGAAAATGCATATCTCAGCTTGATACCCGACGAAAGCCAAGATGACGCCGGTTCTGCATATCAAACGCACTGTGGAGTGGTGAAAACACCAGATAACGTGTTTCTCGCATTAAATAGCTCGAAACGAGCGATCTCGGTGATTAAGCATACTTCGGACAGAAGTCTCACCAAGATTATCGCAGAAAATGCATATCTCAGCTTGAAACCCCACGAAAACCAAGATATCTGCGGTTCTGCATATCAAACCAACTGTGGAGTGGTGAAAACACCAGATAACGTGATTCTCGCATTAAATATCTCGAAATGTGCGATCTCGATGATTCTGCATACTTCGGACAGAAGTCTCACCAAGATTATCGCAGAAAATGCATATCTCAGCTTGAAACCCCACGAGAACCAAGATATCGTCGGTTCTGCATATCATACGCACTGTGGAGTGGTGAAAACACCAGACAACGTGTTTCTCGCATTAAATAGCTCGAAAAGAGCGATCTCGATGATTCTGCATACTTCGGACAGAAGTCTCACCACGATTATCGCAGAAAATGCATATCTCAGCTTGAAACCCCACGAAAACCAAGATATCGCCGGTTGTGCATATCAAACGCACTGTGGAGTGGTGAAAACACCAAATAACGTGTTTCTCGCATAAAATAGCTCGAAAAGTGCGATCTCGATGATTCGGCATACTTCGGACAGAAGTCTCATCAAGATTATCGCAGAAAATGCATATCTGAGCTTGAAACCCCACGAAAACCAAGATATCGCTGGTTCTGCATATCAAACGCACTGTGGAGTGGTGAAAACACCAGATAACGTGTTTCTCGCATTAAATAGCTCGAAAAGAGCGATCTCGATGATTCTGCATACTTCGGACAGAAGTCTCACCAAGATTATCGCAGAAAATGCATATCTCAGCTTGAAACCCCACGAAAACCAAGATATCTGCGGTTCTGCATTTCAAACCAACTGTGGAGTGGTGAAAACACCAGATAACGTGTTTCTCGCATTAAATATCTCGAAATGTGCGATCTCGATGATTCTGCATACTTCGGACAGAAGTCTCACCAAGATTACCGCAGAAAATGCATATCTCAGCTTGAAACCCAACGAGAACCAAGATATCGTCGGTTCTGCATATCATACGCACTGTGGAGTGGTGAAAACACCAGACAACGTGTTTCTCGCATTAAATAGCTCGCAAAGAGCGATCTCGATGATTCTGCATACTTCGGACAGAAGTCTCACCACGATTATCGCAGAAAATGCATATCTCAGCTTGAAACCCCACGAAAACCAAGATATCGCTGGTTCTGCATATCAAACGCACTGTGGAGTGGTGAAAACACCAGATAACGTGTTTCTCGCATTAAATAGCTCGAAAAGAGCGATCTCGATGATTCTGCATACTTCGGACAGAAGTCTCACCAAGATTATCGCAGAAAATGCATATCTCAGCTTGAAACCCCACGAAAACCAAGATATCTGCGGTTCTGCATATCATACGCACTGTGGAGTGGTGAAAACACCAGACAACGTGTTTCTCGCATTAAATAGCTCGAAAAGAGCGATCTCGATGATTCTGCATACTTCGGACAGAAGTCTCACCACGATTATCGCAGAAAATGCATATCTCAGCTTGAAACCCCACGAAAACCAAGATATCGCCGGTTCTGCATATCAAACGCACTGTGGAGTGGTGAAAACACCAAATAACGTGTTTCTCGCATAAAATAGCTCGAAAAGTGCGATCTCGATGATTCGGCATACTTCGGACAGAAGTCTCATCAAGATTATCGCAGAAAATGCATATCTGAGCTTGAAACCCCACGAAAACCAAGATATCGCTGGTTCTGCATATCAAACGCACTGTGGAGTGGTGAAAACACCAGATAACGTGTTTCTCGCATTAAATAGCTCGAAAAGAGCGATCTCGATGATTCGGCATACTTCGGACAGAAGTCTCATCAAGATTATCGCAGAAAATGCATATCTGAGCTTGAAACCCCACGAAAACCAAGATATCGCTGGTTCTGCATATCAAACGCACTGTGGAGTGGTGAAAACACCAGATAACGTGTTTCTCGCATTAAATAGCTCGAAAAGAGCGATCTCGATGATTCTGCATACTTCGGACAGAAGTCTCACCAAGATTATCGCAGAAAATGCATATCCCAGCTTGATACCCGACGAAAGCCAAGATATCGCCGGTTCTGCATATCAAACGCACTGTGGGGTGTTGAAAACACCAGGAAACTTGTTTTTTTGCATTAAATATCTCGACAAGAGCGATCTAGATGATTCTGCATACTTCTGACTGAAGTCTCACCAAGATTATCGTAGAAAATGCATATCTCAGCTTGATACCCAACGAAAGCCACAATGTCGCCGGTTCTGCATATCAAACGCACTGTGGAGTGGTGAAAACACCAGATAACGTGTTTCTCGCATCAAATAACCCGAAAAGAGGGATCTCGATGATTCTGCATACTTCTGACAGAAGACTCACCAAGATTATCGCAGAAAATGCATATCTCAGATTGAAACACCACGAAAATCAAGATATCGCCGGTTCTGCATATCAAGCGCACTGTGGAATGTTGAAAACACCAGGAAACTTGTTTTTTTTCATTAAATAGCTCGACAAGAGCGATCTAGATGATTCTGCATACTTCTGACAGAAGTCTCACCAAGATTATCGTAGAAAATGCATATCTCAGCTTGATACCCGACGAAAGCCAAGATGTCGCCGGTTCTGCATATCAAACGCACTGTGGAGTGGTGAAAACAACCAGATGACGTGTTTGTCGCATTAAATGGCTCGAAAAGAGCGATCCCGATGATTCTGCATACTTCTGACATAAGTCTCACCAAGATTATCGTAGAAAATGCATATCCCAGCTTGATACCCGACGAAAGCAAAGATATCGCCGGTTCTGCATATCAAACGCACTGTGGAATGTTGAAAACACCAGGAAACTTGTTTTTTTGCATTAAATATCTCGACAAGAGCGATCTAGATGATTCTGCATACTTCTGACTGAAGTCTCACCAATATTATCGCAAAAAATGCATATCTCACCTTGAAACCTCACGAAAATCAAGATGACGCCGGTTCTGCATATCATACGCACTGTGGAGTGGTGAAAACACCAGACAACGTGTTTCTCGCATTAAATAGCTCGAAAAGAGCGATCTCGATGATTCTGCATACTTCGGACAGAAGTCTCATCACGATTATCGCAGAAAATGCATATCTCAGCTTGAAACCCCACGAAAACCAAGATATCGCCGGTTCTGCATATCATACGCACTGTGGAGTGGTGAAAACACCAGACAACGTGTTTCTCGCATTAAATAGCTCGAAAAGAGCGATCTCGATGATTCTGCATACTTCGGACAGAAGTCTCATCACGATTATCGCAGAAAATGCATATCTCAGCTTGAAACCTCACGAAAATCAAGATGACGCCGGTTCTGCATTTCAAACGCACTATGGAGTGGTGAAAACAACCAGATGACGTGTTTGTCGCATTAAATGGCTCGAAAAGAGCGATCCCGATGATTCTGCATAGTTCTGACAGAAGTCTCACCAAGATTATCGTAGAAAATGCATATCTCAGCTTGATACCCGACGAAAGCCAAGATGACGCCGGTTCTGCATATCAAACGCACTGTGGAGTGGTGAAAACACCAGACAACGTGTTTCTCGCATTAAATAGCTCGAAAAGAGCGATCTCGATGATTCTGCATACTTCGGACAGAAGTCTCATCACGATTATCGCAGAAAATGCATATCTCAGCTTGAAACCCCACGAAAACCAAGATATCGCCGGTTCTGCATATCATACGCACTGTGGAGTGGTGAAAACACCAGACAACGTGTTTCTAGCATTAAATAGCTCGAAAAGAGCGATCTCGATGATTCTGCATACTTCGGACAGAAGTCTCATCACGATTATCGCAGAAAATGCATATCTCAGCTTGAAACCCCACGAAAACCAAGATATCGCCGGTTCTGCATATCAAACGCACTGTGGAGTGGTGAAAACACCAAATAACGTGTTTCTCGCATAAAATAGCTCGAAAAGTGCGATCTCGATGATTCGGCATACTTCGGACAGATGTCTCATCAAGATTATCGCAGAAAATGCATATCTGAGCTTGAAACCCCACGAAAACCAAGATATCGCTAGTTCTGCATATCAAACGCACTGTGGAGTGGTGAAAACACCAGATAACGTGTTTCTCGCATTATATAGCTCGAAAAGAGCGATCTCGATGATTCTGCATACTTCGGACAGAAGTCTCACCAAGATTATCGCAGAAAATGCATATCTCAGCTTGAAACCCCACGAAAACCAAGATATCTGCGGTTCTGCATATCAAACCAACTGTGGAGTGGTGAAAACACCAGATAACGTGTTTCTCGCATTAAATATCTCGAAATGTGCGATCTCGATGATTCTGCATACTTCGGACAGAAGTCTCACCAAGATTACCGCAGAAAATGCATATCTCAGCTTGAAACCCAACGAGAACCAAGATATCGTCGGTTCTGCATATCATACGCACTGTGGAGTGGTGAAAACACCAGACAACGTGTTTCTCGCATTAAATAGCTCGCAAAGAGCGATCTCGATGATTCTGCATACTTCGGACAGAAGTCTCACCACGATTATCGCAGAAAATGCATATCTCAGCTTGAAACCCCACGAAAACCAAGATATCTCCGGTTCTGCATATCAAACCAACTGTGGAGTGGTGAAAACACCAGATAACGTGTTTCTCGCATTAAATAGCTCGATACGAGCGATCTCGATGATTAAGCATACTTCGGACAGAAGTCTCACCAAGATTATCGCAGAAAATGCATATCTCAGCTTGAAACCCCACGAAAACCAAGATATCGCCGGTTCTGCATATCAAACGCACTGTGGAGTGGTGAAAACACCAGATAACGTGTTTCTCGCATCAAATAACCCGAAAAGAGGGATCTCGATGATTCTGCATACTTCTGACAGAAGACTCACCAAGATTATCGCAGAAAATGCATATCTCAGATTGAAACACCACGAAAATCAAGATATCGCCGGTTCTGCATATCAAGCGCACTGTGGAATGTTGAAAACACCAGGAAACTTGTTTTTTTGCATTAAATAGCTCGACAAGAGCGATCTAGATGATTCTGCATACTTCTGAATGAAGTCTCACCAAGATTATCGCAGAAAATGCAAATCTCAGCTTGAAACCTCACGAAAATCAAGATGACGCCGGTTCTGCATTTCAAACGCACTATGGAGTGGTGAAAACAACCAGATGACGTGTTTGTCGCATTAAATGGCTCGAAAAGAGCGATCCCGATGATTCTGCATAGTTCTGACAGAAGTCTCACCAAGATTATCGTAGAAAATGCATATCTCAGCTTGATACCCGACGAAAGCCAAGATGTCGCCGGTTCTGCATATCAAACGCACTGTGGAGTGGTGAAAACAACCAGATGACGTGTTTGTCGCATTAAATGGCTCGAAAAGAGCGATCCCGATGATTCTGCATAGTTCTGACAGAAGTCTCACCAAGATTATCGTAGAAAATGCATATCTCAGCTTGATACCCGACGAAAGCCAAGATATCGCCGGTTCTGCATATCAAACGGACTGTGGAATGTTGAAAACACCAGGAAACTTGTTTTTGTTCATTAAATAGCTCGACAAGAGCGATCTAGATGATTCTGCATACTTCTGACAGAAGTCTCACCAAGATTATCGTAGAAAATGCATATCTCAGCTTGATACCCGACGAAAGCCAAGATGTCGCCGGTTCTGCATATCAAACGCACTGTGGAGTGGTGAAAACAACCAGATGACGTGTTTGTCGCATTAAATGGCTCGAGAAGAGCGATCCCGATGATTCTGCATACTTCTGACAGAAGTCTCACCAAGATTATCGTAGAAAATGCATATCGCAGCTTGATACCCGACGAATGCCAAGATATCGCCGGTTCTGCATATCAAACGCACTGTGGAATGTTGAAAACTCCAGGAAACTTGTTTTTTTGCATTAAATAGCTCGACAAGAGCGATCTAGATGATTCTGCATACTTCTGAATGAAGTCTCACCAAGATTATCGCAGAAAATGCAAATCTCAGCTTGAAACCTCACGAAAATCAAGATGACGCCGGTTCTGCATTTCAAACGCACTATGGAGTGGTGAAAACAACCAGATGACGTGTTTGTCGCATTAAATGGCTCGAAAAGAGCGATCCCGATGATTCTGCATAGTTCTGACAGAAGTCTCACCAAGATTATCGTAGAAAATGCATATCTCAGCTTGATACCCGACGAAAGCCAAGATGTCGCCGGTTCTGCATATCAAACGCACTGTGGAGTGGTGAAAACAACCAGATGACGTGTTTGTCGCATTAAATGGCTCGAAAAGAGCGATCCCGATGATTCTGCATACTTCTGACATAAGTCTCACCAAGATTATCGTAGAAAATGCATATCTCAGCTTGATACCCGACGAAAGCCAAGATGACGCCGGTTCTGCATATCAAACGCACTGTGGAGTGGTGAAAACACCAGATAACGTGTTTCTCGCATTAAATAGCTCGAAACGAGCGATCTCGGTGATTAAGCATACTTCGGACAGAAGTCTCACCAAGATTATCGCAGAAAATGCATATCTCAGCTTGAAACCCCACGAAAACCAAGATATCTGCGGTTCTGCATATCAAACCAACTGTGGAGTGGTGAAAACACCAGATAACGTGATTCTCGCATTAAATATCTCGAAATGTGCGATCTCGATGATTCTGCATACTTCGGACAGAAGTCTCACCAAGATTATCGCAGAAAATGCATATCTCAGCTTGAAACCCCACGAGAACCAAGATATCGTCGGTTCTGCATATCATACGCACTGTGGAGTGGTGAAAACACCAGACAACGTGTTTCTCGCATTAAATAGCTCGAAAAGAGCGATCTCGATGATTCTGCATACTTCGGACAGAAGTCTCACCACGATTATCGCAGAAAATGCATATCTCAGCTTGAAACCCCACGAAAACCAAGATATCGCCGGTTGTGCATATCAAACGCACTGTGGAGTGGTGAAAACACCAAATAACGTGTTTCTCGCATAAAATAGCTCGAAAAGTGCGATCTCGATGATTCGGCATACTTCGGACAGAAGTCTCATCAAGATTATCGCAGAAAATGCATATCTGAGCTTGAAACCCCACGAAAACCAAGATATCGCTGGTTCTGCATATCAAACGCACTGTGGAGTGGTGAAAACACCAGATAACGTGTTTCTCGCATTAAATAGCTCGAAAAGAGCGATCTCGATGATTCTGCATACTTCGGACAGAAGTCTCACCAAGATTATCGCAGAAAATGCATATCTCAGCTTGAAACCCCACGAAAACCAAGATATCTGCGGTTCTGCATTTCAAACCAACTGTGGAGTGGTGAAAACACCAGATAACGTGTTTCTCGCATTAAATATCTCGAAATGTGCGATCTCGATGATTCTGCATACTTCGGACAGAAGTCTCACCAAGATTACCGCAGAAAATGCATATCTCAGCTTGAAACCCAACGAGAACCAAGATATCGTCGGTTCTGCATATCATACGCACTGTGGAGTGGTGAAAACACCAGACAACGTGTTTCTCGCATTAAATAGCTCGCAAAGAGCGATCTCGATGATTCTGCATACTTCGGACAGAAGTCTCACCACGATTATCGCAGAAAATGCATATCTCAGCTTGAAACCCCACGAAAACCAAGATATCGCTGGTTCTGCATATCAAACGCACTGTGGAGTGGTGAAAACACCAGATAACGTGTTTCTCGCATTAAATAGCTCGAAAAGAGCGATCTCGATGATTCTGCATACTTCGGACAGAAGTCTCACCAAGATTATCGCAGAAAATGCATATCTCAGCTTGAAACCCCACGAAAACCAAGATATCTGCGGTTCTGCATATCATACGCACTGTGGAGTGGTGAAAACACCAGACAACGTGTTTCTCGCATTAAATAGCTCGAAAAGAGCGATCTCGATGATTCTGCATACTTCGGACAGAAGTCTCACCACGATTATCGCAGAAAATGCATATCTCAGCTTGAAACCCCACGAAAACCAAGATATCGCCGGTTCTGCATATCAAACGCACTGTGGAGTGGTGAAAACACCAAATAACGTGTTTCTCGCATAAAATAGCTCGAAAAGTGCGATCTCGATGATTCGGCATACTTCGGACAGAAGTCTCATCAAGATTATCGCAGAAAATGCATATCTGAGCTTGAAACCCCACGAAAACCAAGATATCGCTGGTTCTGCATATCAAACGCACTGTGGAGTGGTGAAAACACCAGATAACGTGTTTCTCGCATTAAATAGCTCGAAAAGAGCGATCTCGATGATTCGGCATACTTCGGACAGAAGTCTCATCAAGATTATCGCAGAAAATGCATATCTGAGCTTGAAACCCCACGAAAACCAAGATATCGCTGGTTCTGCATATCAAACGCACTGTGGAGTGGTGAAAACACCAGATAACGTGTTTCTCGCATTAAATAGCTCGAAAAGAGCGATCTCGATGATTCTGCATACTTCGGACAGAAGTCTCACCAAGATTATCGCAGAAAATGCATATCCCAGCTTGATACCCGACGAAAGCCAAGATATCGCCGGTTCTGCATATCAAACGCACTGTGGGGTGTTGAAAACACCAGGAAACTTGTTTTTTTGCATTAAATATCTCGACAAGAGCGATCTAGATGATTCTGCATACTTCTGACTGAAGTCTCACCAAGATTATCGTAGAAAATGCATATCTCAGCTTGATACCCAACGAAAGCCACAATGTCGCCGGTTCTGCATATCAAACGCACTGTGGAGTGGTGAAAACACCAGATAACGTGTTTCTCGCATTAAATAGCTCGAAAAGAGCGATCTCGATGATTCTGCATACTTCGGACAGAAGTCTCACCAAGATTATCGCAGAAAATGCATATCCCAGCTTGATACCCGACGAAAGCCAAGATATCGCCGGTTCTGCATATCAAACGCACTGTGGGGTGTTGAAAACACCAGGAAACTTGTTTTTTTGCATTAAATATCTCGACAAGAGCGATCTCGATGATTCTGCATACTTCTGACAGAAGACTCACCAAGATTATCGCAGAAAATGCATATCTCAGATTGAAACACCACGAAAATCAAGATATCGCCGGTTCTGCATATCAAGCGCACTGTGGAATGTTGAAAACACCAGGAAACTTGTTTTTTTTCATTAAATAGCTCGACAAGAGCGATCTAGATGATTCTGCATACTTCTGACAGAAGTCTCACCAAGATTATCGTAGAAAATGCATATCTCAGCTTGATACCCGACGAAAGCCAAGATGTCGCCGGTTCTGCATATCAAACGCACTGTGGAGTGGTGAAAACAACCAGATGACGTGTTTGTCGCATTAAATGGCTCGAGAAGAGCGATCCCGATGATTCTGCATACTTCTGACAGAAGTCTCACCAAGATTATCGTAGAAAATGCATATCGCAGCTTGATACCCGACGAATGCCAAGATATCGCCGGTTCTGCATATCAAACGCACTGTGGAATGTTGAAAACTCCAGGAAACTTGTTTTTTTGCATTAAATAGCTCGACAAGAGCGATCTAGATGATTCTGCATACTTCTGAATGAAGTCTCACCAAGATTATCGCAGAAAATGCAAATCTCAGCTTGAAACCTCACGAAAATCAAGATGACGCCGGTTCTGCATTTCAAACGCACTATGGAGTGGTGAAAACAACCAGATGACGTGTTTGTCGCATTAAATGGCTCGAAAAGAGCGATCCCGATGATTCTGCATAGTTCTGACAGAAGTCTCACCAAGATTATCGTAGAAAATGCATATCTCAGCTTGATACCCGACGAAAGCCAAGATGTCGCCGGTTCTGCATATCAAACGCACTGTGGAGTGGTGAAAACAACCAGATGACGTGTTTGTCGCATTAAATGGCTCGAAAAGAGCGATCCCGATGATTCTGCATACTTCTGACATAAGTCTCACCAAGATTATCGTAGAAAATGCATATCCCAGCTTGATACCCGACGAAAGCAAAGATATCGCCGGTTCTGCATATCAAACGCACTGTGGAATGTTGAAAACACCAGGAAACTTGTTTTTTTGCATTAAATATCTCGACAAGAGCGATCTAGATGATTCTGCATACTTCTGACTGAAGTCTCACCAATATTATCGCAAAAAATGCATATCTCACCTTGAAACCTCACGAAAATCAAGATGACGCCGGTTCTGCATATCATACGCACTGTGGAGTGGTGAAAACACCAGACAACGTGTTTCTCGCATTAAATAGCTCGAAAAGAGCGATCTCGATGATTCTGCATACTTCGGACAGAAGTCTCATCACGATTATCGCAGAAAATGCATATCTCAGCTTGAAACCCCACGAAAACCAAGATATCGCCGGTTCTGCATATCATACGCACTGTGGAGTGGTGAAAACACCAGACAACGTGTTTCTCGCATTAAATAGCTCGAAAAGAGCGATCTCGATGATTCTGCATACTTCGGACAGAAGTCTCATCACGATTATCGCAGAAAATGCATATCTCAGCTTGAAACCTCACGAAAATCAAGATGACGCCGGTTCTGCATTTCAAACGCACTATGGAGTGGTGAAAACAACCAGATGACGTGTTTGTCGCATTAAATGGCTCGAAAAGAGCGATCCCGATGATTCTGCATAGTTCTGACAGAAGTCTCACCAAGATTATCGTAGAAAATGCATATCTCAGCTTGATACCCGACGAAAGCCAAGATGACGCCGGTTCTGCATATCAAACGCACTGTGGAGTGGTGAAAACACCAGACAACGTGTTTCTCGCATTAAATAGCTCGAAAAGAGCGATCTCGATGATTCTGCATACTTCGGACAGAAGTCTCATCACGATTATCGCAGAAAATGCATATCTCAGCTTGAAACCCCACGAAAACCAAGATATCGCCGGTTCTGCATATCATACGCACTGTGGAGTGGTGAAAACACCAGACAACGTGTTTCTAGCATTAAATAGCTCGAAAAGAGCGATCTCGATGATTCTGCATACTTCGGACAGAAGTCTCATCACGATTATCGCAGAAAATGCATATCTCAGCTTGAAACCCCACGAAAACCAAGATATCGCCGGTTCTGCATATCAAACGCACTGTGGAGTGGTGAAAACACCAAATAACGTGTTTCTCGCATAAAATAGCTCGAAAAGTGCGATCTCGATGATTCGGCATACTTCGGACAGATGTCTCATCAAGATTATCGCAGAAAATGCATATCTGAGCTTGAAACCCCACGAAAACCAAGATATCGCTAGTTCTGCATATCAAACGCACTGTGGAGTGGTGAAAACACCAGATAACGTGTTTCTCGCATTATATAGCTCGAAAAGAGCGATCTCGATGATTCTGCATACTTCGGACAGAAGTCTCACCAAGATTATCGCAGAAAATGCATATCTCAGCTTGAAACCCCACGAAAACCAAGATATCTGCGGTTCTGCATATCAAACCA
The DNA here is from genome assembly GCA_951804975.1 of Anthophora plumipes. Lineage (NCBI taxonomy): Eukaryota > Metazoa > Arthropoda > Insecta > Hymenoptera > Apidae > Anthophora > Anthophora plumipes. The sequence goes on from CATORF010001004.1 coordinate 322,587, forward strand.
ACTGTGGAGTGGTGAAAACACCAGATAACGTGTTTCTCGCATTAAATATCTCGAAATGTGCGATCTCGATGATTCTGCATACTTCGGACAGAAGTCTCACCAAGATTACCGCAGAAAATGCATATCTCAGCTTGAAACCCAACGAGAACCAAGATATCGTCGGTTCTGCATATCATACGCACTGTGGAGTGGTGAAAACACCAGACAACGTGTTTCTCGCATTAAATAGCTCGCAAAGAGCGATCTCGATGATTCTGCATACTTCGGACAGAAGTCTCACCACGATTATCGCAGAAAATGCATATCTCAGCTTGAAACCCCACGAAAACCAAGATATCTCCGGTTCTGCATATCAAACCAACTGTGGAGTGGTGAAAACACCAGATAACGTGTTTCTCGCATTAAATAGCTCGATACGAGCGATCTTGATGATTAAGCATACTTCGGACAGAAGTCTCACCAAGATTATCGCAGAAAATGCATATCTCAGCTTGAAACCCCACGAAAACCAAGATATCGCTGGTTCTGCATATAAAACGCACTGTGGAGTGCTGAAAACACCAGATAAAGTGTTTCTCGCATTAAATAGCTCGAATAGAGCGATCTCGATGATTAAGCATACTTCGGACAGAAGTCTCACCAAGATTATTGTAAAACATGCATATCTCAGCTTGAAACCCCACGAAAACCAAGATATCGCCGGTTCTGCATATCAAACGCACTGTGGGGTGGTGAAAACACCAGATAACGTGTTTCTCGCATTAGATAGCTCGAAAAGTGCGATCTCGATGATTCTGCATACTTCGGACAGAAGTCTCACCAAGATTATCGCAGAAAATGCATATCTGACCTTGAAGCCCCACGAAAACCAAGATATCGTCGGTTATGCATATCATACGCACTGTGGAGTGGTGAAAACACCAGATAACGTGTTTCTCGCATTAAATAGCTCGAAACGAGCGATCTCGATGATTAAGCATACTTCGGACAGAAGTCTCACCAAGTTTATCGCAGAAAATGCGTATCTCAGCTTGAAACCCCACGAAAACCAAGATATCGCCGGTTATGCATATCATACGCACTGTGGTGTGGTGAAAACACCAGATAACGTGTTTCTCGCGTTAAATAGCTCGAAACGAACGATCTCGATGATTCTGCATACTTCGGACAGAAGTCTCACCAAGATTATCGCAGAAAATGCATATCTCAGCGTGAAAACCCACGAAAACCAAGATATCGCCGGTTCTGCATATCAAACGCACTGTGGAGTGGTGAAAACACCAGATAACGTGTTTCTCGCATTAAATAGCTCGAAACGAGCGATCTCGATGATTCAGCATACTTCGGACAGAAGTCTCACCAATATTATCGCAGAAAATGCATATCTCAGCTTGAAACCTCACGAAAATCAAGATGTCGCCGGTTCTGCATATCAAACGCACTGTGGAGTGGTGAAAACAGCAGATAACGTGTTTCTCGCATTAAATAGGTCGAAAAGAGCGATCTCGATGTTTCTGCATACTTCGGACAGAAGTATCACCAAGATTATCGCAGAAAATGCATAGCTGAGCTTGAAACCCCACGAAAACCAAGTTATCGTCGGTTCTGCATATCATACACACTGTGGAGTGGTGAAAACTGCAGATGACGTGTTTCTCGCATTAAATAGCTCGAAACGAGCGATCTCGGTGATTAAGCATACTTCGGACAGAAGTCTCACCAAGATTATCGCAGAAAATGCATATCTGAGCTTGAAACCCCACGAAAACCAAGATATCGTCGGTTCTGCATATCATACGCACTGTGGAGTGGAGAAAACACCAGATAACGTGTTTCTCGCATTAAATATCTCGAAATGTGCGATCTCGATGATTGTGCATACTTCGGACAGAAGTCTCACCAAGATTATCGCAGAAAATGCATATCTCAGCTTGAAACCCCACGAGAACCAAGATATCGTCGGTTCTGCATATCATACGCACTGTGGAGTGGTGAAAACACCAAATAACGTGTTTCTCGCATTAAATAGCTCGAAAAGAGCGATCTCGATGATTCTGCATACTTCGGACAGAAGTCTCACCAAGATTATCGCAGAATATGCATATCTCAGCTTGAAACCACACGAAAACCAAGATATCTCCGGTTCTGCATATCAAACCAACTGTGGAGTGGTGATAACACCAGATAACGTGTTTCTCGCATTAAATAGCTCGATACGAGCGATCTCGATGATTAAGCATACTTCGGACAGAAGTCTCACCAAGATTATCGCAGAAAATGCATATCTGACCTTGAAGCCCCACGAAAACCAAGATATCGTCGGTTCTGCATATCATACGCACTGTGGAGTGGTGAAAACACCAGATAACGTGTTTCTCGAATTAAGTAGCTCGAAAAGTGCGATCTCGATGATTAAGCATACTTCGGACAGAAGTCTCACCATGATTATCGTAAAAAATGCATATCTCAGCTTGAAACCCCACGAAAACCAAGATATCGCTGGTTCGGCATATCAAACGCACTGTGGAGTGGTCAAAACACCAGATAACGTGTTTCTCGCATTACATAGCTCGAAAAGAGCGATATCGATGATACTGCATACTTCGGACAGAAGTCTCACCAATATTATCGCAGAAAATGCATATCTCAGCTTGAAACCTCACGAAAATCAAGATGTCGCCGGTTCTGCATATCAAACGCACTGTGGAGTGGTGAAAACAGCAGATAACGTGTTTCTCGCATTAAATAGGTCGAAAAGAGCGATCTCGATGTTTCTGCATACTTCGGACAGAAGTATCACCAAGAATATCGCAGAAAATGCATAGCTGAGCTTGAAACCCCACGAAAACCAAGTTATCGTCGGTTCTGCATATCATACGCACTGTGGAGTGGTGAAAACTGCAGATAACGTGTTTCTCGCATTAAATAGCTCGAATCGAGCGATCTCGGTGATTAAGCATAATTCGGACAGAAGTCTCACCAAGATTATCGCAGAAAATGCATATCTGAGCTTGAAACCCCACGAAAACCAAGATATCCCCGGTTCTGCATATCAAACCAACTGTGGAGTGGTGATAACAACAGATAACGTGTTTCTCGCATTAAATAGCTCGATACGAACGATCTCGATGATTAAGCATACTTCGGACAGAAGTCTCACCAAGATTATCGCAGAAAATGCATATCTCAGCTTGAAACCCCACGAAAACCAAGATATCGCTGGTGCTGCATATAAAACGCACTGTGGAGTGCTGAAAACACCAGATAAAGTGTTTCTCGCATTAAATAGCTCGAATAGAGCGATCTCGATGATTAAGCATACTTCGGACAGAAGTCTCACCAAGATTATCGCAGAAAATGCATATCTCAGCTTGAAACCCCACGAGAACCAAGATATCGTCGGTTCTGCATATCATACGCACTGTGGAGTGGTGAAAACACCAGATAACGTGTTTCTCGCATTAAATAGCTCGAAAAGAGCGATCTCGATGATTCTGCATACTTCGGACAGAAGTCTCACCAAGATTATCGCAGAAAATGCATATCTCAGCTTGAAACCCCACGAAAACCAAGATATCTCCGGTTCTGCATATCAAACCAACTGTGGAGTGGTGATAACACCAGATAACGTGTTTCTCGCATTAAATAGCTCGATACGAGCGATCTCGATGATTAAGCATACTTCGGACAGAAGTCTCACCAAGATTATCGCAGAAAATGCATATCTCAGCTTGAAACCCCACGAAAACCAAGATATCGCTGGTTCTGCATATAAAACGCACTGTGGAGTCCTGAAAACACCAGATAAAGTGTTTCTCGAATTAAATAGCTCGAAAAGTGCGATCTCGATGATTAAGCATACTTCGGACAGAAGTCTCACCATGATTATCGTCAAAAATGCATATCTCAGCTTGAAACCCCACGAAAACCAAGATATCGCTGGTTCTGCATATCAAACGCACTGTGGAGTGGTCAAAACACCAGATAACGTGTTTCTCGCATTACATACCTCGAAAAGAGCGATATCGATGATACTGCATACTTCGGACAGAAGTCTCACCAATATTATTGCAGAAAATGCATATCTCAGCTTGAAACCTCACGAAAATCAAGATGTCGCCGGTTCTGCATATCAAACGCACTGTGGAGTGGTGAAAACAGCAGATAACGTGTTTCTCGCATTAAATAGGTCGATGAGAGCGATCTCGATGTTTCTGCATACTTCGGACAGAAGTCTCACCAAGATTATCGCAGAAAATGCATATCTGACCTTGAAGCCCCACGAAAACCAAGATATCGTCGGTTCTGCATATCATACGCACTGTGGAGTGGTGAAAACAGCAGATAACGTGTTTCTCGCATTAAATAGGTCGAAAAGAGCGATCTCGATGTTTCTGCATACTTCGGACAGAAGTCTCACCAAGATTATCGCAGAAAATGCATATCTGACCTTGAAGCCCCACAAAAACCAAGATATCGTCGGTTCTGCATATCATACGCACTGTGGAGTGGTGAAAACACCAGATAACGTGTTTCTCGAATTAAGTAGCTCGAAAAGTGCGATCTCGATGATTAAGCATACTTCGGACAGAAGTCTCACCATGATTATCGTAAAAAATGCATATCTCAGCTTGAAACCCCACGAAAACCAAGATATCGCTGGTTCGGCATATCAAACGCACTGTGGAGTGGTCAAAACACCAGATAACGTGTTTCTCGCATTACATAGCTCGAAAAGAGCGATATCGATGATACTGCATACTTCGGACAGAAGTCTCACCAATATTATCGCAGAAAATGCATATCTCAGCTTGAAACCTCACGAAAATCAAGATGTCGCCGGTTCTGCATATCAAACGCACTGTGGAGTGGTGAAAACAGCAGATAACGTGTTTCTCGCATTAAATAGGTCGAAAAGAGCGATCTCGATGTTTCTGCATACTTCGGACAGAAGTATCACCAAGAATATCGCAGAAAATGCATAGCTGAGCTTGAAACCCCACGAAAACCAAGTTATCGTCGGTTCTGCATATCATACGCACTGTGGAGTGGTGAAAACTGCAGATAACGTGTTTCTCGCATTAAATAGCTCGAATCGAGCGATCTCGGTGATTAAGCATAATTCGGACAGAAGTCTCACCAAGATTATCGCAGAAAATGCATATCTGAGCTTGAAACCCCACGAAAACCAAGATATCCCCGGTTCTGCATATCAAACCAACTGTGGAGTGGTGATAACAACAGATAACGTGTTTCTCGCATTAAATAGCTCGATACGAACGATCTCGATGATTAAGCATACTTCGGACAGAAGTCTCACCAAGATTATCGCAGAAAATGCATATCTCAGCTTGAAACCCCACGAAAACCAAGATATCGCTGGTGCTGCATATAAAACGCACTGTGGAGTGCTGAAAACACCAGATAAAGTGTTTCTCGCATTAAATAGCTCGAATAGAGCGATCTCGATGATTAAGCATACTTCGGACAGAAGTCTCACCAAGATTATCGCAGAAAATGCATATCTCAGCTTGAAACCCCACGAGAACCAAGATATCGTCGGTTCTGCATATCATACGCACTGTGGAGTGGTGAAAACACCAGATAACGTGTTTCTCGCATTAAATAGCTCGAAAAGAGCGATCTCGATGATTCTGCATACTTCGGACAGAAGTCTCACCAAGATTATCGCAGAAAATGCATATCTCAGCTTGAAACCCCACGAAAACCAAGATATCTCCGGTTCTGCATATCAAACCAACTGTGGAGTGGTGATAACACCAGATAACGTGTTTCTCGCATTAAATAGCTCGATACGAGCGATCTCGATGATTAAGCATACTTCGGACAGAAGTCTCACCAAGATTATCGCAGAAAATGCATATCTCAGCTTGAAACCCCACGAAAACCAAGATATCGCTGGTTCTGCATATAAAACGCACTGTGGAGTCCTGAAAACACCAGATAAAGTGTTTCTCGAATTAAATAGCTCGAAAAGTGCGATCTCGATGATTAAGCATACTTCGGACAGAAGTCTCACCATGATTATCGTCAAAAATGCATATCTCAGCTTGAAACCCCACGAAAACCAAGATATCGCTGGTTCTGCATATCAAACGGACTGTGGAGTGGTCAAAACACCAGATAACGTGTTTCTCGCATTACATAGCTCGAAAAGAGCGATATCGATGATACTGCATACTTCGGACAGAAGTCTCACCAATATTATTGCAGAAAATGCATATCTCAGCTTGAAACCTCACGAAAATCAAGATGTCGCCGGTTCTGCATATCAAACGCACTGTGGAGTGGTGAAAACAGCAGATAACGTGTTTCTCGCATTAAATAGGTCGATGAGAACGATCTCGATGTTTCTGCATACTTCGGACAGAAGTCTCACCAAGATTATCGCAGAAAATGCATATCTGACCTTGAAGCCCCACGAAAACCAAGATATCGTCGGTTCTGCATATCATACGCACTGTGGAGTGGTGAAAACAGCAGATAACGTGTTTCTCGCATTAAATAGGTCGAAAAGAGCGATCTCGATGTTTCTGCATACTTCGGACAGAAGTCTCACCAAGATTATCGCAGAAAATGCATATCTCAGCTTGAAACCCCACGAAAACCAAGATATCGCCGGTTCTGCATATCATACGCACTGTGGAGTGGTGAAAACACCAGATAACGTGTTTCTCGCATTAAATAGCTCGAAACGAGCGATCTCGATGATTAAGCATACTTCGGACCGAAGTCTCACCATGATTATCGTAAAAAATGCATATCTCAGCTTGAAACCCCACGAAAACCAAGATATCGCCGGTTATGCATATCATACGCACTGTGGTGTGGTGAAAACACCAGATAACGTGTTTCCCGCGTTAAATAGCGCGAAACGAGCGATCTCGATGATTCTGCATACTTCGAACAGAAGTCTCACCATGATTATCGTAAAAAATGCATATCTCAGCTTGAAACTCCACGAAAACGAAGATATCGCTGGTTCTGCATATCAAACGCACTGTGGAGTGGTGAAAACACCAGATAACTTGTTTCTCGCATTAAATAGGTCGAAAAGAGCGATCTCGATGTTTCTGCATACTTCGGACAGAAGTATCACAATGATTATCGCAGAAAATGCATAACTCAGCTTGAAACCTCACGAAAATCAAGATGTCGCCGGTTCTGCATATCAAACGCACTGTGGAGTGGTGAAAACAGCAGATAACGTGTTTCTCGCATTAAATAGGTCGAAAAGAGCGATCTCGATGTTTCTGCATACTTCGGACAGAAGTATCACCAAGATTATCGCAGAAAATGCATAGCTGAGCTTGAAACCCCACGAAAACCAAGTTATCGTCGGTTCTGCATATCATACGCACTGTGGAGTGGTGAAAACAGCAGATAACGTGTTTCTCGCATTAAATAGCTCGAAAAGTGCGATCTCGATGATTCTGCATACTTCGGACAGAAGTCTCACCAAGATTATCGCAGAAAATGCATATCTGACCTTGAAGCCCCACGAAAACCAAGATATCGTCGGTTCTGCATATCATACGCACTGTGGAGTGGTGAAAACACCAGATAACGTGTTTCTCGAATTAAATAGCTCGAAAAGTGCGATCTCGATGATTAAGCATACTTCGGACAGAAGTCTCACCATGATTATCGTAAAAAATGCATATCTCAGCTTGAAACCCCACGAAAACCAAGATATCGCTGGTTCTGCATATCAAACGCACTGTGGAGTGGTCAAAACACCAGATAACGTGTTTCTCGCATTACATAGCTCGAAAAGAGCGATATCGATGATACTGCATACTTCGGACAGAAGTCTCACCAATGTTATCGCAGAAAATGCATATCTCAGCTTGAAAACCCACGAAAACCAAGATATCGCCGGGTATGCATATCATACGCACTGTGGAGTGGTGAAAACACCAGATAACGTGTTTCTCGCATTAAATAGCACGAAACGAGCGATCTCGATGATTCAGCATACTTCGGTAAGAAGTCTCACCAAGTTTATCGCAGAAAATGCATATCTCAGCTTGAAACCCCACGAAAACCAAGATAACGCCGGTTATGCATATCATTCGCACTGTGGAGTGGTGAAAACACCAGATAACGTGTTTCTCGCGTTAAATAGCTCGAAACGAGCGATCTCGATGATTCTGCATACTTCGGACAGAAGTCTCACCATGATTATCGTAAAAAATGCATATCTCCGCTTGAAACCCCACGAAAACCAAGATATCGCTGGTTCTGCATATCAAACGCACTGTGGAGTGGTGAAAACACCAGATAACGTGTTTCTCGCATTAAATAGCTCGAATAGAGCGATCTCGATGATTAAGCATACTTCGGAGAGAAGTCTCACCAAGATTATCGTAAAACATGCATATCTCTGCTTGAAACCCCACGAAAACCAAGATATCGTCGGTTCTGCATATCATACGCACTGTGGAGTGGTGAAAACACGAGATAACGTGTTTCTCGCGTTAAATAGCTCGAAACGAGCGATCTCGATGATTCTGCATACTTCGGACAGAAGTCTCACCATGATTATCGTAAAAAATGCATATCTCAGCTTGAAACCCCACGAAAACCAAGATATCGCTGGTTCTGCATATCAAACGCACTGTGGAGTGGTGAAAACACCAGATAACGGGTTTCTCGCATTAAATAGGTCGAAAAGAGCTATCTCGATGATTCTGCATACTTCGGACAGAGGTCTCACTAAGATTATCGCAGAAAATGCATATCTCAGCTTGAAACCCCACGAAAACCAAGATATCGTTGGTTCTGCATATCATACGCACTGTGGAGTGGTGAAAACACCAGATAACGTGTTTCTCGCATTAAATAGCTCGAAACGAGCGATCTCGATGATTAAGCATACTTCGGACAGAAGTCTCACCTAGATTATCGTAAAACACGCATATCTCTGCGTGAAACCCCACGAAAACCAAGTATCGCCGGTTCTGCATATCAAACGCACTGTGGAGTGGTGAAACACCAGATAACGTGTTTCTCGCGTTAAATTGCTCGAAAAGTGCGATCTCGATGGTTCTGCATGCTTCGGACAGAAGTCTCACCAAGATTATCGCAGAAAATGCATATCTCAGCTTGAAACCCCACGAAAACCAAGTTATCGTCGGTTCTGCATATCATACGCACTGTGGAGTGGTGAAAACACCAGATAACGTGTTTCTCGCATTAAATAGCTCGAAAAGTGCGATCTCGATGATTCTGCATACTTCGGACAGAAGTCTCACCAAGATTATCGCAGAAAATGCATATCTGAGCTTGAAACCCCACGAAAACCAAGATATCGTCGGTTCTGCATATCATACGCACTGTGGAATATTGAAAACACCAGAAAACTTGTTTTTTCGCATTAAATAGCTCGAAAAGAGCGATCTAGATGATTCTGCATACTTCTGACTGAAGTCTCACCAAGAGTATCGCAGAAAATGCATATCTCTGCTTGAAACCCCACGAAAACCAAGATATCGCTGGTTCTGCATATCAAACGCACTGTGGAGTGGTCAAAACACCAGATAACGTGTTTCTCGCATTACATAGCTCGAAAAGAGCGATATCGATGATACTGCATACTTCGGACAGAAGTCTCACCAATGTTATCGCAGAAAATGCATATCTCAGCTTGAAAACCCACGAAAACCAAGATATCGCCGGGTATGCATATCATACGCACTGTGGAGTGGTGAAAACACCAGATAACGTGTTTCTCGCATTAAATAGCACGAAACGAGCGATCTCGATGATTCAGCATACTTCGGTAAGAAGTCTCACCAAGTTTATCGCAGAAAATGCATATCTCAGCTTGAAACCCCACGAAAACCAAGATAACGCCGGTTATGCATATCATTCGCACTGTGGAGTGGAGAAAACACCAGATAACGTGTTTCTCGCGTTAAATAGCTCGAAACGAGCGATCTCGATGATTCTGCATACTTCGGACAGAAGTCTCACCATGATTATCGTAAAAAATGCATATCTCCGCTTGAAACCCCACGAAAACCAAGATATCGCTGGTTCTGCATATCAAACGCACTGTGGAGTGGTGAAAACACCAGATAACGTGTTTCTCGCATTAAATAGCTCGAATAGAGCGATCTCGATGATTAAGCATACTTCGGAGAGAAGTCTCACCAAGATTATCGTAAAACATGCATATCTCTGCTTGAAACCCCACGAAAACCAAGATATCGTCGGTTCTGCATATCATACGCACTGTGGAGTGGTGAAAACACGAGATAACGTGTTTCTCGCGTTAAATAGCTCGAAACGAGCGATCTCGATGATTCTGCATACTTCGGACAGAAGTCTCACCATGATTATCGTAAAAAATGCATATCTCAGCTTGAAACCCCACGAAAACCAAGATATCGCTGGTTCTGCATATCAAACGCACTGTGGAGTGGTGAAAACACCAGATAACGGGTTTCTCGCATTAAATAGGTCGAAAAGAGCTATCTCGATGATTCTGCATACTTCGGACAGAGGTCTCACTAAGATTATCGCAGAAAATGCATATCTCAGCTTGAAACCCCACGAAAACCAAGATATCGTTGGTTCTGCATATCATACGCACTGTGGAGTGGTGAAAACACCAGATAACGTGTTTCTCGCATTAAATAGCTCGAAACGAGCGATCTCGATGATTAAGCATACTTCGGACAGAAGTCTCACCTAGATTATCGTAAAACACGCATATCTCTGCTTGAAACCCCACGAAAACCAAGTATCGCCGCTTCTGCATATCAAACGCACTGTGGAGTGGTGAAACACCAGATAACGTGTTTCTCGCGTTAAATTGCTCGAAAAGTGCGATCTCGATGGTTCTGCATGCTTCGGACAGAAGTCTCACCAAGATTATCGCAGAAAATGCATATCTCAGCTTGAAACCCCACGAAAACCAAGTTATCGTCGGTTCTGCATATCATACGCACTGTGGAGTGGTGAAAACACCAGATAACGTGTTTCTCGCATTAAATAGCTCGAAAAGTGCGATCTCGATGATTCTGCATACTTCGGACAGAAGTCTCACCAAGATTATCGCAGAAAATGCATATCTGAGCTTGAAACCCCACGAAAACCAAGATATCGTCGGTTCTGCATATCATACGCACTGTGGAATATTGAAAACACCAGAAAACTTGTTTTTTCGCATTAAATAGCTCGAAAAGAGCGATCTAGATGATTCTGCATACTTCTGACTGAAGTCTCACCAAGAGTATCGCAGAAAATGCATATCTCAGCTTGAAACCTCACGAAAATCAAGATGTCGCCGGTTCTGCATATCACACGCACTGTGGAGTGGTGAAAACACCGGATAACGTGTTTCTCGCATTAAATAGCTCGAAAAGAGCGATCTCGAAGATTCTGCATACTTCTGACTGAAGTCTCACCAAGAGTATCGCAGAAAATGCATATCTCAGCTTGAAACCTCACGAAAATCAAGATGTCGCCGGTTCTGCATATCACACGCACTGTGGAGTGGTGAAAACACCGGATAACGTGTTTCTCGCATTAAATAGCTCGAAAAGAGCGATCTCGAAGATTCTGCATACTTCTGACAGAAGACTCACCAAGATTATCGTAGAAAATGCATATCTCAGCTTGATACCCCACGAAAACCATGATATCGCCGGTTCTGCATATCAGACGCACTGTGGAGTGGTGTAAAAAGCAGAAAACGTGTTTCTCGCATTAAGTAGCTCGAAAAGAGCGTTCTCGATGATTCTGCATACTTCTCATAGATGAAACACCAAGATTATCGCAGTAAATGCATATATCAGCTGGAAACCCCACGAAAACCAAGTTATCGGCGGCTCTACATATCAAACGCACTGTGGAGTGGTCAAAACACCAGATAACGGGTTTCTCGCATTAAATAGCTCGAAAAGAGCTATCTCGATGATTCTGCATACTTCGGACAGAGGTCTCACTAAGATTATCGCAGAAAATGCATATCTCAGCTTGAAACCCCACGAAAACCAAGATATCGTTGGTTCTGCATATCATACGCCCTGTGGAGTGGTGAAAACACCAGATAACGTGTTTCTCGCATTAAATAGCTCGAAACGAGCGATCTCGATGATTAAGCATACTTCGGACAGAAGTCTCACCTAGATTATCGTAAAACACGCATATCTCTGCTTGAAACCCCACGAAAACCAAGTATCGCCGGTTCTGCATATCAAACGCACTGTGGAGTGGTGAAACACCAGATAACGTGTTTCTCGCGTTAAATTGCTCGAAAAGTGCGATCTCGATGGTTCTGCATGCTTCGGACAGAAGTCTCACCAAGATTATCGCAGAAAATGCATATCTCAGCTTGAAACCCCACGAAAACCAAGTTATCGTCGGTTCTGCATATCATACGCACTGTGGAGTGGTGAAAACACCAGATAACGTGTTTCTCGCATTAAATAGCTCGAAAAGTGCGATCTCGATGATTCTGCATACTTCGGACAGAAGTCTCACCAAGATTATCGCAGAAAATGCATATCTGAGCTTGAAACCCCACGAAAACCAAGATATCGTCGGTTCTGCATATCATACGCACTGTGGAATATTGAAAACACCAGAAAACTTGTTTTTTCGCATTAAATAGCTCGAAAAGAGCGATCTAGATGATTCTGCATACTTCTGACTGAAGTCTCACCAAGAGTATCGCAGAAAATGCATATCTCAGCTTGAAACCTCACGAAAATCAAGATGTCGCCGGTTCTGCATATCACACGCACTGTGGAGTGGTGAAAACACCGGATAACGTGTTTCTCGCATTAAATAGCTCGAAAAGAGCGATCTCGAAGATTCTGCATACTTCTGACTGAAGTCTCACCAAGAGTATCGCAGAAAATGCATATCTCAGCTTGAAACCTCACGAAAATCAAGATGTCGCCGGTTCTGCATATCACACGCACTGTGGAGTGGTGAAAACACCGGATAACGTGTTTCTCGCATTAAATAGCTCGAAAAGAGCGATCTCGAAGATTCTGCATACTTCTGACAGAAGACTCACCAAGATTATCGTAGAAAATGCATATCTCAGCTTGATACCCCACGAAAACCATGATATCGCCGGTTCTGCATATCAGACGCACTGTGGAGTGGTGTAAAAAGCAGAAAACGTGTTTCTCGCATTAAGTAGCTCGAAAAGAGCGTTCTCGATGATTCTGCATACTTCTCATAGATGAAACACCAAGATTATCGCAGTAAATGCATATATCAGCTGGAAACCCCACGAAAACCAAGTTATCGGCGGCTCTACATATCAAACGCACTGTGGAGTGGTCAAAACACCAGATAACGTGTTTCTCGCATTAAATAGCTCGAAAAGAGCGATCTCGAAAATGCTGCATACTTCTGAAAGAAGACTCACCAAGATTATCGCTGAAAATGCATATCTCAGCTGGAAACACCACGAAAATCAAGATATCGCCGGTTCTGCATATCAAACGCACTGTGGAGTGGAGAAAACCCCGGATAACGTGTTTCTCGCATTAAATAGCTCGAAAAGAGCGATCTCGAAGATTCTGCATTCGTCTGACAGAAGACTCACCAAGATTATCGCTGAAAATGCATATCTCAGCTGGAAACACCACGAAAATCAAGATATCGCCGGTTCGGAATATCAAACGCACTGTGGAGTGGTGAAAACACCAGATAACGTGTTTTTCGCATTCAGTAGCTCGAAAAGTGCGATCTGGAAGATTCTGCATACTTCTGAAAGAAGACTCACCAAGATTATCGCTGAAAATGCATATCTCAGCTGGAAACCCCTCGAAAATCAAGATATCGCCGGTTCTGCTTACCAAACGCACTGTGGAATGTTGAAAACGCCAGAAAACTTGTTTTTTCGCATTAAATCGCTCGAAAAGAGCAATCTAGATGATTCGGCATACTTCTGACTGAAGTCTCAGCAGGATTATCGCAGAAAATGCATATCTCAGCTTGAAACCTCACGACAGCCAAGATGTCGCCGGTTCTGCATATCAAACGCACTGTGGAGTGGTGAAAACACCAGATAACGTGTTTCTCGCATTAAGTAGCTCGAAAAGAGCGATTTCGAAGATTCTGCATACTTCTGAAAGAAGACTCACCAAGATTATCGCTGAAAATGCATATAACAGCTGGAAACACCATGAAAATTAAGATATCGCCGGTTCTGCATATCAAACGCTCTGTGGAGTGGTGAAAACACCAGATAACATGTTTCTCGCATTAAGTTGCTCGAAAAGAGCGAGCTCGAAGATTCTGCATACTTCTGACAGAAGTCTCACCAAGATTATCGTAGAAAATGCATGTCTCAGCTTGAAGCCCGACGAAATCCAAGATGTCGCTGGTGCTGCATATCAAACGCACTGTGGAGTGGTGAAAACACCGGATAACGTGTTTCTCGCATTAAATAGCTCGAAAAGAGCGATCTCGAAGATTCTGCATACTTCTGACAGAAGACTCTCCAGGATTATCGCTGAAAATGCATATCTCAGCTTGAAACACCACGAAAAACAAGATATCGCCGGTTCGGAATATCAAACGCACTGTGGAGTGGTGAAAACACCAGATAACGTGTTTCTCGTATTAACTAGCTCGAAAAGAGCGATCTCGAAGATTCTGCATACTTCTGACAGAAGTCTCACCAAGATTATCGTAGAAAATGCATATCTCAGCTTGATACCCTACGACAGCCAAGATGTCGCCGGTTCTGCATATCAAACGCACTGTGGAGTGGTGAAAACACCGGATAACGTGTTTCTCGCATTAAATAGCTCGAAAAGAGCGATCTCGAAGATTCTGCATACTTCTGACAGAAGACTCTCCAGGATTATCGCTGAAAATGCATATCTCAGCTTGAAACACCACGAAAATCAAGATATCGCCGGTTCGGAATATCAAACGCACTGTGGAGTGGTGAAAACACCAGATAACGTGTTTCTCGTATTAACTAGCTCGAAAAGAGCGATCTCGAAGATTCTGCATACTTCTGACAGAAGTCTCACCAAGATTATCGTAGAAAATGCATATCTCAGCTTGATACCCTACAACAGCCAAGATGTCGCCGGTTCTGCATATCAAACGCACTGTGGAGTGGTGAAAACACCAGATAACGTGTTTCTCGTATTAACTAGCTCGAAACGAGCGATCTCGATGATTCTGCATACTTCGGACAGAAGTCTCACCATGATTATCGTAAAAAATGCATATCTCCGCTTGAAACCCCACGAAAACCAAGATATCGCTGGTTCTGCATATCAAACGCACTGTGGAGTGGTGAAAACACCAGATAACGTGTTTCTCGCATTAAATAGCTCGAATAGAGCGATCTCGATGATTAAGCATACTTCGGAGAGAAGTCTCACCAAGATTATCGTAAAACATGCATATCTCTGCTTGAAACCCCACGAAAACCAAGATATCGTCGGTTCTGCATATCATACGCACTGTGGAGTGGTGAAAACACGAGATAACGTGTTTCTCGCGTTAAATAGCTCGAAACGAGCGATCTCGATGATTCTGCATACTTCGGACAGAAGTCTCACCATGATTATCGTAAAAAATGCATATCTCAGCTTGAAACCCCACGAAAACCAAGATATCGCTGGTTCTGCATATCAAACGCACTGTGGAGTGGTGAAAACACCAGATAACGGGTTTCTCGCATTAAATAGGTCGAAAAGAGCTATCTCGATGATTCTGCATACTTCGGACAGAGGTCTCACTAAGATTATCGCAGAAAATGCATATCTCAGCTTGAACCCCCACGAAAACCAAGATATCGTTGGTTCTGCATATCATACGCACTGTGGAGTGGTGAAAACACCAGATAACGTGTTTCTCGCATTAAATAGCTCGAAACGAGCGATCTCGATGATTAAGCATACTTCGGACAGAAGTCTCACCTAGATTATCGTAAAACACGCATATCTCTGCTTGAAACCCCACGAAAACCAAGTATCGCCGGTTCTGCATATCAAACGCACTGTGGAGTGGTGAAACACCAGATAACGTGTTTCTCGCGTTAAATTGCTCGAAAAGTGCGATCTCGATGGTTCTGCATGCTTCGGACAGAAGTCTCACAAAGATTATCGCAGAAAATGCATATCTCAGCTTGAAACCCCACGAAAACCAAGTTATCGTCGGTTCTGCATATCATACGCACTGTGGAGTGGTGAAAACACCAGATAACGTGTTTCTCGCATTAAATAGCTCGAAAAGTGCGATCTCGATGATTCTGCATACTTCGGACAGAAGTCTCACCAAGATTATCGCAGAAAATGCATATCTGAGCTTGAAACCCCACGAAAACCAAGATATCGTCGGTTCTGCATATCATACGCACTGTGGAATATTGAAAACACCAGAAAACTTGTTTTTTCGCATTAAATAGCTCGAAAAGGGCGATCTAGATGATTCTGCATACTTCTGACTGAAGTCTCACCAAGAGTATCGCAGAAAATGCATATCTCAGCTTGAAACCTCACGAAAATCAAGATGTCGCCGGTTCTGCATATCACACGCACTGTGGAGTGGTGAAAACACCGGATAACGTGTTTCTCGCATTAAATAGCTCGAAAAGAGCGATCTCGAAGATTCTGCATACTTCTGACTGAAGTCTCACCAAGAGTATCGCAGAAAATGCATATCTCAGCTTGAAACCTCACGAAAATCAAGATGTCGCCGGTTCTGCATATCACACGCACTGTGGAGTGGTGAAAACACCGGATAACGTGTTTCTCGCATTAAATAGCTGGAAAAGAGCGATCTCGAAGATTCTGCATACTTCTGACAGAAGACTCACCAAGATTATCGTAGAAAATGCATATCTCAGCTTGATACCCCACGAAAACCATGATATCGCCGGTTCTGCATATCAGACGCACTGTGGAGTGGTGCAAAAACCAGAAAACGTGTTTTTCGCATTAAGTAGCTCGAAAAGAGCGTTCTCGATGATTCTGCATACTTCTCATAGATGAAACACCAAGATTATCGCAGTAAATGCATATATCAGCTGGAAACCCCACGAAAACCAAGTTATCGGCGGCTCTACATATCAAACGCACTGTGGAGTGGTCAAAACACCAGATAACGTGTTTCTCGCATTAAATAGCTCGAAAAGAGCGATCTCGAAAATGCTGCATACTTCTGAAAGAAGACTCACCAAGATTATCGCTGAAAATGCATATCTCAGCTGGAAACACCACGAAAATCAAGATATCGCCGGTTCTGCATATCAAACGCACTGTGGAGTGGAGAAAACCCCGGATAACGTGTTTCTCGCATTAAATAGCTCGAAAAGAGCGATCTCGAAGATTCTGCATTCGTCTGACAGAAGACTCACCAAGATTATCGCTGAAAATGCATATCTCAGCTGGAAACACCACGAAAATCAAGATATCGCCGGTTCGGAATATCAAACGCACTGTGGAGTGGTGAAAACACCAGATAACGTGTTTTTCGCATTCAGTAGCTCGAAAAGTGCGATCTGGAAGATTCTGCATACTTCTGAAAGAAGACTCACCAAGATTATCGCTGAAAATGCATATCTCAGCTGGAAACCCCTCGAAAATCAAGATATCGCCGGTTCTGCTTACCAAACGCACTGTGGAATGTTGAAAACGCCAGAAAACTTGTTTTTTCGCATTAAATCGCTCGAAAAGAGCAATCTAGATGATTCGGCATACTTCTGACTGAAGTCTCAGCAGGATTATCGCAGAAAATGCATATCTCAGCTTGAAACCTCACGACAGCCAAGATGTCGCCGGTTCTGCATATCAAACGCACTGTGGAGTGGTGAAAACACCAGATAACGTGTTTCTCGCATTAAGTAGCTCGAAAAGAGCGATTTCGAAGATGCTGCATACTTCTGAAAGAAGACTCACCAAGATTATCGCTGAAAATGCATATAACAGCTGGAAACACCACGAAAATTAAGATATCGCCGGTTCTGCATATCAAACGCTCTGTGGAGTGGTGAAAACACCAGATAACATGTTTCTCGCATTAAGTTGCTCGAAAAGAGCGAGCTCGAAGATTCTGCATACTTCTGACAGAAGTCTCACCAAGATTATCGTAGAAAATGCATGTCTCAGCTTGAAACCCGACGAAATCCAAGATGTCGCTGGTGCTGCATATCAAACGCACTGTGGAGTGGTGAAAACACCGGATAACGTGTTTCTCGCATTAAATAGCTCGAAAAGAGCGATCTCGAAGATTCTGCATACTTCTGACAGAAGACTCTCCAGGATTATCGCTGAAAATGCATATCTCAGCTTGAAACACCACGAAAAACAAGATATCGCCGGTTCGGAATATCAAACGCACTGTGGAGTGGTGAAAACACCAGATAACGTGTTTCTCGTATTAACTAGCTCGAAAAGAGCGATCTCGAAGATTCTGCATACTTCTGACAGAAGTCTCACCAAGATTATCGTAGAAAATGCATATCTCAGCTTGATACCCTACGACAGCCAAGATGTCGCCGGTTCTGCATATCAAACGCACTGTGGAGTGGTGAAAACACCGGATAACGTGTTTCTCGCATTAAATAGCTCGAAAAGAGCGATCTCGAAGATTCTGCATACTTCTGACAGAAGACTCTCCAGGATTATCGCTGAAAATGCATATCTCAGCTTGAAACACCACGAAAATCAAGATATCGCCGGTTCGGAATATCAAACGCACTGTGGAGTGGTGAAAACACCAGATAACGTGTTTCTCGTATTAACTAGCTCGAAAAGAGCGATCTCGAAGATTCTGCATACTTCTGACAGAAGTCTCACCAAGATTATCGTAGAAAATGCATATCTCAGCTTGATACCCTACGACAGCCAAGATGTCGCCGGTTCTGCATATCAAACGCACTGTGGAGTGGTGAAAACACCAGATAACGTGTTTCTCGTATTAACTAGCTCGAAACGAGCGATCTCGATGATTCAGCATACTTCGGACAGAAGTCTCACCAAGATTATCGCAGAAAATGCATATCTGACCTTGAAACCCCACGAAAACCAAGATATCGTCGGTTCTGCATATCATACGCACTGTGGAGTGGTGAAAACACCAGATAACGTGTTTCTCGCATTAAATAGCTCGAAACGAGCGATCTCGATGATTAAGCATACTTCGGACAGAAGTCTCACCAAGTTTATCGCAGAAAATGCATATCTCAGCTTGAAACCCCACGAAAACCAAGATATCGCCGGTTATGCATATCATACGCACTGTGGTGTGGTGAAAACACCAGATAACGTGTTTCTCGCGTTAAATAGCTCGAAACGAGCGATCTCGATGATTCTGCATACTTGGGACAGAAGTCTCACCATGATTATCGTAAAAAATGCATATCTCAGCTTGAAACCCCACGAAAACCAAGATATCGCTGGTTCTGCATATCATACGCACTGTGGTGTGGTGAAAACACCAGATAACGTGTTTCTCGCATTAAATAGGTCGAAAAGAGCGATCTCGATGTTTCTGCATACTTCGGACAGAAGTCTCACCAAGATTATCGCAGAAAATGCATATCTGACCTTGAAGCCCCACGAAAACCAAGATATCGTCGGTTCTGCATATCATACGCACTGTGGAGTGGTGAAAACACCAGATAACGTGTTTCTCGCATTAAATAGCTCGAAACGAGCGATCTCGATGATTAAGCATACTTCGGACCGAAGTCTCACCATGATTATCGTAAAAAATGCATATCTCAGCTTGAAACCCCACGAAAACCAAGATATCGCCGGTTATGCATATCATACGCACTGTGGTGTGGTGAATACACCAGATAACGTGTTTCTCGCGTTAAATAGCTCGAAACGAGCGATCTCGATGATTCTGCATACTTCGAACAGAAGTCTCACCATGATTATCGTAAAAAATGCATATCTCAGCTTGAAACTCCACGAAAACCAAGATATCGCTGGTTCTGCATACCAAACGCACTGTGGAGTGGTGAAAACACCAGATAACTTGTTTCTCGCATTAAATAGGTCGAAAAGAGCGATCTCGATGTTTCTGCATACTTCGGACAGAAGTATCACAATGATTATCGCAGAAAATGCATAACTCAGCTTGAAACCTCACGAAAACCAAGATATCGTCGGTTCTGCATATCATACGCACTGTGGAGTGGTGAAAACACCAGATAACGTGTTTCTCGAATTAAATAGCTCGAAAAGTGCGATCTCGATGATTAAGCATACTTCGGACAGAAGTCTCACCATGATTATCGTAAAAAATGCATATCTCAGCTTGAAACCCCACGAAAACCAAGATATCGCTGGTTCTGCATATCAAACGCACTGTGGAGTGGTCAAAACACCAGATAACGTGTTTCTCGCATTACATAGCTCGAAAAGAGCGATATCGATGATACTGCATACTTCGGACAGAAGTCTCACCAATGTTATCGCAGAAAATGCATATCTCAGCTTGAAAACCCACGAAAACCAAGATATCGCCGGGTATGCATATCATACGCACTGTGGAGTGGTGAAAACACCAGATAACGTGTTTCTCGCATTAAATAGCACGAAACGAGCGATCTCGATGATTCAGCATACTTCGGTAAGAAGTCTCACCAAGTTTATCGCAGAAAATGCATATCTCAGCTTGAAACCCCACGAAAACCAAGATAACGCCGGTTATGCATATCATTCGCACTGTGGAGTGGTGAAAACACCAGATAACGTGTTTCTCGCGTTAAATAGCTCGAAACGAGCGATCTCGATGATTCTGCATACTTCGGACAGAAGTCTCACCATGATTATCGTAAAAAATGCATATCTCCGCTTGAAACCCCACGAAAACCAAGATATCGCTGGTTCTGCATATCAAACGCACTGTGGAGTGGTGAAAACACCAGATAACGTGTTTCTCGCATTAAATAGCTCGAATAGAGCGATCTCGATGATTAAGCATACTTCGGAGAGAAGTCTCACCAAGATTATCGTAAAACATGCATATCTCTGCTTGAAACCCCACGAAAACCAAGATATCGTCGGTTCTGCATATCATACGCACTGTGGAGTGGTCAAAACACGAGATAACGTGTTTCTCGCGTTAAATAGCTCGAAAAGTGCGATCTCGATGATTCTGCATACTTCGGACAGAAGTCTCACCAAGATTATCGCAGAAAATGCATATCTCAGCTTGAAACCCCACGAAAACCAAGTTATCGTCGGTTCTGCATATCATACGCACTGTGGAGTGGTGAAAACACCAGATAACGTGTTTCTCGCATTAAATAGCTCGAAAAGTGCGATCTCGATGATTCTGCATACTTCGGACAGAAGTCTCACCAAGATTATCGCAGAAAATGCATATCTGAGCTTGAAACCCCACGAAAACCAAGATATCGTCGGTTCTGCATATCATACGCACTGTGGAATATTGAAAACACCAGAAAACTTGTTTTTTCGCATTAAATAGCTCGAAAAGAGCGATCTAGATGATTCTGCATACTTCTGACTGAAGTCTCACCAAGAGTATCGCAGAAAATGCATATCTCAGCTTGAAACCTCACGAAAATCAAGATGTCGCCGGTTCTGCATATCACACGCACTGTGGAGTGGTGAAAACACCGGATAACGTGTTTCTCGCATTAAATAGGTCGAAAAGAGCTATCTCGATGATTCTGCATACTTCGGACAGAGGTCTCACTAAGATTATCGCAGAAAATGCATATCTCAGCTTGAAACCCCACGAAAACCAAGATATCGTTGGTTCTGCATATCATACGCACTGTGGAGTGGTGAGAACACCAGATAACGTGTTTCTCGCATTAAATAGCTCGAAACGAGCGATCTCGATGATTAAGCATACTTCGGACAGAAGTCTCACCTAGATTATCGTAAAACACGCATATCTCTGCTTGAAACCCCACGAAAACCAAGTATCGCCGGTTCTGCATATCAAACGCACTGTGGAGTGGTGAAACACCAGATAACGTGTTTCTCGCGTTAAATAGCTCGAAAAGTGCGATCTCGATGGTTCTGCATGCTTCGGACAGAAGTCTCACCAAGATTATCGCAGAAAATGCATATCTCAGCTTGAAACCCCACGAAAACCAAGTTATCGTCGGTTCTGCATATCATACGCACTGTGGAGTGGTGAAAACACCAGATAACGTGTTTCTCGCATTAAATAGCTCGAAAAGTGCGATCTCGATGATTCTGCATACTTCGGACAGAAGTCTCACCAAGATTATCGCAGAAAATGCATATCTGAGCTTGAAACCCCACGAAAACCAAGATATCGTCGGTTCTGCATATCATACGCACTGTGGAATATTGAAAACACCAGAAAACTTGTTTTTTCGCATTAAATAGCTCGAAAAGAGCGATCTAGATGATTCTGCATACTTCTGACTGAAGTCTCACCAAGAGTATCGCAGAAAATGCATATCTCAGCTTGAAACCTCACGAAAATCAAGATGTCGCCGGTTCTGCATATCACACGCACTGTGGAGTGGTGAAAACACCGGATAACGTGTTTCTCGCATTAAATAGGTCGAAAAGAGCTATCTCGATGATTCTGCATACTTCGGACAGAGGTCTCACTAAGATTATCGCAGAAAATGCATATCTCAGCTTGAAACCCCACGAAAACCAAGATATCATTGGTTCTGCATATCATACCCACTGTGGAGTGGTGAAAACACCAGATAACGTGTTTCTCGCATTAAATAGCTCGAAAAGTGCGATCTCGATGATTCTGCAAACTTCGGACAGAAGTCTCACCTAGATTATCGTAAAACACGCATATCTCTGCTTGAAACCCCACGAAAACCAAGTATCGCCGGTTCTGCATATCAAACGCACTGTGGAGTGGTGAAACACCAGATAACGTGTTTCTCGCGTTAAATAGCTCGAAAAGTGCGATCTCGATGGTTCTGCATACTTCTGACAGAAGACTCTCCAGGATTATCGCTGAAAATGCATATCTCAGCTTGAAACACCACGAAAATCAAGATATCGCCGGTTCGGAATATCAAACGCACTGTGGAGTGGTGAAAACACCAGATAACGTGTTTCTCGTATTAACTAGCTCGAAAAGAGCGATCTCGAAGATTCTGCATACTTCTGACAGAAGTCTCACCAAGATTATCGTAGAAAATGCATATCTCAGCTTGATACCCTACGACAGCCAAGATGTCGCCGGTTCTGCATATCAAACGCACTGTGGAGTGGTGAAAACACCAGATAACGTGTTTCTCGTATTAACTAGCTCGAAACGAGCGATCTCGATGATTCAGCATACTTCGGACAGAAGTCTCACCATGATTATCGTAAAAAATGCATATCTCAGCTTGAAACCCCACGAAAACCAAGATATCGCTGGTTCTGCATATCAAACGCACTGTGGAGTGGTGAAAACACCAGATAACGGGTTTCTCGCATTAAATAGGTCGAAAAGAGCTATCTCGATGATTCTGCATACTTCGGACAGAGGTCTCACTAAGATTATCGCAGAAAATGCATATCTCAGCTTGAAACCTCACGAAAATCAAGATGTCGCCGGTTCTGCATATCACACGCACTGTGGAGTGGTGAAAACACCGGATAACGTGTTTCTCGCATTAAATAGCTCGAAAAGAGCGATCTCGAAGATTCTGCATACTTCTGACTGAAGTCTCACCAAGAGTATCGCAGAAAATGCATATCTCAGCTTGAAACCTCACGAAAATCAAGATGTCGCCGGTTCTGCATATCACACGCACTGTGGAGTGGTGAAAACACCGGATAACGTGTTTCTCGCATTAAATAGCTCGAAAAGAGCGATCTCGAAGATTCTGCATACTTCTGACTGAAGTCTCACCAAGAGTATCGCAGAAAATGCATATCTCAGCTTGAAACCTCACGAAAATCAAGATGTCGCCGGTTCTGCATATCACACGCACTGTGGAGTGGTGAAAACCCCGGATAACGTGTTTCTCGCATTAAATAGCTCGAAAAGAGCGATCTCGAAGATTCTGCATTCGTCTGACAGAAGACTCACCAAGATTATCGCTGAAAATGCATATCTCAGCTGGAAACACCACGAAAATCAAGATATCGCCGGTTCGGAATATCAAACGCACTGTGGAGTGGTGAAAACGCCAGAAAACTTGCTTTTTCGCATTAAGTAGCTCGAAAAGAGCGTTCTCGATGATTCTGCATACTTCTCATAGATGAAACACCAAGATTATCGCAGTAAATGCATATATCAGCTGGAAACCCCACGAAAACCAAGTTATCGGCGGCTCTACATATCAAACGCACTGTGGAGTGGTCAAAACACCAGATAACGTGTTTCTCGCATTAAATAGCTCGAAAAGAGCGATCTCGAAAATGCTGCATACTTCTGAAAGAAGACTCACCAAGATTATCGCTGAAAATGCATATCTCAGCTGGAAACACCACGAAAATCAAGATATCGCCGGTTCTGCATATCAAACGCACTGTGGAGTGGTGAAAACCCCGGATAACGTGTTTCTCGCATTAAATAGCTCGAAAAGAGCGATCTCGAAGATTCTGCATTCGTCTGACAGAAGACTCACCAAGATTATCGCTGAAAATGCATATCTCAGCTGGAAACACCACGAAAATCAAGATATCGCCGGTTCGGAATATCAAACGCACTGTGGAGTGGTGAAAACACCAGATAACGTGTTTTTCGCATTCAGTAGCTCGAAAAGTGCGATCTGGAAGATTCTGCATACTTCTGAAAGAAGACTCACCAAGATTATCGCTGAAAATGCATATCTCAGCTGGAAACCCCTCGAAAATCAAGATATCGCCGGTTCTGCTTACCAAACGCACTGTGGAATGTTGAAAACGCCAGAAAACTTGCTTTTTCGCATTAAATCGCTCGAAAAGAGCAATCTAGATGATTCGGCATACTTCTGACTGAAGTCTCAGCAGGATTATCGCAGAAAATGCATATCTCAGCTTGAAACCTCACGACAGCCAAGATATCGTCGGTTCTGCATATCATACGCACTGTGGAATATTGAAAACACCAGAAAACTTGTTTTTTCGCATTAAATAGCTCGAAAAGAGCGATCTAGATGATTCTGCATACTTCTGACTGAAGTCTCACCAAGAGTATCGCAGAAAATGCATATCTCAGCTTGAAACCTCACGAAAATCAAGATGTCGCCGGTTCTGCATATCACACGCACTGTGGAGTGGTGAAAACACCGGATAACGTGTTTCTCGCATTAAATAGCTCGAAAAGAGCGATCTCGAAGATTCTGCATACTTCTGACTGAAGTCTCACCAAGAGTATCGCAGAAAATGCATATCTCAGCTTGAAACCTCACGAAAATCAAGATGTCGCCGGTTCTGCATATCACACGCACTGTGGAGTGGTGAAAACACCGGATAACGTGTTTCTCGCATTAAATAGCTCGAAAAGAGCGATCTCGAAGATTCTGCATACTTCTCATAGATGAAACACCAAGATTATCGCAGTAAATGCATATATCAGCTGGAAACCCCACGAAAACCAAGTTATCGGCGGCTCTACATATCAAACGCACTGTGGAGTGGTCAAAACACCAGATAACGTGTTTCTCGCATTAAATAGCTCGAAAAGAGCGATCTCGAAAATGCTGCATACTTCTGAAAGAAGACTCACCAAGATTATCGCTGAAAATGCATATCTCAGCTGGAAACACCACGAAAATCAAGATATCGCCGGTTCTGCATATCAAACGCACTGTGGAGTGGTGAAAACCCCGGATAACGTGTTTCTCGCATTAAATAGCTCGAAAAGAGCGATCTCGAAGATTCTGCATTCGTCTGACAGAAGACTCACCAAGATTATCGCTGAAAATGCATATCTCAGCTGGAAACACCACGAAAATCAAGATATCGCCGGTTCGGAATATCAAACGCACTGTGGAGTGGTGAAAACACCAGATAACGTGTTTTTCGCATTCAGTAGCTCGAAAAGTGCGATCTGGAAGATTCTGCATACTTCTGAAAGAAGACTCACCAAGATTATCGCTGAAAATGCATATCTCAGCTGGAAACCCCTCGAAAATCAAGATATCGCCGGTTCTGCTTACCAAACGCACTGTGGAATGTTGAAAAAGCCAGAAAACTTGTTTTTTCGCATTAAATCGCTCGAAAAGAGCAATCTAGATGATTCGGCATACTTCTGACTGAAGTCTCAGCAGGATTATCGCAGAAAATGCATATCTCAGCTTGAAACCTCACGACAGCCAAGATGTCGCCGGTTCTGCATATCAAACGCACTGTGGAGTGGTGAAAACACCAGATAACGTGTTTCTCGCATTAAGTAGCTCGAAAAGAGCGATTTCGAGGATTCTGCATACTTCTGAAAGAAGACTCACCAAGATTATCGCTGAAAATGCATATAACAGCTGGAAACACCACGAAAATTAAGATATCGCCGGTTCTGCATATCAAACGCTCTGTGGAGTGGTGAAAACACCAGATAACATGTTTCTCGCATTAAGTTGCTCGAAAAGAGCGAGCTCGAAGATTCTGCATACTTCTGACAGAAGTCTCACCAAGATTATCGTAGAAAATGCATGTCTCAGCTTGAAACCCGACGAAATCCAAGATGTCGCTGGTGCTGCATATCAAACGCACTGTGGAGTGGTGAAAACACCGGATAACGTGTTTCTCGCATTAAATAGCTCGAAAAGAGCGATCTCGAAGATTCTGCATACTTCTGACAGAAGACTCTCCAGGATTATCGCTGAAAATGCATATCTCAGCTTGAAACACCACGAAAAACTAGATATCGCCGGTTCGGAATATCAAACGCACTGTGGAGTGGTGAAAACACCAGATAACGTGTTTCTCGTATTAACTAGCTCGAAAAGAGCGATCTCGAAGATTCTGCATACTTCTGACAGAAGTCTCACCAAGATTATCGTAGAAAATGCATATCTCAGCTTGATACCCTACGACAGCCAAGATGTCGCCGGTTCTGCATATCAAACGCACTGTGGAGTGGTGAAAACACCGGATAACGTGTTTCTCGCATTAAATAGCTCGAAAAGAGCGATCTCGAAGATTCTGCATACTTCTGACAGAAGACTCTCCAGGATTATCGCTGAAAATGCATATCTCAGCTTGAAACACCACGAAAATCAAGATATCGCCGGTTCGGAATATCAAACGCACTGTGGAGTGGTGAAAACACCAGATAACGTGTTTCTCGTATTAACTAGCTCGAAAAGAGCGATCTCGAAGATTCTGCATACTTCTGACAGAAGTATCACCAAGATTATCGTAGAAAATGCATATCTCAGCTTGATACCCTACGACAGCCAAGATGTCGCCGGTTCTGCATATCAAACGCACTGTGGAGTGGTGAAAACACCAGATAACGTGTTTCTCGTATTAACTAGCTCGAAACGAGCGATCTCGATGATTCAGCATACTTCGGACAGAAGTCTCACCAAGATTATCGCAGAAAATGCATATCTGACCTTGAAGCCCCACGAAAACCAAGATATCGTCGGTTCTGCATATCATACGCACTGTGGAGTGGTGAAAACACCAGATAACGTGTTTCTCGCATTAAATAGCTCGAAACGAGCGATCTCGATGATTAAGCATACTTCGGACAGAAGTCTCACCAAGTTTATCGCAGAAAATGCATATCTCAGCTTGAAACCCCACGAAAACCAAGATATCGCCGGTTATGCATATCATACGCACTGTGGTGTGGTGAAAACACCAGATAACGTGTTTCTCGCGTTAAATAGCTCGAAACGAGCGATCTCGATGATTCTGCATACTTCGGACAGAAGTCTCACCATGATTATCGTAAAAAATGCATATCTCAGCTTGAAACCCCACGAAAACCAAGATATCGCTGGTTCTGCATATCAAACGCACTGTGGAGTGGTGAAAACAGCAGATAACGTGTTTCTCGCACTAAACTGCTCGAAAAGTGCGATCTCGATGATTCTGCATACTTCGGACAGAAGTCTCACCAAGATTATCGGAGAAAATGCATATCTCAGCTTGAAACCTCACGAAAATCAAGATGACGCCGGTTCTGCATATCAAACGCACTGTGGATTGGTGAAAACAGCAGATATCGTGTTTCTCGCATTAAATAGGTCGAAAAGAGCGATATCGATGATACTGCATACTTCGGACAGAAGTCTCACCAAAATTATCGCAGAAAATGCATAGCTGAGCTTGAAACCCCACGAAAACCAAGTTATCGTCGGTTCTGCATATCATACGCACTGTGGAGTGGTGAAAACTGCAGATAACGTGTTTCTCGCATTAAATAGCTCGAAACGAGCGATCTCGGTGATTAAGCATACTTCGGTAAGAAGTCTCACCAAGTTTATCGCAGAAAATGCATATCTCAGCTTGAAACCCCACGAAAAATAAGATAACGCTGGTTATGCATATCATTCGCACTGTGGAGTGGTGAAAACACCAGAATACGTGTTTCTCGCGTTAAATAGCTCGAAACGAGCGATCTCGATGATTCTGCATACTTCGGACAGAAGTCTCACCATCATTATCGTAAAAAATGCATATCTCCGCTTGAAACCCCACGAAAACCAAGTATCGCCGGTTCTGCATATCAAACGCACTGTGGAGTGGTGAAACACCAGATAACGTGTTTCTCGCGTTAAATAGCTCGAAAAGTGCGATCTCGATGGTTCTGCATGCTTCGGACAGAAGTCTCACCAAGATTATCGCAGAAAATGCATATCTCAGCTTGAAAACCCACGGAAACCAAGTTATCGTCGGTTCTGCATATCATACGCACTGTGGAGTGGTGAAAACACCAGATAACGTGTTTCTCGCATTAAATAGCTCGAAAAGTGCGATCTCGATGATTCTGCATACTTCGGACAGAAGTCTCACCAAGATTATCGCAGAAAATGCATATCTGAGCTTGAAACCCCACGAAAACCAAGATATCGTCGGTTCTGCATATCATACGCACTGTGGAATGTTGAAAACACCAGAAAACTTGTTTTTTCGCATTAAATAGCTCGAAAAGAGCGATCTCCATGATT
The DNA here is from genome assembly GCA_951804975.1 of Anthophora plumipes. Classification (NCBI taxonomy): domain Eukaryota; kingdom Metazoa; phylum Arthropoda; class Insecta; order Hymenoptera; family Apidae; genus Anthophora; species Anthophora plumipes. The sequence goes on from CATORF010001004.1 coordinate 351,640, forward strand.
CTGCATACTTCTGACTGAAGTCTCTCCAAGATAATCGTTGAAAATGCATATCTCAGCTTGAAACCCGACGAAAGCCAAGATATCGCCGGTTCTGCATTTCAGACGCACAGTGGAGTGGTGAGAAAACCAGAAAACGTGTTTCTCGCATTAAGTAGCTCGAAAAGAGCGTTCTCGATGATTCTGCATACTTCTCATAGATGAAACACCAAGTTATCGCTGAAAATGCATATCTCAGCTGGAAACACCACGAAAATCAAGATATCGCCGGTTCTGCATATCAAACGCACTGTGGAGTGGTGAAAACCCCGGATAACGTGTTTCTAGCATTAAATAGCTCGAAAAGAGCGATCTCGAAGATTCTGCATTCGTCTGACAGAAGACTCACCAAGATTATCGCTGAAAATGCATATCTCAGCTGGAAACACCACGAAAATCAAGATATCGCCGGTTCGGAATATCAAACGCACTGTGGAGTGGTGAAAACACCAGATAACGTGTTTCTCGCATTCAGTAGCTCGAAAGGTGCGATCTGGAAGATTCTGCATACTTCTGAAAGAAGACTCACCAAGATTATCGCTGAAAATGCATATCTCAGCTGGAAACCCCTCGAAAATCAAGATATCGCCGGTTCTGCTTACCAAACGCACTGTGGAATGTTGAAAACGCCAGAAAACTTGTTTTTTCGCATTAAATCGCTCGAAAAGAGCAATCTAGATGATTCGGCATACTTCTGACTGAAGTCTCAGCAGGATTATCGCAGAAAATGCATATCTCAGCTTGAAACCTCACGACAGCCAAGATGTCGCCGGTTCTGCATATCAAACGCACTGTGGAGTGGTGAAAACACCAGATAACGTGTTTCTCGCATTAAGTAACTCGAAAAGAGCGATCTCGAAGATTCTGCATACTTCTGAAAGAAGACTCACCAAGATTATCGCTGAAAATGCATATATCAGCTGGAAACACCACGAAAATTAAGATATCGCCGGTTCTGCATATCAAACGCTCTGTGGAGTGGTGAAAACACCAGATAACATGTTTCTCGAATTAAGTTGCTCGAAAAGAGCGAGCTCGAAGATTCTGCATACTTCTGACAGAAGTCTCACCAAGATTATCGTAGAAAATGCATGTCTCAGCTTGAAACCCGACGAAATCGAAGATGTCGCTGGTGCTGCATATCAAACGCACTGTGGAGTGGTGAAAACACCGGATAACGTGTTTCTCGCATTAAATAGCTCGAAAAGAGCGATCTCGAAGATTCTGCATACTTCTGACAGAAGACTCACCAAGATTATCGTAGAAAATGCATATCTCAGCTTGATACCCCACGAAAACCATGATATCGCCGGTTCTGCATATCAGACGCACTGTGGAGTGGTGTAAAAACCAGAAAACGTGTTTCTCGCATTAAGTAGCTCGAAAAGAGCGTTCTCGATGATTCTGCATACTTCTCATAGATGAAACACCAAGATTATCGCAGTAAATGCATATATCAGCTGGAAACCCCACGAAAACCAAGTTATCGGCGGCTCTACATATCAAACGCACTGTGGAGTGGTCAAAACACCAGATAACGTGTTTCTCGCATTAAATAGCTCGACAAGAGCGATCTCGAAAATGCTGCATACTTCTGATAGAAGTCTCAGCAGGATTATCGCAGAAAATGCATATCTCAGCTTGAAACCTCACGACAGCCAAGATGTCGCCGGTTCTGCATATCAAACGCACTGTGGAGTGGTGAAAACACCAGATAACGTGTTTCTCGCATTAAGTAACTCGAAAAGAGCGATCTCGAAGATTCTGCATACTTCTGAAAGAAGACTCACCAAGATTATCGCTGAAAATGCATATATCAGCTGGAAACACCACGAAAATTAAGATATCGCCGGTTCTGCATATCAAACGCTCTGTGGAGTGGTGAAAACACCAGATAACATGTTTCTCGCATTAAGTTGCTCGAAAAGAGCGAGCTCGAAGATTCTGCATACTTCTGACAGAAGTCTCACCAAGATTATCGTAGAAAATGCATGTCTCAGCTTGAAACCCGACGAAATCGAAGATGTCGCTGGTGCTGCATATCAAACGCACTGTGGAGTGGTGAAAACACCGGATAACGTGTTTCTCGCATTAAATAGCTCGAAAAGAGCGATCTCGAAGATTCTGCATACTTCTGACAGAAGACTCACCAAGATTATCGTAGAAAATGCATATCTCAGCTTGATACCCCACGAAAACCATGATATCGCCGGTTCTGCATATCAGACGCACTGTGGAGTGGTGTAAAAACCAGAAAACGTGTTCCTCGCATTAAGTAGCACGAAAAGAGCGTTCTCGATGATTCTGCATACTTCTCATAGATGAAACACCAAGATTATCGCAGTAAATGCATATATCAGCTGGAAACCCCACGAAAACCAAGTTATCGGCGGCTCTACATATCAAACGCACTGTGGAGTGGTCAAAACACCAGATAACGTGTTTCTCGCATTAAATAGCTCGACAAGAGCGATCTCGAAAATGCTGCATACTTCTGATAGAAGACTCAGCAAGATTATCGCTGAAAATGCATATCTCAGCTGGAAACACCACGAAAATCAAGATATCGCCGGTTCTGCATATCAAACGCACTGTGGAGTGGTGAAAACCCCGGATAACGTGTTTCTCGCATTAAATAGCTCGAAAAGAGCGATCTCGAAGATTCTGCATTCGTCTGACAGAAGACTCACCAAGATTATCGCTGAAAATGCATATCTCAGCTGGAAACACCACGAAAATCAAGATATCGCCGGTTCGGAATATCAAACGCACTGTGGAGTGGTGAAAACACCAGATAACGTGTTTCTCGCATTCAGTAGCTCGAAAAGTGCGATCTGGAAGATTCTGCATACTTCTGAAAGAAGACTCACCAAGATTATCGCTGAAAATGCATATCTCAGCTGGAAACCCCTCGAAAATCAAGATATCGCCGGTTCTGCTTACCAAACGCACTGTGGAATGTTGAAAACGCCAGAAAACTTGTTTTTTCGCATTAAATCGCTCGAAAAGAGCGATCTAGATGATTCGGTATACTTCTGACTGAAGTCTCAGCAAGATTATCGCAGAAAATGCATATCTCAGCTTGAAACCTCACGACAGCCAAGATGTCGCCGGTTCTGCATATCAAACGCACTGTGGAGTGGTGAAAACTCCAGATAACGTGTTTCTCGCATTAAGTAGCTCGAAAAGAGCGATCTCGAAGATTCTGCATACTTCTGAAAGAAGACTCACCAAGATTATCGCTGAAAATGCATATATCAGCTGGAAACACCACCAAAATTATGATATCGCCGGTTCTGCATATCAAACGCTCTGTGGAGTGGTGAAAACACCAGATAACATGTTTCTCGCATTAAGTTGCTCGAAAAGAGCGAGCTCGAAGATTCTGCATACTTCTGAAGGAAGTCTCACCAAGATTATCGTAGAAAATGCATGTCTCAGCTTGAAACCCGACGAAATCCAAGATGTCGCTGGTGCTGCATATCAAACGCACTGTGGAGTGGTGAAAACACCGGATAACGTGTTTCTCGCATTAAATAGCTCGAAAAGAGCGATCTCGAAGATTCTGCATACTTCTGACAGAAGACTCTCCAGGATTATCGCTGAAAATGCATATCTCAGCTTGAAACACCACGAAAATCAAGATATCGCCGGTTCGGAATATCAAACGCACTGTGGAGTGGTGAAAACACCAGATAACGTGTTTCTCGCATTAAATAGCTCGACAAGAGCGATCTCGAAAATGCTGCATACTTCTGATAGAAGTCTCAGCAGGATTATCGCAGAAAATGCATATCTCAGCTTGAAACCTCACGACAGCCAAGATGTCGCCGGTTCTGCATATCAAACGCACTGTGGAGTGGTGAAAACACCAGATAACGTGTTTCTCGCATTAAGTAACTCGAAAAGAGCGATCTCGAAGATTCTGCATACTTCTGAAAGAAGACTCACCAAGATTATCGCTGAAAATGCATATATCAGCTGGAAACACCACGAAAATTAAGATATCGCCGGTTCTGCATATCAAACGCTCTGTGGAGTGGTGAAAACACCAGATAACGTGTTTCTCGCATTAAATAGCTCGAAAAGAGCGATCTCGAAGATTCTGCATACTTCTGACAGAAGACTCACCAAGATTATCGTAGAAAATGCATATCTCAGCTTGATACCCCACGAAAACCATGATATCGCCGGTTCTGCATATCAGACGCACTGTGGAGTGGTGTAAAAACCAGAAAACGTCTTTCTCGCATTAAGTAGCACGAAAAGAGCGTTCTCGATGATTCTGCATACTTCTCATAGATGAAACACCAAGATTATCGCTGAAAATGCATATCTCAGCTGGAAACCCCTCGAAAATCAAGATATCGCCGGTTCTGCTTACCAAACGCACTGTGGAATGTTGAAAACGCCAGAAAACTTGTTTTTTCGCATTAAATCGCTCGAAAAGAGCGATCTAGATGATTCGGTATACTTCTGACTGAAGTCTCAGCAAGATCATCGCAGAAAATGCATATCTCAGCTTGAAACCTCACGACAGCCAAGATGTCGCCGGTTCTGCATATCAAACGCACTGTGGAGTGGTGAAAACTCCAGATAACGTGTTTCTCGCATTAAGTAGCTCGAAAAGAGCGATCTCGAAGATTCTGCATACTTCTGAAAGAAGACTCACCAAGATTATCGCTGAAAATGCATATATCAGCTGGAAACACCACCAAAATTATGATATCGCCGGTTCTGCATATCAAACGCTCTGTGGAGTGGTGAAAACACCAGATAACATGTTTCTCGCATTAAGTTGCTCGAAAAGAGCGAGCTCGAAGATTCTGCATACTTCTGAAGGAAGTCTCACCAAGATTATCGTAGAAAATGCATGTCTCAGCTTGAAACCCGACGAAATCCAAGATGTCGCTGGTGCTGCATATCAAACGCACTGTGGAGTGGTGAAAACACCGGATAACGTGTTTCTCGCATTAAATAGCTCGAAAAGAGCGATCTCGAAGATTCTGCATACTTCTGACAGAAGACTCTCCAGGATTATCGCTGAAAATGCATATCTCAGCTTGAAACACCACGAAAATCAAGATATCGCCGGTTCGGAATATCAAACGCACTGTGGAGTGGTGAAAACACCAGATAACGTGTTTCTCGTATTAACTAGCTTGAAAAGAGCGATCCCGATGATTCTGCATTCTTCTGACAGAAGTCTCACCAAGATTATCGTAGAAAATGCATATCTCAGCTTGAAACCTCACGACAGCCAAGATGTCGCCGGTTCTGCATTTCAAACGCACTGTGGAGTGGTGAAAACACCAGATAACGTGTTTCTCGCATTAAGTAGCTCGAAAAGAACGATCTCGAAGATTCTGCATACTTCTGAAAGAAGACTCACCAAGATTATCGCTGAAAATGCATATATCAGCTGGAAACACCACGAAAATTAAGATATCGCCGGTTCTGCATATCGAACGCTCTGTGGAGTGGTGAAAACACCAGATAACATGTTTCTCGCATTAAGTTGCTCGAAAAGAGCGAGCTCGAAGATTCTGCATACTTCTGACAGAAGTCTCACCAAGATTATCGTAGAAAATGCCTGTCTCAGCTTGAAACCCGAGGAAATCCAAGATGTCGCTGGTGCTGCATATCAAACGCACTGTGGAGTGGTGAAAACACCGGATAACGTGTTTCTCGCATTAAATAGCTCGAAAAGAGCGATCTCGAAGATTCTGCATACTTCTGACAGAAGACTCACCAAGATTATCGTAGAAAACGCATATCTCAGCTTGATACCCCACGAAAACCATGATATCGCCGGTTCTGCATATCAGACGCACTGTGGAGTGGTGTAAAAACCAGAAAACGTGTTTCTCGCATTAAGTAGCTCGAAAAGAGCGTTCTCGATGATTCTGCATACTTCTCATAGATGAAACACCAAGATTATCGCAGTAAATGCATATATCAGCTGGAAACCCCACGAAAACCAAGTTATCGGCGGCTCTACATATCAAACGCACTGTGGAGTGGTCAAAACACCAGATAACGTGTTTCTCGCATTAAATAGCTCGACAAGAGCGATCTCGAAAATGCTGCATACTTCTGATAGAAGACTCACCAAGATTATCGCTGAAAATGCATATCTCAGCTGGAAACACCACGAAAATCAAGATATCGCCGGTTCTGCATATCAAACGCACTGTGGAGTGGTGAAAACCCCGGATAACGTGTTTCTCGTATTAAATAGCTCGAAAAGAGCGATCTCGAAGATTCTGCATTCGTCTGACAGAAGACTCACCAAGATTATCGCTGAAAATGCATATCTCAGCTGGAAACACCACGAAAATCAAGATATCGCCGGTTCGGAATATCAAACGCACTGTGGAGTGGTGAAAACACCAGATAACGTGTTTCTCGCATTCAGTAGCTCGAAAAGTGCGATCTGGAAGATTCTGCATACTTCTGAAAGAAGACTCACCAAGATTATCGCTGAAAATGCATATCTCAGCTGGAAACCCCTCGAAAATCAAGATATCGCCGGTTCTGCTTACCAAACGCACTGTGGAATGTTGAAAACGCCAGAAAACTTGTTTTTTCGCATTAAATCGCTCGAAAAGAGCGATCTAGATGATTCGGTATACTTCTGACTGAAGTCTCAGCAAGATTATCGCAGAAAATGCATATCGCAGCTTGAAACCTCACGACAGCCAAGATGTCGCCGGTTCTGCATATCAAACGCACTGTGGAGTGGTGAAAACTCCAGATAACGTGTTTCTCGCATTAAGTAGCTCGAAAAGAGCGATCTCGAAGATTCTGCATACTTCTGAAAGAAGACTCACCAAGATTATCGCTGAAAATGCATATATCAGCTGGAAACACCACCAAAATTAAGATATCGCCGGTTCTGCATATCAAACGCTCTGTGGAGTGGTGAAAACACCAGATAACATGTTTCTCGCATTAAGTTGCTCGAAAAGAGCGAGCTCGAAGATTCTGCATACTTCTGACGGAAGTCTCACCAAGATTATCGTAGAAAATGCATGTCTCAGCTTGAAACCCGACGAAATCCAAGATGTCGCTGGTGCTGCATATCAAACGCACTGTGGAGTGGTGAAAACACCGGATAACGTGTTTCTCGCATTAAATAGCTCGAAAAGAGCGATCTCGAAGATTCTGCATACTTCTGACAGAAGACTCTCCAGGATTATCGCTGAAAATGCATATCTCAGCTTGATACCCCACGAAAACCATGATATCGCCGGTTCTGCATATCAGACGCACTGTGGAGTGGTGTAAAAACCAGAAAACGTGTTTCTCGCATTAAGTAGCTCGAAAAGAGCGTTCTCGATGATTCTGCATACTTCTCATAGATGAAACACCAAGATTATCGCAGTAAATGCATATATCAGCTGGAAACCCCACGAAAACCAAGTTATCGGCGGCTCTACATATCAAACGCACTGTGGAGTGGTCAAAACACCAGATAACGTGTTTCTCGCATTAAATAGCTCGAAAAGAGCGATCTCGAAAATGCTGCATACTTCTGAAAAAAGACTCACCAAGATTATCGCTGAAAATGCATATCTCAGCTGGAAACACCACGAAAATCAAGATATCGCCGGTTCTGCATATCAAACGCACTGTGGAGTGGTGAAAACCCCGGATAACGTGTTTCTCGCATTAAATAGCTCGAAAAGAGCGATCTCGAAGATTCTGCATTCGTCTGACAGAAGACTCACCAAGATTATCGCTGAAAATGCATATCTCAGCTGGAAACCCCTCGAAAATCAAGATATCGCCGGTTCTGCTTACCAAACGCACTGTGGAATGTTGAAAACGCCAGAAAACTAGTTTTTTCGCATTAAATCGCTCGAAAAGAGCAATCTAGATGATTCGGCATACTTCTGACTGAAGTCTCAGCAGGATTATCGCAGAAAATGCATATCTCAGCTTGAAACCTCACGACAGCCAAGATGTCGCCGGTTCTGCATTTCAAACGCACTGTGGAGTGGTGAAAACACCAGATAACGTGTTTCTCGCATTAAGTAGCTCGAAAAGAGCGATCTCGAAGATTCTGCATACTTCTGAAAGAAGACTCACCAAGATTATCGCTGAAAATGCATATATATCAGCTGGAAACACCACGAAAATTAAGATATCGCCGGTTCTGCATATCAAACGCTCTGTGGAGTGGTGAAAACACCAGATAACATGTTTCTCGCATTAAGTTGCTCGAAAAGAGCGAGCTCGAAGATTCTGCATACTTCTGACAGAAGTCTCACCAAGATTATCGTAGAAAATGCATGTCTCAGCTTGAAACCCGACGAAATCCAAGATGTCGCTGGTGCTGCATATCAAACGCACTGTGGAGTGGTGAAAACACCGGATAACGTGTTTCTCGCATTAAATAGCTCGAAAAGAGCGATCTCGAAGATTCTGCATACTTCTGACAGAAGACTCACCAAGATTATCGTAGAAAACGCATATCTCAGCTTGATACCCCACGAAAACCATGATATCGCCGGTTCTGCATATCAGACGCACTGTGGAGTGGTGTAAAAACCAGAAAACGTGTTTCTCGCATTAAGTAGCTCGAAAAGAGCGTTCTCGATGATTCTGCATACTTCTCATAGATGAAACACCAAGATTATCGCAGTAAATGCATATATCAGCTGGAAACCCCACGAAAACCAAGTTATCGGCGGCTCAACATATCAAACGCACTGTGGAGTGGTCAAAACACCAGATAACGTGTTTCTCGCATTAAATAGCTCGACAAGAGCGATCTCGAAAATGCTGCATACTTCTGATAGAAGACTCACCAAGATTATCGCTGAAAATGCATATCTCAGCTGGAAACACCACGAAAATCAAGATATCGCCGGTTCTGCATATCAAACGCACTGTGGAGTGGTGAAAACCCCGGATAACGTGTTTCTCGCATTAAATAGCTCGAAAAGAGCGATCTCGAAGATTCTGCATTCGTCTGACAGAAGACTCACCAAAATTATCGCTGAAAATGCATATCTCAGCTGGAAACCCCTCGAAAATCAAGATATCGCCGGTTCTGCTTACCAAACGCACTGTGGAGTGGCGATAACACCAGATAACATGTTTCTCGCATTAAGTTGCTCGAAAAGAGCGAGCTCGAAGATTCTGCATACTTCTGACGGAAGTCTCACCAAGATTATCGTAGAAAATGCATGTCTCAGCTTGAAACCCGACGAAATCCAAGATGTCGCTGGTGCTGCATATCAAACGCACTGTGGAGTGGTGAAAACACCGGATAACGTGTTTCTCGCATTAATTAGCTCGATATGTGCGATCTCGATGATTCTGCATACTTCGGACAGAAGTCTCACCAAGATTATCGCAGAAAATGCATATCTCAGCTTGAAACCCCACGAAAACCGAGATATCTTCGGTTCTGCATATCCAACGAACTGCGGTGTGGTGAAAACCCCAGAAAACGTGTTTCTCGCATTAAGTAGCTCGAAAAGAGCGATCTCGAAGATTCTGCATACTTCTGAAAGAAGACTCACCAAGATTATCGCTGAAAATGCATATATCAGCTGGAAACACCACGAAAATTAAGATATCGCCGGTTCTGCATATCAAACGCTCTGTGGAGTGGTGATAACACCAGATAACATGTTTCTCGCATTAAGTTGCTCGAAAAGAGCGAGCTCGAAGATTCTGCATACATCTGACGGAAGTCTCACCAAGATTATCGTAGAAAATGCATGTCTCAGCTTGAAACCCGACGAAATCCAAGATGTCGCTGGTGCTGCATATCAAACGCACTGTGGAGTGGTGAAAACACCGGATAACGTGTTTCTCGCATTAAATAGCTCGAAAAGAGCGATCTCGAAGATTCTGCATACTTCTGACAGAAGACTCTCCAGGATTATCGCTGAAAATGCATATCTCAGCTTGATACCCCACGAAAACCATGATATCGCCGGTTCTGCATATCAGACGCACTGTGGAGTGGTGTAAAAACCAGAAAACGTGTTTCTCGCATTAAATAGCTCGAAAAGAGCGATCTCGAAGATTCTGCATACTTCTGACAGAAGACTCACCAAGATTATCGTAGAAAACGCATATCTCAGCTTGATACCCCACGAAAACCATGATATCGCCGGTTCTGCATATCAGACGCACTGTGGAGTGGTGTAAAAACCGGAAAACGTGTTTCTCGCATTAAGTAGCTCGAAAAGAGCGTTCTCGATGATTCTGCATACTTCTCATAGATGAAACACCAAGATTATCGCAGTAAATGCATATATCAGCTGGAAACCCCACGAAAACCAAGTTATCGGCGGCTCTACATATCAAACGCACTGTGGAGTGGTCAAAACACCAGATAACGTGTTACTCGCATTAAATAGCTCGACAAGAGCGATCTCGAAAATGCTGCATACTTCTGATAGAAGACTCACCAAGATTATCGCTGAAAATGCATATCTCAGCTGGAAACACCACGAAAATCAAGATATCGCCGGTTCTGCATATCAAACGCACTGTGGAGTGGTGAAAACCCCGGATAACGTGTTTCTCGCATTAAATAGCTCGAAAAGAGCGATCTCGAAGATTCTGCATTCGTCTGACAGAAGACTCACCAAGATTATCGCTGAAAATGCATATCTCACCTGGAAACCCCTCGAAAATCAAGATATCGCCGGTTCTGCTTACCAAACGCACTGTGGAGTGGTGATAACACCAGATAACATGTTTCTCGCATTAAGTTGCTCGAAAAGAGCGAGCTCGAAGATTCTGCATACTTCTGACGGAAGTCTCACCAAGATTATCGTAGAAAATGCATGTCTCAGCTTGAAACCCGACGAAATCCAAGATGTCGCTGGTGCTGCATATCAAACGCACTGTGGAGTGGTGAAAACACCGGATAACGTGTTTCTCGCATTAAATAGCACGATATGTGCGATCTCGATGATTCTGCATACTTCGGACAGAAGTCTCACCAAGATTATCGCAGAAAATGCATATCTCAGCTTGAAACCCCACGAAAACCGAGATATCTTCGGTTCTGCATATCCAACGAACTGCGGTGTGGTGAAAACCCCAGAAAACGTGTTTCTCGCATTAAGTAGCTCGAAAAGAGCGATCTCGAAGATTCTGCATACTTCTGAAAGAAGACTCACCAAGATTATCGCTGAAAATGCATATATCAGCTGGAAACACCACGAAAATTAAGATATCGCCGGTTCTGCATATCAAACGCTCTGTGGAGTGGTGATAACACCAGATAACATGTTTCTCGCATTAAGTTGCTCGAAAAGAGCGATCTCGAAAATGCTGCATACTTCTGAAAAAAGACTCACCAAGATTATCGCTGAAAATGCATATCTCAGCTGGAAACACCACGAAAATCAAGATATCGCCGGTTCTGCATATCAAACGCACTGTGGAGTGGTGAAAACCCCGGATAACGTGTTTTTCGCATTAAATCGCTCGAAAAGAGCAATCTAGATGATTCGGCATACTTCTGACTGAAGTCTCAGCAGGATTATCGCAGAAAATGCATATCTCAGCTTGAAACCTCACGACAGCCAAGATGTCGCCGGTTCTGCATATCCAACGTACTGCGGTGTGGTGAAAACCCCAGAAAACGTGTTTCTCGCATTAAATAGCTCGAAAAGAGCGCTCTCGATGGTTCTGCATACTTCGGACAGAAGTCTCACCAATACTATCGCAGAAAATGCATATCCCAGCTTGAAACCTCACGAAAATCAAGATGTCGCCAGTTCTGCATATAAAACGCACTGTGGGGTGCTGAAAACACAAGAAAACGTGTTTCTCGCATTAAATAGCTCGAAACAAGCGATCTAGATGATTCTGCATCCTTCTGACAGAAGTCTCACGAAGATTATCGCAGAAAATGCATATCTCAGCTTGAAACACCACGAAAACCAAGATGTCGCCGGTTCTGCATATCAAACGCACTGTGGAGTGGTGAAAACAACCAGATAACGTGTTTCTCGCATTAAATAGCTCGAAAAGAGCGATCTCGATGGTTCTGCATACTTCGGACAGAAGTCTCACCAAGATGTTCGCAGAAAATGCATATCTCAGCTTGAAACCCCACGAAAACCAAGATATCTCCGGTTCTGCATATCAAACCAACTGTGGAGTCGTGAAAACACCAGATAACGTGTTTCTCGCATTAAATAGCTCGATATGTGCGATCTCGATGATTCTGCATACTTCGGACAGAAGTCTCACCAAGATTATCGCAGAAAATGCATATCTCAGCTTGAAACCCCACGAAAACCGAGATATCTTCGGTTCTGCATATCCAACGAACTGCGGTGTGGTGAAAACCCCAGAAAACGTGTTTCTCGCATTAAATAGCTCGAAAAGAGCGCTCTCGATGTTTCTGCATACTTCGGACAGAAGTCTCACCAAGATTATCGCAGAAAATGCATATCTGAGCTTGAAACCCCACGAAAACCAAGATATCGTCGGTTCTGCATACCATACGCACTGTGGAGTGGGGAAAACACCAGGTAACGTGTTTGTCGCATTTAATAGCTCGAAAAGAGCGATCTCGATGATTCTGCATACTTCGGACAGAAGTCTCACCAAGATTACCGCAGAAAATGCATATCTCAGCTTGAAACCCCACGAAAACCAAGATATCTCCGGTTCTGCATATCAAACCAACTGTGGAGTGGTGAAAACACCAGAAAACGTGTTTCTCGCATTAAATAGCTTGAAAAGAGCGCTCTCGATGTTTCTGCATACTTCGGACAGAAGTCTTACCAAGATTATCGCTGAAAATGCATATCTCAGCTGGAAACACCACGAAAATCAAGATATCGTCGGTTCGGAATATCCAACGCCCTGCGGAGTGGTGAAAACACCAGATAACGTGTTTCTCGCATTAAATAGCTCGATACGAGCGATCTCGATGATTAAGCATACTTTGGACAGAAGTCTCACCAAGATTATCGCAGAAAATGCATATCTCAGCTTGAAACCCCACGAAAACCAAGATATCGTCGGTTCTGAATATCATACGCCCTGCGGAGTGGTGAAAACACCAGAAAACTTGTTTTTTCGCATTAAATAGCTCGAAAAGAGCGATCTAGATGATTCTGCATACTTGTGACTGAAGTCTCACCAAGATTATCGCAGAAAAAGCATATCTCAGCTTGAACCCTCACGAAAATCAAGATGTCGCCCCTTCCGCTTATCAAACGCACTGTGGAGTGGTGAAAACAACCAGATATCGTGTTTCTCGCATTAAGTTGCTCGAAAAGAGCGATCTCGAAGATTCTGCATACTTCTGACAGAAGACTCACCAAGATTATCGCTGAAAATGCATATATCAGCTGGAAACACCACGAAAATTAAGATGTCGCCGGTTCTGCATATAAAACGCACTGTGGGGTGCTGAAAACACAAGAAAACGTGTTTCTCGCATTAAATAGCTCGAAACAAGCGATCTAGATGATTCTGCATCCTTCTGACAGAAGTCTCACGAAGATTATCGCAGAAAATGCATATCTCAGCTTGAAACACCACGAAAACCAAGATGTCGCCGGTTCTGCATATCAAACGCACTGTGGAGTGGTGAAAACAACCAGATAACGTGTTTCTCGCATTAAATAGCCCGAAACGAGCGACCTAGATGATTCTGCATACTTCTGACTGAAGACTCACCAAGATTATCGTAAAAAATGCATATTCTAGCTTGAAACCCCACAAAAACCAAGATATCGCCGGTTCTGCATATCAAACGCACTGTGGAGTGGTGAAAACACCAGATAACGTGTTTCTCGCATTAAATAGCTCGAAAAGTGCGATCTCGATGATTCTGCATACTTCGGACAGAAGTCTCACCAAGATTATCGCAGAAAATGCATATCTCAGCTGGAAACCCCACGAAAACCATGATATCGCCGGTTCTGCATATCAGACGCACCGTGAAGTTGTGAAAACACCAGAAAACGTGTTTCTCGCATTAAGTAGCTCGAAAAGAGCGATCTCGATGGTTCTGCATACTTCGGACAGAAGTCTCACCAAGATGATCGCAGAAAATGCATATCTCAGCTTGAAACCCCACAAAAACCAAGATATCTCCGGTTCTGCATATCAAACCAACTGTGGAGTCGTGCAAACACCAGATAACGTGTTTCTCGCATTAAATAGCTCGATATGTGCGATCTCGATGATTCTGCATACTGCGGACAGAAGTCTCACCAAGATTATCGCAGAAAATGGATATCTCAGCTTGAAACCCCACGAAAACCGAGATATCTTCGGTTCTGCATATCCAACGAACTGCGGTGTGGTGAAAACCCCAGAAAACGTGTTTCTAGCATTAAATAGCTCGAAAATAGCGATATCGATGGTTTTGCATACTTCGGACAGAAGTCTCACCAATATTATCGCAGAAAATGCATATCCCAGCTTGAAACCTCACGAAAATCAAGATGTCGCCGGTTCTGCATATAAAACGCACTGTGGGGTGCTGAAAACACAAGAAAACGTGTTTCTCGCATTAAATAGCTCGAAACAAGCGATCTAGATGATTCTGCATACTTCGGACAGAAGTCTCACCAAGATGATCGCAGAAAATGCATATCTCTGCTTGAAACCCCACGAAAACCAAGATATCTCCGGTTCTGCATATCAAACCAACTGTGGAGTCGTGAAAACACCAGATAACGTGTTTCTCGCATTAAATAGCTCGATATGTGCGATCTCGATGATTCTGCATACTTCGGACAGAAGTCTCACCAAGATTATCGCAGAAAATGCATATCTCAGCTTGAAACACCACGAAAACCAAGATGTCGCCGGTTCTGCATATCAAACGCACTGTGGAGTGGTGAAAACAACCAGATAACGTGTTTCTCATATTAAATAGCCCGAAACGAGCGACCTAGATGATTCTGCATACTTCTGACTGAAGACTCACCAAGATTATCGTAAAAAATGCATATTCTAGCTTGAAACCCCACAAAAACCAAGATATCGCCGGTTCTGCATATCAAACGCACTGTGGAGTGGTGAAAACACCAGATAACGTGTTTCTCGCATTAAATAGCTCGAAAAGTGCGATCTCGATGATTCTGCATCCTTCGGACAGAAGTCTCACCAAGATTATCGCAGAAAATGCATATCTCAGCTGGAAACCCCACGAAAACCATGATATCGCCGGTTCTGCATATCAGACGCACCGTGAAGTTGTGAAAACACCAGAAAACGTGTTTCTCGCATTAAATAGCTCGAAAAGAGCGATCTCGATGGTTCTGCATACTTCGGACAGAAGTCTCACCAAGATGATCGCAGAAAATGCATATCTCAGCTTGAAACCCCACGAAAACCAAGATATCTCCGGTTCTGCATATCAAACCAACTGTGGAGTCGTGAAAACACCAGATAACGTGTTTCTCGCATTAAATAGCTCGATATGTGCGATCTCGATGATTCTGCATACTTCGGACAGAAGTCTCACCAAGATTATCGCAGAAAATGCATATCTCAGCTTGAAACCCCACGAAAACGGAGATATCTTCGGTTCTGCATATCCAACGAACTGCGGTGTGGTGAAAACCCCAGAAAACGTGTTTCTCGCATTAAATAGCTCGAAAAGAGCGCTCTCGATGTTTCTGCATACTTCGGACAGAAGTCTCACCAAGATTATCGCAGAAAATGCATATCTGAGCTTGAAACCCCACGAAAACGAAGATATCGTCGGTTCTGCATACCATACGCACTGTGGAGTGGGGAAAACACCAGATAACGTGTTTCTCGCATTTAATAGCTCGAAAAGAGCAATCTCGATGATTCTGCAAACTTCGGACAGAAGTCTCACCAAGATTACCGCAGAAAATGCATATCTCAGCTTGAAACCCCACGAAAACCAAGATATCTCCGGTTCTGCATATCAAACCAACTGTGGAGTGGTGAAAACACCAGAAAACGTGTTTCTCGCATTAAATAGCTTGAAAAGAGCGCTCTCGATGTTTCTGCATACTTCGGACAGAAGTCTCACCAAGATCATCGCAGAAAATGCATATCTGAGCTTGAAACCACACGAATACCAAGATATCGTCGGTTCTGAATATCATACGCCCTGCGGAGTGGTGAAAACACCAGATAACGTGTTTCTCGCATTAAATAGCTCGATACGAGCGATCTCGATGATTAAGCATACTTTGGACAGAAGTCTCACCAAGATTATCGCAGAAAATGCATATCTCAGCTTGAAACCCCACGAAAACCAAGATATCGCTGGTTCTGCATATAAAACGCACTGTGGAGTGCTGAAGACACCAGATAACGTGTTTTTCGCATTAAATAGCTCGAATAGAGCGATCTCGATTATTAAGCATACTTCGGACAGAAGTCTCACCAAGATTATCGCAGAAAATGCATATCTGAGCTTGAAACCCCACGAAAACCAAGAATTCGTCGGTTCTGCATATCATACGCACTGTGGAGTGGTGAAAACACCAGATAACGTGTTTCTCGCATCAAATAGCACGAAACGAGCGATCTCGATGATTCTGCATACTTCTCATAGATGAAACACCAAGATTATCGCAGAAAATGCATATTTCAGCTGGAAACCCCACGACAAACAAAGATATCTCCGTTTCTGTATGTCAAACGTACTGTGGATTGGTGAATACACCAGAAAACGTGTTTCTCGCATTAAATAGCTCGAAAAGTGCGATCTCGATGATTCTGCATACTTCGGACAGAAGTCTCACCAAGATTATCGCAGAAAATACATATCTCAGCTGGAAACCCCACGAAAACCATGATATCGCCGGTTCTGCATATCAGACGCACCGTGAAGTTGTGAAAACACCAGAAAACGTGTTTCTCGCATTAAATAGCCCGAAACGAGCGACCTAGATGATTCTGCATACTTCGGACCGAAGTCTCACCAAGATGATCGCAGAAAATGCATATCTCAGCTTGAAACCCCACGAAAACCAAGATATCTCCGGTTCTGCATATCAAACTAACTGTGGAGTCGTGAAAACACCAGATAACGTGTTTCTCGCATTAAATAGCTCGATATGTGCGATCTCGATGATTCTGCATACTTCGGACAGAAGTCTCACCAAGATTATCGCAGAAAATGCATATCTCAGCTTGAAACCCCACGAAAACCGAGATATCTTCGGTTCTGCATATCCAACGAACTGCGGTGTGGTGAAAACCCCAGAAAACGTGTTTCTCGCATTAAATAGCTCGAAAATAGCGATATCGATGGTTCTGCATACTTCGGACAGAAGTCTCACCAAGATGATCGCAGAAAATACATATCTCAGCTTGAAACCCCACGAAAACCAAGATATCTCCGGTTCTGCATATCAAACCAACTGTGGAGTCGTGAAAACACCAGATAACGTGTTTCTCGCATTAAATAGCTCGATATGTGCGATCTCGATGATTCTGCATACTTCGGACAGAAGTCTCACCAAGATTATCGCAGAAAATGCATATCTCAGCTTGAAACCCCACGAAAACCGAGATATCTTCGGTTCTGCATATCCAACGAACTGCGGTGTGGTGAAAACCCCAGAAAACGTGTTTCTCGCATTAAATAGCTCGAAAATAGCGATATCGATGGTTCTGCATACTTCGGACAGAAGTCTCACCAAGATTATCGCAGAAAATGCATATCTGAGCTTGAAACCCCACGAAAACCAAGATATCGCTGGTTCTGCATATAAAACGCACTGTGGAGTGCTGAAGACACCAGATAACGTGTTTTTCGCATTAAATAGCTCGAATAGAGCGATCTCGATTATTAAGCATACTTCGGACAGAAGTCTCACCAAGATTACCGCAGAAAATGCATATCTCAGCTTGAAACCCCACGAAAACCAAGATATCTCCGGTTCTGCATATCAAACCAACTGTGGAGGGGTGAAAACACCAGAAAACGTGTTTCTCGCATTAAATAGCTTGAAAAGAGCGCTCTCGATGTTTCTGCATACTTCGGACAGAAGTCTCACCAAGATCATCGCAGAAAATGCATATCTGAGCTTGAAACCACACGAAAACCAAGATATCGTCGGTTCTGAATATCATACGCCCTGCGGAGTGGTGAAAACACCAGATAACGTGTTTCTCGCATTAAATAGCTCGATACGAGCGATCTCGATGATTAAGCATACTTTGGACAGAAGTCTCACTAAGATTATCGCAGAAAATGCATATCTCAGCTTGAAACCCCACGAAAACCAAGATATCGCTGGTTCTGCATATAAAACGCACTGTGGAGTGCTGAAGACACCAGATAACGTGTTTTTCGCATTAAATAGCTCGAATAGAGCGATCTCGATTATTAAGCATACTTCGGACAGAAGTCTCACCAAGATTATCGTAAAAGATGCATATCTCAGCTTGAAACCCCACGAAAACCAAGATATCGCCGGTTCTGCATATCAAACGCACTGTGGAGTGGTGAAATACCAGATAACGTGTTTCTCGCATTAAATAGCTCGAAAAGTGCGATCTCGATGATTCTGCATACTTCGGACAGAAGTCTCACCAAGATTATCGCTGAAAATGCATATCTCAGCTTGAAACCCCACGAAAACCAAGATATCGCCGGTTCTGCATATCAAACGCACTGTGGAGTGGTGTAAAAACCAGAAAACGTGTTTCTCGCATTAAGTAGCTCGAAAAGAGCGTTCTCGATGGTTCTGCATACTTCTCATAGATGAAACACCAAGATTATCGCAGTAAATGCATATATCAGCTGGAAACCCCACGAAAACCAAGTTATCGGCGGCTCTACATATCAAACGCACTGTGGAGTGGTCAAAACACCAGATATCGTGTTTCCCGCATTAAATAGCTCGAAAAGAGCGATCTCGATGATTCTGCATACTTCGGACAGAAGTCTCACCAAGAATGCCGCAGAAAATGCATATCTCAGCTTGAAACCCGACGAAATCCAAGATGTCGCCGGTTCTGCATATCAAACGCACTGTGGAGTGGTGAAAACACCGGATAACGTGTTTCTCGTATTAAATAGCTCGAAAAGAGCGATCTCGAAGATTCTGCATACTTCTGACAGAAGACTCACCAAGATTATCGCTGCAAATGCATATCTCAGCTGGAAACACCACGAAAATCAAGATATCGTCGGTTCGGAATATCCAACGCACTGTGGAGTGGTGAAAACACCAGATAACGTGTTTCTCGCATTAACTAGCTCGAAAAGAGCGATCTCGAAGATTCTGCATACTTCTGAAAGAAGACTCACCAAGATTATCGCTGAAAATGCATATCTCAGCTGGAAACACCTCGAAAATCAAGATATCGCCGGTTCTGCATACCAAACGCACTGTGGAATGTTGAAAACACCAGAAAACTTGTTTTTTCGCATTAAATAGCTCGAAAAGAGCGATCTAGATGATTCTGCATACTTGTGACTGAAGTCTCACCAAGATTATCGCAGAAAAAGCATATCTCAGCTTGAACCCTCACGAAAATCAAGATGTCGCCCCTTCCGCTTATCAAACGCACTGTGGAGTGGTGAAAACAACCAGATATCGTGTTTCTCGCATTAAGTTGCTCGAAAAGAGCGATCTCGAAGATTCTGCATACTTCTGACAGAAGACTCACCAAGATTATCGCTGAAAATGCATATATCAGCTGGAAACACCACGAAAATTAAGATATCGCCGGTTCTGCATATCAAACGCTCTGTGGAGTGGTGAAAACACCAGATAACATGTTTCTCGCATTAAGTCGCTCGAAAAGAGCGAGCTCGAAGAATCTGCATACTTCTGACAGAAGTCTCACCAAGATTATCGTAGAAAATGCATGTCTCAGCTTGAAACCCGACGAAATCCAAGATGTCGCTGGTGCTGCATATCAAACGCACTGTGGAGTGGTGTAAAAACCAGAAAACGTGTTTCTCGCATTAAGTAGCTCGAAAAGAGCGTTCTCGATGATTCTGCATACTTCTCATAGATGAAACACCAAGATTATCGCAGTAAATGCATATATCAGCTGGAAACCCCACGAAAACCAAGTTATCGGCGGCTCTACATATCAAACGCACTGTGGAGTGGTCAAAACACCAGATAACGTGTTTCTCGCATTAAATAGCTCGAAAAGAGCTATCTCGAAAATGCTGCATACTTCTGAAAGAAGACTCACGAAGATTATCGCTGAAGATGCATATATCAGCTGGAAACACCACGAAAATTAAGATATCGCCCGTTCTGCATTTCAAACGCTCTGTGGAGTGGTGAAAACACCAGATAACATGTTTCTCGCATTAAGTTGCTCGAAAAGAGCGAGCTCGAAGATTCTGCATACTTCTGACAGAAGTCTCACCAAGATTATCGTAGAAAATGCATGTCTCAGCTTGAAACCCGACGAAATCCAAGATGTCGCTGGTGCTGCATATCAAACGCACTGTGGAGTGGTGAAAACACCGGATAACGTGTTTCTCGCATTAAATAGCTCGAAAAGAGCGATCTCGAAGATTCTGCATACTTTTGACAGAAGACTCTCCAGGATTATCGCTGAAAATGCATATCTCAACTTGAAACACCACGAAAATCAAGATATCGCCGGTTCGGAATATCAAACGCACTGTGGAGTGGTGAAAACACCAGATAACGTGTTTCTCGTATTAACTAGCTCGAAAAGAGCGATCTCGAAGATTCTGCATACTTCTGAGAGAAGTCTCACCAAGATTATCGTAGAAAATGCATATCTCAGCTTGATACCCTACGACAGCCAAGATGTCGCCGGTTCTGCATATCAAACGCACTGTGGACTGGTGAAAACACCGGATAACGTGTTTCTCGCATTAAATAGCTCGGAAAGAGCGATCCCGATGATTCTGCATTCTTCTGACAGAAGTCTCACCAAGATTATCGTAGAAAATGCATATCTCAGCTTGATACCCTACGACAACCAAGATGTCGCCGGTTCTGCATATCAAACGCACTGTGGAGTGGTGAAAACAACCAGATATCGTGTTTCTCGCATTAAGTTGCTCGAAAAGAGCGATCTCGAAGATTCTGCATACTTCTGACAGGAGTCTCACCAAGATTATCGTAGAAAATGCATATCTCAGCTTGAAACCCGACGAAATCCAAGATATCGTCGGTTCTGCATATCATACGCACTGTGGAGTGGTGAAAACACCAGATAACGTGTTTCTCGCATTAAATAGCTCGAAATGAGCGATCTCGAAGATTCTGCATACTTCTGACAGAAGACTCTCCAGGATTATCGCTGAAAGTGCATATCTCAGCTGGAAACACCACGAAAATCAAGATATCGCCGGTTCGGAATATCAAACGCACTGTGGAGTGGTGAAAACACCAGAAAACGTGTTACTCGCATTAACTAGCTCGAAAAGAGTGTTCTGGATGATTCTGCATACTTCTCATAGATGAAACACAAAGATTATCGCAGAAAATGCATATTTCAGCTGGAAACCCCACGAAAACCAAGTTATCGGCGGCTCTACATATCAAACGCACTGTGGAGTGGTCAAAACACCAGATAACGTGTTTCTCGCATTAAATAGCTCGAAAATAGCGATATCGATGGTTCTGCATACTTCGGACAGAAGTCTCACCAATATTATCGCAGAAAATGCATATCCCAGCTTGAAACCTCACGAAAATCAAGATGTCGCCGGTTCTGCATATAAAACGCACTGTGGGGTGCTGAAAACACAAGAAAACGTGTTTCTCGCATTAAATAGCTCGAAACAAGAGATCTAGATGATTCTGCATCCTTCTGACAGAAGTCTCACGAAGATTATCGCAGAAAATGCATATCTCAGCTTGAAACACCACGAAAACCAAGATGTCGCCGGTTCTGCATATCAAACGCACTGTGGAGTGGTGAAAACAACCAGATAACGTATTTCTCGCATTAAATAGCCCGAAACGAGCGACCTAGATGATTCTGCATACTTCTGACTGAAGACTCACCAAGATTAACGTAAAAAATGCATATTCTAGCTTGAAACCCCACAAAAACCAAGATATCGCCGGTTCTGAATATCACAGCACTGTGGAGTGGTGAAAACACCAGATAACGTGTTTCTCGCATTAAATAGCTCGAAAAGTGCGATCTCGATGATTCTGCATACTTCGGACAGAAGTCTCACCAAGATTATCGCAGAAAATGCATATCTCAGCTGGAAACCCCACGAAAACCATGATATCGCCGGTTCTGCATATCAGACGCACCGTGAAGTTGTGAAAACACCAGAAAACGTGTTTCTCGCATTAAATAGCTCGAAAAGAGCGATCTCGATGGTTCTGCATACTTCGGACCGAAGTCTCACCAAGATGATCGCAGAAAATGCATATCTCAGCTTGAAACCCCACGAAAACCAAGATATCTCCGGTTCTGCATATCAAACTAACTGTGGAGTCGTGAAAACACCAGATAACGTGTTTCTCGCATTAAATAGCTCGATATGTGCGATCTCGATGATTCTGCATACTTCGGACAGAAGTCTCACCAAGATTATCGCAGAAAATGCATATCTCAGCTTGAAACCCCACGAAAACCGAGATATCTTCGGTTCTGCATATCCAACGAACTGCGGTGTGGTGAAAACCCCAGAAAACGTGTTTCTCGCATTAAATAGCTCGAAAATAGCGATATCGATGGTTCTGCATACTTCGGACAGAAGTCTCACCAATATTATCGCAGAAAATGCATATCCCAGCTTGAAACCTCACGAAAATCAAGATGTCGCCGGTTCTGCATATAAAACGCACTGTGGGGTGCTGAAAACACAAGAAAACGTGTTTCTCGCATTAAATAGCTCGAAACAAGCGATCTAGATGATTCTGCATCCTTCTGACAGAAGTCTCACGAAGATTATCGCAGAAAATGCATATCTCAGCTTGAAACACCACGAAAACCAAGATGTCGCCGGTTCTGCATATCAAACGCACTGTGGAGTGGTGAAAACAACCAGATAACGTGTTTCTCGCATTAAATAGCCCGAAACGAGCGACCTAGATGATTCTGCATACTTCTGACTGAAGACTCACCAAGATTATCGTAAAAAATGCATATTCTAGCTTGAAACCCCACAAAAACCAAGATATCGCCGGTTCTGCATATCAAACGCACTGTGGAGTGGTGAAAACACCAGATAACGTGTTTCTCGCATTAAATAGCTCGAAAAGTGCGATCTCGATGATTCTGCATACTTCGGACAGAAGTCTCACCAAGATTATCGCAGAAAATGCATATCTCAGCTGGAAACCCCACGAAAACCATGATATCGCCGGTTCTGCATATCAGACGCACCGTGAAGTTGTGAAAACACCAGAAAACGTGTTTCTCGCATTAAGTAGCTCGAAAAGAGCGATCTCGATGGTTCTGCATACTTCGGACAGAAGTCTCACCAAGATGATCGCAGAAAATGCATATCTCAGCTTGAAACCCCACGAAAACCAAGATATCTCCGGTTCTGCATATCAAACCAACTGTGGAGTCGTGCAAACACCAGATAACGTGTTTCTCGCATTAAATAGCTCGATATGTGCGATCTCGATGATTCTGCATACTGCGGACAGAAGTCTCACCAAGATTATCGCAGAAAATGGATATCTCAGCTTGAAACCCCACGAAAACCGAGATATCTTCGGTTCTGCATATCCAACGAACTGCGGTGTGGAGAAAACCCCAGAAAACGTGTTTCTAGCATTAAATAGCTCGAAAATAGCGATATCGATGGTTCTGCATACTTCGGACAGAAGTCTCACCAATATTATCGCAGAAAATGCATATCCCAGCTTGAAACCTCACGAAAATCAAGATGTCGCCGGTTCTGCATATAAAACGCACTGTGGGGTGCTGAAAACACAAGAAAACGTGTTTCTCGCATTAAATAGCTCGAAACAAGCGATCTAGATGATTCTGCATACTTCGGACAGAAGTCTCACCAAGATGATCGCAGAAAATGCATATCTCTGCTTGAAACCCCACGAAAACCAAGATATCTCCGGTTCTGCATATCAAACCAACTGTGGAGTCGTGAAAACACCAGATAACGTGTTTCTCGCATTAAATAGCTCGATATGTGCGATCTCGATGATTCTGCATACTTCGGACAGAAGTCTCACCAAGATTATCGCAGAAAATGCATATCTCAGCTTGAAACACCACGAAAACCAAGATGTCGCCGGTTCTGCATATCAAACGCACTGTGGAGTGGTGAAAACAACCAGATAACGTGTTTCTCATATTAAATAGCCCGAAACGAGCGACCTAGATGATTCTGCATACTTCTGACTGAAGACTCACCAAGATTATCGTAAAAAATGCATATTCTAGCTTGAAACCCCACAAAAACCAAGATATCGCCGGTTCTGCATATCAAACGCACTGTGGAGTGGTGAAAACACCAGATAACGTGTTTCTCGCATTAAATAGCTCGAAAAGTGCGATCTCGATGATTCTGCATCCTTCGGACAGAAGTCTCACCAAGATTATCGCAGAAAATGCATATCTCAGCTGGAAACCCCACGAAAACCATGATATCGCCGGTTCTGCATATCAGACGCACCGTGAAGTTGTGAAAACACCAGAAAACGTGTTTCTCGCATTAAATAGCTCGAAAAGAGCGATCTCGATGGTTCTGCATACTTCGGACAGAAGTCTCACCAAGATGATCGCAGAAAATGCATATCTCAGCTTGAAACCCCACGAAAACCAAGATATCTCCGGTTCTGCATATCAAACCAACTGTGGAGTCGTGAAAACACCAGATAACGTGTTTCTCGCATTAAATAGCTCGATATGTGCGATCTCGATGATTCTGCATACTTCGGACAGAAGTCTCACCAAGATTATCGCAGAAAATGCATATCTCAGCTTGAAACCCCACGAAAACCGAGATATCTTCGGTTCTGCATATCCAACGAACTGCGGTGTGGTGAAAACCCCAGAAAACGTGTTTCTCGCATTAAATAGCTCGAAAAGAGCGCTCTCGATGTTTCTGCATACTTCGGACAGAAGTCTCACCAAGATTATCGCAGAAAATGCATATCTGAGCTTGAAACCCCACGAAAACGAAGATATCGTCGGTTCTGCATACCATACGCACTGTGGAGTGGGGAAAACACCAGATAACGTGTTTCTCGCATTTAATAGCTCGAAAAGAGCAATCTCGATGATTCTGC
This sequence comes from Anthophora plumipes, assembly GCA_951804975.1. Taxonomy (NCBI): domain Eukaryota; kingdom Metazoa; phylum Arthropoda; class Insecta; order Hymenoptera; family Apidae; genus Anthophora; species Anthophora plumipes. The sequence continues at coordinate 376,860 of CATORF010001004.1, forward strand.
AAACTTCGGACAGAAGTCTCACCAAGATTACCGCAGAAAATGCATATCTCAGCTTGAAACCCCACGAAAACCAAGATATCTCCGGTTCTGCATATCAAACCAACTGTGGAGTGGTGAAAACACCAGAAAACGTGTTTCTCGCATTAAATAGCTTGAAAAGAGCGCTCTCGATGTTTCTGCATACTTCGGACAGAAGTCTCACCAAGATCATCGCAGAAAATGCATATCTGAGCTTGAAACCACACGAAAACCAAGATATCGTCGGTTCTGAATATCATACGCCCTGCGGAGTGGTGAAAACACCAGATAACGTGTTTCTCGCATTAAATAGCTCGATACGAGCGATCTCGATGATTAAGCATACTTTGGACAGAAGTCTCACCAAGATTATCGCAGAAAATGCATATCTCAGCTTGAAACCCCACGAAAACCAAGATATCGCTGGTTCTGCATATAAAACGCACTGTGGAGTGCTGAAGACACCAGATAACGTGTTTTTCGCATTAAATAGCTCGAATAGAGCGATCTCGATTATTAAGCATACTTCGGACAGAAGTCTCACCAAGATTATCGCAGAAAATGCATATCTGAGCTTGAAACCCCACGAAAACCAAGAATTCGTCGGTTCTGCATATCATACGCACTGTGGAGTGGTGAAAACACCAGATAACGTGTTTCTCGCATCAAATAGCACGAAACGAGCGATCTCGATGATTCTGCATACTTCTCATAGATGAAACACCAAGATTATCGCAGAAAATGCATATTTCAGCTGGAAACCCCACGACAAACAAAGATATCTCCGTTTCTGTATGTCAAACGTACTGTGGATTGGTGAATACACCAGAAAACGTGTTTCTCGCATTAAATAGCTCGAAAAGTGCGATCTCGATGATTCTGCATACTTCGGACAGAAGTCTCACCAAGATTATCGCAGAAAATACATATCTCAGCTGGAAACCCCACGAAAACCATGATATCGCCGGTTCTGCATATCAGACGCACCGTGAAGTTGTGAAAACACCAGAAAACGTGTTTCTCGCATTAAATAGCCCGAAACGAGCGACCTAGATGATTCTGCATACTTCGGACCGAAGTCTCACCAAGATGATCGCAGAAAATGCATATCTCAGCTTGAAACCCCACGAAAACCAAGATATCTCCGGTTCTGCATATCAAACTAACTGTGGAGTCGTGAAAACACCAGATAACGTGTTTCTCGCATTAAATAGCTCGATATGTGCGATCTCGATGATTCTGCATACTTCGGACAGAAGTCTCACCAAGATTATCGCAGAAAATGCATATCTCAGTTTGAAACCCCACGAAAACCGAGATATCTTCGGTTCTGCATATCCAACGAACTGCGGTGTGGTGAAAACCCCAGAAAACGTGTTTCTCGCATTAAATAGCTCGAAAATAGCGATATCGATGGTTCTGCATACTTCGGACAGAAGTCTCACCAAGATGATCGCAGAAAATACATATCTCAGCTTGAAACCCCACGAAAACCAAGATATCTCCGGTTCTGCATATCAAACCAACTGTGGAGTCGTGAAAACACCAGATAACGTGTTTCTCGCATTAAATAGCTCGATATGTGCGATCTCGATGATTCTGCATACTTCGGACAGAAGTCTCACCAAGATTATCGCAGAAAATGCATATCTCAGCTTGAAACCCCACGAAAACCGAGATATCTTCGGTTCTGCATATCCAACGAACTGCGGTGTGGTGAAAACCCCAGAAAACGTGTTTCTCGCATTAAATAGCTCGAAAATAGCGATATCGATGGTTCTGCATACTTCGGACAGAAGTCTCACCAAGATTATCGCAGAAAATGCATATCTGAGCTTGAAACCCCACGAAAACCAAGATATCGCTGGTTCTGCATATAAAACGCACTGTGGAGTGCTGAAGACACCAGATAACGTGTTTTTCGCATTAAATAGCTCGAATAGAGCGATCTCGATTATTAAGCATACTTCGGACAGAAGTCTCACAAAGATTACCGCAGAAAATGCATATCTCAGCTTGAAACCCCACGAAAACCAAGATATCTCCGGTTCTGCATATCAAACCAACTGTGGAGGAGTGAAAACACCAGAAAACGTGTTTCTCGCATTAAATAGCTTGAAAAGAGCGCTCTCGATGTTTCTGCATACTTCGGACAGAAGTCTCACCAAGATCATCGCAGAAAATGCATATCTGAGCTTGAAACCACACGAAAACCAAGATATCGTCGGTTCTGAATATCATACGCCCTGCGGAGTGGTGAAAACACCAGATAACGTGTTTCTCGCATTAAATAGCTCGATACGAGCGATCTCGATGATTAAGCATACTTTGGACAGAAGTCTCACTAAGATTATCGCAGAAAATGCATATCTCAGCTTGAAACCCCACGAAAACCAAGATATCGCTGGTTCTGCATATAAAACGCACTGTGGAGTGCTGAAGACACCAGATAACGTGTTTTTCGCATTAAATAGCTCGAATAGAGCGATCTCGATTATTAAGCATACTTCGGACAGAAGTCTCACCAAGATTATCGTAAAAGATGCATATCTCAGCTTGAAACCCCACGAAAACCAAGATATCGCCGGTTCTGCATATCAAACGCACTGTGGAGTGGTGAAATACCAGATAACGTGTTTCTCGCATTAAATAGCTCGAAAAGTGCGATCTCGATGATTCTGCATACTTCGGACAGAAGTCTCACCAAGATTATCGCAGAAAATGCATATCTGAGCTTGAAACCCCACGAAAACCAAGAATTCGTCGGTTCTGCATATCATACGCACTGTGGAGTGGTGAAAACACCAGATAACGTGTTTCTCGCATCAAATAGCACGAAACGAGCGACCTCGATGATTCTGCATACTTCTCATAGATGAAACACCAAGATTATCGCAGTAAATGCATATATCAGCTGGAAACCCCACGAAAACCAAGTTATCGGCGGCTCTACATATCAAACGCACTGTGGAGTGGTCAAAACACCAGATAACGTGTTTCCCGAATTAAATAGCTCGAAAAGAGCGATCTCGATGATTCTGCATACTTCGGACAGAAGTGTCACCAAGATTGCCGCAGAAAATGCATATCTCAGCTTGAAACCCGATGAAATCCAAGATGTCGCCGGTTCTGCATATCAAACGCACTGTGGAGTGGTGAAAACACCGGATAACGTGTTTCTCGTATTAAATAGCTCGAAAAGAGCGATCTCGAAGATTCTGCATACTTCTGACAGAAGACTCACCAAGATTATCGCTGAAAATGCATATCTCAGCTGGAAACACCACGAAAATCAAGATATCGTCGGTTCGGAATATCAAACGCACTGTGGAGTGGTGAAAACACCAGATAAAGTGTTTCTCGCATTAACTAGCTCGAAAAGAGCGATCTCGAAGATTCTGCATACTTCTGAAAGAAGACTCACCAAGATTATCGCTGAAAATGCATATCTCAGCTGGAAACACCTCGAAAATCAAGATATCGCCGGTTCTGCATACCAAACGCACTGTGGAATGTTGAAATCAACCAGATATCGTGTTTCTCGCATGAAGTTGCTCGAAAAGAGCGATCTCGAAGATTCTGCATACTTCTGACAGAAGACTCACCAAGATTATCGCAGAAAATACATATCTGAGCTTGAAACCCCACGAAAACCAAGATATCGTCGGTTTTGCATATCATACGCACTGTGGAGTGGTCAAAACACAAGAAAACGTGTTTCTCGCATTAAATAGCTCGAAAAGAGCGATCTAGATGATTCTGCATACTTCTGACAGAAGACTCACCAAGATTATCGTAGAAAACGCATATCTCAGCTTGATACCCCACGAAAACCATGATATCGCCGGTTCTGCATATCAGACGCACTGTGGAGTGGTGTAAAAACCAGAAAACGTGTTTCTCGCATTAAGTAGCTCGAAAAGAGCGTTCTCGATGATTCTGCATACTTCTCATAGATGAAACACCAAGATTATCGCAGTAAATGCATATATCAGCTGGAAACCCCACGAAAACCAAGTTATCGGCGGCTCAACATATCAAACGCACTGTGGAGTGGTCAAAACACCAGATAACGTGTTTCTCGCATTAAATAGCTCGACAAGAGCGATCTCGAAAATGCTGCATACTTCTGATAGAAGACTCACCAAGATTATCGCTGAAAATGCATATCTCAGCTGGAAACACCACGAAAATCAAGATATCGCCGGTTCTGCATATCAAACGCACTGTGGAGTGGTGAAAACCCCGGATAACGTGTTTCTCGCATTAAATAGCTCGAAAAGAGCGATCTCGAAGATTCTGCATTCGTCTGACAGAAGACTCACCAAGATTATCGCTGAAAATGCATATCTCAGCTGGAAACCCATCGAAAATCAAGATATCGCCGGTTCTGCTTACCAAACGCACTGTGGAGTGGTGATAACACCAGATAACATGTTTCTCGCATTAAGTTGCTCGAAAAGAGCGAGCTCGAAGATTCTGCATACTTCTGACGGAAGTCTCACCAAGATTATCGTAGAAAATGCATGTCTCAGCTTGAAACCCGACGAAATCCAAGATGTCGCTGGTGCTGCATATCAAACGCACTGTGGAGTGGTGAAAACACCGGATAACGTGTTTCTCGCATTAAATAGCTCGATATGTGCGATCTCGATGATTCTGCATACTTCGGACAGAAGTCTCACCAAGATTATCGCAGAAAATGCATATCTCAGCTTGAAACCCCACGAAAACCGAGATATCTTCGGTTCTGCATATCCAACGAACTGCGGTGTGGTGAAAACCCCAGAAAACGTGTTTCTCGCATTAAGTAGCTCGAAAAGAGCGATCTCGAAGATTCTGCATACTTCTGAAAGAAGACTCACCAAGATTATCGCTGAAAATGCATATATCAGCTGGAAACACCACGAAAATTAAGATATCGCCGGTTCTGCATATCAAACGCTCTGTGGAGTGGTGATAACACCAGATAACATGTTTCTCGCATTAAGTTGCTCGAAAAGAGCGAGCTCGAAGATTCTGCATACATCTGACGGAAGTCTCACCAAGATTATCGTAGAAAATGCATGTCTCAGCTTGAAACCCGACGAAATCCAAGATGTCGCTGGTGCTGCATATCAAACGCACTGTGGAGTGGTGAAAACACCGGATAACGTGTTTCTCGCATTAAATAGCTCGAAAAGAGCGATCTCGAAGATTCTGCATACTTCTGACAGAAGACTCTCCAGGATTATCGCTGAAAATGCATATCTCAGCTTGATACCCCACGAAAACCATGATATCGCCGGTTCTGCATATCAGACGCACTGTGGAGTGGTGTAAAAACCAGAAAACGTGTTTCTCGCATTAAATAGCTCGAAAAGAGCGATCTCGAAGATTCTGCATACTTCTGACAGAAGACTCACCAAGATTATCGTAGAAAACGCATATCTCAGCTTGATACCCCACGAAAACCATGATATCGCCGGTTCTGCATATCAGACGCACTGCGGAGTGGTGTAAAAACCGGAAAACGTGTTTCTCGCATTAAGTAGCTCGAAAAGAGCGTTCTCGATGATTCTGCATACTTCTCATAGATGAAACACCAAGATTATCGCAGTAAATGCATATATCAGCTGGAAACCCCACGAAAACCAAGTTATCGGCGGCTCTACATATCAAACGCACTGTGGAGTGGTCAAAACACCAGATAACGTGTTTCTCGCATTAAATAGCTCGACAAGAGCGATCTCGAAAATGCTGCATACTTCTGATAGAAGACTCACCAAGATTATCGCTGAAAATGCATATCTCAGCTGGAAACACCACGAAAATCAAGATATCGCCGGTTCTGCATATCAAACGCACTGTGGAGTGGTGAAAACCCCGGATAACGTGTTTCTCGCATTAAATAGCTCGAAAAGAGCGATCTCGAAGATTCTGCATTCGTCTGACAGAAGACTCACCAAGATTATCGCTGAAAATGCATATCTCAGCTGGAAACCCCTCGAAAATCAAGATATCGCAGGTTCTGCTTACCAAACGCACTGTGGAGTGGTGATAACACCAGATAACATGTTTCTCGCATTAAGTTGCTCGAAAAGAGCGAGCTCGAAGATTCTGCATACTTCTGACGGAAGTCTCACCAAGATTATCGTAGAAAATGCATGTCTCAGCTTGAAACCCGACGAAATCCAAGATGTCGCTGGTGATGCATATCAAACGCACTGTGGAGTGGTGAAAACACCGGATAACGTGTTTCTCGCATTAAATAGCACGATATGTGCGATCTCGATGATTCTGCATACTTCGGACAGAAGTCTCACCAAGATTATCGCAGAAAATGCATATCTCAGCTTGAAACCCCACGAAAACCGAGATATCTTCGGTTCTGCATATCCAACGAACTGCGGTGTGGTGAAAACCCCAGAAAACGTGTTTCTCGCATTAAGTAGCTCGAAAAGAGCGATCTCGAAGATTCTGCATACTTCTGAAAGAAGACTCACCAAGATTATCGCTGAAAATGCATATATCAGCTGGAAACACCACGAAAATTAAGATATCGCCGGTTCTGCATATCAAACGCTCTGTGGAGTGGTGATAACACCAGATAACATGTTTCTCGCATTAAGTTGCTCGAAAAGAGCGATCTCGAAAATGCTGCATACTTCTGAAAAAAGACTCACCAAGATTATCGCTGAAAATGCATATCTCAGCTGGAAACACCACGAAAATCAAGATATCGCCGGTTCTGCATATCAAACGCACTGTGGAGTGGTGAAAACCCCGGATAACGTGTTTTTCGCATTAAATCGCTCGAAAAGAGCAATCTAGATGATTCGGCATACTTCTGACTGAAGTCTCAGCAGGATTATCGCAGAAAATGCATATCTCAGCTTGAAACCTCACGACAGCCAAGATGTCGCCGGTTCTGCATATCCAACGTACTGCGGTGTGGTGATAACCCCAGAAAACGTGTTTCTCGCATTAAATAGCTCGAAAAGAGCGCTCTCGATGGTTCTGCATACTTCGGACAGAAGTCTCACCAATACTATCGCAGAAAATGCATATCCCAGCTTGAAACCTCACGAAAATCAAGATGTCGCCGGTTCTGCATATAAAACGCACTGTGGGGTGCTGAAAACACAAGAAAACGTGTTTCTCGCATTAAATAGCTCGAAACAAGCGATCTAGATGATTCTGCATCCTTCTGACAGAAGTCTCACGAAGATTATCGCAGAAAATGCATATGTCAGCTTGAAACCCCACGAAAACCGAGATATCTTCGGTTCTGCATATCCAACGAACTGCGGTGTGGTGAAAACCCCAGAAAACGTGTTTCTCGCATTAAATAGCTCGAAAAGAGCGCTCTCGATGTTTCTGCATACTTCGGACATATGTCTCACCAAGATTATCGCAGAAAATGCATATCTGAGCTTGAAACCCCACGAAAACCAAGATATCGTCGGTTCTGCATACCATACGCACTGTGGAGTGGGGAAAACACCAGATAACGTGTTTGTCGCATTTAATAGCTCGAAAAGAGCGATCTCGATGATTCTGCATACTTCGGACAGAAGTCTCACCAAGATTATCGCAGAAAATGCATATCTCAGCTTGAAACCCCACGAAAACCGAGATATCTTCGGTTCTGCATATCCAACGAACTGCGGTGTGGTGAAAACCCCAGAAAACGTGTTTGTCGCATTAAGTAGCTCGAAAAGAGTGATCTCGAAGATTCTGCATACTTCTGAAAGAAGACTCACCAAGATTATCGCTGAAAATGCATATATCAGCTGGAAACACCACGAAAATTAAGATATCGCCGGTTCTGCATATCAAACGCTCTGTGGAGTGGTGATAACACCAGATAACATGTTTCTCGCATTAAGTTGCTCGAAAAGAGCGATCTCGAAAATGCTGCATACTTCTGAAAAAAGACTCACCAAGATTATCGCTGAAAATGCATATCTCAGCTGGAAACACCACGAAAATCAAGATATCGCCGGTTCTGCATATCAAACGCACTGTGGAGTGGTGAAAACCCCGGATAACGTGTTTTTCGCATTAAATCGCTCGAAAAGAGCAATCTAGATGATTCGGCATACTTCTGACTGAAGTCTCAGCAGGATTATCGCTGAAAATGCATATATCAGCTGGAAACACCACGAAAATTAAGATATCGCCGGTTCTGCATATCAAACGCTCTGTGGAGTGGTGATAACACCAGATAACATGTTTCTCGCATTAAATAGCTCGAAAAGAGCGCTCTCGATGGTTCTGCATACTTCGGACAGAAGTCTCACCAATACTATCGCAGAAAATGCATATCCCAGCTTGAAACCTCACGAAAATCAAGATGTCGCCGGTTCTGCATATAAAACGCACTGTGGGGTGCTGAAAACACAAGAAAACGTGTTTCTCGCATTAAATAGCTCGAAACAAGCGATCTAGATGATTCTGCATCCTTCTGACAGAAGTCTCACGAAGATTATCGCAGAAAATGCATATCTCAGCTTGAAACCCCACGAAAACCGAGATATCTTCGGTTCTGCATATCCAACGAACTGCGGTGTGGTGAAAACCCCAGAAAACGTGTTTCTCGCATTAAATAGCTCGAAAAGAGCGCTCTCGATGTTTCTGCATACTTCGGACATATGTCTCACCAAGATTATCGCAGAAAATGCATATCTGAGCTTGAAACCCCACGAAAACCAAGATATCGTCGGTTCTGCATACCATACGCACTGTGGAGTGGGGAAAACACCAGATAACGTGTTTGTCGCATTTAATAGCTCGAAAAGAGCGATCTCGATGATTCTGCATACTTCGGACAGAAGTCTCACCAAGATTATCGCAGAAAATGCATATCTGAGATTGAAACCCCACGAAAACCAAGAATTCGTCGGTTCTGCATATCATACGCACTGTGGAGTGGTGAAAACACCAGATAACGTGTTTCTCGCATTAAATAGCACGATATGTGCGATCTCGATGATTCTGCATACTTCGGACAGAAGTCTCACCAAGATTATCGCAGAAAATGCATATCTCAGCTTGAAACCCCACGAAAACCGAGATATCTTCGGTTCTGCATATCCAACGAACTGCGGTGTGGTGAAAACCCCAGAAAACGTGTTTCTCGCATTAAGTAGCTCGAAAAGAGCGATCTCGAAGATTCTGCATACTTCTGAAAGAAGACTCACCAAGATTATCGCTGAAAATGCATATATCAGCTGGAAACACCACGAAAATTAAGATATCGTCGGTTCTGCATATCAAACGCTCTGTGGAGTGGTGATAACACCAGATAACATGTTTCTCGCATTAAGTTGCTCGAAAAGAGCGATCTCGAAAATGCTGCATACTTCTGAAAAAAGACTCACCAAGATTATCGCTGAAAATGCATATCTCAGCTGGAAACACCACGAAAATCAAGATATCGCCGGTTCTGCATATCAAACGCACTGTGGAGTGGTGAAAACCCCGGATAACGTGTTTTTCGCATTAAATCGCTCGAAAAGAGCAATCTAGATGATTCGGCATACTTCTGACTGAAGTCTCAGCAGGATTATCGCAGAAAATGCATATCTCAGCTTGAAACCTCACGACAGCCAAGATGTCGCCGGTTCTGCATATCCAACGTACTGCGGTGTGGTGAAAACCCCAGAAAACGTGTTTCTCGCATTAAATAGCTCGAAAAGAGCGCTCTCGATGGTTCTGCATACTTCGGACAGAAGTCTCACCAATACTATCGCAGAAAATGCATATCCCAGCTTGAAACCTCACGAAAATCAAGATGTCGCCGGTTCTGCATATAAAACGCACTGTGGGGTGCTGAAAACACAAGAAAACGTGTTTCTCGCATTAAATAGCTCGAAACAAGCGATCTAGATGATTCTGCATCCTTCTGACAGAAGTCTCACGAAGATTATCGCAGAAAATACATATCTCAGCTTGAAACCCCACGAAAACCGAGATATCTTCGGTTCTGCATATCCAACGAACTGCGGTGTGGTGAAAACCCCAGAAAACGTGTTTCTCGCATTAAATAGCTCGAAAAGAGCGCTCTCGATGTTTCTGCATACTTCGGACAGAAGTCTCACCAAGATTATCGCAGAAAATGCATATCTGAGCTTGAAACCCCACGAAAACCAAGATATCGTCGGTTCTGCATACCATACGCACTGTGGAGTGGGGAAAACACCAGATAACGTGTTTGTCGCAATTAATAGCTCGAAAAGAGCGATCTCGATGATTCTGCATACTTCGGACAGAAGTCTCACCAAGATTACCGCAGAAAATGCATATCTCAGCTTGAAACCCCACGAAAACCAAGATATCTCCGGTTCTGCATATCAAACCAACTGTGGAGTGGTGAAAACACCAGAAAACGTGTTTCTCGCATTAAATAGCTTGAAAAGAGCGCTCTCGATGTTTCTGCATACTTCGGACAGAAGTCTCACCAAGATCATCGCAGAAAATGCATATCTGAGCTTGAAACCCCACGAAAACCAAGATATCGTCGGTTCTGAATATCATACGCCCTGCGGAGTGGTGAAAACACCAGATAACGTGTTTCTCGCATTAAATAGCTCGATACGAGCGATCTCGATGATTAAGCATACTTTGGACAGAAGTCTCACCAAGATTATCGCAGAAAATGCATATCTCAGCTTGAAACCCCACGAAAACCAAGATATCGTCGGTTCTGAATATCATACGCCCTGCGGAGTGGTGAAAACACCAGATAACGTGTTTCTCGCATTAAATAGCTCGATACGAGCGATCTCGATGATTAAGCATACTTTGGACAGAAGTCTCACCAAGATTATCGCAGAAAATGCACATCTCAGCTTGAAACCCCACGAAAACCAAGATATCGCTGGTTCTGCATATAAAACGCACTGTGGAGTGGTGAAAACACCAGATAACGTGTTTCTCGCATCAAATAGCACGAAACGAGCGATCTCGATGATTCTGCATACTTCTCATAGATGAAACACCAAGATTATCGCAGAAAATGCATATTTCAGCTGGAAACCCCACGACAAACCAAGATATCTCCGTTTCTGTATGTCACACGTACTGTGGATTGGTGAATACACCAGAAAACGTGTTTCTCGCATTAAATAGCTCGAAACGAGCGATTTCGATTATTCTGCATACTTCTGACTGATGTCTCACCAAGATTATCGCAGAAAATGCATATCTCAGCTTGAAACCCAACCGAAACCAAGATATCTCCGGTTCTGCATATCAAACGCACTGTGGGGTGGTGAAAACACAAGAAAACGTGTTTCTCGCATTAAATAGCTCGAAAAGAGCGATCTAGATAATTCTGCATACTTCTGACAGAAGACTCACCAAGATTATCGCAGAAAATGCATATCTCAGCTACAAACCCCACGAAAACATAGATATCGCCGGTTCTGCATTTCAGACGCACTGTGGAGTGGTGTAAAAACCAGAAAACGTGTTTCTCGCATTAAGTAGCTCGAAAAGAGCGTTCTCGATGGTTCTGCATACTTCTCATAGATGAAACACCAAGATTATCGCAGTAAATGCATATATCAGCTGGAAACCCCACGAAAACCAAGTTATCGGCGGCTCTACATATCAAACGCACTGTGGAGTGGTCAAAACACCAGATATCGTGTTTCCCGCATTAAATAGCTCGAAAAGAGCGATCTCGATGATTCTGCATACTTCGGACAGAAGTCTCACCAAGAATGCCGCAGAAAATGCATATCTCAGCTTGAAACCCGACGAAATCCAAGATGTCGCCGGTTCTGCATATCAAACGCACTGTGGAGTGGTGAAAACACCGGATAACGTGTTTCTCGTATTAAATAGCTCGAAAAGAGCGATCTCGAAGATTCTGCATACTTCTGACAGAAGACTCACCAAGATTATCGCTGAAAATGCATATCTCAGCTGGAAACACCACGAAAATCAAGATATCGTCGGTTCGGAATATCCAACGCACTGTGGAGTGGTGAAAACACCAGATAACGTGTTTCTCGCATTAACTAGCTCGAAAAGAGCGATCTCGAAGATTCTGCATACTTCTGAAAGAAGACTCACCAAGATTATCGCTGAAAATGCATATCTCAGCTGGAAACACCTCGAAAATCAAGATATCGCCGGTTCTGCATACCAAACGCACTGTGGAATGTTGAAAACACCAGAAAACTTGTTTTTTCGCATTAAATAGCTCGAAAAGAGCGATCTAGATGATTCTGCATACTTGTGACTGAAGTCTCACCAAGATTATCGCAGAAAAAGCATATCTCAGCTTGAACCCTCACGAAAATCAAGATGTCGCCCCTTCCGCTTATCAAACGCACTGTGGAGTGGTGAAAACAACCAGATATCGTGTGTCTCGCATTAAGTTGCTCGAAAAGAGCGATCTCGAAGATTCTGCATACTTCTGACAGAAGACTCACCAAGATTATCGCTGAAAATGCATATATCAGCTGGAAACACCACGAAAATTAAGATATCGCCGGTTCTGCATATCAAACGCTCTGTGGAGTGGTGAAAACACCAGATAACACGTTTCTCGCATTAAGTCGCTCGAAAAGAGCGAGCTCGAAGAATCTGCATACTTCTGACAGAAGTCTCACCAAGATTATCGTAGAAAATGCATGTCTCAGCTTGAAACCCGACGAAATCCAAGATGTCGCTGGTGCTGCATATCAAACGCACTGTGGAGTGGTGTAAAAACCAGAAAACGTGTTTCTCGCATTAAGTAGCTCGAAAAGAGCGTTCTCGATGATTCTGCATACTTCTCATAGATGAAACACCAAGATTATCGCAGTAAATGCATATATCAGCTGGAAACCCCACGAAAACCAAGTTATCGGCGGCTCTACATATCAAACGCACTGTGGAGTGGTCAAAACACCAGATAACGTGTTTCTCGCATTAAATAGCTCGAAAAGAGCTATCTCGAAAATGCTGCATACTTCTGAAAGAAGACTCACGAAGATTATCGCTGAAGATGCATATATCAGCTGGAAACACCACGAAAATTAAGATATCGCCGGTTCTGCATTTCAAACGCTCTGTGGAGTGGTGAAAACACCAGATAACATGTTTCTCGCATTAAGTTGCTCGAAAAGAGCGAGCTCGAAGATTCTGCATACTTCTGACAGAAGTCTCACCAAGATTATCGTAGAAAATGCATGTCTCAGCTTGAAACCCGACGAAATCCAAGATGTCGCTGGTGCTGCATATCAAACGCACTGTGGAGTGGTGAAAACACCGGATAACGTGTTTCTCGCATTAAATAGCTCGAAAAGAGCGATCTCGAAGATTCTGCATACTTTTGACAGAAGACTCTCCAGGATTATCGCTGAAAATGCATATCTCAACTTGAAACACCACGAAAATCAAGATATCGCCGGTTCGGAATATCAAACGCACTGTGGAGTGGTGAAAACACCAGATAACGTGTTTCTCGTATTAACTAGCTCGAAAAGAGCGATCTCGAAGATTCTGCATACTTCTGAGAGAAGTCTCACCAAGATTATCGTAGAAAATGCATATCTCAGCTTGATACCCTACGACAGCCAAGATGTCGCCGGTTCTGCATATCAAACGCACTGTGGACTGGTGAAAACACCGGATAACGTGTTTCTCGCATTAAATAGCTCGAAAAGAGCGATCCCGATGATTCTGCATTCTTCTGACAGAAGTCTCACCAAGATTATCGTAGAAAATGCATATCTCAGCTTGATACCCTACGACAACCAAGATGTCGCCGGTTCTGCATATCAAACGCACTGTGGAGTGGTGAAAACAACCAGATATCGTGTTTCTCGCATTAAGTTGCTCGAAAAGAGCGATCTCGAAGATTCTGCATACTTCTGACAGGAGTCTCACCAAGATTATCGTAGAAAATGCATATCTCAGCTTGAAACCCGACGAAATCCAAGATATCGTCGGTTCTGCATATCATACGCACTGTGGAGTGGTGAAAACACCAGATAACGTGTTTCTCGCATTAAATAGCTCGAAATGAGCGATCTCGAAGATTCTGCATACTTCTGACAGAAGACTCTCCAGGATTATCGCTGAAAGTGCATATCTCAGCTGGAAACACCACGAAAATCAAGATATCGCCGGTTCGGAATATCAAACGCACTGTGGAGTGGTGAAAACACCAGAAAACGTGTTACTCGCATTAACTAGCTCGAAAAGAGTGTTCTGGATGATTCTGCATACTTCTCATAGATGAAACACAAAGATTATCGCAGAAAATGCATATTTCAGCTGGAAACCCCACGAAAACCAAGTTATCGGCGGCTCTACATATCAAACGCACTGTGGAGTGGTCAAAACACCAGATAACGTGTTTCTCGCATTAAATAGCTCGAAAATAGCGATATCGATGGTTCTGCATACTTCGGACAGAAGTCTCACCAATATTATCGCAGAAAATGCATATCCCAGCTTGAAACCTCACGAAAATCAAGATGTCGCCGGTTCTGCATATAAAACGCACTGTGGGGTGCTGAAAACACAAGAAAACGAGTTTCTCGCATTAAATAGCTCGAAACAAGAGATCTAGATGATTCTGCATCCTTCTGACAGAAGTCTCACGAAGATTATCGCAGAAAATGCATATCTCAGCTTGAAACACCACGAAAACCAAGATGTCGCCGGTTCTGCATATCAAACGCACTGTGGAGTGGTGAAAACAACCAGATAACGTATTTCTCGCATTAAATAGCCCGAAACGAGCGACCTAGATGATTCTGCATACTTCTGACTGAAGACTCACCAAGATTAACGTAAAAAATGCATATTCTAGCTTGAAACCCCACAAAAACCAAGATATCGCCGGTTCTGCATATCACAGCACTGTGGAGTGGTGAAAACACCATATAACGTGTTTCTCGCATTAAATAGCTCGAAAAGTGCGATCTCGATGATTCTGCATACTTCGGACAGAAGTCTCACCAAGATTATCGCAGAAAATGCATATCTCAGCTGGAAACCCCACGAAAACCATGATATCGCCGGTTCTGCATATCAGACGCACCGTGAAGTTGTGAAAACACCAGAAAACGTGTTTCTCGCATTAAATAGCTCGAAAAGAGCGATCTCGATGGTTCTGCATACTTCGGACCGAAGTCTCACCAAGATGATCGCAGAAAATGCATATCTCAGCTTGAAACCCCACGAAAACCAAGATATCTCCGGTTCTGCATATCAAACTAACTGTGGAGTCGTGAAAACACCAGATAACGTGTTTCTCGCATTAAATAGCTCGATATGTGCGATCTCGATGATTCTGCATACTTCGGACAGAAGTCTCACCAAGATTATCGCAGAAAATGCATATCTCAGCTTGAAACCCCACGAAAACCGAGATATCTTCGGTTCTGCATATCCAACGAACTGCGGTGTGGTGAAAACCCCAGAAAACGTGTTTCTCGCATTAAATAGCTCGAAAATAGCGATATCGATGGTTCTGCATACTTCGGACAGAAGTCTCACCAATATTATCGCAGAAAATGCATATCCCAGCTTGAAACCTCACGAAAATCAAGATGTCGCCGGTTCTGCATATAAAACGCACTGTGGGGTGCTGAAAACACAAGAAAACGTGTTTCTCGCATTAAATAGCTCGAAACAAGCGATCTAGATGATTCTGCATCCTTCTGACAGAAGTCTCACGAAGATTATCGCAGAAAATGCATATCTCAGCTTGAAACACCACGAAAACCAAGATGTCGCCGGTTCTGCATATCAAACGCACTGTGGAGTGGTGAAAACAACCAGATAACGTGTTTCTCGCATTAAATAGCCCGAAACGAGCGACCTAGATGATTCTGCATACTTCTGACTGAAGACTCACCAAGATTATCGTAAAAAATGCATATTCTAGCTTGAAACCCCACAAAAACCAAGATATCGCCGGTTCTGCATATCAAACGCACTGTGGAGTGGTGAAAACACCAGATAACGTGTTTCTCGCATTAAATAGCTCGAAAAGTGCGATCTCGATGATTCTGCATACTTCGGACAGAAGTCTCACCAAGATTATCGCAGAAAATGCATATCTCAGCTGGAAACCCCACGAAAACCATGATATCGCCGGTTCTGCATATCAGACGCACCGTGAAGTTGTGAAAACACCAGAAAACGTGTTTCTCGCATTAAGTAGCTCGAAAAGAGCGATCTCGATGGTTCTGCATACTTCGGACAGAAGTCTCACCAAGATGATCGCAGAAAATGCATATCTCAGCTTGAAACCCCACGAAAACCAAGATATCTCCGGTTCTGCATATCAAACCAACTGTGGAGTCGTGCAAACACCAGATAACGTGTTTCTCGCATTAAATAGCTCGATATGTGCGATCTCGATGATTCTGCATACTGCGGACAGAAGTCTCACCAAGATTATCGCAGAAAATGGATATCTCAGCTTGAAACCCCACGAAAACCGAGATATCTTCGGTTCTGCATATCCAACGAACTGCGGTGTGGTGAAAACCCCAGAAAACGTGTTTCTAGCATTAAATAGCTCGAAAATAGCGATATCGATGGTTCTGCATACTTCGGACAGAAGTCTCACCAATATTATCGCAGAAAATGCATATCCCAGCTTGAAACCTCACGAAAATCAAGATGTCGCCGGTTCTGCATATAAAACGCACTGTGGGGTGCTGAAAACACAAGAAAACGTGTTTCTCGCATTAAATAGCTCGAAACAAGCGATCTAGATGATTCTGCATACTTCGGACAGAAGTCTCACCAAGATGATCGCAGAAAATGCATATCTCTGCTTGAAACCCCACGAAAACCAAGATATCTCCGGTTCTGCATATCAAACCAACTGTGGAGTCGTGAAAACACCAGATAACGTGTTTCTCGCATTAAATAGCTCGATATGTGCGATCTCGATGATTCTGCATACTTCGGACAGAAGTCTCACCAAGATTATCGCAGAAAATGCATATCTCAGCTTGAAACACCACGAAAACCAAGATGTCGCCGGTTCTGCATATCAAACGCACTGTGGAGTGGTGAAAACAACCAGATAACGTGTTTCTCATATTAAATAGCCCGAAACGAGCGACCTAGATGATTCTGCATACTTCTGACTGAAGACTCACCAAGATTATCGTAAAAAATGCATATTCTAGCTTGAAACCCCACAAAAACCAAGATATCGCCGGTTCTGCATATCAAACGCACTGTGGAGTGGTGAAAACACCAGATAACGTGTTTCTCGCATTAAATAGCTCGAAAAGTGCGATCTCGATGATTCTGCATCCTTCGGACAGAAGTCTCACCAAGATTATCGCAGAAAATGCATATCTCAGCTGGAAACCCCACGAAAACCATGATATCGCCGGTTCTGCATATCAGACGCACCGTGAAGTTGTGAAAACACCAGAAAACGTGTTTCTCGCATTAAATAGCTCGAAAAGAGCGATCTCGATGGTTCTGCATACTTCGGACAGAAGTCTCAACTAGATGATCGCAGAAAATGCATATCTCAGCTTGAAACCCCACGAAAACCAAGATATCTCCGGTTCTGCATATCAAACCAACTGTGGAGTCGTGAAAACACCAGATAACGTGTTTCTCGCATTAAATAGCTCGATATGTGCGATCTCGATGATTCTGCATACTTCGGACAGAAGTCTCACCAAGATTATCGCAGAAAATGCATATCTCAGCTTGAAACCCCACGAAAACCGAGATATCTTCGGTTCTGCATATCCAACGAACTGCGGTGTGGTGAAAACCCCAGAAAACGTGTTTCTCGCATTAAATAGCTCGAAAAGAGCGCTCTCGATGTTTCTGCATACTTCGGACAGAAGTCTCACCAAGATTATCGCAGAAAATGCATATCTGAGCTTGAAACCCCACGAAAACGAAGATATCGTCGGTTCTGCATACCATACGCACTGTGGAGTGGGGAAAACACCAGATAACGTGTTTCTCGCATTTAATAGCTCGAAAAGAGCAATCTCGATGATTCTGCAAACTTCGGACAGAAGTCTCACCAAGATTACCGCAGAAAATGCATATCTCAGCTTGAAACCCCACGAAAACCAAGATATCTCCGGTTCTGCATATCAAACCAACTGTGGAGTGGTGAAAACACCAGAAAACGTGTTTCTCGCATTAAATAGCTTGAAAAGAGCGCTCTCGATGTTTCTGCATACTTCGGACAGAAGTCTCACCAAGATCATCGCAGAAAATGCATATCTGAGCTTGAAACCACACGAAAACCAAGATATCGTCGGTTCTGAATATCATACGCCCTGCGGAGTGGTGAAAACACCAGATAACGTGTTTCTCGCATTAAATAGCTCGATACGAGCGATCTCGATGATTAAGCATACTTTGGACAGAAGTCTCACCAAGATTATCGCAGAAAATGCATATCTCAGCTTGAAACCCCACGAAAACCAAGATATCGCTGGTTCTGCATATAAAACGCACTGTGGAGTGCTGAAGACACCAGATAACGTGTTTTTCGCATTAAATAGCTCGAATAGAGCGATCTCGATTATTAAGCATACTTCGGACAGAAGTCTCACCAAGATTATCGCAGAAAATGCATATCTGAGCTTGAAACCCCACGAAAACCAAGAATTCGTCGGTTCTGCATATCATACGCACTGTGGAGTGGTGAAAACACCAGATAACGTGTTTCTCGCATCAAATAGCACGAAACGAGCGATCTCGATGATTCTGCATACTTCTCATAGATGAAACACCAAGATTATCGCAGAAAATGCATATTTCAGCTGGAAACCCCACGACAAACAAAGATATCTCCGTTTCTGTATGTCAAACGTACTGTGGATTGGTGAATACACCAGAAAACGTGTTTCTCGCATTAAATAGCTCGAAAAGTGCGATCTCGATGATTCTGCATACTTCGGACAGAAGTCTCACCAAGATTATCGCAGAAAATACATATCTCAGCTGGAAACCCCACGAAAACCATGATATCGCCGGTTCTGCATATCAGACGCACCGTGAAGTTGTGAAAACACCAGAAAACGTGTTTCTCGCATTAAATAGCCCGAAACGAGCGACCTAGATGATTCTGCATACTTCGGACCGAAGTCTCACCAAGATGATCGCAGAAAATGCATATCTCAGCTTGAAACCCCACGAAAACCAAGATATCTCCGGTTCTGCATATCAAACTAACTGTGGAGTCGTGAAAACACCAGATAACGTGTTTCTCGCATTAAATAGCTCGATATGTGCGATCTCGATGATTCTGCATACTTCGGACAGAAGTCTCACCAAGATTATCGCAGAAAATGCATATCTCAGCTTGAAACCCCACGAAAACCGAGATATCTTCGGTTCTGCATATCCAACGATCTGCGGTGTGGTGAAAACCCCAGAAAACGTGTTTCTCGCATTAAATAGCTCGAAAATAGCGATATCGATGGTTCTGCATACTTCGGACAGAAGTCTCACCAAGATGATCGCAGAAAATACATATCTCAGCTTGAAACCCCACGAAAACCAAGATATCTCCGGTTCTGCATATCAAACCAACTGTGGAGTCGTGAAAACACCAGATAACGTGTTTCTCTCATTAAATAGCTCGATATGTGCGATCTCGATGATTCTGCATACTTCGGACAGAAGTCTCACCAAGATTATCGCAGAAAATGCATATCTCAGCTTGAAACCCCACGAAAACCGAGATATCTTCGGTTCTGCATATCCAACGAACTGCGGTGTGGTGAAAACCCCAGAAAACGTGTTTCTCGCATTAAATAGCTCGAAAAGAGCGCTCTCGATGTTTCTGCATACTTCGGACAGAAGTCTCACCAAGATTATCGCAGAAAATGCATATCTGAGCTTGAAACCCCACGAAAACCAAGATATCGCTGGTTCTGCATATAAAACGCACTGTGGAGTGCTGAAGACACCAGATAACGTGTTTTTCGCATTAAATAGCTCGAATAGAGCGATCTCGATTATTAAGCATACTTCGGACAGAAGTCTCACCAAGATTACCGCAGAAAATGCATATCTCAGCTTGAAACCCCACGAAAACCAAGATATCTCCGGTTCTGCATATCAAACCAACTGTGGAGTGGTGAAAACACCAGAAAACGTGTTTCTCGCATTAAATAGCTTGAAAAGAGCGCTCTCGATGTTTCTGCATACTTCGGACAGAAGTCTCACCAAGATCATCGCAGAAAATGCATATCTGAGCTTGAAACCCCACGAAAACGAAGATATCGTCGGTTCTGCATACCATACGCACTGTGGAGTGGGGAAAACACCAGATAACGTGTTTCTCGCATTTAATAGCTCGAAAAGAGCAATCTCGATGATTCTGCAAACTTCGGACAGAAGTCTCACCAAGATTACCGCAGAAAATGCATATCTCAGCTTGAAACCCCACGAAAACCAAGATATCTCCGGTTCTGCATATCAAACCAACTGTGGAGTGGTGAAAACACCAGAAAACGTGTTTCTCGCATTAAATAGCTTGAAAAGAGCGCTCTCGATGTTTCTGCATACTTCGGACAGAAGTCTCACCAAGATCATCGCAGAAAATGCATATCTGAGCTTGAAACCACACGAAAACCAAGATATCGTCGGTTCTGAATATCATACGCCCTGCGGAGTGGTGAAAACACCAGATAACGTGTTTCTCGCATTAAATAGCTCGATACGAGCGATCTCGATGATTAAGCATACTTTGGACAGAAGTCTCACCAAGATTATCGCAGAAAATGCATATCTCAGCTTGAAACCCCACGAAAACCAAGATATCGCTGGTTCTGCATATAAAACGCACTGTGGAGTGCTGAAGACACCAGATAACGTGTTTTTCGCATTAAATAGCTCGAATAGAGCGATCTCGATTATTAAGCATACTTCGGACAGAAGTCTCACCAAGATTATCGCAGAAAATGCATATCTGAGCTTGAAACCCCACGAAAACCAAGAATTCGTCGGTTCTGCATATCATACGCACTGTGGAGTGGTGAAAACACCAGATAACGTGTTTCTCGCATCAAATAGCACGAAACGAGCGATCTCGATGATTCTGCATACTTCTCATAGATGAAACACCAAGATTATCGCAGAAAATGCATATTTCAGCTGGAAACCCCACGACAAACAAAGATATCTCCGTTTCTGTATGTCAAACGTACTGTGGATTGGTGAATACACCAGAAAACGTGTTTCTCGCATTAAATAGCTCGAAAAGTGCGATCTCGATGATTCTGCATACTTCGGACAGAAGTCTCACCAAGATTATCGCAGAAAATACATATCTCAGCTGGAA
This sequence comes from Anthophora plumipes, assembly GCA_951804975.1. Classification (NCBI taxonomy): domain Eukaryota; kingdom Metazoa; phylum Arthropoda; class Insecta; order Hymenoptera; family Apidae; genus Anthophora; species Anthophora plumipes. The sequence continues at coordinate 398,167 of CATORF010001004.1, forward strand.
ACCCCACGAAAACCATGATATCGCCGGTTCTGCATATCAGACGCACCGTGAAGTTGTGAAAACACCAGAAAACGTGTTTCTCGCATTAAATAGCCCGAAACGAGCGACCTAGATGATTCTGCATACTTCGGACCGAAGTCTCACCAAGATGATCGCAGAAAATGCATATCTCAGCTTGAAACCCCACGAAAACCAAGATATCTCCGGTTCTGCATATCAAACTAACTGTGGAGTCGTGAAAACACCAGATAACGTGTTTCTCGCATTAAATAGCTCGATATGTGCGATCTCGATGATTCTGCATACTTCGGACAGAAGTCTCACCAAGATTATCGCAGAAAATGCATATCTCAGCTTGAAACCCCACGAAAACCGAGATATCTTCGGTTCTGCATATCCAACGAACTGCGGTGTGGTGAAAACCCCAGAAAACGTGTTTCTCGCATTAAATAGCTCGAAAATAGCGATATCGATGGTTCTGCATACTTCGGACAGAAGTCTCACCAAGATGATCGCAGAAAATACATATCTCAGCTTGAAACCCCACGAAAACCAAGATATCTCCGGTTCTGCATATCAAACCAACTGTGGAGTCGTGAAAACACCAGATAACGTGTTTCTCTCATTAAATAGCTCGATATGTGCGATCTCGATGATTCTGCATACTTCGGACAGAAGTCTCACCAAGATTATCGCAGAAAATGCATATCTCAGCTTGAAACCCCACGAAAACCGAGATATCTTCGGTTCTGCATATCCAACGAACTGCGGTGTGGTGAAAACCCCAGAAAACGTGTTTCTCGCATTAAATAGCTCGAAAAGAGCGCTCTCGATGTTTCTGCATACTTCGGACAGAAGTCTCACCAAGATTATCGCAGAAAATGCATATCTGAGCTTGAAACCCCACGAAAACCAAGATATCGCTGGTTCTGCATATAAAACGCACTGTGGAGTGCTGAAGACACCAGATAACGTGTTTTTCGCATTAAATAGCTCGAATAGAGCGATCTCGATTATTAAGCATACTTCGGACAGAAGTCTCACCAAGATTACCGCAGAAAATGCATATCTCAGCTTGAAACCCCACGAAAACCAAGATATCTCCGGTTCTGCATATCAAACCAACTGTGGAGTGGTGAAAACACCAGAAAACGTGTTTCTCGCATTAAATAGCTTGAAAAGAGCGCTCTCGATGTTTCTGCATACTTCGGACAGAAGTCTCACCAAGATCATCGCAGAAAATGCATATCTGAGCTTGAAACCACACGAAAACCAAGATATCGTCGGTTCTGAATATCATACGCCCTGCGGAGTGGTGAAAACACCAGATAACGTGTTTCTCGCATTAAATAGCTCGATACGAGCGATCTCGATGATTAAGCATACTTTGGACAGAAGTCTCACTAAGATTATCGCAGAAAATGCATATCTCAGCTTGAAACCCCACGAAAACCAAGATATCGCTGGTTCTGCATATAAAACGCACTGTGGAGTGCTGAAGACACCAGATAACGTGTTTTTCGCATTAAATAGCTCGAATAGAGCGATCTCGATTATTAAGCATACTTCGGACAGAAGTCTCACCAAGATTATCGTAAAAGATGCATATCTCAGCTTGAAACCCCACGAAAACCAAGATATCGCCGGTTCTGCATATCAAACGCACTGTGGAGTGGTGAAATACCAGATAACGTGTTTCTCGCATTAAATAGCTCGAAAAGTGCGATCTCGATGATTCTGCATACTTCGGACAGAAGTCTCACCAAGATTATCGCAGAAAATGCATATCTGAGCTTGAAACCCCACGAAAACCAAGAATTCGTCGGTTCTGCATATCATACGCACTGCGGAGTGGTGAAAACAGCAGATAACGTGTTTCTCGCATCAAATAGCACGAAACGAGCGATCTCGATGATTCTGCATACTTCTCATAGATGAAACACCAAGATTATCGCAGAAAATGCATATTTCAGCTGGAAACCCCACGACAAACAAAGATATCTCCGTTTCTGTATGTCAAACGTACTGTGGATTGGTGAATACACCAGAAAACGTGTTTCTCGCATTAAATAGCTCGAAACGAGCGATTTCGATTATTCTGCATACTTCTGACTGATGTCTCACCAAGATTATCGCAGAAAATGCATATCTCAGCTTGAAACCCAACCGAAACAAAGATATCTCCGGTTCTGCATATCAAACGCACTGTGGGGTGGTGAAAACACAAGAAAACGTGTTTCTCGCATTAAATAGCTCGAAAAGAGCGATCTAGATGATTCTGCATACTTCTGACAGAAGACTCACCAAGATTATCGCAGAAAATGCATATCTCAGCTACAAACCCCACGAAAACCAAGATATCGCCGGTTCTGCATTTCAGACGCACTGTGGAGTGGTGTAAAAACCAGAAAACGTGTTTCTCGCATTAAGTAGCTCGAAAAGAGCGTTCTCGATGGTTCTGCATACTTCTCATAGATGAAACACCAAGATTATCGCAGTAAATGCATATATCAGCTGGAAACCCCACGAAAACCAAGTTATCGGCGGCTCTACATATCAAACGCACTGTGGAGTGGTCAAAACACCAGATAACGTGTTTCCCGAATTAAATAGCTCGAAAAGAGCGATCTCGATGATTCTGCATACTTCGGACAGAAGTGTCACCAAGATTGCCGCAGAAAATGCATATCTCAGCTTGAAACCCGATGAAATCCAAGATGTCGCCGGTTCTGCATATCAAACGCACTGTGGAGTGGTGAAAACACCGGATAACGTGTTTCTCGTATTAAAAAGCTCGAAAAGAGCGATCTCGAAGATTCTGCATACTTCTGACAGAAGACTCACCAAGATTATCGCTGAAAATGCATATCTCAGCTGGAAACACCACGAAAATCAAGATATCGTCGGTTCGGAATATCAAACGCACTGTGGAGTGGTGAAAACACCAGATAAAGTGTTTCTCGCATTAACTAGCTCGAAAAGAGCGATCTCGATGATTCTGCATACTTCTCATAGATGAAACACCAAGATTATCGCAGAAAATGCATATTTCAGCTGGAAACCCCACGAAAACCAAGTTATCGGCGGCTCTACATATCAAACACACTGTGGAGTGGTTAAAACACCAGAAAACTTGTTTTTTCGCATTAAATAGCTCGAAACGAGCGATCTAGATGATTCTGCATACCTCTGACTGAAGTCTCACCAATATTATCGCAGAAAATGCATATCTCAGCTTGATCCCTCACGAAAATCAAGATGTCGCCCGTTCTGCATATCAAACGCACTGTGGAGTGGTGAAAACAACCAGATATCGTGTTTCTCGCATTAAATAGCTCGAAACGAGCGATCTAGATGATTCTGCATACTTCTGACAGAAGACTCACCAAGATTATCGCAGAAAATGCATATTTCAGCTGGAAACCAAACGAAAACCAAGTTATCGGCGGCTCTACATATCAAACGCACTGTGGAGAGGTCAAAACACCAGAAAACTTGTTTTTTCGCATTAAATTGCTCGAAAAGAGAGTTCTCGATGATTCTGCATACTTCTCATAGAGGAAACACCAAGATTATCGCAGAAAATGCATATTTTAGTTGGAAACCCCACGAAAACCAAGTTATCGGCGGCTCTACATATCAAACGCACTGTGGAGTGGTCAAAACAACAGAAAACTTGTTTTTTCGCATTAAATAGCTCGTTACGAGCGATCTAGATCATGCTGCAAACTTCTGACAGAAGTCTCACCAAGATTATCGTAGAAAATGCATATCTCAGCTTGAAACCCGAAGAAATCCAAGATGTCGCCGGTTCTGCATATCAAACGCACTGTGGAGTGGTGAAAACACCAGACAATGAGTTTCTCGCATTAAATAGCTCGAAAAGAGCGATCTCGATGATTCTGCATACTTCTGACAAAACACTCACCAAGATTATCGCCGAAAATGCATATCTCAGCTGGAAACACCACGAAAATCAAGATATCTCCGGTTCTGCATATCGAACGCACTGTGGAATGTTGAAAACACCAGAAAACTTGTTTTTCGCATTAAATAGCTCGAAACGAGCGATCTAGATGATTCTGCATACTTCTGACAGAAGACTCACCAAGATGATCGCAGAAAATGCATATCTCAGCTTGAAACCCGACGAAATCCAAGATGTCGCCGGTTCTGCATATCAACCGCACTTTGGAATGGCGAAAACACCAGATAACGTGTTTCTCGCATTAAATAGCTCGGAAAGAGCGATCTCGATGATTCTGCATAGTTCTGACAGAACACTCAACAAGATTATCGCAGAAAATGCATATTTCAGTTGGAAACCCCACGAAAACCAAGTTATCGGTGGCTCTACATATCAAACGCACTGCGGAGTGGTCAAAACACCAGAAAACTTGTTTTTTCGCATAAAATAGCTCGAAACGAACGATCTAGATGATTCTGCATACTTCTGACAGAAGACTCACCAAGATTATCGCAGAAAATGCATATTTCAGCTGGAAACCCCACGAAAACCAAGTTATCGGAGGCTCTACATATCAAACGCACTATGGAGTGGTGAAAACACTAGAAAACGTGTTTCTCGCATTAACTAGCTCGAAAAGAGCGTTCTCGATGATTCTGCATACTTCTCATAGATGAAACACAAAGATTATCGCAGAAAATGCATATTTCAGCTAGAAACCCACCAAAAACCAAGTTATCGGCGGCTCTACATATCAAACGCACTATGGAGTGGTCAAAACACCAGAAAACTTGTTTTTTCGCATTCAATAGCTCAAATCGAGCGATCTTGATGATTCTGCATACTTCTGACTAAAGTCTCACCAAGATTATCGCAGAAAATGCATATCTCAGCTTGAAACCTCACGAAAATCAAGATATCGCCGGTTCTGCATATCAAACGCACTGTGGAGTGGTGAAAACAACCAGATAACGTGTTTCTCGCATTAAATAGCTCGAAACGAGCGATCTAGATGATTCTGCATACTTCTGACTAAAGTCTCACCAATATTATCGCAGAAAATGCATATCTCAGCTTGAAACCCGACGAAAACCACGATGTCGCGGGTTCTGCATATCAAACGCACTGTGGAGTGGTCAATACACCAGATAACGTGTTTCTCGCATTAAATATCTCGAAACGAGCGATCTAGATGATTCTGCATACTTCTGACTAAAGTCTCACCAAGATTATCGCAGAAAATGCATATCTCAGCTTGAAACCTCACGAAAACTAAGTTATCTCCGGTTCTGCACATCAAACGTACAGTGGAGTGGTGAAAACACCAGAAAACGTGTTTCTCGCATTAAGTAGCTCGAAAAGAGCGTTCTCGAAGATTCTGCATACTTGTGACAGAAGTCTCACCAAGATTAACGCAGAAAATACATATTTCAGCTGGAAACCCCACGAAAACCAAGTTATCGGCGGCTCTACACATCAAACGCACTGTGGAGTGGCGAAAACACTAGAAAACGTGTTTCTCGCATTTACTAGCTCGAAAAGTGCGTTCTCGATGATTCTGCATACTTCTCATAGATGAAACACCAAGATTATCGCAGAAAATGCATATTTCAGCTGGAAACCCCACGAAAACCAAGTTATCGGCGGCTCTACATATCAAACGCACTGTGGAGTGGTTAAAACACCAGAAAACTTGTTTTTTCGCATTAAATAGCTCGAAACGAGCGATCTAGATGATTCTGCATACCTCTGACTGAAGTCTCACCAATATTATCGCAGAAAATGCATATCTCAGCTTGAAACCCGACCGAAACCAAGATATCTCCGGTTCTGCATTTCAAACGCACTGTGGAATGTTGAAAACACCAGAAAACTTGTTTTTTCGCATTAAATAGCTAGTAAAGAGCGATCTAGATGATTCTGCATACTTCTGACTGAAGTCTCACCAAGATTATGGCAGAAAATGCATATCTCAGCTTGAACCCTCACGAAAATCAAGATGTCGCCCGTTCTGCATATCAAACGCACTGTGGAGTGGTGAAAACAACCAGATATCGTGTTTCTCGCATTAAATAGCTCGAAACGAGCGATCTAGATGATTCTGCATACTTCTGACAGAAGACTCACCAAGATTATCGCAGAAAATGCATATTTCAGCTGGAAACCAAACGAAAACCAAGTTATCGGCGGCTCTACATATCAAACGCACTGTGGAGTGGTCAAAACAACAGAAAACTTGTTTTTTCGCATTAAATAGCTCGTAACGAGCGATCTAGATCATGCCGCAAACTTCTGACAGAAGTCTCACCAAGATTATCGTAGAAAATGCATATCTCAGCTTGAAACCCGAAGAAATCCAAGATGTCGCCGGTTCTGCATATCAAACGCACTGTGGAGTGGTGAAAACACCAGACAATGAGTTTCTCGCATTAAATAGCTCGAAAAGAGCGATCTCGATGATTCTGCATACTTCTGACAAAACACTCACCAAGATTATCGCCGAAAATGCATATCTCAGCTGGAAACACCACGAAAATCAAGATATCTCCTGTTCTGCATATCGAACGCACTGTGGAATGTTGAAAACACCAGAAAACTTGTTTTTCGCATTAAATAGCTCGAAACGAGCGATCTAGATGATTCTGCATACTTCTGACAGAAGACTCACCAAGATGATCGCAGAAAAAGCATATCTCAGCTTGAACCCTCACGAAAATCAAGATGTCGCCCCTTCTGCTTATCAAACGCACTGTGGAGTGGTGAAATCAACCAGATATCGTGTTTCTCGCATGAAGTTGCTCGAAAAGAGCGATCTCGAAGATTCTGCATACTTCGGACAGAAGTGTCACCAAGATTGCCGCAGAAAATGCATATCTCAGCTTGAAACCCGATGAAATCCAAGATGTCGCCGGTTCTGCATATCAAACGCACTGTGGAGTGGTGAAAACACCGGATAACGTGTTTCTCGTATTAAATAGCTCGAAAAGAGCGATCTCGAAGATTCTGCATACTTCTGACAGAAGACTCACCAAGATTATCGCTGAAAATGCATATCTCAGCTGGAAACACCACGAAAATCAAGATATCGTCGGTTCGGAATATCAAACGCACTGTGGAGTGGTGAAAACACCAGATAAAGTGTTTCTCGCATTAACTAGCTCGAAAAGAGCGATCTCGAAGATTCTGCATACTTCTGAAAGAAGACTCACCCAGATTATCGCTGAAAATGCATATCTCAGCTGGAAACCCGACGAAAACCACGATGTCGCGGGTTCTGCATATCAAACGCACTGTGGAGTGGTCAATACACCAGATAACGTGTTTCTCGCATTAAATATCTCGAAACGAGCGATCTAGATGATTCTGCATACTTCTGACTAAAGTCTCACCAAGATTATCGCAGAAAATGCATATCTCAGCTTGAAACCTCACGAAAACTAAGTTATCTCCGGTTCTGCACATCAAACGTACAGTGGAGTGGTGAAAACACCAGAAAACGTGTTTCTCGCATTAAGTAGCTCGAAAAGAGCGTTCTCGAAGATTCTGCATACTTGTGACAGAAGTCTCACCAAGATTAACGCAGAATATACATATTTCAGCTGGAAACCCCACGAAAACCAAGTTATCGGCGGCTCTACACATCAAACGCACTGTGGAGTGGTCAAAACACCAGAAGACTTGTTTTTTCGCATCAAATAGCTCGAAACGAACGATCTAAATGATTCTGCATACTTCTGACAGAAGACTCACCAAGATTATCGCAGAAAATGCATATTTCAGCAGGAAACCCCACGAAAACCAAGTTATCGGCGGCTCTACATATCAAACGCACTGTGGAGTGGCGAAAACACTAGAAAACGTGTTTCTCGCATTTACTAGCTCGAAAAGTGCGTTCTCGATGATTCTGCATACTTCTCATAGATGAAACACCAAGATTATCGCAGAAAATGCATATTTCAGCTGGAAACCCCACGAAAACCAAGTTATCGGCGGCTCTACATATCAAACGCACTGTGGAGTGGTTAAAACACCAGAAAACTTGTTTTTTCGCATTAAATAGCTCGAAACGAGCGATCTAGATGATTCTGCATACCTCTGACTGAAGTCTCACCAATATTATCGCAGAAAATGCATATCTCAGCTTGAAACCCGACCGAAACCAAGATATCTCCGGTTCTGCATTTCAAACGCACTGTGGAATGTTGAAAACACCAGAAAACTTGTTTTTTCGCATTAAATAGCTAGTAAAGAGCGATCTAGATGATTCTGCATACTTCTGACTGAAGTCTCACCAAGATTATGGCAGAAAATGCATATCTCAGCTTGAACCCTCACGAAAATCAAGATGTCGCCCGTTCTGCATATCAAACGCACTGTGGAGTGGTGAAAACAACCAGATATCGTGTTTCTCGCATTAAATAGCTCGAAACGAGCGATCTAGATGATTCTGCATACTTCTGACAGAAGACTCACCAAGATTATCGCAGAAAATGCATATTTCAGCTGGAAACCAAACGAAAACCAAGTTATCGGCGGCTCTACATATCAAACGCACTGTGGAGTGGTCAAAACAACAGAAAACTTGTTTTTTCGCATTAAATAGCTCGTAACGAGCGATCTAGATCATGCTGCAAACTTCTGACAGAAGTCTCACCAAGATTATCGTAGAAAATGCATATCTCAGCTTGAAACCCGAAGAAATCCAAGATGTCGCCGGTTCTGCATATCAAACGCACTGTGGAGTGGTGAAAACACCAGACAATGAGTTTCTCGCATTAAATAGCTCGAAAAGAGCGATCTCGATGATTCTGCATACTTCTGACAAAACACTCACCAAGATTATCGCCGAAAATGCATATCTCAGCTGGAAACACCACGAAAATCAAGATATCTCCTGTTCTGCATATCGAACGCACTGTGGAATGTTGAAAACACCAGAAAACTTGTTTTTCGCATTAAATAGCTCGAAACGAGCGATCTAGATGATTCTGCATACTTCTGACAGAAGACTCACCAAGATGATCGCAGAAAATGCATATCTCAGCTTGAAACCCGACGAAATCCAAGATGTCGCCGGTTCTGCATATCAACCGCACTGTGGAATGGCGAAAACACCAGATAACGTGTTTCTCGCATTAAATAGCTCGAAAAGAGCGATCTCGATGATTCTGCATACTTCTGACAGAACACTCAACAAGATTATCGCAGAAAATGCATATTTCAGTTGGAAACCCCACGAAAACCAAGTTATCGGTGGCTCTACATATCAAACGCACTGCGGAGTGGTCAAAACACCAGAAAACTTGTTTTTTCGCATTAAATAGCTCGAAACGAACGATCTAGATGATTCTGCATACTTCTGACAGAAGACTCACCAAGATTATCGCAGAAAATGCATATTTCAGCTGGAAACCCCACGAAAACCAAGTTATCGGAGGCTCTACATATCAAACGCACTATGGAGTGGTGAAAACACTAGAAAACGTGTTTCTCGCATTAACTAGCTCGAAAAGAGCGTTCTCGATGATTCTGCATACTTCTCATAGATGAAACACAAAGATTATCGCAGAAAATGCATATTTCAGCTAGAAACCCCCCAAAAACCAAGTTATCGGCGGCTCTACATATCAAACGCACTATGGAGTGGTCAAAACACCAGAAAACTTGTTTTTTCGCATTCAATAGCTCAAATCGAGCGATCTTGATGATTCTGCATACTTCTGACTAAAGTCTCACCAAGATTATCGCAGAAAATGCATATCTCAGCTTGAAACCTCACGAAAATCAAGATATCGCCGGTTCTGCATATCAAACGCACTGTGGAGTGGTGAAAACAACCAGATAACGTGTTTCTCGCATTAAATAGCTCGAAACGAGCGATCTAGATGATTCTGCATACTTCTGACTAAAGTCTCACCAATATTATCGCAGAAAATGCATATCTCAGCTTGAAACCCGACGAAAACCACGATGTCGCGGGTTCTGCATATCAAACGCACTGTGGAGTGGTCAATACACCAGATAACGTGTTTCTCGCATTAAATATCTCGAAACGAGCGATCTAGATGATTCTGCATACTTCTGACTAAAGTCTCACCAAGATTATCGCAGAAAATGCATATCTCAGCTTGAAACCTCACGAAAATCAAGATGTCGCCGGTTCTGCATATCAAACGCACTGTGGAGTGGTGAAAACAACCAGATAACGTGTTTCTCGCATTAAATAGCTCGAAACGAGCGATCTAGATGATTCTGCATACTTCTGACTTAAGTCTCACCAATATTATCGCAGAAAATGCATATCTCAGCTTGAAACCCGACGAAAACCACGATGTCGCAGGTTCTGCATATCAAACGCACTGTGGGGTGGTGAAAACACCAGAAAACGTGTTTCTCGCATTAAATAGCTCGAATAGAGCGATCTCAATGATTCTGCATACTTCTGACAGAAGACTCACCAAGATGATCGCAGAAAATGCATATCTCAGCTGGAAACCCCACGAAAACCAAGATATCGTCGGTTCTGCATATCAGACGCACTGTGGAGTGGTGAATATACCAGAAAACGTGTTTCTCGCATTAAATCGCTCGAAAAGAGCGATCTAGATGATTCTGCATACTTCTGACAGTAGACCCACCAGGATTATCGCAGAAAATGCATATCTCAGCTTGAAACCTCACGAAAACCAAGACATCTCCGGTTCTGCACATCAAACGTACTGTGGAGTGGTGAAAACACCAGAAAACGTGTTTCTCGCATTAACTAGCTCGAAAAGAGCGTTCTCGAAGGTTCTGCACACTTCTGACAGAAGTCTCACCAAGATTATCGTAGAAAATGCATATCTCAGCTTGAATCCCGACCGAAACCAAGATATCTCCGGTTCTGCATATCAAACGCACTGTGGGGTGGTGAAAACTCCAGAAAACGTGTTTCTCGCATTAAATAGCTCGAAAAGAGCGATCTCGATGATTCTGCATACTTCTGACAGTAGACCCACTAGGATTATCGCAGAAAATGCATATCTCAGCTTGAAACCTCACGAAAACCAAGATATCTCCGGTTCTGCACATCAAACGTACTGTGGAGTGGTGAAAACACCAGAAAACGTGTTTCTCGCATTAAGTAGCTCGAAAAGAGCGTTCTCGAAGCTTCTGCACACTTCTGACAGAAGACTCACCAAGATTATCGCAGAAAATGCATATTTCAGCTGGAAACCCCACGAAAACCAACTTATCGGCGGCTCTACATATCAAACGCACTGTGGAGTGGTCAAAACACCAGAAAATTAGGTTTTTTCGCATTAAATACCTCGGAACGAGCGATCTAGATGAATCTGCATACTTCTGACTGAAGTCTTACCAAGATTATAGCAGAAAATGCATATCTCAGCTTGAAACCCGACCGAAACCAAGATTTCTCCGGTTCTGCATATCAAACGCACTGTGGGGTGGTGAAAACACCAGAAAACGTGTTTCTCGAATTAAATAGCTCGAAAAGAGCGATATCGATGATTCTGCATACTTCGGACAGAAGTCTCACCAATATTATCGCAGAAAACGCATATCTCAGCTTGAAACCTCACGAAAATCTAGATCTCGCCGGTTCTGTATATCAAACGCACTGTGAAGTGGTCAAAACAACCAGATAACGTGCATCTCGCATTAAATAGCTCGAAACGAGCGATCTAGATGATTCTGCATACTTCGGACAGAAGTCTCACCAATATTATCGCAGAAAATGCATATCTCAACTTGAAACCCGACGAAATCCAAGATGTCGCCGGTTCTGCATATCAAACGCACTGTGGAGTGGTGAAAACACCAGATAACGTGTTTCTCGCATTAAATAGCTCGAAAAGAGCGATATCGATGATTCTGCATACTTCGGACAGAAGTCTCACCAATATTATCGCAGAAAACGCATATCTCAGCTTGAAACCTCACGAAAATCTAGATCTCGCCGGTTCTGTATAACAAACGCACTGTGAAGTGGTGAAAACAACCAGATAACGTGCATCTCGCATTAAATAGGTCGAAAAGAGCGATCTAGCTGATTCTGCATACTTCTGACTGAAGTCTCACCAATATTATCGCAGAAAATGCATATCTCACCTAGAAACCTCACGAAAATCAAGATGTCGCCGGTTCTGCATATCAAACGCACTGTGGAGTGGTGAAAACAACCAGATAACGAGATTCTCGCATTAAATATCTTGAAACGAGCGATCTAGATGATTCTGCATACTTCTGACAGAAGTCTCACCAAGAATGCCGCAGAAAATGCATATCTCAGCTTGAAACCTCTAGAAAACCAAGATATCTCCGGTTCTGCACATCAAACGCACTGTGGAGTGGTCAAAACACCAGATAACGTGTTTCTCGCATTAAATAGCTCGAAAAGAGGGGTCTAGATGATTCTGCATACTTCTGACAGATGTCTCACCAAGATTATCGTAGAAAATGCATATCTCAGCTTGATACCCGACGAAAGCCAAGATGTCGCCGGTTCAGCATATCAAACGCACTGTGGAGTGGTGAAAACTCCAGATAACGTGTTTCTCGCATTAAATAGCTCGCAAAGAGGGATCTCGATGATTCTGCATACTTCTGACGGAAGTCTCACCAAGATTATCGCCGAAAATGCATATCTCAGCTGGAAGCACCACGAAAACCAAGTTATCTCCGGTTCGGCACATCAAACGCACTGTGGAGTGGTGAAAACACCAGATAACGTGTTTCTCGCATTAAATATCCCGAAAAGAGGGATCTCGATGATCATGCATACTTCGGACAGAAGTCTCACCAAGATTATCGCAGAAATTGCATATCTCTGCTAGAAACCCCACGAAAACCAAGATGTCGCCGGTTCTGCATATCCAACGAACTGTGGAGTGGTGAAAACCCCAGAAAACGTGTTTCTCGCATTAAATATCCCGAAAAGAGGGATCTCGATGATCATGCATACTTCGGACAGAAGTCTCACCAAGAGTATCGTAGAAAATGCATATCTCAGCTTGATACCCGACGAAAACCAAGATGTCGCCGGTTCTGCATATCAAACGCACTGTGGGGTGGTGAAAACACCAGATAACGTGTTTCTCGCATTAAATAGCTCGCAAAGGGCGATATGGATGATTCTGCATACTTCTGACCGAAGACTCACCAAGATTATCGCAGAAAATGCATGTTTCAGCTGGAAACCCCACGAAAACCAAGTTATCGGCGGCTCTACATATCAAACGCACGGAGGAGTGGTCAAAACACCAGAAAACAGGTTTTTTCGTATTAAATAGCTCGAAACGAGCGATCTAGATGATTCTGCATACTTCTGACTGAAGTCTCACCAAGATTATAGCAGAAAATGCATATCTCAGCTTGAAACCTCACGAAAACAAAGATATCTCCGGTTCTGCACATTAAACGTACTGTGGAGTGGTGAAAACACCAGAAAACGTGTTTCTCACTTTAAGTAGCTCGAAAATAGCGTTCTCGAAGATTCTGTATACTTCTGACAGAGGTCTCACCAATATTATCGTAGAAAATGCATATCTCAGCTTGAAACCCGACCGAAACGAAGATATTTCCGGTTCTGCATGTCTAACGTACTGTGGAGTGGTGAATACACCAGAAAACGTGTTTCTCGCATTAAATAGCTCGAATAGAGCGATCTCGATGATTCTGCATACTTCGGACAGAAGTCTCACCAATATTATCGCAGAAAATGCATATCTCAGCTTGAAATCCGACCGAAACGAAGATATTTCCGGTTCTGCATGTCTAACGTACTGTGGAGTGGTGAATACACCAGAAAACGTGTATCTCGCATTAAATAGCTCGAAAAGAGCGATCTCGATGATTCTGCATACTTCTGACAGAAGTCGCACCAAGATTATCGCAGAAAATGCATACCTCAGGATGAAAACCGACGAAAACCAAGATTTCGCCATTTCTGCATATCAAACGCACTGTGGAGTGGTCAAAACACCAGATAACGTGTATCTCGCATTAAATAGCTCCAAACGAGCGATCTAGATGATTCTGCATACTTCTGACTGATGTCTCACCAATATTATCGCAGAAAATGCATATCTCAGATTGAAACCCCACGAAAACCAAGATATCTCCGGTTCTGCACATCCAACGAACTGTGGTGTGGTGAATACCCCAGAAAACGTGTTTCTCGCATTAAATAGCTCGAAAAGAGCGCTCTTGATGTTTCTGCATACTTCGGACAGATGTTTCACCAAGATTATCGTAGGAAATGCATATCTCAGCTTGGAACCCGATGAAACCCAAACATCGCCGGTTCTGCATATCAAACCAACTGTGGAGTGGTGAAAACACCAGACAACGTGTTTCTCGCATTAAATAGATCGAAAAGTGCGATCTCGATGATTCTGCATACTTCTGACTGAAGTCTCACCAAGATCATCGCAGAAAATGCATATCTCAGCTTGAAATCCGACCGAAACGAAGATATTTCCGGTTTTGCATGTCTAACGCACTATGGAGTGGTGAAAACACCAGATAACGTGTTTCTCGCATTAAATAGCTCGCAAAGAGCGATCTAGATGATTCTGCATACTTCTGACTGATGTCTCACCAATATTATCGCAGAAAATGCATATCTCAGATTGAAACCCCACGAAAACCAAGATATCTCCGGTTCTGCACATCCAACGAACTGTGGTGTGGTGAATACCCCAGAAAACGTGTTTCTCGCATTAAATAGCTCGAAAAGAGCGCTCTTGATGTTTCTGCATACTTCGGACAGATGTTTCACCAAGATTATCGTAGGAAATGCATATCTCAGCTTGGAACCCGATGAAAACCAAACATCGCCGGTTCTGCATATCAAACCAACTGTGGAGTGGTGAAAACACCAGACAACGTGTTTCTCGCATTAAATAGATCGAAAAGTGCGATCTCGATGATTCTGCATACTTCTAACAGAACTCTCACCATGATTATCGCAGAAAATGCATATCTCTTCGAGAAACCCCACGAAAACCAAGATATCGTCGTTTCTGCATATCATACGCACTGTGGAGTGGTGAAAACACCAGATAACGTGTTTCTCGCATTAAATAGCTCGAAACGAGCGATCTCGATGGTTAAGCATACTTCGGACAGAAGTCTCACCAAGATTATCGCAGAAATTGCATATCTCAGCTTGAATCTCCACGAAAACCAAGATATCGCTGGTTCTGCATATCAATCGCACTGTGGAGTGGTCAAAACACCAGATAACGTGTATCTCGCATTAAATAGCTCCAAACGAGCGATCTAGATGATTCTGCATACTTCTGACTGAAGTCTCACCAATATTATCGCAGAAAATGCATATCTCAGCTTGGAACCCGATGAAAACCAAACATCGCCGGTTCTGCATATCAAACCAACTGTGGAGTGATGAAAACACCAGACAACGTGTTTCTCGCATTAAATAGCTCGAAAAGTGCGATCTCGATGATTCTGCATTTTTCTAACAGAACTCTCACCATGATTATCGCAGAAAATGCATATCTCTTCTAGAAACCCCACGAAAACCAAGATATCGTCGTTTCTGCATATCATACGCACTGTGGAGTGGTGAAAACACCAGATAACGTGTTTCTCGCATTAAATAGTTCGAAACGAGCGATCTCGATGGTTAAGCATACTTCGGACAGAAGTCTCACCAAGATTATCGCAGAAATTGCATATCTCAGCTTGAATCCCCACGAAAACCAAGATATCGCTGGTTCTGCATATCAATCGCACTGTGGAGTGGTCAAAACACCAGATAACGTGTATCTCGCAATAAATAGTTCCAAACGAGCGATCTAGATGATTCTGCATACTTCTGACTGAAGTCTCACCAATATTATCGCAGAAAATGCATATCTCAGCTTGAAACCTCACGAAAATCAAGATGTCGCCAGTTCTGTATATCAAACGCACTGTGGAGTGGTGAAAAAACCAGATAACGTGTATCTCGCATTACATAGCTCGAAACGAGCGATCTAGCAGATTCTGCATACTTCGGACAGAAGTCTCACCAAGATTATCGCAGAAATTGCATATCTCAGCTTGAATCCCCACGAAAACCAAGATATCGCTGGTTCTGCATATCAATCGCACTGTGGAGTGGTGAAAACACCAGATAACGTGTTTCTCGCATTAAATAGCTCGAAAAGAGCGATATCGATGATTCTGCATACTTCGGACAGAAGTCTCACCAATCTTATCGCAGAAAATGCATATCTCAGCTTAAAATCCGACCGAAACGAAGATATTTCCGGTTCTGCATGTCTAACGCACTGTGGAGTGGTGAAAACACCAGATAACGTGTTTCTCGCATTAAATAGCTCGAAAAGAGCGATATCGATGATTCTGCATACTTCGGACAGAAGTCTCACCAATCTTATCGCAGAAAATGCATATCTCAGCTTAAAATCCGACCGAAACGAAGATATTTCCGGTTCTGCATGTCTAACGCACTGTGGAGTGGTGAAAACACCAGATAACGTGTTTCTCGCATTAAATAGCTCGAAAAGAGGGGTCTAGATGATTCTGCATACTTCTGACAGAAGTCTCACCAAGATTATCGTAGAAGATGCATATCTCAGCTTGATACCCGACGAAAACCATGATATCGTCGTTTCTGCATATCATACGCACTGTGGAGTGATGAAAACACCAGACAACGTGTTTCTCGCATTAAATAGCTCGAAAAGTGCGATCTCGATGATTCTGCATTTTTCTAACAGAACTCTCACCATGATTATCGCAGAAAATGCATATCTCTTCTAGAAACCCCACGAAAACCAAGATATCGTCGTTTCTGCATATCATACGCACTGTGGAGTGGTGAAAACACCAGATAACGTGTATCTCGCATTACATAGCTCGAAACGAGCGATCTAGCAGATTCTGCATACTTCGGACAGAAGTCTCACCAAGATTATCGCAGAAATTGCACATCTCAACTTGAATCCCCACGAAAACCAAGATATCGCTGGTTCTGCATATCAATCGCACTGTGGAGTGGTGAAAACACCAGATAACGTGTTTCTCGCATTAAATAGCTCGAAAAGAGCGATATCGATGATTCTGCATACTTCGGACAGAAGTCTCACCAATCTTATCGCAGAAAATGCATATCTCAGCTTAAAATCCGACCGAAACGAAGATATTTCCGGTTCTGCATGTCTAACGCACTGTGGAGTGGTGAAAACACCAGATAACGTGTTTCTCGCATTAAATAGCTCGAAAAGAGGGGTCTAGATGATTCTGCATACTTCTGACAGAAGTCTCACCAAGATTATCGTAGAAGATGCATATCTCAGCTTGATACCCGACGAAAACCAAGATATCGTCGTTTCTGCATATCATACGCACTGTGGAGTGATGAAAACACCAGACAACGTGTTTCTCGCATTAAATAGCTCGAAAAGTGCGATCTCGATGATTCTGCATTTTTCTAACAGAACTCTCACCATGATTATCGCAGAAAGTGCATATCTCTTCTAGAAACCCCACGAAAACCAAGATATCGTCGTTTCTGCATATCATACGCACTGTGGAGTGGTGAAAACACCAGATAACGTGTTTCTCGCATCAAATAGCTCGAAAAGAGGGGTCTAGATGATTCTGCATACTTCTGACTGAAGTCTCACCAAGATAATCGCAGAAAATGCATATGTCAGCTTGATACCCGACGAAACCAAGATGTCGCCGGTTCTGCATATCAAACGCACTGTGGTGTGTTGAAAACACCAGAAAACGTGTTTCTCGCATTAAGTAGCTCGAAACGAGCGATCTAGATGATTCTGCATACTTCTGACTGAAGTCTCGCCAAGATTATAATGCATATTTCAGCTGGAAACCCAACGAAAACCAAGTTATCGGCGGCTCTACATATCAAACGCACAGTGGGGTGGTCAAAACAACCAGATAACGTGTTTCTCGCATTAAATATCTCGAAAAGAGCGATCCCGATGATTCTGCATACTTCTGACAGAAGTCTCACCAAGATTATCGCAGAAATTGCATATCTCTGCTAGAAACCCCACGAAAACCAAGATATCTCCTGTTCTGCATATCCAACGAACTGTGGAGTGGTGAAAACCCCAGAAAACGTGTTGCTCACATTAAATAGCTCGAATAGAGCGATCTCGATGATTAAGCATACTTCGGACAGAAGTCTCACCAAGATTATCGTAAAAAATGCATATCTCAGCTTGAAACCCCACGAAAACCAAGATATCTCCTGTTCTGCATATCCAACGAACTGTGGAGTGGTGAAAACCCCAGAAAACGTGTTTCTCGCATTGAGTAGATCGAAATGTGCGATCTCGATGATTCTGCATACTTCTAACAGAAGTCTCACCATGATTATCGCAGAAAATGCATATCTCTGCTAGAAACCCCACGAAAACCAAGATATCTCCTGTTCTGCATATCCAACGAACTGTGGAGAGTTGAAAACCCCATAATACGTGTTTCTCGCATTAAATAGCTCGAAAAGTACGATCTCGATGACTCTGCACACTTCTGACTGAAGTCTCACCAAGATTATCGCAGAAAATGCATATTTCAGCTGGAAACCCAACGAAAACCAAGTTATCGGCGGCTCTACATATCAAACGCACAGTGGAGTGGTGAAAACACCAGATAACGTGTTTCTCGCACTAAATAGGTCGAAAAGAGCGATCTCGATGTTTCTGCATACTTCGGACAGAGGTCTCACCAAGATTATCGCAGAAAATGCATATCTCAGCTTGAAACCCCTCGAAAGCCAAGATATCGCTGCTTCTGCATATCAAACGCACTGTGGAGTGGTGAAAACACCAGACAAGGATTTTCTCGCATTAACTAGCTCGAAAAGAGCGATCTCGATGATTCCGCATACTTCGGACAGAAGTCTCACCAAGATTATCGCAGAAATTGCATATCTGAGCTT
This sequence comes from Anthophora plumipes, assembly GCA_951804975.1. Lineage (NCBI taxonomy): Eukaryota > Metazoa > Arthropoda > Insecta > Hymenoptera > Apidae > Anthophora > Anthophora plumipes. Next base: position 417,081 of record CATORF010001004.1, read on the forward strand.
GAAACCCCACGAAAACCAAGATATCGTCGGTTCTGCATACCATACGCACTGTGGAGTGGTGAAAACACCAGATAACGTGCTTCTCGCATTAAATAGCTCGAAACGAGTGATCTCGATGATTAAGCATACTTCGGACAGAAGTCTCACCAAGATTATCGTAAAAAATGCATATCTCAGCTTGAAACCCCACGAAAACCAAGATATCGTCGGTTCTGCATACCATACGCACTGTGGAGTGGTGAAAACACCAGATAACGTGCTTCTCGCATTAAATAGCTCGAAACGAGCGATCTCGATGATTTCGCATACTTCGGACAGAAGTCTCACCATGATTATCGTAAAAAATCATATCTCAGCTTGAAACCCCACGAAAATCAAGATATCGCTGGTTCTGCATATCAAACACACTGTGGAGTGCTGAAAACACCAGATAACGTGTTTCTCGCATTAAATAGCTCGAAAAGTGCGATCTCGATGATTCTGCATACTTCGGACAGAAGTCTCACCATGATTATCGTAAAAAATGCATATCTCAGCTTGAAACCCCACGAAAACCAAGATATCGCCGGTTCTGCATATCAAACCAACTGTGGAGTGGTGAAAACACCAGACAACGTGTTTCTCGCATTAAATAGATCGAAATGTGCGATCTCGATGATTCTGCATACTTCTAACAGAAGTCTCACCATGATTATCGCGAAAATGCATATCTCTGCTAGAAACCCCACGAAATCCAAGATATCTCCTGTTCTGCATATCAAACGCCCTGTGGAGTGCTGAAAACACCAGATAACGTGTTTCTCGCATTAAATAGCTAGAAAAGTGCGATCTCGATGATTCTGCATACTTCGGACGGAAGTGTCACCAAGATTATCGTAAAAAATGCATATCTCAGCTTGAAACCCCACGAAAACCAAGATATCGCTGGTTCTGCATATCAAACGCACTGTGGAGTGGTGAAAACACCAGACAAGGTTTTTCTCGCATTAACTAGCTCGAAAAGAGCGATCTCGATGATTCTGCATACTTCGGACAGAAGTCTCACCAAGATTATCGCAGAAAATGCATATCTGAGCTTGAAACCCCACGAAAACCAAGATATCGTCGGTTCTGCATATCATACGCACTGTGGAGTGCTGATAATACCAGATAACGTTTTGTCGTATTAAATAGCTCGAGTAGAGCGATCTCGATGATTCTGCATACTTCGGACAGAAGTCTCACCAAGATTATCGTAAAAAATGCATATCTCAGCTTGAAACCCCACGAAAACCCAGATATCGCCGGTTCTGCATATCAAACCAACTGTGGAGTGGTGAAAACACCAGACAACGTGTTTCTCGCATTAAATAGATCGAAATGTGCGATCTCGATGATTCTGCATACTTCTAACAGAAGTCTCACCATGATTATCGCGAAAATGCATATCTCTGCTAGAAACCCCACGAAATCCAAGATATCTCCTGTTCTGCATATCAAACGCCCTGTGGAGTGCTGAAAACACCAGATAACGTGTTTCTCGCATTAAATAGCTAGAAAAGTGCGATCTCGATGATTCTGCATACTTCGGACGGAAGTGTCACCAAGATTATCGTAAAAAATGCATATCTCAGCTTGAAACCCCACGAAAACCAAGATATCTCCTGTTCTGCATATCAAACGCCCTGTGGAGTGCTGAAAACACCAGATAACGTGTTTCTCGCATTAAATAGCTAGAAAAGTGCGATCTCGATGATTCTGCATACTTCGGACGGAAGTGTCACCAAGATTATCGTAAAAAATGCATATCTCAGCTTGAAACCCCACGAAAACCAAGATATCGCTGGGTCTGCTTATCAAACGCACTGTGGAGTGCTGAAAACACCAGATAACGTGTTTCTCGCACTAAATAGGTCGAAAAGAGCGATCTCGATGTTTCAGCATACTTCGGACAGAGGTCTCACCAAGATTATCGCAGAAAATGCATATCTCAGCTTGATACCCCACGAAAACCAAGATATCGCTGGGTCTGCATATCAAACGCACTGTGGAGTGGTGAAAACACCAGACAAGGTTTTTCTCGCATTAACTAGCTCGAAAAGAGCGATCTCGATGATTCCGCATACTTCGGACAGAAGTCTCACCAAGATTATCGCAGAAATTGCATATCTGAGCTTGAAACCCCACGAAAACCAAGATATCGTCGGTTCTGCATACCATACGCACTGTGGAGTGGTGAAAACACCAGATAACGTGCTTCTCGCATTAAATAGCTCGAAACGAGTGATCTCGATGATTAAGCATACTTCGGACAGAAGTCTCACCAAGATTATCGTAAAAAATGCATATCTCAGCTTGTAACCCCACGAAAACCAAGATATCTCCTGTTCTGCATATCCAACGAACTGTGTAGTTGTGAAAACCCCTGAAAACGTGCTTCTCGCATTAAATAGCTCGAAACGAGCGATCTCGATGATTAAGCATACTTCGGACAGAAGTCTCACCATGATTATCGTAAAAAATGCATATCTCAGCTTGAAACCCCACGAAAACCAAGATATCGCTGGTTCTGCATATCAAACACACTGTGGAGTGCTGAAAACACCAGATAACGTGTTTCTCGCATTAAATAGCTCGAAAAGTGCGATCTCGATGATTCTGCATACTTCGGACAGAAGTCTCACCAGGATTATCGTAAAAAATGCATATCTCAGCTTGAAACCCCACGAAAATCAAGATATCGCTGGTTCTGCATATCAAACACACTGTGGAGTGCTGAAAACACCAGATAACGTGTTTCTCGCATTAAATAGCTCGAAAAGTGCGATCTCGATGATTCTGCATACTTCGGACAGAAGTCTCACCAAGATTATCGTAAAAAATGCATATCTCAGCTTGAAACCCCACGAAAACCCAGATATCGCCGGTTCTGCATATCAAACCAACTGTGGAGTGGTGAAAACACCAGACAACGTGTTTCTCGCATTAAATAGATCGAAATGTGCGATCTCGATGATTCTGCATACTTCTAACAGAAGTCTCACCATGATTATCGCGAAAATGCATATCTCTGCTAGAAACCCCACGAAATCCAAGATATCTCCTGTTCTGCATATCAATCGCCCTGTGGAGTGCTGAAAACACCAGATAACGTGTTTCTCGCATTAAATAGCTAGAAAAGTGCGATCTCGATGATTCTGCATACTTCGGACGGAAGTGTCACCAAGATTATCGTAAAAAATGCATATCTCAGCTTGAAACCCCACGAAAACCAAGATATCTCCTGTTCTGCATATCAAACGCCCTTTGGAGTGCTGAAAACACCAGATAACGTGTTTCTCGCATTAAATAGCTAGAAAAGTGCGATCTCGATGATTCTGCATACTTCGGACGGAAGTGTCACCAAGATTATCGTAAAAAATGCATATCTCAGCTTGAAACCCCACGAAAACCAAGATATCGCTGGGTCTGCATATCAAACGCACTGTGGAGTGGTGAAAACACCGGACAAGGTTTTTCTCGCATTAAATAGCTCGAAACGAGTGATCTCGATGATTGAGCATACTTCGGAGAGAAATCTCACCAAGTTTATCGCAGAAAATGCATATCTCAGCTTGAAACCCCCGAAAACCAAGATATCACCTGTTCTGCATATCCAACGAACTGTGGTGTGGTGAAAACCCCAGAAAACGTGTTTCTCGCATTAAATAGCTCGAAAAGAGCGATCTCGATGATTCTGCATACTTCGGACAGAAGTCTCACCATGATTATCGTAAAAAATGTATATCTCAGCTTGAAACCCCACGAAAACCAAGATATCGCTGTTTCTGCATATCAAACGCACTGTGGAGTGCTGAAAACACCAGATAACATGTTTCTCGCATTACATAGCTCGAAAAGTGCGATCTCGATGATTCTGCATACTTCGGACACAAGTCTCACCATCATTATCGTAAAAAATGCATATCTCAGCTTGAAACCCCACGAAAACCAAGATATCGCTGGTTCTGCATATCAAACGCACTGTGGTGTGGTGAAAACAACAGATAACGTGTTTCTCGCATTACATAGGTTGAAATGAGCGATCTCGATGATTCTGCATACTTCGGACAGAGGTCTCACCCAGATTATCGCAGAAAATGCATATCTCAGCTTGAAACCCCACGAAAACCCAGATATCGCCGGTTCTGCATATCAAACGCCCTGTGGAGTGCTGAAAACACCAGATAACGTGTTTCTCGCATTAAATAGCTAGAAAAGTGCGATCTCGATGATTCTGCATACTTCGGACGGAAGTGTCACCAAGATTATCGTAAAAAATGCATTTCTCAGCTTGAAACCCCACGAAAACCAAGATATCGCTGGGTCTGCATATCAAACGCACTGTGGAGTGGTGAAAACACCAGACAAGGTTTTTCTCGCATTAAATAGCTCGAAACGAGCGATCTCGATGATTAAGCATACTTCGGAGAGAACTCTCACCAAGTTTATCGCAGAAACTGCATATCTCAGCTTGAAACCCCCGAAAACCAAGATATCACCTGTTCTGCATATCCAACGAACTGTGGTGTGGTGAAAACCCCAGAAAACGTGTTTCTCGCATTAAATAGCTCGAAAAGAGCGATCTCGATGATTCTGCATACTTCGGACAGAAGTCTCACCATGATTATCGTAAAAAATGCATATCTCAGCTTGAAACCCCACGAAAACCAAGATATCGCTGTTTCTGCATATCAAACGCACTGTGGAGTGCTGAAAACACCAGATAACATGTTTCTCGCATTAAATAGCTCGAAAAGTGCGATCTCGATGATTCTGCATACTTCGGACACAAGTCTCACCATGATTATCGTAAAAAATGCATATCTCAGCTTGAAACCCCACGAAAACCAAGATATCGCTGGTTCTGCATATCAAACGCACTGTGGTGTGGTGAAAACAACAGATAACGTGTTTCTCGCATTACATAGGTTGAAAAGAGCGATCTCGATGATTCTGCATACTTCGGACAGAGGTCTCACCCAGATTATCGCAGAAAATGCATATCTCAGCTTGAAACCCCACGAAAACCCAGATATCGCCGGTTCTGCATATCAAACCAACTGTGGAGTGGTGAAAACACCAGACAACGTGTTTCTCGCATTAAATAGATCGAAATGTGCGATCTCGATGATTCTGCATACTTCTAACAGAAGTCTCACTATGATTATCGCAGAAAATGCATATCTCTGCTAGAAACCCCACGAAAACCAAGATATCTCGTGTGCTGCATATCAAACGCACTGTGGAGTGGTGAAAACACCAGATAACGTGTTTCTCGCACTAAATAGGTCGAAAAGAGCGATCTCGATGTTTCTGCATACTTCGGACAGAGGTCTCACCAAGATTATCGCAGAAAATGCATATCTCAGCTTGAAACCCCTCTAAAGCCAAGATATCGCTGGTTCTGCATATCAATCGCACTGTGGAGTGGTGAAAACACCAGACAAGGTTTTTCTCGCATTAACTAGCTCGAAAAGAGCGATCTCGATGATACCGCATACTTCGGACAGAAGTCTCACCATGATTATCGTAAAAAATGCATATATCAGCTTGAAACCCCACGAAAACCAAGATATCGCTGGTTCTGCACATCAAACGCACTGTGGCGTGCTGAAAACACCAGATAACGTGTTTCTCGCAGTAAATAGCTCGAAAAGTGCGATCTCGATGATTCTGCATACTTCGGACACAAGTCTCACCATGATTATCGTAAAAAATGCATATCTCAGCTTGAAACCCCACGAAAACCAAGATATCGCTGGTTCTGCATATCAAACGCACTGTGGTGTGGTGAAAACAACAGATAACGTGTTTCTCGCATTACATAGGTTGAAAAGAGCGATCTCGATGATTCTGCATACTTCGGACAGAGGTCTCACCCAGATTATCGCAGAAAATGCATATCTCAGCTTGAAACCCCACGAAAACCCAGATATCGCTGGTTCTGCATATCAAACGCACTGTGGAGTGGTGAAAACACCAGATAACATGTTTATCGCACTAAATAGGTCGAAAAGAGCGATCTCGATGTTTCTGCATACTTCGGACTGAGGTCTCACCATGATTATCGTAAAAAATGCATATCTCAGCTTGAAACCCCACGAAAGCCATGATATCGCTGGTTCTGCATATCAAACGCACTGTGGAGTGGTGAAAACACCAGACAAGGTTTTTCTCGCATTAACTAGCTCGAAAAGAGCGATCTCGATGATTCCGCATACTTCGGACAGAAGTCTCACCATGATTATCGTAAAAAATGCATATCTCAGCTTGAAACCCCACGAAAATCAAGATATCGCTGGTTCTGCATATCAAACACACTGTGGAGTGCTGAAAACACCAGATAACGTGTTTCTCGCATTAAATAGCTCGAAAAGAGCGATCTCGATGATTTCGCATACTTCGGACAGAAGTCTCACCATGATTATCGTAAAAAATGCATATCTCAGCTTGAAACCCCACGAAAATCAAGATATCGCTGGTTCTGCATATCAAACACACTGTGGAGTGCTGAAAACACCAGATAACGTGTTTCTCGCATTAAATAGCTCGAAAAGTGCGATCTCGATGATTCTGCATACTTCGGACAGATGTCTCACCATGATTATCGTAAAAAATGCATATCTCAGCTTGAAACCCCACGAAAGCCAAGGTATCGCTGGTTCTGCATATCAAACGCACAGTGGAGTGGTGAAAACACCAGCGAAAGGTTTTTCTCGCATTAACTAGCTCGAAAAGAGCGATCTCGATGATTCCGCATACTTCGGACAGAAGTCTCACCAAGATTATCGCAGAAATTGCATATCTGAGCTTGAAACCCCACGAAAACCAAGATATCGTCGGTTCTGCATACCATACGCACTGTGGAGTGGTGAAAACACCAGATAACGTGCTTCTCGCATTAAATAGCTCGAAACGAGTGATCTCGATGATTAAGCATACTTCGGACAGAAGTCTCACCAAGATTATCGTAAAAAATGCATATCTCAGCTTGAAACCCCACGAAAACCAAGTTATCTCCTGTTCTGCATATCCAACGAACTGTGTAGTTGTGAAAACCCCTGAAAACGTGCTTCTCGCATTAAATAGCTCGAAACGAGCGATCTCGATATTTAGCATACTTCGGACAGAAGTCTCACCATGATTATCGTAAAAAATGCATATCTCAGCTTGAAACCCCACGAAAACCAAGATATCGCTGGTTCTGCATATCAAACGCACTGTGGAGTGGTTAAAACCCCAGAAAACATGTTTCTCGCATTAAATAGCTCGAAAAGAGCGATCTCGATGGTTCTGCATACTTCGGACAGAAGTCTCACCAAGATTATCGCAGAAAATGCATATCTGAGCTTGAAACCCCACGAAAACCAAGATATCGTCGGTTCTGCATATCATACGCACTGTGGAGTGCTGATAATACCAGATAACGTTTTGTCGCATTAAATAGCTCGAGTAGAGCGATCTCGATGATTCTGCATAGTTCGGACAGAAGTCTCACCAAGATTATCGTAAAAAATGCATATCTCAGCTTGAAACCCCACGAAAACCCAGATATCGCCGGTTCTGCATATCAAACCAACTGTGGAGTGGTGAAAACACCAGACAACGTGTTTCTCGCATTAAATAGATCGAAATGTGCGATCTCGATGATTCTGCATACTTCTAACAGAAGTCTCACCATGATTATCGCGAAAATGCATATCTCTGCTAGAAACCCCACGAAATCCAAGATATCTCCTGTTCTGCATATCAAACGCCCTGTGGAGTGCTGAAAACACCAGATAACGTGTTTCTCGCATTAAATAGCTAGAAAAGTGCGATCTCGATGATTCTGCATACTTCGGACGGAAGTGTCACCAAGATTATCGTAAAAAATGCATATCTCAGCTTGAAACCCCACGAAAACCAAGATATCGCTGGGTCTGCATATCAAACGCACTGTGGAGTGGTGAAAACACCAGACAAGGTTTTTCTCGCATTACATAGCTCGAAACGAGCGATCTCGATGATTAAGCATACTTCGGAGAGAACTCTCACCAAGTTTATCGCAGAAAATGCATATCTCAGCTTGAAACCCCCGAAAACCAAGATATCACCTGTTCTGCATATCCAACGAACTTTGTAGTGGTGAAAACACCAGACAAGGTTTTTCTCGCATTAACTATCTCGAAAAGAGCGATCTCGATGATTCAGCATACTTCGGACAGAAGTCTCACCATGATTATCGTAAAAAATGCATATCTCAGCTTGAAACCCCACGAAAACCAAGATATCGCTGTTTCTGCATATCAAACGCACTGTGGAGTGCTGAAAACACCAGATAACATGTTTCTCGCATTAAATAGCTCGAAAAGTGCGATCTCGATGATTCTGCATACTTCTAACAGAAGTCTCACTATGATTATCGCAGAAAATGCATATCTCTGCTAGAAACCCCACGAAAACCAAGATATCTCGTGTGCTGCATATCAAACGCACTATGGAGTGGTGAAAACACCAGATAACGTGTTTCTCGCACTAAATAGGTCGAAAAGAGCGATCTCGATGTTTCTGCATACTTCGGACAGAGGTCTCACCTAGATTATCGCAGAAAATGCATATCTCAGCTTGAAACCCCTCTAAAGCCAAGATATCGCTGGTTCTGCATATCAAACGCACTGTGGAGTGGTGAAAACACCAGACAAGGTTTTTCTCGCATTAACTAGCTCGAAAAGAGCGATCTCGATGATACCGCATACTTCGGACAGAAGTCTCACCATGATTATCGCAAAAAATGCATATATCAGCTTGAAACCCCACGAAAACCAAGATATCGCTGGTTCTGCACATCAAACGCACTGTGGCGTGCTGAAAACACCAGATAACGTGTTTCTCGCAGTAAATAGCTCGAAAAGTACGATCTCGATGACTCTGCATACTTCGGAAAGAAGTCTCACCAAGATTGTCGCAGAAACTGCATATCTGAGCTTGAAACCCCACGAAAACCAAGATATCGTCGGTTCTGCATACCATACGCACTGTGGAGTGGTGAAAACACCAGATAACGTGCTTCTCGCATTAAATAGCTCGAAAAGAGCGATCTCGATGATTCTGCATACTTCGGACAGAAGTCTCACCATGATTATCGTAAAAAATGCATATCTCAGCTTGAAACCCCACGAAAACCAAGATATCGCTGTTTCTGCATATCAAACGCACTGTGGAGTGCTGAAAACACCAGATAACATGTTTCTCGCATTAAATAGCTCGAAAAGTGCGATCTCGATGATTCTGCATACTTCTAACAGAAGTCTCACCAAGATTATCGCAGAAATTGCAAATCTCAGCTTGAAACCCCACGAAAACCAAGATATCGCTGGTTCTGCATATCAAACGCACTGTGGAGTGGTGAAAACACCAGATAACGTGTTTATCGCACTAAATAGGTCGAAAAGAGCGATCTCAATGTTTCTGCATACTTCGGACAGAGGTCTCACCATGATTATCGTAAAAAATGCATATCTCAGCTTGAAACCCCACGAAAGCCAAGATATCGCTGGTTCTGCATATCAAACGCACTGTGGAGTGGTGAAAACACCAGATAACGTGCTTCTCTCATTAAATAGCTAGAAACGAGCGATCTCGATGATTAAGCATACTTCGGACAGAAGTCTCACCAAGATTATCGCAGAAATTGCTTATCTCAGCTTGAAACCCCACGAAAACCAAGATATCGCTGGTTCTGCACATCAAACGCACTGTGGCGTGCTGAAAACACCAGATAACGTGTTTCTCGCAGTAAATAGCTCGAAAAGTACGATCTCGATGACTCTGCATACTTCGGACAGAAGTCTCACCAAGATTGTCGCAGAAACTGCATATCTGAGCTTGAAACCCCACGAAAACCAAGATATCACCTGTTCTGCATATCCAACGAACTGTGGAGTGGTGAAAACCCCAGAAAACGTGTTTCTCGCATTAAATAGCACGAAAAGTACGATCTCGATGACTCTGCACACTTCTGACAGAAGTCTCACCAAGATTATCGCAGAAAATGCATATCTGAGCTTGAAACCCCACGAAAACCAAGATATCGTCGGTTCTGCGTATCATACGCACTGTGGAGTGGTGAAAACACCAGATAACGTGCTTCTCGCATTAAATAGCTCGAAACGAGCGATCTCGATGATTAAGCATACTTCGGACAGAAGTCTCACCAAGATTATCGCAGAAATTGCTTATCTCAGCTTGAAACCCCACGAAAACCAAAATATCGCTGGTTCTGCATATCATACGAACTGTGGAGTGGTGAAAACCCCAGAAAACGTGCTTCTCGCATTAAATAGCTCGAAACGAGCGATCTCGATGATTAAGCATACTTCGGACAGAAGTCTCATCAAGATTATGGCAGAAATTGCATATCTCAGCTTGAAACCCCTCGAAAACCAAGATATCACCTGTTCTGCATATCCAACGAACTGTGGTGTGGTGAAAATCCCAGAAAACGTGTTTCTCGCATTATATAGCTCGAAAAGAGCAATCTCGATGATTCTGCATACTTCGGACAGAAGTCTCACCATGATTATCGTAAAAAATGCATATCTCAGCTTGAAACCCCACGAAAACCAAGATATCGCTGGTTCTGCATATCAAACGCACTGTGGAGTGGTGAAAACACCAGATAACGTGTTTCTCGCACTAAATAGGTCGAAAAGAGCGATCTCGATGTTTCTGCATACTTCGGACAGAGGTCTCACCAAGATTATCGCAGAAAATGCATATCTCAGCTTGAAACCCCTCGAAAGCCAAGATATCGCTGGTACTGCATATCAAACGCACTGTGGAGTGGTGAAAACACCAGATAACGTGTTTCTCGCATTAACTAGCTCGAAAAGAGCGATCTCGATGATACCGCATACTTCGGACAGAAGTCTCACCATGATTATCGTAAAAAATGCATATATCAGCTTGAAACCCCACGAAAACCAAGATATCGCTGGTTCTCCACATCAAACGCACTGTAGCGTGCTGAAAACACCAGATAACGTGTTTCTCGCAGTAAATAGCTCGAAAAGTACGATCTCGATGACTCTGCATACTTCGGACAGAAGTCTCACCAAGATTGTCGCAGAAACTGCATATCTGAGCTTGAAACCCCACGAAAACCAAGATATCGTCGGTTCTGCATACCATACGCACTGTGGAGTGGTGAAAACACCAGATAACGTGCTTCTCGCATTAAATAGCTCGAAACGAGTGATCTCGATGATTAAGCATACTTCGGACAGAAGTCTCACCAAGATTATCGTAAAAAATGCATATCTCAGCTTGAAACCCCACGAAAACCAAGATATCTCCTGTTCTGCATATCCAACGAACTGTGGAGTTGTGAAAACCCCAGAAAACGTGCTTCTCGCATTAAATAGCTCGAAACGAGCGATCTCGATGATTAAGCATACTTCGGACAGAAGTCTCACCAAGATTATCGCAGAAATTGCAAATCTCAGCTTGAAACCCCACGAAAACCAAGATATCGCTGGTTCTGCATATCAAACGCACTGTGGAGTGGTGAAAACACCAGATAACGTGCTTCTCGCATTAAATAGCTCGAAACGAGCGATCTCGATGATTAAGCATACTTCGGACAGAAGTCCCACCAAGATTATCGCAGAAATTGCTTATCTCAGCTTGAAACCCCTCGAAAACCAAGATATCGCTGGTTCTGCACATCAAACGCACTGTGGCGTGCTGAAAACACCAGATAACGTGTTTCTCGCAGTAAATAGCTCGAAAAGTACGATCTCGATGACTCTGCATACTTCGGACAGAAGTCTCACCAAGATTGTCGCAGAAACTGCATATCTGAGCTTGAAACCCCACGGAAACCAAGATATCACCTGTTCTGCATATCCAACGAACTGTGGAGTGGTGAAAACCCCAGAAAACGTGTTTCTCGCATTAAATAGCACGAAAAGTACGATCTCGATGACTCTGCACACTTCTGACAGAAGTCTCACCAAGATTATCGCAGAAAATGCATATCTGAGCTTGAAACCCCACGAAAACCAAGATATCGTCGGTTCTGCGTATCATACGCACTGTGGAGTGGTGAAAACACCAGATAACGTGCTTCTCGCATTAAATAGCTCGAAACGAGCGATCTCGATGATTAAGCATACTTCGGACAGAAGTCTCACCAAGATTATCGCAGAGATTGCTTATCTCAGCTTGAAACCCCACGAAAACCAAGATATCGCTGGTTCTGCATATAAAACGCACTGTGGAGTGCTGGAAACACCAGATAACGTGTTTCTCACATTAAATAGCTCGAATAGAGCGATCTCGATGATTAAGCATACTTCGGACAGAAGTCTCACCAAGATTATCGTAAAAAATGCATATCTCAGCTTGAAACCCCACGAAAACCAAGATATCGCTGGTTCTGCATATCATACGAACTGTGGAGTGGTGAGAACCCCAGAAAACGTGCTTCTCGCATTAAATAGCTCGAAACGAGCGATCTCGATGATTAAGCATACTTCGGACAGAAGTCTCATCAAGATTATGGCAGAAATTGCATATCTCAGCTTGAAACCCCTCGAAAACCAAGATATCACCTGTTCTGCATATCCAACGAACTGTGGTGTGGTGAAAACCCCAGAAAACGTGTTTCTCGCATTAAATAGCTCGAAAAGAGCGATCTCGATGATTCTGCATACTTCGGACAGAAGTCTCACCATGATTATCGTAAAAAATGCATATCTCAGCTTGAAACCCCACGAAAACCAAGATATCGCTGGTTCTGCATATCAAACGCACTGTGGAGTGGTGAAAACACCAGACAAGGTTTTTCTCGCTTTAACTAGCTCGAAAAGTACGATCTCGATGACTCTGCACACTTCTGACAGAAGTCTCACCAAGATTATCGCAGAAAATGCATATCTGAGCTTGAAACCCCACGAAAACCAAGATATCGTCGGTTCTGCATATCATACGCACTGTGGAGTGGTGAAAACACCAGATAACGTGCTTCTCGCATTAAATAGCTCGAAACGAGCGATCTCGATGAATAAGCATACTTCGGACAGAAGTCTCACCAAGATTATCGCAGAGTTTGCTTATCTCAGCTTGAAACCCCCACGAAAACCAAGATATCGCTGGTTCTGCACATCAAACGCACTGTGGCGTGCTGAAAACACCAGATAACGTGTTTCTCGCAGTAAATAGCTCGAAAAGTACGATCTCGATGACTCTGCATACTTCGGACAGAAGTCTCACCAAGATTGTCGCAGAAACTGCATATCTGAGCTTGAAACCCCACGAATGCCAAGATATCGCTGGTTCTGCATATCAAACGTACTGTGGAGTGGTGAAAACACCAGACAAGGTTTTTCTCGCATTAACTAGCTCGAAAAGAGCGATCTCGATGATTCTGCATACTTCGGACAGAAGTCTCACCATGATTATCGTAAAAAATGCATATCTCAGCTTGAAACCCCACGAAAACCAAGATATCGCTGGTTCTGCACATCAAACGCACTGTGGAGTGCTGAAAACACCAGATAACGTGTTTCTCGCATTAACTAGGTCGAAAAGAGCGATCTCGATGTTTCTGCATACATCGGACAGAGGTCTCACCAAGATAATCGCAGAAAATGCATATCTCAGCTTGAAACCCCACGAAAACCCAGATATCGCCGGTTCTGCATATCAAACCAACTGTGGAGTGGTGAAAATACCAGAGAACGTGTTTCTCGCATTAAATTGATCCAAATGTGCGATCTCGATGATTCTGCATATTTCTAACAGAAGTCTCACCATGATTATCGCAGAAAATGCATATCTCTGCTAGAAACCCCACGAAATCCAAGATATCTCCTGTTCTGCATATCCAACGAACTGTGGAGTGGTGAAAACCCCAGAAAACGTGTTTCTCGCATTAAATAGCTCGAAAAGTACGATCTCGATGACTCTGCATACTTCGGACAGAAGTCTCACCAAGATTATCGCAGAAAATGCATATCTGAGCTTGAAACCCCACGAAAACCAAGATATCGTCGGTTCTGCATACCATACGCACTGTGGAGTGGTGAAAACACCAGATAACGTGCTTCTCGCATTAAATAGCTCGAAACGAGCGATCTCGATGATTAAGCATACTTCGGACAGAAGTCTCACCAAGATTATCGCAGAAATTGCATATCTCAGCTTGAAACCCCACGAAAACCAAGATATCGCTGGTTCTGCATATAAAACGCACTGTGGAGTGCTGGAAACAGCAGATAACGTGTTCCTCAAATTAAATAGCTCGAATAGAGCGATCTCGATGATTAAGCATACTTCGGACAGAAGTCTCACCAAGATTATCGAAAAAAATGCATATCTCAGCTTGAAACCCCATGAAATCCAAGATATCGCTGGTTCTGCATATCATACGCACTGTGGAGTGCTGATAATACCAGATAACGTTTTGTCGCATTAAATAGCTCGAATAGAGCGATCTCGATGATTCTGCATACTTCGGACAGAAGTCTCACCAAGATTATCGTAAAAAATGCATATCTCAGCTTGAAACCCCACGAAAACCAAGATATCGCTGGTTCTGCATATCAAACGCACTGTGGAGTGGTGAAAACACCAGATAACGTGTTTCTCGCATTAAATAGGTCGAAAAGAGCGATCTCGATGTTTCTGCATACTTCGGACAGAGGTCTCACCAAGATTATCACAGAAAATGCAAATATCAGCTTGAAACCCCACGAAAACCCAGATATCGCCGGTTCTGCATATCAAACCAACTGTGGAGTGGTGAAAACACCAGACAACGTGTTTCTCGCATTAAATAGATCGAAACGAGCGATCTCGATGATTAAGCATACTTCGGACAGAAGTCTCATCAAGATTATGGCAGAAATTGCATATCTCAGCTTGAAACCCCTCGAAAACCAAGATATCACCTGTTCTGCATATCCAACGAACTGTGGTGTGGTGAAAACCCCAGAAAACGTGTTTCTCGCATTAAATAGCTCGAAAAGAGCGATCTCGATGATTCTGCATACTTCGGACAGAAGTCTCACCATAATTATCGTAAAAAATGCATATCTCAGCTTGAAACCCCACGAAAACCAAGATATCGCTGGTTCTGCATATCAAACGCACTGTGGAGTGGTGAAAACACCAGACAAGGTTTTTCTCGCATTAACTAGCTCGAAAAGAGCGATCTCGATGATTCTGCATACTTCGGACAGAAGTCTCACCATGATTATCGTAAAAAATGCATATATCAGCTTGAAACCCCACGAAAACCAAGATATCGCTGGTTCTGCACATCAAACGCACTGTGGCGTGCTGAAAACACCAGATAACGTGTTTCTCGCAGTAAATAGCTCGAAAAGTACGATCTCGATGACTCTGCATACTTCTGACAGAAGTCTCACCAAGATTATCGCAGAAAATGCATATCTGAGCTTGAAACCCCACGAAAACCAAGATATCGTCGGTTCTGCGTATCATACTCACTGTGGAGTGGTGAAAACACCAGATAACGTGCTTCTCTCATTAAATAGCTCGAAACGAGCGATCTCGATGATTAAGCATACTTCGGACAGAAGTCTCACCAAGATTATCGCAGAAATTGCTTATCTCAGCTTGAAACCCCACGAAAACCAAGATATCGCTGGTTCTGCATATAAAACGCACTGTGGAGTGCTGGAAACACCAGATAACGTGTTTCTCACATTAAATAGCTCGAATAGAGCGATCTCGATGATTAAGCATACTTCGGACAGAAGTCTCACCAAGATTATCGTAAAAAATGCATATCTCAGCTTGAAACCCCACGAAAACCAAGATATCGCTGGTTCTGCATATCATACGAACTGTGGAGTGGTGAAAACCCCAGAAAACGTGCTTCTCGCATTAAATAGCTCGAAACGAGCGATCTCGATGATTAAGCATACTTCGGACAGAAGTCTCATCAAGATTATGGCAGAAATTGCATATCTCAGCTTGAAACCCCTCGAAAACCAAGATATCACCTGTTCTGCATATCCAACGAACTGTGGTGTGGTGAAAACCCCAGAAAACGTGTTTCTCGCATTAAATAGCTCGAAAAGAGCGATCTCGATGATTCTGCATACTTCGGACAGAAGTCTCACCATGATTATCGTAAAAAATGCATATCTCAGCTTGAAACCCCACGAAAACCTAGATATCGCTGGTTCTGCATATCAAACGCACTGTGGAGTGGTGAAAACACCAGACAAGGTTTTTCTCGCATTAACTAGCTCGAAAAGAGCGATCTCGATGATACCGCATACTTCGGACAGAAGTCTCACCATGATTATCGTAAAAAATGCATATATCAGCTTGAAACCCCACGAAAACCAAGATATCGCTGGTTCTGCACATCAAACGCACTGTGGCGTGCTGAAAACACCACATAACGTGTTTCTCGCAGTAAATAGCTCGAAAAGTACGATCTCGATGACTCTGCATACTTCTGACAGAAGTCTCACCAAGATTATCGCAGAAAATGCATATCTGAGCTTGAAACCCCACGAAAACCAAGATATCGTCGGTTCTGCGTATCATACTCACTGTGGAGTGGTGAAAACACCAGATAACGTGCTTCTCGCATTAAATAGCTCGAAACGAGCGATCTCGATGATTAAGCATACTTCGGACAGAAGTCTCACCAAGATTATCGCAGAAATTGCTTATCTCAGCTTGAAACCCCACGAAAACCAAGATATCGCTGGTTCTGCATATAAAACGCACTGTGGAGTGCTGGAAACACCAGATAACGTGTTTCTCACATTAAATAGCTCGAATAGAGCGATCTCGATGATTAAGCATACTTCGGACAGAACTCTCACCAAGATTATCGTAAAAAATGCATATCTCAGCTTGAAACCCCACGAAAACCAAGATATCGCTGGTTCTGCATATCATACGAACTGTGGAGGGGTGAAAACCCCAGAAAACGTGCTTCTCGCATTAAATAGCTCGAAACGAGCGATCTCGATGATTAAGCATACTTCGGACAGAAGTCTCATCAAGATTATGGCAGAAATTGCATATCTCAGCTTGAAACCCCTCGAAAACCAAGATATCACCTGTTCTGCATATCCAACGAACTGTGGTGTGGTGAAAACCCCAGAAAACGTGTTTCTCGCATTAAATAGCTCGAAAAGAGCGATCTCGATGATTCTGCATACTTCGGACAGAAGTCTCACCATGATTATCGTAAAAAATGCATATCTCAGCTTGAAACCCCACGAAAACCAAGATATCGCTGGTTCTGCATATCAAACGCACTGTGGAGTGGTAAAAACACCAGACAAGGTTTTTCTCGCATTAACTAGCTCGAAAAGAGCGATCTCGATGATACCGCATACTTCGGACAGAAGTCTCACCATGATTATCGTAAAAAATGCATATATCAGCTTGAAACCCCACGAAAACCAAGATATCGCTGGTTCTGCGTATCATACGCACTGTGGAGTGGTGAAAACACCAGATAACGTGCTTCTCGCATTAAATAGCTCGAAACGAGCGATCTCGATGATTAAGCATACTTCGGACAGAAGTCTCACCAAGATTATCGCAGAGATTGCTTATCTCAGCTTGAAACCCCACGAAAACCAAGATATCGCAGGTTCTGCATATAAAACGCACTGTGGAGTGCTGGAAACACCAGATAACGTGTTTCTCGCATTAAATAGCTCGAAACGAGTGATCTCGATGATTAAGCATACTTCGGACAGAAGTCTCACCAAGATTATCGTAAAAAATGCATATCTCAGCTTGAAACCCCACGAAAACCAAGATATCTCCTGTTCTGCATATCCAACGAACTGTGGAGTTGTGAAAACCCCAGAAAACGTGCTTCTCGCATTAAATAGCTCGAAACGAGCGATCTCGACGATTAAGCATACTTCGGACAGAAGTCTCACCAAGATTATCGCAGAAATTGCAAATCTAAGCTTGAAACCCCACGAAAACCAAGATATCGCTGGTTCTGCATATCAAACGCACTGTGTGGTGGTGAAAACACCAGATAACGTGTTTCTCGCATTAAATAGGTCCAAAAGAGCGATCTCGATGTTTCTGCATACTTCGGACAGAGGTCTCACCAAGATTATCACAGAAAATGCATATATCAGCTTGAAACCCCACGAAAACCAAGATATCGCTGGTTCTGCATATAAAACGCACTGTGGAGTGCTGGAAACAGCAGATAACGTGTTCCTCAAATTAAATAGCTCGAATAGAGCGATCTCGATGATTAAGCATACTTCGGACAGAAGTCTCACCAAGATTATTGAAAAAAATGCATATCTCAGCTTGAAACCCCACGAAAACCAAGATATCGCTGGTTCTGCACATCAAACGCACTGTGGAGTGCAGAAAACACCAGATAACGTGTTTCTCGCATTAAGTAGGTCGAAAAGAGCGATCTCGATGTTTCTGCATACTTCGGACAGAGGTCTCACCAAGATTATCGCAGAAAATGCATATCTGAGCTTGAAACCCCCCCGAAATCCAAGATATCGTCGGTTCTGCATACCATACGCACTGTGGAGTGGTGAAAACACCAGATAACGTGCTTCTCGCATTAAATAGCTCGAAACGAGCGATCTCGATGATTAAGCATACTTCGGACAGAAGTCTCACCAAGATTATCGCAGAAATTGCATATCTCAGCTTGAAACCCCACGAAAACCAAGATATCGCTGGTTCTGCATATAAAACGCACTGTGGAGTGCTGGAAACAGCAGATAACGTGTTCCTCAAATTAAATAGCTCGAATAGAGCGATCTCGATGATTAAGCATACTTCGGACAGAAGTCTCACCAAGATTATCGAAAAAAATGCATATCTCAGCTTGAAACCCCACGAAAACCAAGATATCGCTGGTTCTGCATATCATACGCACTGTGGAGTGCTGATAATACCAGATAACGTTTTGTCGCATTAAATAGCTCGAATAGAGCGATCTCGATGATTCTGCATACTTCGGACAGAAGTCTCACCAAGATTATTGAAAAAAATGCACATCTCAGCTTGAAACCCAACGAAAACCAAGATATCGCTGGTTCTGCATATCAAACGCACTGTGGAGTGGTGAAAACACCAGATAACGTGTTTCTCGCATTAAATAGGTCCAAAAGAGCGATCTCGATGTTTCTGCATACTTCGGACAGAGGTCTCACCAAGATTATCACAGAAAATGCATATATCAGCTTGAAACCCCACGAAAACACAGATATCGCCGGTTCTGCATATCAAACCAACTGTGGAGTGGTGAAAACACCAGACAACGTGTTTCTCGCATTAAATAGATCGAAACGAGCGATCTCGATGATTAAGCATACTTCGGACAGAAGTCTCATCAAGATTATGGCAGAAATTGCATATCTCAGCTTGAAACCCCTCGAAAACCAAGATATCACCTGTTCTGCATATCCAACCAACTGTGGAGTGGTGAAAACACCAGACAACGTGTTTCTCGCATTAAATTGATCCAAATGTGCGATCTCGATGATTCTGCATATTTCTAACAGAAGTCTCACCATGATTATCGCAGAAAATGCATATCTCTGCTAGAAACCCCACGAAAACCCAGATATCGCCGGTTCTGCATATCAAACCAACTGTGGAGTGGTGAAAATACCAGAGAACGTGTTTCTCGCATTAAATTGATCCAAATGTGCGATCTCGATGATTCTGCATATTTCTAACAGAAGTCTCACCATAATTATCGCAGAAAATGCATATCTCTGCTAGAAACCCCACGAAATCCAAGATATCTCCTGTTCTGCATATCCATCGAACTGTGGAGTGGTGAAAACCCCTAGAAAACGTGTTTCTCGCATTAAATAGCTCGAAAAGAGCGATCTCGATGATTCTGCATACTTCGGACAGAAGTCTCACAATGATTATCGTAAAAAATGCATATCTCAGCTTGAAACCCCACGAAAACCAAGATATCGCTGGTTCTGCATATCAAACGCACTGTGGAGTGGTGAAAACACCAGACAAGGTTTTTCTCGCATTAACTACCTCGAAAAGAGCGATCTCGATGATACCGCATACTTCGGACAGAAGTCTCACCATGATTATCGTAAAAAATGCATATATCAGCTTGAAACCCCACGAAAACCAAGATATCGCTGGTTCTGCACATCAAACGCACTGTGGAGTGCTGAAAACACCAGATAACGTGTTTCTCGCATTAAGTAGGTCGAAAAGAGCGATCTCGATGTTTCTGCATACTTCGGACAGAGGTCTCACCAAGATTATCACAGAAAATGCATATATCAGCTTGAAACCCCACGAAAACCCAGATATCGCCGGTTCTGCATATCAAACCAACTGTGGAGTGGTGAAAACACCAGACAACGTGTTTCTCGCATTAAATTGATCCAAATGTGCGATCTCGATGATTCTGCATATTTCTAACAGAAGTCTCACCATGATTATCGCAGAAAATGCATATCTCTGCTAGAAACCCCACGAAATCCAAGATATCTCCTGTTCTGCATATCCAACGAACTGTGGAGTGGTGAAAACCCCAGAAAACGTGTTTCTCGCATTAAATAGCTCGAAAAGTACGATCTCGATGACTCTGCATACTTCGGACAGAAGTCTCACCAAGATTATCGCAGAAAATGCATATCTGAGCTTGAAACCCCACGAAAACCAAGATATCGTCGGTTCTGCATACCATACGCACTGTGGAGTGGTGAAAACACCAGATAACGTGCTTCTCGCATTAAATAGCTCGAAACGAGCGATCTCGATGAATAAGCATACTTCGGACAGAAGTCTCACCAAGATTATCGAAAAAAATGCATATCTCAGCTTGAAACCCCACGAAAACCAAGATATCGCTGGTTCTGCACATCAAACGCACTGTGGAGTGCTGAAAACACCAGATAACGTGTTTCTCGCATTAAGTAGGTCGAAAAGAGCGATCTCGATGTTTCTGCATACTTCGGACAGAGGTCTCACCAAGATTATCGTAAAAAATGCATATCTCAGCTTGAAACCCCACGAAAACCAAGATATCACCTGTTCTGCATATCCAACGAACTGTGGAGTTGTGAAAACCCCAGAAAACGTGCTTCTCGCATTAAATAGCTCGAAACGAGCGATCTCGACGATTAAGCATACTTCGGACAGAAGTCTCACCAAGATTATCGCAGAAATTGCAAATCTAAGCTTGAAACCCCACGAAAACCAAGATATCGCTGGTTCTGCATATCAAACGCACTGTGTGGTGGTGAAAACACCAGATAACGTGTTTCTCGCATTAAATAGGTCCAAAAGAGCGATCTCGATGTTTCTGCATACTTCGGACAGAGGTCTCACCAAGATTATCACAGAAAATGCATATATCAGCTTGAAACCCCACGAAAACCAAGATATCGCTGGTTCTGCATATAAAACGCACTGTGGAGTGCTGGAAACAGCAGATAACGTGTTCCTCAAATTAAATAGCTCGAATAGAGCGATCTCGATGATTAAGCATACTTCGGACAGAAGTCTCACCAAGATTATCGAAAAAAATGCATATCTCAGCTTGAAACCCCACGAAAACCAAGATATCGCTGGTTCTGCACATCAAACGCACTGTGGAGTGCTGAAAACACCAGATAACGTGTTTCTCGCATTAAGTAGGTCGAAAAGAGCGATCTCGATGTTTCTGCATACTTCGGACAGAGGTCTCACCAAGATTATCACAGAAAATGCATATATCAGCTTGAAACCCCACGAAAACCCAGATATCGCCGGTTCTGCATATCAAACCAACTGTGGAGTGGTGAAAATACCAGAGAACGTGTTTCTCGCATTAAATTGATCCAAATGTGCGATCTCGATGATTCTGCATATTTCTAACAGAAGTCTCACCATGATTATCGCAGAAAATGCATATCTCTGCTAGAAACCCCACGAAATCCAAGATATCTCCTGTTCTGCATATCCATCGAACTGTGGAGTGGTGAAAACCCCAGAAAACGTGTTTCTCGCATTAAATAGCTCGAAAAGTACGATCTCGATGACTCTGCATACTTCGGACAGAAGTCTCACCAAGATTATCGCAGAAAATGCATATCTGAGCTTGAAACCCCACGAAATCCAAGATATCGTCGGTTCTGCATACCATACGCACTGTGGAGTGGTGAAAACACCAGATAACGTGCTTCTCGCATTAAATAGCTCGAAACGAGCGATCTCGATGATTAAGCATACTTCGGACAGAAGTCTCACCAAGATTATCGCAGAAATTGCATATCTCAGCTTGAAACCCCACGAAAACTAAGATATCGCTGGTTCTGCATATAAAACGCACTGTGGAGTGCTGGAAACAGCAGATAACGTGTTCCTCAAATTAAATAGCTCGAATAGAGCGATCTCGATGATTAAGCATACTTCGGACAGAAGTCTCACCAAGATTATCGAAAAAAATGCATATCTCAGCTTGAAACCCCACGAAAACCAAGATATCGCTGGTTCTGCATATCATACGCACTGTGGAGTGCTGATAATACCAGATAACGTTTTGTCGCATTAAATAGCTCGAATAGAGCGATCTCGATGATTAAGCATACTTCGGACAGAAGTCTCACCAAGATTATCGAAAAAAATGCATATCTCAGCTTGAAACCCCACGAAAACCAAGATATCGCTGGTTCTGCATATCATACGCACTGTGGAGTGCTGATAATACCAGATAACGTTTTGTCGCATTAAATAGCTCGAATAGAGCGATCTCGATGATTCTGCATACTTCGGACAGAAGTCTCACCAAGATTATTGTAAAAAATGCACATCTCAGCTTGAAACCCCACGAAAACCAAGATATCGCTGGTTCTGCATATCAAACGCACTGTGGAGTGGTGAAAACACCAGATAACGTGTTTCTCGCATTAAATAGGTCCAAAAGAGCGATCTCGATGTTTCTGCATACTTCGGACAGAGGTCTCACCAAGATTATCACAGAAAATGCATATATCAGCTTGAAACCCCACGAAATCCAAGATATCGTCGGTTCTGCATACCATACGCACTGTGGAGTGGTGAGAACACCAGATAACGTGCTTCTCGCATTAAATAGCTCGAAACGAGCGATCTCGATGATTAAGCATACTTCGGACAGAAGTCTCACCAAGATTATCGCAGAAATTGCATATCTCAGCTTGAAACCCCACGAAAACCAAGATATCGCTGGTTCTGCATATCATACGCACTGTGGAGTGCTGATAATACCAGATAACGTTTTGTCGCATTAAATAGCTCGAATAGAGCGATCTCGATGATTCTGCATACTTCGGACAGAAGTCTCACCAAGATTATTGTAAAAAATGCACATCTCAGCTTGAAACCCCACGAAAACCAAGATATCGCTGGTTCTGCATATCAAACGCACTGTGGAGTGGTGAAAACACCAGATAACGTGTTTCTCGCATTAAATAGGTCCAAAAGAGCGATCTCGATGTTTCTGCATACTTCGGACAGAGGTCTCACCAAGATTATCACAGAAAATGCATATATCAGCTTGAAACCCCACGAAAACCCAGATATCGCCGGTTCTGCATATCAAACCAACTGTGGAGTGGTGAAAACACCAGACAACGTGTTTCTCGCATTAAATAGATCGAAACGAGCGATCTCGATGATTAAGCATACTTCGGACAGAAGTCTCATCAAGATTATGGCAGAAATTGCATATCTCAGCTTGAAACCCCTCGAAAACCAAGATATCACCTGTTCTGCATATCCAACCAACTGTGGAGTGGTGAAAACACCAGACAACGTGTTTCTCGCATTAAATTGATCCAAATGTGCGATCTCGATGATTCTGCATATTTCTAACAGAAGTCTCACCATGATTATCGCAGAAAATGCATATCTCTGCTAGAAACCCCACGAAAACCCAGATATCGCCGGTTCTGCATATCAAACCAACTGTGGAGTGGTGAAAATACCAGAGAACGTGTTTCTCGCATTAAATTGATCCAAATGTGCGATCTCGATGATTCTGCATATTTCTAACAGAAGTCTCACCATGATTATCGCAGAAAATGCATATCTCTGCTAGAAACCCCACGAAATCCAAGATATCTCCTGTTCTGCATATCCATCGAACTGTGGAGTGTTGAAAACCCCTAGAAAACGTGTTTCTCGCATTAAATAGCTCGAAAAGAGCGATCTCGATGATTCTGCATACTTCGGACAGAAGTCTCACAATGATTATCGTAAAAAATGCATATCTCAGCTTGAAACCCCACGAAAACCAAGATATCGCTGGTTCTGCATATCAAACGCACTGTGGAGTGGTGAAAACACCAGACAAGGTTTTTCTCGCATTAACTAGCTCGAAAAGAGCGATCTCGATGATACCGCATACTTCGGACAGAACTCTCACCATGATTATCGTAAAAAATGCATATATCAGCTTGAAACCCCACGAAAACCAAGATATCGCTGGTTCTGCACATCAAACGCACTGTGGAGTGCTGAAAACACCAGATAACGTGTTTCTCGCATTAAGTAGGTCGAAAAGAGCGATCTCGATGTTTCTGCATACTTCGGACAGAGGTCTCACCAAGATTATCACAGAAAATGCATATATCAGCTTGAAACCCCACGAAAACCCAGATATCGCCGGTTCTGCATATCAAACCAACTGTGGAGTGGTGAAAACACCAGACAACGTGTTTCTCGCATTAAATAGATCGAAACGAGCGATCTCGATGATTAAGCATACTTCGGACAGAAGTCTCATCAAGATTATGGCAGAAATTGCATATCTCAGCTTGAAACCCCTCGAAAACCAAGATATCACCTGTTCTGCATATCCAACGAACTGTGGTGTGGTGAAAACCCCAGAAAACGTGTTTCTCGCATTAAATAGCTCGAAAAGAGCGATCTCGATGATTCTGCATACTTCGGACAGAAGTCTCACCATGATTATCGTAAAAAATGCATATCTCAGCTTGAAACCCCACGAAAACCAAGATATCGCTGGTTCTGCATATCAAACGCACTGTGGAGTGGTGAAAACACCAGACAAGGTTTTCCTCGCATTAACTAGCTCGAAAAGAGCGATCTCGATGATTCTGCATACTTCGGACAGAAGTCTCACCATGATTATCGTAAAAAATGCATATCTCAGCTTGAAACCCCACGAAAGCCAAGATATCGCTGGTTCTGCACATCAAACGCACTGTGGAGTGCTGAAAACACCAGATAACGTGTTTCTCGCATTAGGTAGGTCGAAAAGAGCGATCTCGATGTTTCTGCATACTTCGGACAGAGGTCTCACCAAGATTATCGCAGAAAATGCATATCTCAGCTTGAAACCCCACGAAAACCCAGATATCGCCGGTTCTGCATATCAAACCAACTGTGGAGTGGTGAAAACACCAGACAACGTGTTTCTCGCATTAAATTGATCCAAATGTGCGATCTCGATGATTCTGCATATTTCTAACAGAAGTCTCACCATGATTATCGCAGAAAATGCATATCTCTGCTAGAAACCCCACGAAATCCAAGATATCTCCTGTTCTGCATATCCAACGAACTGTGGAGTGGTGAAAACCCCAGAAAACGTGTTTCTCGCATTAAATAGCTCGAAAAGTACGATCTCGATGACTCTGCATACTTCGGACAGAAGTCTCACCAAGATTATCGCAGAAAATGCATATCTCAGCTTGAAACCGGACGAAAACCAAGATGTCGCCGGTTCTGCATGTCAAACGTACTGTGGAGTGGGGAATACACCAGAAAACGCGTTTCTCGCATTAAATAGCTCGAAAACAAGGATCTCGATTATTCTGCATACTTCTGACTGAAGTCTCACCAAGATTATCGCAGAAAATGCATATCTCAGCTGGACACCCCACGAAAATCAAGATTTCGCCATTTCTGCATATCAAACGCACTGTGGAGTGGTCAAAACACCAGAAAACGTGTTTCTCGCATTAAATAGTTCGAAAAGAGCGATCTAGATGATTCTGCAGACTTCTGACTGAAGTATCACCAATATATACGCAGAAAATGCATATCTCAGCTTGAAACCCGACGAATACCAAAATGTCGCCGGTTCTGCATCTCAAACGCACTGTGGAGTGGTGAAAACACCAGATAACGTGTTTCTCGCATTAAATAGCTCGTAAAGAGCGATGTCGATGATTCTGCATACTTCGGACAGAAGTCTCACCAATATTATCGCAGAAAATGCATATCTCAGCTGGAAACACCACGAAAATTAAGATATCGCCGGTTCTGCATATCAAACGCACTGTGGAATGTTGAAAACACCAGATAACGTGTTTCTCACATTAAATAGCTCGAATAGAGCGATCTCGATGATTAAGCATACTTCGGTCAGAAGTCTCACCAAGATTATCGCAGAAAATGCATATCTCAGCTGGAAACACCACGAAAATCAAGATATCGCCGGTTCTGCATATCAAACGCACTGTGGAATGTTGAAAACACCAGATAACGTGTTTCTCACCTTAAATAGCTCGAATAGAGCGATCTCGATGATTAAGCATACTTCGGACAGAAGTCTCACCAAGAATATCGTAAAAAATGCATATCTCAGCTTGAAACCCCACGAAAACCAAGATATCTCCTGTTCTGCATATCCAACGAACTGTGGAGTGGTGCAAACCCCAGAAAACGTGCATCTCGCATTAAATAGCTCGAAACGAGCGATCTAGATGATTCTGCATACTTCTGACTGAAGTATCACCAATATTATCGCAGAAAATGCATATCTCAGCTTGAAACCGGACGAAAACCAAGATGTCGCCGGTTCTGCATATCAAACGCACTGTGGAGTGGTCAAAACACCAGAAAACTTGTTTTTTCGCATTAAAAATCTCGAAACGAGAGATCTAGATGATTCTGCATACTTCTGACTGAAGTCTCACCAATATTATCGCAGAAAATGCATATCTCAGCTTGAAACCCTACCGAATCCAAGATATCTCCGTTTCTGCATGTCAAACGTACTGTGGAGTGGTGAATACACCAGATAACGTGTTTCTGGCATTAAATAGCTCGAAAAGTGCGATCTAGATGATTCAGCATACTGCTGACAGAAGACTCACCAAGATTATCGCAGAAAATGCATATCTCAGCTGGAAACACCACGAAAATCAAGATATCTCCGGTTCTGCATGTCAAACGTACTGTGGAGTCGGGAATACACCAGAAAACGCGTTTCTCGCATTAAATAGCTCGAAAACAAGGATCTCGATTATTCTGCATACTTCTGACTGAAGTCTCACCAAGATTATCGCAGAAAATGCATATCTCAGCTGGACACCCCACGAAAATCAAGATTTCGCCATTTCTGCATATCAAACGCACTGTGGAGTGGTCAAAACACCAGAAAACGTGTTTCTCGCATTAAATAGTTCGAAAAGAGCGATCTAGATGATTCTGCAGACTTCTGACTGAAGTATCACCAATATATACGCAGAAAATGCATATCTCAGCTTGAAACCCGACGAATACCAAAATGTCGCCGGTTCTGCATATCAAACGCACTGTGGAGTGGTGAAAACACCAGATAACGTGTTTCTCGCATTAAATAGCTCGTAAAGAGCGATATCGATGATTCTGCATACTTCGGACAGAAGTCTCACCAATATTATCGCAGAAAATGCATATCTCAGCTTGAAACCCTACCGAAACCAAGATATCTCCGTTTCTGCATGTCAAACGTACTGTGGAGTGGTGAATACACCAGATAACGTATTTCTCGCATTCAATAGCTCGAAAAGAGCGATCTCGATGATTCTGCATACTGCTGACAGAAGACTCACCAAGATTATCGCAGAAAATGCATATCTCAGCTGGAAACACCACGAAAATCAAGATATCTCCGGTTCTGCATGTCAAACGTACTGTGGAGTCGGGAATACACCAGAAAACGCGTTTCTCGCATTAAATAGCTCGAAAAGAAGGATCTCCATTATTCTGCATACTTCTGACTGAAGTCTCACCAAGATTATCGCAGAAAATGCATATCTCAGCTGGAAACCCCACGAAAATCAAGATTTCGCCATTTCTGCATATCAAACGCACTGTGGAGTGGTCAAAACACCAGATAACGTGTTTCTCGCATTAAATAGCTCGAAAAGAGCGATCTAGATGATTCTGCAGACTTCTGACAGAGGTCTTACCAATATTATCGTAGATAATGCATATCTCAGCTTGAAACCCGACCGAAATGAAGATATCTCCGGTTCTGCATGTCTAACGTACTGTTGAGTGGTGAATACACCAGAAAACGTGTTTCTCGCATGAAATAGCTCGAAAAGAGCGATCTAGATGATTCTGCATACTTCTGGCAGAAGAATCACCAAGCTTATCGCAGAAAATGAGTATCTCAGCTGGAAACCCCACGAAAACCAAGTTATCGGCGGCTCTACATATCAAACGCACTGTGGAGTGGTGAAAACACCAGAAAACGTGTTTCTCGCATTAACTAGCTCTAAAAGAGCGTTCTCGATGATTCTGCATACTTCTCATAGATGAAACACCAAGATTATTGCTGAAAATGCATATTTCAGCTGGAAACCCCACGAAAACCAAGTTATCGCCGGTTCTGCATATCAAACGCGCTGTGGGGTGGTGAAAACACCAGATAACGTGTTTCTCGCATTAAATAGCTCGAAACGAGCGATCTCGATGATTAAGCATACTTCGGTCAGAAGTCTCACCAAGATTATCGCAGAAAATGCATATCTCAGCTGGAAACACCACGAAAATCAAGATATCGCCGGTTCTGCATATCAAACGCACTGTGGAATGTTGAAAACACCAGATAACGTGTTTCTCACATTAAATAGCTCGAATAGAGCGATCTCGATGATTAAGCATACTTCGGACAGAAGTCTCACCAAGATTATCGTAAAAAATGCATATCTCAGCTTGAAACCCCACGAAAACCAAGATATCTCCTGTTCTGCATATCCAACGAACTGTGGAGTGGTGCAAACCCCAGATAACGTGCTTCTCGCATTAAATAGCTCGAAACGAGCGATCTCGATGATTAAGCATACTTCGGACAGAAGTCTCACCAAGATAATCGCAGAAATTGCATATCTCAGCTTCAAACCCCACGAAAACCAAGATATCGTCGGTTCTGCATACCATACGCACTGTGGAGTCGGGAATACACCAGAAAACGCGTTTCTCGCATTAAATAGCTCGAAAAGAAGGATCTCGATTATTCTGCATACTTCTGACTGAAGTCTCACCAAGGTTATCGCAGAAAATGCATATCTCAGCTGGAAACCCCACGAAAATCAAGATTTCGCCATTTCTGCATATCAAACGCACTGTGGAGTGGTCAAAACACCAGATAACGTGTTTCTCGCATGAAATAGCTCGAAAAGAGCGATCTAGATGATTCTGCGGACTTCTGACTGATGTATCACCAATATATACGCAGAAAATGCATATCTCAGCTTGAAACCCGACGAAAACCAAGATGTCGCCGGTTCTGCATATCAAACGCACTGTGGAGTGGTGAAAACACCAGATAACGTGTTTCTCGCATTAAATAGCTCGAATAGAGCGATCTCGATGATTCTGCATACTTCGGACAGAAGTCTCACCAAGTTTATCGCAGAAAATGCATATCTCAGCTTGAAACCCCACGAAAACCAAGATATCACCTGTTCTGCATATCCAACGAACTGTGGAGTTGTGAAAACCCCAGAAAACGTGCTTCTCGCATTAAATAGCTCGAAACGAGCGATCTCGACGATTAAGCATACTTCGGACAGAAGTCTCACCAAGATTATCGCAGAAATTGCAAATCTAAGCTTGAAACCCCACGAAAACCAAGATATCGCTGGTTCTGCATATCAAACGCACTGTGTGGTGGTGAAAACACCAGATAACGTGTTTCTCGCATTAAATAGGTCCAAAAGAGCGATCTCGATGTTTCTGCATACTTCGGACAGAGGTCTCACCAAGATTATCACAGAAAATGCATATATCAGCTTGAAACCCCACGAAAACCCAGATATCGCCGGTTCTGCATATCAAACCAACTGTGGAGTGGTGAAAATACCAGAGAACGTGTTTCTCGCATTAAATTGATCCAAATGTGCGATCTCGATGATTCTGCATATTTCTAACAGAAGTCTCACCATGATTATCGCAGAAAATGCATATCTCTGCTAGAAACCCCACGAAATCCAAGATATCTCCTGTTCTGCATATCCATCGAACTGTGGAGTGGTGAAAACCCCAGAAAACGTGTTTCTCGCATTAAATAGCTCGAAAAGTACGATCTCGATGACTCTGCATACTTCGGACAGAAGTCTCACCAAGATTATCGCAGAAAATGCATATCTGAGCTTGAAACCCCACGAAATCCAAGATATCGTCGGTTCTGCATACCATACGCACTGTGGAGTGGTGAAAACACCAGATAACGTGCTTCTCGCATTAAATAGCTCGAAACGAGCGATCTCGATGATTAAGCATACTTCGGACAGAAGTCTCACCAAGATTATCGCAGAAATTGCATATCTCAGCTTGAAACCCCACGAAAACTAAGATATCGCTGGTTCTGCATATAAAACGCACTGTGGAGTGCTGGAAACAGCAGATAACGTGTTCCTCAAATTAAATAGCTCGAATAGAGCGATCTCGATGATTAAGCATACTTCGGACAGAAGTCTCACCAAGATTATCGAAAAAAATGCATATCTCAGCTTGAAACCCCACGAAAACCAAGATATCGCTGGTTCTGCATATCATACGCACTGTGGAGTGCTGATAATACCAGATAACGTTTTGTCGCATTAAATAGCTCGAATAGAGCGATCTCGATGATTCTGCATACTTCGGACAGAAGTCTCACCAAGATTATTGTAAAAAATGCACATCTCAGCTTGAAACCCCACGAAAACCAAGATATCGCTGGTTCTGCATATCAAACGCACTGTGGAGTGGTGAAAACACCAGATAACGTGTTTCTCGCATTAAATAGGTCCAAAAGAGCGATCTCGATGTTTCTGCATACTTCGGACAGAGGTCTCACCAAGATTATCACAGAAAATGCATATATCAGCTTGAAACCCCACGAAATCCAAGATATCGTCGGTTCTGCATACCATACGCACTGTGGAGTGGTGAGAACACCAGATAACGTGCTTCTCGCATTAAATAGCTCGAAACGAGCGATCTCGATGATTAAGCATACTTCGGACAGAAGTCTCACCAAGATTATCGCAGAAATTGCATATCTCAGCTTGAAACCCCACGAAAACCAAGATATCGCTGGTTCTGCATATCATACGCACTGTGGAGTGCTGATAATACCAGATAACGTTTTGTCGCATTAAATAGCTCGAATAGAGCGATCTCGATGATTCTGCATACTTCGGACAGAAGTCTCACCAAGATTATTGTAAAAAATGCACATCTCAGCTTGAAACCCCACGAAAACCAAGATATCGCTGGTTCTGCATATCAAACGCACTGTGGAGTGGTGAAAACACCAGATAACGTGTTTCTCGCATTAAATAGGTCCAAAAGAGCG
This sequence comes from Anthophora plumipes, assembly GCA_951804975.1. Classification (NCBI taxonomy): domain Eukaryota; kingdom Metazoa; phylum Arthropoda; class Insecta; order Hymenoptera; family Apidae; genus Anthophora; species Anthophora plumipes. The sequence goes on from CATORF010001004.1 coordinate 448,678, forward strand.
ATCTCGATGTTTCTGCATACTTCGGACAGAGGTCTCACCAAGATTATCACAGAAAATGCATATATCAGCTTGAAACCCCACGAAAACCCAGATATCGCCGGTTCTGCATATCAAACCAACTGTGGAGTGGTGAAAACACCAGACAACGTGTTTCTCGCATTAAATAGATCGAAACGAGCGATCTCGATGATTAAGCATACTTCGGACAGAAGTCTCATCAAGATTATGGCAGAAATTGCATATCTCAGCTTGAAACCCCTCGAAAACCAAGATATCACCTGTTCTGCATATCCAACCAACTGTGGAGTGGTGAAAACACCAGACAACGTGTTTCTCGCATTAAATTGATCCAAATGTGCGATCTCGATGATTCTGCATATTTCTAACAGAAGTCTCACCATGATTATCGCAGAAAATGCATATCTCTGCTAGAAACCCCACGAAAACCCAGATATCGCCGGTTCTGCATATCAAACCAACTGTGGAGTGGTGAAAATACCAGAGAACGTGTTTCTCGCATTAAATTGATCCAAATGTGCGATCTCGATGATTCTGCATATTTCTAACAGAAGTCTCACCATGATTATCGCAGAAAATGCATATCTCTGCTAGAAACCCCACGAAATCCAAGATATCTCCTGTTCTGCATATCCATCGAACTGTGGAGTGTTGAAAACCCCTAGAAAACGTGTTTCTCGCATTAAATAGCTCGAAAAGAGCGATCTCGATGATTCTGCATACTTCGGACAGAAGTCTCACAATGATTATCGTAAAAAATGCATATCTCAGCTTGAAACCCCACGAAAACCAAGATATCGCTGGTTCTGCATATCAAACGCACTGTGGAGTGGTGAAAACACCAGACAAGGTTTTTCTCGCATTAACTAGCTCGAAAAGAGCGATCTCGATGATACCGCATACTTCGGACAGAACTCTCACCATGATTATCGTAAAAAATGCATATATCAGCTTGAAACCCCACGAAAACCAAGATATCGCTGGTTCTGCACATCAAACGCACTGTGGAGTGCTGAAAACACCAGATAACGTGTTTCTCGCATTAAGTAGGTCGAAAAGAGCGATCTCGATGTTTCTGCATACTTCGGACAGAGGTCTCACCAAGATTATCACAGAAAATGCATATATCAGCTTGAAACCCCACGAAAACCCAGATATCGCCGGTTCTGCATATCAAACCAACTGTGGAGTGGTGAAAACACCAGACAACGTGTTTCTCGCATTAAATAGATCGAAACGAGCGATCTCGATGATTAAGCATACTTCGGACAGAAGTCTCATCAAGATTATGGCAGAAATTGCATATCTCAGCTTGAAACCCCTCGAAAACCAAGATATCACCTGTTCTGCATATCCAACGAACTGTGGTGTGGTGAAAACCCCAGAAAACGTGTTTCTCGCATTAAATAGCTCGAAAAGAGCGATCTCGATGATTCTGCATACTTCGGACAGAAGTCTCACCATGATTATCGTAAAAAATGCATATCTCAGCTTGAAACCCCACGAAAACCAAGATATCGCTGGTTCTGCATATCAAACGCACTGTGGAGTGGTGAAAACACCAGACAAGGTTTTCCTCGCATTAACTAGCTCGAAAAGAGCGATCTCGATGATTCTGCATACTTCGGACAGAAGTCTCACCATGATTATCGTAAAAAATGCATATCTCAGCTTGAAACCCCACGAAAGCCAAGATATCGCTGGTTCTGCACATCAAACGCACTGTGGAGTGCTGAAAACACCAGATAACGTGTTTCTCGCATTAGGTAGGTCGAAAAGAGCGATCTCGATGTTTCTGCATACTTCGGACAGAGGTCTCACCAAGATTATCGCAGAAAATGCATATCTCAGCTTGAAACCCCACGAAAACCCAGATATCGCCGGTTCTGCATATCAAACGCACTGTGGAGTGGTGAAAACACCAGAAAACGTGTTTCTCGCATTAACTAGCTCTAAAAGAGCGTTCTCGATGATTCTGCATACTTCTCATAGATGAAACACCAAGATTATTGCTGAAAATGCATATTTCAGCTGGAAACCCCACGAAAACCAAGTTATCGCCGGTTCTGCATATCAAACGCGCTGTGGGGTGGTGAAAACACCAGATAACGTGTTTCTCGCATTAAATAGCTCGAAACGAGCGATCTCGATGATTAAGCATACTTCGGTCAGAATTCTCACCAAGGTTATCGCAGAAAATGCATATCTCAGCTGGAAACCCCACGAAAATCAAGATTTCGCCATTTCTGCATATCAAACGCACTGTGGAGTGGTCAAAACACCAGATAACGTGTTTCTCGCATGAAATAGCTCGAAAAGAGCGATCTCGATGATTCAGCATACTTCGGACAGAAGTCTCACCAAGTTTATCGCAGAAAATGCATATCTCAGCTTGAAACCCCTCGAAAACCAAGATATCACCTGTTCTGCATATCCAACGAACTGTGGAGTGGTGAAAACCCCAGAAAACGTGGTTCTCGCATTAAATAGCTCGAAAAGAAGTATCTCGATTATTCTGCATACTTCTGACTGAAGTCTCACCAAGGTTATCGCAGAAAATGCATATCTCAGCTGGAAACCCCACGAAAATCAAGATTTCGCCATTTCTGCATATCAAACGCACTGTGGAGTGGTCAAAACACCAGATAACGTGTTTCTCGCATGAAATAGCTCGAAAAGAGCGATCTAGATGATTCTGCGGACTTCTGACTGATGTATCACCAATATATACGCAGAAAATGCATATCTCAGCTTGAAATCCGACGAAAACCAAGATGTCGCCGGTTCTGCATATCAAACGCACTGTGGAGTGGTGAAAACACCAGATAACGTGTTTCTCGCATTAAATAGCTCGTAAAGAGCGATATCGATGATTCTGCATACTTCGGACAGAAGTCTCACCAATATTATCGCAGAAAATGCATATCTCAGCTTGAAACCCTACCGAAACCAAGATATCTCCGTTTCTGCATGTCAAACGTACTGTGGAGTGGTGAATACACCAGATAACGTGTTTCTCGCATTCAATAGCTCGAAAAGAGCGATCTCGATGACTCTGCATACTTCGGACAGAAGTCTCACCAAGATTATCGCAGAAAATGCATATCTGAGCTTGAAACCCCACGAAAACCAAGATATCGCTGGTTCTGCATATCATACGCACTGTGGAGTGCTGATAATACCAGATAACGTTTTGTCGCATTAAATAGCTCGAATAGAGCGATCTCGATGATTCTGCATACTTCGGACAGAAGTCTCACCAAGATTATCGTAAAAAATGCATATCTCAGCTTGAAACCCCACGAAAACTAAGATATCGCTGGTTCTGCATATCAAACGCACTGTGGAGTGGTAAAAACACCAGATAACGTGTTTCTCGCATTAAATAGGTCGAAAAGTACGATCTCGATGACTCTGCATACTTCGGACAGAAGTCTCACCAAGATTATCGCAGAAAATGCATATCTGAGCTTGAAACCCCACGAAAACCAAGATATCGTCGGTTCTGCATACCATACGCACTGTGGAGTGGTGAAAACACCAGATAACGTGCTTCTCGCATTAAACAGCTCGAAACGAGCGATCTCGATGATTAAGCATACTTCGGACAGAAGTCTCACCAAGATTATCGTAAAAAATGCATATCTCAGCTTGAAACCCCACGAAAACCAAGATATCGCTGGTTCTGCATATCATACGCACTGTGGAGTGCTGATAATACCAGATAACGTTTTGTCGCATTAAATAGCTCGAATAGAGCGATCTCGATGATTCTGCATACTTCGGACAGAAGTCTCACCAAGATTATCGTAAAAAATGCATATCTCAGCTTGAAACCCCACGAAAACCAAGATATCGCTGGTTCTGCATATCAAACGCACTGTGGAGTGGTGAAAACACCAGATAACGTGTTTCTCGCATTAAATAGGTCGAAAAGTACGATCTCGATGACTCTGCATACTTCGGACAGAAGTCTCACCAAGATTATCGCAGAAAATGCATATCTGAGCTTGAAACCCCACGAAAACCAAGATATCGTCGGTTCTGCATACCATACGCACTGTGGAGTGGTGAAAACACCAGATAACGTGCTTCTCGCATTAAACAGCTCGAAACGAGCGATCTCGATGATTAAGCATACTTCGGACAGATGTCTCACCAAGATTATCGTAAAAAATGCATATCTCAGCTTGAAACCCCACGAAAACCAAGATATCGCTGGTTCTGCATATCATACGCACTGTGGAGTGCTGATAATACCAGATAACGTTTTGTCGCATTAAATAGCTCGAATAGAGCGATCTCGATGATTCTGCATACTTCGGACAGAAGTCTCACCAAGATTATCGTAAAAAATGCATATCTCAGCTTGAAACCCCACGAAAACCAAGATATCGCTGGTTCTGCATATCAAACGCACTGTGGAGTGGTGAAAACACCAGATAACGTGTTTCTCGCATTAAATAGGTCGAAAAGAGCGATCTCGATGTTTCCGCATACTTCGGACAGAGGTCTCACCAAGATTATCACAGAAAATGCATATATCAGCTTGAAACCCCACGAAAACCAAGATATCGCTGGTTCTGCATATCAAACGCCCTGTGGAGTGCTGAAAACACCATATAACATGTTTCTCGCATTAAATAGCTAGAAAAGTGCGATCTCGATGATTCTGCATACTTCGGACAGAAGTCTCACCAAGATTATCGTAAAAAATGCATATCTCAGCTTGAAACCCCACGAAAACCAAGATATCGCTGGGTCTGCATATCAAACGCACTGTGGAGTGGTGAAAACACCAGACAAGGTTTTTCTCGTATTAACTAGCTCGAAAAGAGCGATCTCGATGATTCAGCATACTTCGGACAGAAGTCTCACCAAGTTTATCGCAGAAAATGCATATCTCAGCTTGAAACCCCACGAAAACCAAGATATCATTGGTTCTGCATATAAAACGCACTGTGGAGTGCTGGAAACACCAGATAACGTGTTTCTCACATTAAATAGCTCGAATAGAGCGATCTCGATGATTAAGCATACTTCGGACAGATGTTTCACCAAGATTATCGTAGAAAATGCATATCTCAGCTTGAAACTCGACGAAAACCGAGTTATCACCTGTTCTGCATATCCAACGAACTGTGGAGTGGTGAAAACCCTAGAAAACGAGATTCTCGCATTAAATAGCTCGAAAAGTACGATCTCGATGACTCTGCACCCTTCGGACAGAAGTCTCACCAAGATTATCGCAGAAAATGCATATCTGAGCTTGAAATCCCACGAAAACCAAGATATCGTCGGTTCTGCATACCATACGCACTGTGGAGTGGTGAAAACACCAGATAACGTGCTTCTTGCATTAAATAGCTCGAAACGAGTGATCTCGATGATTAAGCATACTTCGGACAGAAGTCTCACCAAGATTATCGCAGAAATTGCATATCTCAGCTTGAAACCCCACGAAAACCAAGATATCATTGGTTCTGCATATAAAACGCGCTGTGGAGTGCTGGAAACACCAGATAACGTGTTTCTCACATTAAATAGCTCGAATAGAGCGATCTCGATGATTAAGCATACTTCGGACAGAAGTCTCCCAAGATTATCGTAAAAAATGCATATCTCAGCTTGAAACCCCACGAAAACCAAGATATCTCCGTTTCTGCATGTCAAACGTACTGTGGAGTGGTGAATACACCAGATAACGTGTTTCTCGCATTCAATAGCTCGAAAAGAGCGATCTCGATGATTCTGCATACTTCTGACAGAACACTCACCAAGATTATCGCGTAAAATGCATATCTCAGCTTGAAACCTCACGAAAATCTTGATCTCGCCGGTTCTGTATATCAAACGCACTGTGAACTGGTGAAAACAACCAGATAACGTGCATCTCGCATTAAATAGCTCGAAACGAGCGATCTAGATGATTCTGCATACTTCTGACTGAAGTCTCACCAATATTATCGCAGAAAATGCATATCTCAGCTTGAAACCTCACGAAAATCAAGATCTCGCCGGTTCTGTATATCAAACGCACTGTGGAGTGGTGAAAACAACCAGATAACGTGTATCTCGCATTAAATAGCTCGAAACGAGCGATCTAAATGATTCTGCATACTTCTTACTGAAGTCTCACCAATATTATCGCAGAAAATGCATATCTCAGCTAGAAACCTCACGAAAATCAAGATGTCGCCGGGTCTGCATATCAAACGCACTATGGAGTGGTGAAAACAACCAGAAAACTTGTTTTTTCGCATTAAATAGCTCGAAACCGGCGATCTAGATGATTCTGCATACTTCTGACTGAAGTCTCACCAATATTATCGCAGAAAATGCATATCTCAGCTTGAAACCCCACGAAAACCAAGATTTCGCCGGTTCTGTATATCAAACGCACTGTGGAGTGGTGAAAACAACCAGATAACGTGTATCTCGCATTAAATAGCTCGAAACGAGCGATCTAAATGATTCTGCATACTTCTGACTGAAGTATCACCAATATTATCGCAGAAAATGCATATCTCAGCTTGAAACCCGACGAAAACCAAGATGTCGCCGGTTCTGCATATCAAACGCACTGTGGAGTGGTGAATACACCAGAAAACGTGTTTCTCGCATTAAATAGCTCGAAACGAGCGATCTAGATGATTCTGTATACTTCTGACAGAAGACTCGCCAAGATTATCGCAGAAAATGCATATCTCAGCTGGAAACACCACGAAAACCAAGATATCGTCGGTTCTGCATATCAAACGCCCTGTGGAGTGATAAAAACACCAGATAACGTGTTTCTCGCATTAACTAGCTCGAAAAGAGAGTTCTCGATGATTCTGCATACTTCTCATAGATGAAACACCAAGATTATCGCAGAAAATGCATATTTCAGCTGGAAATCCCACGAAAACCAAGTTATCGGCGGCTCTACATATCAAACGCACTGTGGAGTGGTCAAAACACCAGATAACGTGTTTCTCGCATTAAATAGCTCGAATAGAGCGATATCGATGATACTGCAAACTTCGTAAGGAAGTCTCACCAATATAATCGCAAAAAATGCATATCTCAGCTAGAAACCTCACGAAAATCAAGATGTCGCCCGTTCTGCATATCAAACGCACTATGGAGAGATGAAAACAACCAGATAACGTGTTTCTCGCATTAAATAGCTCGAAAAGAGCGATATCGATGATTCTGCATACTTCTGACAGAACACTCACCAAGATTATCGCAGAAAATGCATATCTCAGCTTGAAACCCCACGAAAACCAAGATATCGCCGGTTCTGCATATCAAACGCACTGTGGAGTGGTGAATACACCAGAAAACGTGTTTCTCGCATTAAATAGCTCGAAACGAGCGATCTAGATGATTCTGTATAATTCTGACAGAAGACTCGCCAAGATTATCGCAGAAAATGCATATCTCAGCTGGAAACCTCACGAAAATCAAGATGTCGCCCGTTCTGCATATCAAACGCACTGTGGGGTGGTGAAAACACCAGATAACGTGTTTCTCGCATTAAATTGCTCGAAAAGTGCGATCTCGATTATTCTGCATACTTCTGGCAGAAGACTCACCAAGCTTATCGCAGAAAATGCATATCTCAGCTGGAAACACCACGAAAATCAAGATATCGCCGGTTCAGCATATCAAACGCACTGTGGAATGTTGAAAACACCAGAAAACTGGTTTTTTCGCATTAAATAGCTCGAAAAGTGCGTTCTCGAAGGTTCTGCATACTTCTGACAGAAGTCTCACCAAGATTATCGTAGAAAATGCATATCTCAGCTTGAAACCTCACGAAAATCAAGATCTCGCCGGTTCTGTATATCAAACGCACTGTGGAGTGGTGAAAACAACCAGATAACGTGTATCTCGCATTAAATAGCTCGAAACGAGCGATCTAAATGATTCTGCATACTTCTGACTGAAGTATCACCAATATTATCGCAGAAAATGCATATCTCAGCTTGAAACCCGACGAAAACCAAGATGTCGCCGGTTCTGCATATCAAACGCACTGTGGAGTGGTGAATACACCAGAAAACGTGTTTCTCGCATTAAATAGCTCGAAACGAGCGATCTAGATGATTCTGTATACTTCTGACAGTAGACTCGCCAAGATTATCGCAGAAAATGCATATCTCAGCTGGAAACCTCACGAAAATCAAGATGTCGCCCGTTCTGCATATCAAACCCACTATGGGGTGGTGAAAACACCAGATAACGTGTTTCTCGCATTAAATAGCTCGAAAAGTGCGATCTCGATTATTCTGCATACTTCGGGCAGAAGTCTCACCAAGATTATCGCAGAAAATGCATATTTCAGCTGGAAACCCCACGAAAACCAAGTTATCGGCGGCCCTACATATCAAACGTACTGTGGAGTGGTGAAAACACCAGAAAACGTGTTTCTTTCATTAAGTAGCTCGAAAAGAGCGTTCTCGAAGGTTCTGCATACTTCTGACAGAAGTCTCACAAAGATTATCGTAGAAAATGCATATCTCAGCTTGAAACCTCACGAAAATCAAGATCTCGCCGGTTCTGTATATCAAACGCACTGTGGAGTGGTGAAAACAACCAGATAACGTGTATCTCGCATTAAATAGCTCGAAACGAGCGATCTAAATGATTCTGCATACTTCTGTCTGAAGTATCACCAATATTATCGCAGAAAATGCATATCTCAGCTTGAAACCCGACGAAAACCAAGATGTCGCCGGTTTTGCATATCAAACGCACTGTGGGGTGGTGAAAACCCCAGAAAACGTGTTTCTCGCATTGAATAGCTCGAATAGAGCGATCTCGATGATTCTGCATACTTCTGACAGACGAGTCACCAAGGTTATCGCAGAAAATGCATATCTCAGCTGGAAACCCCACGAAAACCAAGTTATCGGCGGCTCTACATATCAAACGCACTGTGTAGTGGCGAAAACACCAGAAAACTGTTTTTTTCGCATCAAATAGCTCGAAACGAGCGATCTAGATCATTCTGCATACTTCTGACTGAAGTCTCACCAATATTATCGCAGAAAATGCATATCTCAGCTTGAAACCCTACCGAAACCGAGCTATCTCCGTTTCTGCATGTCAAACGTACTGTGGAGTGGTAAATACACCAGAAAACTTGTTTTTTCGCATTAAATTGTTCGAAACGAGCGATCTAGATGAATCTGCATACTTCTGACAGAAGTCTCACCAATATTATCGCAGAAAATGCATATCTCAACTTGAAACCAGACGAAATCCAAGATGTCGCCGGTTCTGCATGTCAAACGTACTGTGGAATGGTGAATACACCAGATAACGTGTTTCTAGCATTAAATAGCTCGAAACGAGCGATCTAGATGATTCTGCATACTTCTTACTGAAGTCTCACCAAGAATATCGCAGAAAATGCATATCTCAGCTGGAAGCACCACGAAAATCAAGATATCGCCGGTTCTGCGTATCAAACGCATTGTGGAATGTTGAAAACACCAGAAAACTTGTTTTTTTCGCATTAAATAGCTCGAAACGAGCGATCTAGATGATTCTGCATACTTCTGACTGAAGTCTCACCAATATTATCGCAGAAAATGCATATCTCAGCTGGAAACACCACGAAAATCAAGATATCGCCGGTTCAGCATATCAAACGCACTGTGGAATGTTGAAAACACCAGAAAACTGGTTTTTTCGCATTAAATAGCTCGAAAAGTGCGTTCTCGAAGGTTCTGCATACTTCTGACAGAAGTCTCACCAAGATTATCGTAGAAAATGCATATCTCAGCTTGAAACCTCACGAAAATCAAGATCTCGCCGGTTCTGTATATCAAACGCACTGTGGAGTGGTGAAAACAACCAGATAACGTGTATCTCGCATTAAATAGCTCGAAACGAGCGATCTAAATGATTCTGCATACTTCTGACTGAAGTATCACCAATATTATCGCAGAAAATGCATATCTCAGCTTGAAACCCTACCGAAACCGAGCTATCTCCGTTTCTGCATGTCAAACGTACTGTGGAGTGGTAAATACACCAGAAAACTTGTTTTTTCGCATTAAATTGTTCGAAACGAGCGATCTAGATGATTCTGCATACTTCTGACAGAAGTCTCACCAATATTATCGCAGAAAATGCATATCTCAACTTGAAACCAGACGAAATCCAAGATGTCGCCGGTTCTGCATGTCAAACGTACTGTGGAATGGTGAATACACCAGATAACGTGTTTCTAGCATTAAATAGCTCGAAACGAGCGATCTAGATGATTCTGCATACTTCTTACTGAAGTCTCACCAAGAATATCGCAGAAAATGCATATCTCAGCTGGAAGCACCACGAAAATCAAGATATCGCCGGTTCTGCGTATCAAACGCATTGTGGAATGTTGAAAACACCAGAAAACTTGTTTTTTCGCATTAAATAGCTCGAAACCAGCGATCTAGATGATCCTGCATACTTCTGACTGAAGTCTCACCAATATTATCGCAGAAAATGCATATCTCAGCTTGAAACCCCACGAAAACCAAGATTTCGCCGGTTCTGTATATCAAACGCACTGTGGAGTGGTGAAAACAACCAGATAACGTGTATCTCGCATTAAATAGCTCGAAACGAGCGATCTAAATGATTCTGCATACTTCTGACTGAAGTATCACCAATATTATCGCAGAAAATGCATATCTCAGCTTGAAACCCGATGAAAACCAAGATGTCGCCGGTTCTGCATATCAAACGCACTGTTGAGTGGTGAAAACACCAGAAAACGTGTTTCGCGCATTAAGTAGCTCGAAAAGAGCGTTCTCGATGATTCTGTATACTTCTGACAGAAGACTCGCCAAGATTATCGCAGAAAATGCATATCTCAGCTGGAAACACCACGAAAACCAAGATATCGTCGGTTCTGCATATCAAACGCCCTGTGGAGTGATAAAAACACCAGATAACGTGTTTCTCGCATTAACTAGCTCGAAAAGAGAGTTCTCGATGATTCTGCATACTTCTCATAGATGAAACACCAAGATTATCGCAGAAAATGCATATTTCAGCTGGAAATCCCACGAAAACCAAGTTATCGGCGGATCTACATATCAAACGCACTGTGGAGTGGTCAAAACACCAGATAACGTGTTTCTCGCATTAAATAGCTCGAATAGAGCGATATCGATGATACTGCAAACTTCGTAAGGAAGTCTCACCAATATAATCGCAAAAAATGCATATCTCAGCTAGAAACCTCACGAAAATCAAGATGTCGCCCGTTCTGCATATCAAACGCACTATGGAGTGATGAAAACAACCAGATAACGTGTTTCTCGCATTAAATAGCTCGAAAAGAGCGATATCGATGATTCTGCATACTTCTGACAAAACACTCACCAAGATTATCGCAGAAAATGCATATCTCAGCTGGAAACACCACGAAAATCAAGATATCGCCGGTTCGGCATATCAAACGCACTGTGGAATGTTGAAAACACGAGAAAACTTGTTTTTTCGCGTTAAATAGCTCGAACCCAGCGATCTAGATGATTCTGCATACTTCTGACTGAAGTCTCACCAATATTATCGCAGAAAATGCATATCTCAGCTTGAAACCCCACGAAAACCAAGATATCGCCGGTTCTGCATATCAAACGCACTGTGGGGTGGTGAAAACACCAGATAACGTGTTTCTCGCATTAAATTGCTCGAAAAGTGCGATCTCGATTATTCTGCATACTTCTGGCAGAAGACTCACCAAGCTTATCGCAGAAAATGCATATCTCAGCTGGAAACACCACGAAAATCAAGATATCGCCGGTTCAGCATATCAAACGCACTGTGGAATGTTGAAAACACCAGAAAACTGGTTTTTTCGAATTAAATAGCTCGAAAAGTGCGATCTCGATTATTCTGCATACTTCTGACTGAAATCTCACCAAGATTATCGCAGAAAATGCATATCTCAGCTGGAAACACCACGAAAACCAAGTTATCGGCGGCTCTACATGTCAACTCACTGTGGAGTGGTCAAAACACCAGAAAACTTGTTTTTTTGCATTAAATAGCTCGAAAAGAGAGTTCTCGATGATTCTGCACACTTCTGACTGAAGTCTCACCAATATTATCGCAGAAAATGCATATCTCAGCTTGAAACCCCACGAAAACCAAGATATCGCCGGTTCTGCATATCAAACCCACTGTGGGGTGGTGAAAACACCAGATAACGTGTTTCTCGCATTAAATAGCTCGAAAAGTGCGATCTCGATTATTCTGCATACTTCGGACAGAAGTCTCACCAAGATTATCGCAGAAAATGCATATTTCAGCTGGAAACCCCACGAAAACCAAGTTATCGGCGGCCCTACATATCAAACGTACTGTGGAGTGGTGAAAACACCAGAAAACGTGTTTCTTTCATTAAGTAGCTCGAAAAGAGCGTTCTCGAAGGTTCTGCATACTTCTGACAGAAGTCTCACAAAGATTATCGTAAAAAATGCATATCTCAGCTTGAAACCTCACGAAAATCAAGATCTCGCCGGTTCTGTATATCAAACGCCCTGTGGAGTGGTGAAAACAACCAGATAACGTGTATCTCGCATTAAATAGCTCGAAACGAGCGATCTAAATGATTCTGCATACTTCTGACTGAAGTATCACCAATATTATCGCAGAAAATGCAGATCTCATCTTGAAACCCGACGAAAACCAAGATGTCGCCGGTTTTGCATATCAAACGCACTGTGGAGTGGCCAAAACACCAGAAAACTGTTTTTTTCGCATCTAATAGCTCGAAACGAGCGATCTAGATCATTCTGCATACTTCTGACTGAAGTCTCACCAATATTATCGCAGAAAATGCATATCTCAGCTTGAAACCCTACCGAAACCAAGCTATCTCCGTTTCTGCATGTCAAACGTACTGTGGAGTGGTAAATACACCAGAAAACTTGTTTTTTCGCATTAAACTGTTCGAAACGAGCGATCTAGATGATTCTGCATACTTCTGACAGAAGTCTCACCAATATTATCGCAGAAAATGCATATCTCAACTTGAAACCAGACGAAATCCAAGATGTCGCCGGTTCTGCATAGCAAACGCACTGTGGAGTGGTCAATACACCAGATAACGTGTTTCTCGCACTAAATAGCTCGAAACGAGCGATCTAGATGATTCTGCATACTTCTGACTGAAGTATCACCAATATTATCGCAGAAAATGCATATCTCAGCTTGAAACCCTACCGAAACCAAGTTATCTCCGTTTCTGCATGTCAAACGTACTGTGGAGTGGTGAATACACCAGATAACGTGTTTCTAGCATTAAATAGCTCGAAAAGAGCGATCTAGATGATTCTGCATACTGCTGACAGAAGACACACCAAGATTATCGCAGAAAATGCATATCTCAGCTGGAAACAACACGAAAATCAAGATATCGACGGTTCTGCATATAAACCGCACTGTGGAATATTGAAAAAACCAGAAAACTTGTTTTTTCGCATTAAATAGCTCGAAACGAGCGATCTAGAGGATTCTGCATACTTCTGACTGAAGTCTCACGAATATTATCGCAGAAAATGCATATCTCAGCTTGAAACCTCACGAAAATCAAGACCTCGCCGGTTCTGTATATCAAACGCACTGTAGGGTAGTGAAACACCAGAAAACGTGTTTCTCGCATTAACTAGCTCGAAAAGAGCGTTCTCGATGATTCTGCATACTTCTCATAGATGAAACACCAAGATTATCGCAGAAAATGCATATCTCAGCTGGAAACCCCACGAAAACCAAGATATCGCCGGTTCTGCATATCAGACGCACCGTGGAGTGGCGAAAACACCAGAAAACGTGTTTCTCGCATTAACTAGCTCGTAAAGAGCGATATCGATGATACTGCATACTTCGGACAGAAGTCTCACCAATATAATCGCAGAAAATGCATATCTCAGCTTGAAACCTCACGCAACTCAAGATGTCGCCGGTTCTGCATATCAAACGCACTGTGGTGTGGTGAAAACAACCAGATAACGTGTTTCTCGCATTAAATAGCTCGAAACGAGCGATCTAGATGATTCTGCATACTTCTGACTAAAGCCTGACCAAGATTATCGCAGAAAATGCATATCTCAGCTTGAAACACCACCGAAACCAAGATATCACCGTTTCTGCATGTCAAACGTACTGTGGAGTGGTAAATACACCAGAAAACTTGTTTTTTCGCATTAAATTGTTCGAAACGAGAGATCTAGATGATTCTGCATACTTCTGACAGAAGTCTCACCAATATTATCGCAGAAAATGCATATCTCAACTTGAAACCAGACGAAATCCAAGATGTCGCCGGTTCTGCATAGCAAACGCACTGTGGAGTTGTCAATACACCAGATAACGTATTTCTCCCACTAAATAGCTCGAAACGAGCGATCTAGATGATTCTGCATACTTCTGACAGTACACTCACCAAGATTATCGCAGAAAATGCATATCTCAGCTGGAAACACCACGAAAATCAAGATATCGCCGGTTCGGCATATCAAACGCACTGTGGAATGTTGAAAACACGAGAAAACTTGTTTTTTCGCGTTAAATAGCTCGAAACGAGCGATCTAGATGATTCTGCATACTTCTGACTGAAGTCTCACCAATATTATCGCAGAAAATGCATATCTCAGCTAGAAACCTCACGAAAATCAAGATGTCGCCCGTTCTGCATATCAAACGCACTATGGAGTGATGAAAACAACCAGATAACGTGTTTCTCGCATTAAATAGCTCGAAACGAGCGATCTAGATGATTCTGCATACTTCTGACTGAAGTCTCACCAAGAATATCGCAGAAAATGCATATCTCAGCTGGAAGCACCACGAAAACCAGGATATCGTCGGTTCTGCACATCATACGCACTGTGGAGTGGTGAAAACACCAGATAACGTGTTTCTCGCATTATGTAGCTCGAAACGAGCGATCTCGATGATTAAGCATACTTCGGACAGAAGTCTCACCAAGATTATCGCAGAAAATGCATATCTCAGCTTGAAACCCCACGAAAACCAAGATTTCGCTGGTTCTGCATATCAAACGCACTGTGGAGTGGTGAAAACACCAGATAACGTGTTTCTCGCATCAAATAGTTCGAAAAGATCGATCTCGATGCTTCTGCATACTACGGACAGAGGTCTCACTAAGATTATCGCAGAAAATGCATATCTCAGCTTGAAACCCCACGAAAACCAAGATATCTCCGGTTCTGCACATCCAACGAACTGTGGTGTGGTGAAAACCCCAGAAAACGTGTTTCTCGCTTTAAATAGCTCGAAAAGAGCGCTCTTGATGTTTCTGCATACTTCTGACAGAAGTCTCACCAATATTATCGTAGAAAATGCGTATCTCAGCTTGAATCCCCACGAAAACCAGGATATCGCTGGTTCTGCACATCAAACGCACTGTGGAGTGGTGAAAACAACCAGATAACGAGTTTCTTGCATTAAATAGCTCGAAACGAGCGATCTAGATGATTCTGCATGCTGCGGACAGAAGTCCTCCAAATATTATCGCAGAAAATGCATATCTCAGCTTGAAACCCGACGAAAACCAAAATATCTCCGGTTCTGCATATCCAACGCACTGTGGAGTGGTGAAAACACCAGATAACGTGTTTCTCGCATTAAATAGCTCGAAAAGAGCGATCTAGATGATTCAGCATACTTCGGACAGAAGTCTCACCAAGATTATCGCAGAAAATGCATAACTCAGCTTGAATCCCCACGAAAACCAAGATATCGCAGGTACTGCATATCAAACGCTCTGTGGAGTGGTGAAAACCCCAGAAAACGAGTTTCTCGCATTAAATAGCTCGAAAAGAGTGCTCTCAATGTTTCTGCATACTTCGGACAGATGTCTCACAAAGCTTATCGTAGAAAATGCATATCTCAGTTTGAAACCCCACGAAAACCAAGATATCGCTGGTACTGCATATCAAACGCACTGTGGAGTGGTGAAAACACTGGATATGGTTTTTCTCGCATTAACCAGCTCGAAAAGAGCGATCTCGATGATTCAGCATACTTCGGACAGAAGTCTCACCATTATTATCGCACAAAATGCATATCTCAGCTTGATACCCGACCGAAACCAAGATATCTCTGTTTCTGCATGTCAAACGTACTGTGGAGTGGTGAATACACCAGAAAACGTGTTTCTGGCATTAAATAGCTCGAAAAGAGCGATCTAGATGATTCTGCATACTTCTGACTGAAGTATCACCAATATTATCGCAGAAAATGCATATCTCAGCTGGAAACACCACGAAAATCAAGATACCGCGGCTTCTGCATATCAAACGCACTGTGGAATGTTGTAAGCACAAGAAAACTGGGTTTTTCGCATTGAATATTTCGAAAAGATCGATGTAGATGGTTCTGCATACTTCTGACAGAAGTCTCACCAAGATTATCGTAGAAAATGCATATCTCAGCTTGAAACCCGACGAAATCCAAGATGTCGCCGGTTCTGCATATCCAACGAACTGTGGAGTGGTGAAAACCCCAGAAAACGAGTTTCTCGCATTAAATCGCTCGAAAAGAGCGATATCGATGATTCTGCATACTTCGGACAGAAGTCTCACCAAGTTTATCGCAGAAAATGCATATCTCAGCTTGAAACCTCACGATAAACAAGATCTCGCCGGTTCTGTATATCAAACGCACTGTGAAGTGGTGAAAACAACCGGATAACGTGTATCTCGCATTAAATAGCTCGAAACGAGCGATCTAGATGATTCTGCATACTTCTAACTGAAGTCTCACCAATTTTATCGCAGAAAATGCATATCTCAGCTTGAAACCTCACGAAAAACAAGATCTCGCCAGTTCTGCATATCAAACGCACTGTGGAGTGGTGAAAACAACCAGATAACTTGTTTCTCGCATTAAATAGCTCGAATAGAGCGATCTCGAAGATTCTGCATACTTCTGACAGAAGACTCACCAAGATTATCGCAGAAAATGTATATCTCAGCTGGAAACCCCACGAAAACCATGATATCGCCGGTTCTGCATATCAGACGCAATGTGGAGTGGTGAAAACACCAGAAAACTTGTTTTCTCGCATTAAGTAGCTCGAAACGAGCGATCTAGTTGATTCTGCACACTTCTGACAGAAGTCTCACCAGGATTATCGTAGAAAATGCGTATCTCAGCTTGAAACCCGACGAAATCCATGATGTCGCCAGTTCTGCATATCAAACGCACTGTGGAGTGGTGAAAACACCAGATAACGTGTTTCTCGCATTAAATAGCTCGAAAAGAGCGATCTAGATGATTCAGCATACTTCGGACAGAAGTCTCACCAAGATTATCGCAGAAAATGCATAACTCAGCTTGAATCCCCACGAAAACCAAGATATCGCAGGTACTGCATATCAAACGCTCTGTGGAGTGGTGAGAACCCCAGAAAACGAGTTTCTCGCATTAAATAGCTCGAAAAGAGCGCTCTCGATGTTTCTGCATACTTCGGACAGATGTCTCACAAAGCTTATCGTAGAAAATGCATATCTCAGCTTGAAACCCCACGAAAACCAAGATATCGCTGGTACTGCATATCAAACGCACTGTGGAGTGGTGAAAACACTGGATATGGTTTTTCTCGCATTAACCAGCTCGAAAAGAGCGATCTCGATGGTTCAGCATACTTCGGACAGAAGTCTCACCATTATTATCGCACAAAATGCATATCTCAGCTTGATACCCGACCGAAACCAAGATATCTCCGTTTCTGCATGTCAAACGTACTGTGGAGTGGTGAATACACCAGAAAACGTGTTTCTGGCATTAAATAGGTCGAAACGAGCGATCAAAATGATTCTGCATACTTCTGACTGAAGTATCACCAATATTATCGCAGAAAATGCATATCTCAGCTGGAAACACCACGAAAATCAAGATACCGCGGCTTCTGCATATCAAACGCACTGTGGAATGTTGTAAGCACAAGAAAACTGGGTTTTTCGCATTGAATATTTCGAAAAGAGCGATGTAGATGGTTCTGTATACTTCTGACAGAAGTCTCACCAAGATTATCGTAGAAAATGCATATCTCAGCTTGAAACCCGACGAAATCCAAGATGTCGCCGGTTCTGAATATCAAACGCACTGTGGAGTGGTGAAAACACCGGATAACGTGTTTCTCGCATTAAATAGCTCGAAAAGAGGGATCTCGATAATTCTGCATACTTCTGAATGAAGTCTCACAAATATTATAGCAGAAAATGCATATCTCAGCTTGAAACCCGACGAAAACCAAAATATCTCCGGTTCTGCATATCCAACGCACTGTGGAGTGGTGAAAACACCAGATAACGTGTTTCTCGCATTAAATAGCTCGAAAAGAGCGATCTAGATGATTCAGCATACTTCGGACAGTAGTCTCACCAAGATTATCGCAGAAAATGCATAACTCAGCTTGAATCCCCACGAAAACCAAGATATCGCAGGTACTGCATATCAAACGCTCTGTGGAGTGGTGAAAACCCCAGAAAACGAGTTTCTCGCATTAAATAGCTCGAAAAGAGCGATCCAGATGATTCTGCATACTGCTGACAGAAGACTCACCAAGATTATCGCAGAAAATGCATATCTCAGCTGGAAAACCCACGAAAACCAAGATATCGCCGGTTCTGCATATCAGGCGCATTTTGGAGTGGTGAAAACACCAGAAAACGTGTTTCTCGCATTAACTAGCTCGACAAGAGCGTTCTCGATGATTCTGCATACTTCTGACAGAAGAATCACTAAGATTATCGCAGAAAATGCATGTCTCAGCTTGATACCCGACGAAAACCAGGATATCGCTGGTTCTGCATATCAAACGCACTGTGGAGTGCTGAAAACACCAGAAAACGAGTTTCTCGCATTAAATCGCTCGAAAAGAGCGATATCGATGATTCTGCATACTTCGGACAGAAGTCTCACCAAGTTTATCGCAGAAAATGCATATCTCAGCTTGAAACCTCACGAAAAACAAGATCTCGCCAGTTCTGTATATCAAACGCACTGTGAAGTGGTGAAAACAACCGGATAACGTGTATCTCGCATTAAATAGCTCGAAACGAGCGATCTAGATGATTCTGCATACTTCTGACTGAAGTCTCACCAATATTATCGCAGAAAATGCATACCTCAGGATGAAAACCGACGAAAACCAAGATTTCGCCATTTCTGCATATCAAACGCACTGTGGAGTGTTCAAAACACAAGATAACGTGTTTCTCGCATTAAATAGCTCGAAAAGAGCGATCTGGATGGTTCTGCATACTTCTGACTGAAGTCTCACCAATATTATCGCAGAAAATGCATATCTCAGCTAGAAACATCACGAAAATCAAGATGTCGCCGGTTCTGCATATCAAACGCACTGTGGAGTGGTGAAAACAACCAGATAACTTGTTTCTCGCATTAAATAGCTCGAATAGAGCGATCTCGAAGATTCTGCATACTTCTGACAGAAGACTCACCAAGATTATCGCAGAAAATGTATATCTCAGCTGGAAACCCCACGAAAACCATGATATCGCCGGTTCTGCATATCAGACGCAATGTGGAGTGGTGAAAACACCAGAAAACTTGTTTTCTTGCATTAAGTAGCTCGAAACGAGCGATCTAGTTGATTCTGCACACTTCTGACAGAAGTCTCACCAGCATTATCGTAGAAAATGCGTATCTCAGCTTGAAACCCGACGAAATCCATGATGTCGCCAGTTCTGCATATCAAACGCACTGTGGAGTGGTGAAAACACCAGATAACGTGTTTCTCGCATTAAATAGCTCGAAAAGAGCGATCTAGATGATTCAGCATACTTCGGACAGAAGTCTCACCAAGATTATCGCAGAAAATGCATAACTCAGCTTGAATCCCCACGAAAACCAAGATATCGCAGGTACTGCATATCAAACGCTCTGTGGAGTGGTGAAAACCCCAGAAAACGAGTTTCTCGCATTAAATAGCTCGAAAAGAGCGCTCTCGATGATTCGGCATACTTCGGACAGAAGTCTCACCATTATTATCGCACAAAATGCATATCTCAGCTTGATACCCGACCGAAACCAAGATATCTCCGTTTCTGCATGTCAAACGTACTGTGGAGTGGTGAATACACCAGAAAACGTGTTTCTGGCATTAAATAGCTCGAAAAGAGCGATCTAGATGATTCTGCATACTGCTGACAGAAGACTCACAAAGATTATCGCAGAAAATGCATATCTCAGCTGGAAACCCGACGAAAACCAAGATGTCTCCGGTTCTGCATATCAAACGCACTGTGGAGTGCTGAAAACACCAGAAAACGTGTTTCTCGCATTAAATAGCTCGAAACGAGCGATCTAGATGATTCTGCATACTTCTGACTGAAGTCTCACCAAGAATATCGCAGAAAATGCATATCTCAGCTGGAAGCACCACGAAAACCAGGATATCGTCGGTTCTGCACATCATACGCACTGTGGAGTGGTGAAAACACCAGATAACGTGTTTCTCGCATTATGTAGCTCGAAACGAGCGATCTCGATGATTAAGCATACTTCGGACAGAAGTCTCACCAAGATTATCGCAGAAAATGCATTTCTCAGCTTGAAACCCCACGAAAACCAAGATATCTCCGGTTCTGCACATCCAACGAACTGTGGTGTGGTGAAAACCCCAGAAAACGTATTTCTCGCTTTAAATAGCTCGAAAAGAGCGCTCTTGATGTTTCTGCATACTTCTGACAGAAGTCTCACCAATATTATCGTAGAAAATGCATATCTCAGCTTGAATCCCCACGAAAACCAGGATATCGCTGGTTCTGCACATCAAACGCACTGTGGAGTGTTCAAAACACAAGATAACGTGTTTCTCGCATTAAATAGCTCGAAAAGAGCGATCTGGATGGTTCTGCATACTTCTGACTGAAGTCTCACCAATATTATCGCAGAAAATGCATATCTCAGCTAGAAACATCACGAAAATCAAGATGTCGCCGGTTCTGCATATCAAACGCACTGTGGAGTGGTGAAAACACCAGATAACGTGTTTCTCGCATTAAATAGCTCGAAAAGAGCGATCTAGATGATTCAGCATACTTCGGACAGA
Source organism: Anthophora plumipes (assembly GCA_951804975.1). Taxonomy (NCBI): domain Eukaryota; kingdom Metazoa; phylum Arthropoda; class Insecta; order Hymenoptera; family Apidae; genus Anthophora; species Anthophora plumipes. The sequence continues at coordinate 469,802 of CATORF010001004.1, forward strand.
AGTCTCACCAAGATTATCGCAGAAAATGCATAACTCAGCTTGAATCCCGACGAAAACCAAGATATCGCAGGTACTGCATATCAAACGCTCTGTGGAGTGGTGAAAACCCCAGAAAACGAGTTTCTCGCATTAAATAGCTCGAAAAGAGCGCTCTCGATGTTTCTGCATACTTCGGACAGATGTCTCACAAAGCTTATCGTAGAAAATGCATATCTCAGTTTGAAACCCCACGAAAACCAAGATATCGCTGGTACTGCATATCAAACGCACTGTGGAGTGGTGAAAACACTGGATATGGTTTTTCTCGCATTAACCAGCTCGAAAAGAGCGATCTCGGTGATTCAGCATACTTCGGACAGAAGTCTCACCATTATTATCGCACAAAATGCATATCTCAGCTTGATACCCGACCGAAACCAAGATATCTCTGTTTCTGCATGTCAAACGTACTGTGGAGTGGTGAATACACCAGAAAACGTGTTTCTGGCATTAAATAGCTCGAAAAGAGCGATCTAGATGATTCTGCATACTGCTGACAGAAGACTCACAAAGATTATCGCAGAAAATGCATATCTCAGCTTGAAACCCCTACGAAAACCAAGATATCATTGGTTCTGCATATAAAACGCACTGTGGAGTGCTAAAAACACCAGATAAAGTATTTCTCGCATTAAATAGCTCGAATAGAGCGATCTAGATGATTCTGCATACTTCTAACTGAAGTTTCACCACTTTTATCGCAGAAGATGCATATCTCAGCTTGAAACCCCACGAAAACCAAGATATCTCCGGGTCTGCATATCCAACGAACTGTGGAGTGGTGAAAACCCCAGAAAACGAGTTTCTCGCATTAAATCGCTCGAAAAGAGCGATATCGATGATTCTGCATACTTCGGACAGAAGTCTCACCAAGTTTATCGCAGAAAATGCATATCTCAGCTTGAAACCTCACGAAAAACAAGATCTCGCCGGTTCTGTATATCAAACGCACTGTGAAGTGGTGAAAACAACCGGATAACGTGTATCTCGCATTAAATAGCTCGAAACGAGCGATCTAGATGATTCTGCATACTTCTAACTGAAGTCTCACCAATTTTATCGCAGAAAATGCATATCTCAGCTTGAAACCTCACGAAAAACAAGATCTCGCCAGTTCTGTATATCAAACGCACTGTGAAGTGGTGAAAACAACCGGATAACGTGTATCTCGCATTAAATAGCTCGAAACGAGCGATCTAGATGATTCTGCATACTTCTGACTGAAGTCTCACCAATATTATCGCAGAAAATGCATACCTCAGGATGAAAACCGACGAAAACCAAGATTTCGCCATTTCTGCATATCAAACGCACTGTGGAGTGTTCAAAACACAAGATAACGTGTTTCTCGCATTAAATAGCTCGAAAAGAGCGATCTGGATGGTTCTGCATACTTCTGACTGAAGTCTCACCAATATTATCGCAGAAAATGCATATCTCAGCTGGAAACCCCACGAAAACCATGATATCGCCGGTTCTGCATATCAGACGCAATGTGGAGTGGTGAAAACACCAGAAAACTTGTTTTTTCGCATTAAGTAGCTCGAAACGAGCGATCTAGTTGATTCTGCACACTTCTGACAGAAGTCTCACCAGGATTATCGTAGAAAATGCGTATCTCAGCTTGAAACCCGACGAAATCCATGATGTCGCCAGTTCTGCATATCAAACGCACTGTGGAGTGGTGAAAACACCAGATAACGTGTTTCTCGCATTAAATAGCTCGAAAAGAGCGATCTCGATGATTCTGCATACTTCTAACAGAACACTCTCCAAGATTTTCGCAGAAAATGCATATCTCAGCTGGAAACACCACGAAAATCAAGATACCGCGGGTTCTGCATATCAAACGCACTGTGGAATGTTGTAAACACCAGAAAACTGGGTTTTTCGCATTGAATATTTCGAAAAGAGCGATGTAGATGGTTCTGCATACTTCTGACAGAAGTCTCACCAAGATTATCGTAGAAAATGCATATCTCAGCTTGAAACCCGACGAAATCCAAGATGTCGCCGGTTCTGAATATCAAACGCACTGTGGAGTGGTGAAAACACCGGATAACGTGTTTCTCGCATTAAATAGCTCGAAAAGAGGGATCTCGATAATTCTGCATACTTCTGTCTGAAGTCTCACAAATATTATAGCAGAAAATGCATATCTCAGCTTGAAACCCGACGAAAACCAAAATATCGCAGGTACTGCATATCAAACGCTCTGTGGAGTGGTGAAAACCCCAGAAAACGAGTTTCTCGCATTAAATAGCTCGAAAAGAGCGCTCTCGATGTTTCTGCATACTTCGGACAGATGTCTCACAAAGCTTATCGTAGAAAATGCATATCTCAGCTTGAAACCCCACGAAAACCAAGATATCGCTGGTACTGCATATCAAACGCACTGTGGAGTGGTGAAAACACTGGATATGGTTTTTCTCGCATTAACCAGCTCGAAAAGTGCGATCTCGATGATTCAGCATACTTCGGACAGAAGTCTCACCATTATTATCGCACAAAATGCATATCTCAGCTTGATACCCGACCGAAACCAAGATATCTCCGTTTCTGCATGTCAAACGTACTGTGGAGTGGTGAATACACCAGAAAACGTGTTTCTGGCATTAAATAGGTCGAAACGAGCGATCTAAATGATTCTGCATACTTCTGACTGAAGTATCACCAATATTATCGCAGAAAATGCATATCTCAGCTAGAAACATCACGAAAATCAAGATGTCGCCGGTTCTGCATATCAAACGCACTGTGGAGTGGTGAAAACAACCAGATAACTTGTTTCTCGCATTAAATAGCTCGAATAGAGCGATCTCGAAGATTCTGCATACTTCTGACAGAAGACTCACCAAGATTATCGCAGAAAATGTATATCTCAGCTGGAAACCCCACGAAAACCATGATATCGCCGGTTCTGCATATCAGACGCAATGTGGAGTGGTGAAAACACCAGAAAACTTGTTTTTTCGCATTAAGTAGCTCGAAACGAGCGATCTAGTTGATTCTGCACACTTCTGACAGAAGTCTCACCAGGATTATCGTAGAAAATGCGTATCTCAGCTTGAAACCCGACGAAATCCATGATGTCGCCAGTTCTGCATATCAAACGCACTGTGGAGTGGTGAAAACACCAGATAACGTGTTTCTCGCATTAAATAGCTCGAAAAGAGCGATCTCGATGATTCTGCATACTTCTAACAGAACACTCTCCAAGATTTTCGCAGAAAATGCATATCTCAGCTGGAAAAACCACGAAAATCAAGATACCGCGGGTTCTGCATATCAAAAGCACTGTGGAATGTTGTAAACACCAGAAAACTGGGTTTTTCGCATTGAATATTTCGAAAAGAGCGATGTAGATGGTTCTGCATACTTCTGACAGAAGTCTCACCAAGATTATCGTAGAAAATGCATATCTCAGCTTGAAACCCGACGAAATCCAAGATGTCGCCGTTTCTGAATATCAAACGCACTGTGGAGTGGTGAAAACACCGGATAACGTGTTTCTCGCATTAAATAGCTCGAAAAGAGGGATCTCGATAATTCTGCATACTTCTGTCTGAAGTCTCACAAATATTATAGCAGAAAATGCATATCTCAGCTTGAAACCCGACGAAAACCAAAATATCGCAGGTACTGCATATCAAACGCTCTGTGGAGTGGTGAAAACCCCAGAAAACGAGTTTCTCGCATTAAATAGCTCGAAAAGAGCGCTCTCGATGTTTCTGCATACTTCGGACAGATGTCTCACAAAGCTTATCGTCGAAAATGCATATCTCAGCTTGAAACCCCACGAAAACCAAGATATCGCTGGTACTGCATATCAAACGCACTGTGGAGTGGTGAAAACACTGGATATGGTTTTTCTCGCATTAACCAGCTCGAAAAGAGCGATCTCGATGATTCAGCATACTTCGGACAGAAGTCTCACCATTATTATCGCACAAAATGCATATCTCAGCTTGATACCCGACCGAAACCAAGATATCTCCGTTTCTGCATGTCAAACGTACTGTGGAGTGGTGAATACACCAGAAAACGTGTTTCTGGCATTAAATAGGTCGAAACGAGCGATCTAAATGATTCTGCATACTTCTGACTGAAGTATCACCAATATTATCGCAGAAAATGCATATCTCAGCTGGAAACACCACGAAAATCAAGATACCGCGGGTTCTGCATATCAAACGCACTGTGGAATGTTGTAAGCACAAGAAAACTGGGTTTTTCGCATTGAATATTTCGAAAACAGCGATGTAGATGGTTCTGCATACTTCTGACAGAAGTCTCACCAAGATTATCGTAGAAAATGCATATCTCAGCTTGAAACCCGACGAAATCCAAGATGTCGCCGGTTCTGAATATCAAACGCACTGTGGAGTGGTGAAAACACCGGATAACGTGTTTCTCGCATTAAATAGCTCGAAAAGAGGGATCTCGATAATTCTGCATACTTCTGAATGAAGTCTCACAAATATTATAGCAGAAAATGCATATCTCAGCTTGAAACCCGACGAAAACCAAAATATCTCCGGTTCTGCATATCCAACGCACTGTGGAGTGGTGAAAACACCAGATAACGTGTTTCTCGCATTAAATAGCTCGAAAAGAGCGATCTAGATGATTCAGCATACTTCGGACAGAAGTCTCACCAAGATTATCGCAGAAAATGCATAACTCAGCTTGAATCCCCACGAAAACCAAGATATCGCAGGTACTGCATATCAAACGCTCTGTGGAGTGGTGAAAACCCCAGAAAACGAGTTTCTCGCATTAAATAGCTCGAAAAGAGCGCTCTCGATGTTTCTGCATACTTCGGACAGATGTCTCACAAAGCTTATCGTAGAAAATGCATATCTCAGCTTGAAACCCCACGAAAACCAAGATTTCGCTGGTACTGCATATCAAACGCACTGTGGAGTGGTGAAAACACTGGATATGGCTTTTCTCGCATTAACCAGCTCGAAAAGAGCGATCTCGATGATTCAGCATACTTCGGACAGAAGTCTCACCATTATTATCGCACAAAATGCATATCTCAGCTTGATACCCGACCGAAACCAAGATATCTCCGTTTCTGCATGTCAAACGTACTGTGGAGTGGTGAATACACCAGAAAACGTGTTTCTGGCATTAAATAGCTCGAAAAGAGCGATCTAGATGATTCTGCATACTGCTGACAGAAGACTCACAAAGATTATCGCAGAAAATGCATACCTCAGCTGGAAACCCGACGAAAACCAAGATGTCTCCGGTTCTGCATATCAAACGCACTGTGAGGTGGTGAAAACACCAGAAAACGTCTTTCTCGCATTAAATAGCTCGAAAAGAGCGATCTAGATGATTCTGCATACTTCTGACAGAAGACTCACCAAAATTTTCGCAGAAAATGCATATCTCAGCTGGAAACCCCACGAAACCCAAGATATCGCCGGTTCTGCATATCAGGCGCAATGTGGAGTGGTGAAAACACCAGAAAACGTGTTACTCGCATTAAATAGCTCGAATAGAGCGATCTCGATGATTCTGCATACTTCTGACAGAAGACTCACCAAGTTTATCGCAGAAAATGCATATCACAGCTGCAAACCCCACGAAAACCAAGTTATCGGCGGCTCTACATATCAAACGCACTGTGGAGTGGTCAAAACACCAGAAAACTTGTTTTTTCGCATTAAATAGCTCGAAACGAGCGATCTAGATGATTCTGCATACTTCTAACTGAAGTCTCACCAATATTATCGCAGAAAATGCATATCACAGCTTGAACCCCGACCGAAACCAAGATATCTCCGTTTCTGCATGTCAAACGTTCTGTGGAGTGTTGAATACACCAGAAAACGTGTTTCTGGAATTAAATAGCTCGAAAAGAGCGATATAGATGATTCTGCATACTGCTGACAGAAGACTCACCAAGATTATCGCAGAAAATGCATATCTCAGCTGGAAAACCCACGAAAACCAAGATGTCTCCGGTTCTGCATATCAAACGCACTGTGGAGTGCTGAAAACACCAGAAAACGTGTTTCTCGCATTAAATAGCTCGAAACGAGCGATCTAGATGATTCTGCATACTTCTGACTGAAGTCTCACCAAGAATATCGCAGAAAATGCATATCTCAGCTGGAAGCACCACGAAAACCAGGATATCGTCGGTTCTGCACATCATACGCACTGTGGAGTGGTGAAAACACCAGATAACGTGTTTCTCGCATTATGTAGCTCGAAACGAGCGATCTCGATGATTAAGCATACTTCGGACAGAAGTCTCACCAAGATTATCGCAGAAAATGCATTTCTCAGCTTGAAACCCCACGAAAACCAAGATATCTCCGGTTCTGCACATCCAACGAACTGTGGTGTGGTGAAAACCCCAGAAAACGTATTTCTCGCTTTAAATAGCTCGAAAAGAGCGCTCTTGATGTTTCTGCATACTTCTGACAGAAGTCTCACCAATATTATCGTAGAAAATGCATATCTCAGCTTGAATCCCCACGAAAACCAGGATATCGCTGGTTCTGCACATCAAACGCACTGTGGAGTGTTCAAAACACAAGATAACGTGTTTCTCGCATTAAATAGCTCGAAAAGAGCGATCTGGATGGTTCTGCATACTTCTGACTGAAGTCTCACCAATATTATCGCAGAAAATGCATATCTCAGCTAGAAACATCACGAAAATCAAGATGTCGCCGGTTCTGCATATCAAACGCACTGTGGAGTGGTGAAAACACCAGATAACGTGTTTCTCGCATTAAATAGCTCGAAAAGAGCGATCTAGATGATTCAGCATACTTCGGACAGAAGTCTCACCAAGATTATCGCAGAAAATGCATAACTCAGCTTGAATCCCGACGAAAACCAAGATATCGCAGGTACTGCATATCAAACGCTCTGTGGAGTGGTGAAAACCCCAGAAAACGAGTTTCTCGCATTAAATAGCTCGAAAAGAGCGCTCTCGATGTTTCTGCATACTTCGGACAGATGTCTCACAAAGCTTATCGTAGAAAATGCATATCTCAGCTTGAAACCCCACGAAAACCAAGATATCGCTGGTACTGCATATCAAACGCACTGTGGAGTGGTGAAAACACTGGATATGGTTTTTCTCGCATTAACCAGCTCGAAAAGAGCGATCTCGATGATTCAGCATACTTCGGACAGAAGTCTCACCATTATTATCGCACAAAATGCATATCTCAGCTTGATACCCGACCGAAACCAAGATATCTCCGTTTCTGCATGTCAAACGTACTGTGGAGTGGTGAATACACCAGAAAACGTGTTTCTGGCATTAAATAGGTCGAAACGAGCGATCTAAATGATTCTGCATACTTCTGACTGAAGTATCACCAATATTATCGCAGAAAATGCATATCTCAGCTAGAAACATCACGAAAATCAAGATGTCGCCGGTTCTGCATATCAAACGCACTGTGGAGTGGTGAAAACAACCAGATAACTTGTTTCTCGCATTAAATAGCTCGAATAGAGCGATCTCGAAGATTCTGCATACTTCTGACAGAAGACTCACCAAGATTATCGCAGAAAATGTATATCTCAGCTGGAAACCCCACGAAAACCATGATATCGCCGGTTCTGCATATCAGACGCAATGTGGAGTGGTGAAAACACGAGAAAACTTGTTTTTTCGCATTAAGTAGCTCGAAACGAGCGATCTAGTTGATTCTGCACACTTCTGACAGAAGTCTCACCTGGATTATCGTAGAAAATGCGTATCTCAGCTTGAAACCCGACGAAATCCATGATGTCGCCAGTTCTGCATATCAAACGCACTGTGGAGTGGTGAAAACACCAGATAACGTGTTTCTCGCATTAAATAGCTCGAAAAGAGCGATCTCGATGATTCTGCATACTTCTAACAGAACACTCTCCAAGATTTTCGCAGAAAATGCACATCTCAGCTGGAAACACCACGAAAATCAAGATACCGCGGGTTCTGCATATCAAACGCACTGTGGAATGTTGTAAACACCAGAAAACTGGGTTTTTCGCATTGAATATTTCGAAAAGAGCGATGTAGATGGTTCTGCATACTTCTGACAGAAGTCTCACCAAGATTATCGTAGAAAATGCATATCTCAGCTTGAAACCCGACGAAATCCAAGATGTCGCCGGTTCTGAATATCAAACGCACTGTGGAGTGGTGAAAACACCGGATAACGTGTTTCTCGCATTAAATAGCTCGAAAAGAGGGATCTCGATAATTCTGCATACTTCTGTCTGAAGTCTCACAAATATTATAGCAGAAAATGCATATCTCAGCTTGAAACCCGACGAAAACCAAAATATCGCAGGTACTGCATATCAAACGCTCTGTGGAGTGGTGAAAACCCCAGAAAACGAGTTTCTCGCATTAAATAGCTCGAAAAGAGCGCTCTCGATGTTTCTGCATACTTCGGACAGATGTCTCACAAAGCTTATCGTAGAAAATGCATATCTCAGCTTGAAACCTCACGAAAACCAAGATATCGCTGGTACTGCATATCAAACGCACTGTGGAGTGGTGAAAACACTGGATATGGTTTTTCTCGCATTAACCAGCTCGAAAAGAGCGATCTCGATGATTCAGCATACTTCGGACAGAAGTCTCACCATTATTATCGCACAAAATGCATATCTCAGCTTGATACCCGACCGAAACCAAGATATCTCCGTTTCTGCATGTCAAACGTACTGTGGAGTGGTGAATACACCAGAAAACGTGTTTCTGGCATTAAATAGGTCGAAACGAGCGATCTAAATGATTCTGCATACTTCTGACTGAAGTATCACCAATATTATCGCAGAAAATGCATATCTCAGCTAGAAACATCACGAAAATCAAGATGTCGCCGGTTCTGCATATCAAACGCACTGTGGAGTGGTGAAAACAACCAGATAACTTGTTTCTCGCATTAAATAGCTCGAATAGAGCGATCTCGAAGATTCTGCATACTTCTGACAGAAGACTCACCAAGATTATCGCAGAAAATGTATATCTCAGCTGGAAACCCCACGAAAACCATGATATCGCCGGTTCTGCATATCAGACGCAATGTGGAGTGGTGAAAACACCAGAAAACTTGTTTTTTCGCATTAAGTAGCTCGAAACGAGCGATCTAGTTGATTCTGCACACTTCTGACAGAAGTCTCAACAGGATTATCGTAGAAAATGCGTATCTCAGCTTGAAACCCGACGAAATCCATGATGTCGCCAGTTCTGCATATCAAACGCACTGTGGAGTGGTGAAAACACCAGATAACGTGTTTCTCGCATTAAATAGCTCGAAAAGAGCGATCTCGATGATTCTGCATACTTCTAACAGAACACTCTCCAAGATTTTCGCAGAAAATGCATATCTCAGCTGGAAAAACCACGAAAATCAAGATACCGCGGGTTCTGCATATCAAACGCACTGTGGAATGTTGTAAACACCAGAAAACTGGGTTTTTCGCATTGAATATTTCGAAAAGAGCGATGTAGATGGTTCTGCATACTTCTGACAGAAGTCTCACCAAGATTATCGTAGAAAATGCATATCTCAGCTTGAAACCCGACGAAATCCAAGATGTCGCCGTTTCTGAATATCAAACGCACTGTGGAGTGGTGAAAACACCGGATAACGTGTTTCTCGCATTAAATAGCTCGAAAAGAGGGATCTCGATAATTCTGCATACTTCTGTCTGAAGTCTCACAAATATTATAGCAGAAAATGCATATCTCAGCTTGAAACCCGACGAAAACCAAAATATCGCAGGTACTGCATATCAAACGCTCTGTGGAGTGGTGAAAACACCAGATAACGTGTTTCTCGCATTAAATAGCTCGAAAAGAGCGATCTAGATGATTCAGCATACTTCGGACAGAAGTCTCACCAAGATTATCGCAGAAAATGCATAACTCAGCTTGAATCCCCACGAAAACCAAGATATCGCAGGTACTGCATATCAAACGCTCTGTGGAGTGGTGAAAACCCCAGAAAACGAGTTTCTCGCATTAAATAGCTCGAAAAGAGCGCTCTCGATGTTTCTGCATACTTCGGACAGATGTCTCACAAAGCTTATCGTAGAAAATGCATATCTCAGCTTGAAACCCCACGAAAACCAAGATTTCGCTGGTACTGCATATCAAACGCACTGTGGAGTGGTGAAAACACTGGATATGGCTTTTCTCGCATTAACCAGCTCGAAAAGAGCGATCTCGATGATTCAGCATACTTCGGACAGAAGTCTCACCATTATTATCGCACAAAATGCATATCTCAGCTTGATACCCGACCGAAACCAAGATATCTCCGTTTCTGCATGTCAAACGTACTGTGGAGTGGTGAATACACCAGAAAACGTGTTTCTGGCATTAAATAGGTCGAAACGAGCGATCTAAATGATTCTGCATACTTCTGACTGAAGTATCACCAATATTATCGCAGAAAATGCATATCTCAGCTGGAAACACCACGAAAATCAAGATACCGCGGGTTCTGCATATCAAACGCACTGTGGAATGTTGTAAGCACAAGAAAACTGGGTTTTTCGCATTGAATATTTCGAAAACAGCGATGTAGATGGTTCTGCATACTTCTGACAGAAGTCTCACCAAGATTATCGTAGAAAATGCATATCTCAGCTTGAAACCCGACGAAATCCAAGATGTCGCCGGTTCTGAATATCAAACGCACTGTGGAGTGGTGAAAACACCGGATAACGTGTTTCTCGCATTAAATAGCTCGAAAAGAGGGATCTCGATAATTCTGCATACTTCTGAATGAAGTCTCACAAATATTATAGCAGAAAATGCATATCTCAGCTTGAAACCCGACGAAAACCAAAATATCTCCGGTTCTGCATATCCAACGCACTGTGGAGTGGTGAAAACACCAGATAACGTGTTTCTCGCATTAAATAGCTCGAAAAGAGCGATCTAGATGATTCAGCATACTTCGGACAGAAGTCTCACCAAGATTATCGCAGAAAATGCATAACTCAGCTTGAATCCCCACGAAAACCAAGATATCGCAGGTACTGCATATCAAACGCTCTGTGGAGTGGTGAAAACCCCAGAAAACGAGTTTCTCGCATTAAATAGCTCGAAAAGAGCGCTCTCGATGTTTCTGCATACTTCGGACAGATGTCTCACAAAGCTTATCGTAGAAAATGCATATCTCAGCTTGAAACCCCACGAAAACCAAGATTTCGCTGGTACTGCATATCAAACGCACTGTGGAGTGGTGAAAACACTGGATATGGCTTTTCTCGCATTAACCAGCTCGAAAAGAGCGATCTCGATGATTCAGCATACTTCGGACAGAAGTCTCACCATTATTATCGCACAAAATGCATATCTCAGCTTGATACCCGACCGAAACCAAGATATCTCCGTTTCTGCATGTCAAACGTACTGTGGAGTGGTGAATACACCAGAAAACGTGTTTCTGGCATTAAATAGCTCGAAAAGAGCGATCTAGATGATTCTGCATACTGCTGACAGAAGACTCACAAAGATTATCGCAGAAAATGCATACCTCAGCTGGAAACCCGACGAAAACCAAGATGTCTCCGGTTCTGCATATCAAACGCACTGTGAGGTGGTGAAAACACCAGAAAACGTCTTTCTCGCATTAAATAGCTCGAAAAGAGCGATCTAGATGATTCTGCATACTTCTGACAGAAGACTCACCAAAATTTTCGCAGAAAATGCATATCTCAGCTGGAAACCCCACGAAACCCAAGATATCGCCGGTTCTGCATATCAGGCGCAATGTGGAGTGGTGAAAACACCAGAAAACGTGTTACTCGCATTAAATAGCTCGAATAGAGCGATCTCGATGATTCTGCATACTTCTGACAGAAGACTCACCAAGTTTATCGCAGAAAATGCATATCACAGCTGCAAACCCCACGAAAACCAAGTTATCGGCGGCTCTACATATCAAACGCACTGTGGAGTGGTCAAAACACCAGAAAACTTGTTTTTTCGCATTAAATAGCTCGAAACGAGCGATCTAGATGATTCTGCATACTTCTAACTGAAGTCTCACCAATATTATCGCAGAAAATGCATATCACAGCTTGAACCCCGACCGAAACCAAGATATCTCCGTTTCTGCATGTCAAACGTTCTGTGGAGTGTTGAATACACCAGAAAACGTGTTTCTGGAATTAAATAGCTCGAAAAGAGCGATATAGATGATTCTGCATACTGCTGACAGAAGACTCACCAAGATTATCGCAGAAAATGCATATCTCAGCTGGAAAACCCACGAAAACCAAGATATCGCCGGTTCTGCATATCAGGCGCAATTTGGAGTGGTGAAAACACCAGAAAACGTGTTACTCGCATTAAATAGCTCGAATAGAGCGATCTCGATGATTCTGCATACTTCTGACAGAAGACTCACCAAGTTTATCGCAGAAAATGCATATCACAGCTGGAAACCCCACGAAAACCAAGTTATCGGCGGCTCTACATATCAAACGCACTGTGGAGTGGTCAAAACACCAGAAAACTTGTTTTTTCGCATTAAATAGCTCGAAACGAGCGATCTAGATGATTCTGCATACTTCTAACTGAAGTCTCACCAATATTATCGCAGAAAATGCATATCTCAGCTTGAACCCCGACCGAAACCAAGATATCTCCGTTTCTGCATGTCAAACGTTCTGTGGAGTGTTGAATACACCAGAAAACGTGTTTCTGGCATTAAATAGCTCGAAAAGAGCGATCTAGATGATTCTGCATACTGCTGACAGAAGTCTCACCTAGATTATCGTAAAAAATGCTTATCTCAGCTTGAAACCCCACAAAAACCAAGATATCGCCGGTTCTGTATATCAAACGCACTGTGGAGTGGTGAAAACACCAGATAACGTGTTTCTCGCATTAAATAGCTCGAAAAGTGCGATCTGGATGATTCTGCATACTTCGGACAGAAGTCTCACCAAGATTATCGCAGAAAATGCATATCTGAGCTTGAAACCCCACGAAAACCAAGATATCGCTGGTTCTGCATATCAAACGCACTGTGGAGTGGTGAAAACACCAGATAACTTGTTTCTCGCATTAAATAGCTCGAAAAGAGCGATCTCGATTATTCTGCATACTTCGGACAGAAGTCTCACCAAGATTATCGCAGAAAATGCATATCTCAGCTTGAAACCCAACGAAAACCAAGATATCTCCGGTTCTGCATATCCAACGAACTGTGGAGTGGTGAAAACCCCAGAAAACGAGTTTCTCCCATAAAATCGCTCGAAAAGAGCGATATCGATGATTCGGCATACTTCGGACAGAAGTCTCACCAATATTATCGCAGAAAATGCATATCTCAGCTTGAAACCTCACGAAAAACAAGATCTCGCCGGTTCTGTATATCAAACGCACTGCGAAGTGGTGAAAACAACCGGATAACGTGTATCTCGCATTAAATATCTCGAAACGAGCGATCTAGATGATTCTGCATACTTCTGACTGAAGTATCACCAATATTATCGCAGAAAATGCATATCTCATCTTGAAACCCGACGAAAACCAAGATGTCGCCGGTTCTGCATATCAAACGCACTGTGGAGTGCTGAAAACACCAGAAAACGTGTTTTTCGCATTCAATAGCACGAAAACAGCGATTTCGGTGATTCTGCACACTTGTAACAGCAGAATCATGAAGATTATCACTGAAAATGCATATCTCAGCTGGAAGCAACAACGATACCGAAGATATCGTAGTTTCCGCATATCAAACGCACTGTGGAGTGCTGAAAACACCAGAAAACGTGTTTTTCGCATTCAATAGCACGAAAACAACGATTTCGGTGATTCTGCACACTTGTCACAGATGAAGTTCGAAGATTATCGTAGAAAATGCATATCTCAGCTGGAAACAACACCGATACCGAAGATATCGCAGTTTCCGCATATCAGACTCACTGTGGAGTGCTGAAAACACCAGAAAACGTGTTTTTCGCAACCAATAGCACGAAAACAGCAATTTCGGTGATTCCGCACACTTGTAACAGCAGAATCATGAAGATTATCACTGAAAATGCATATCTGAGCTGGAAACAACAACGATACCGAAGATATCGCATTTTCCGCATGTCAAACGCTCTGTGGCGTGCTGAAAACACCAGAAAACGTGTTTTTCGCATCCAATAGCACGAAAACACCGATTTCGGTGATTCTGCACACTTGTAACAGCAGAATCATGAAGATTATCACTGAAAATGCATATCTCAGCTGGAAACAACAACGATACCGAAGATATCGCAGTTTCCGCATGTCAAACGCTCTGTGGCGTGCTGAAAACACCAGAAAACGTGTGTTTCGCATTCAAAAGCACGAAAACAGCGATTTCGGTGATTCTGCACACTTGTCACAGAAGAAACTCGAAGATTGTCGTAGAAAATGCATATCTCAGCTGGAAACAACAACGATACCGAAGATATCGCAGTTTCCGCATATCAAACGCACTGTGGAGTGCTGAAAACACCAGAAAACGTGTTTTTCGCATTCAACAGCACGGAAACAGCGATTTCGGTGATTCTGCACACTTGTAACAGCAGAATCATGAAGACTATCACTGAAAATGCATATCTCAGCTGGAAACAACAACGATACCGAAGATATCGCAGTTTCCGCATATCAAACGCACTGTGGTGTGCTGAAAACTTCAGAAAACGTGTTTTTCGCATTCAAAAGCACGAAAACAGCAATTTCGGTGATTCTGCACACTTGTAACAGCAGAATCATGAAGACTATCACTGAAAATGCATATCTCAGCTGGAAACAACAACGATACCGAAGATATCGCATTTTCCGCATGTCAAACGCTCTGTGGCGTGCTGAAAACACCAGAAAACGTGTCTTTCGCATCCAATAGCACGAAAACACCGATTTCGGTGATTCTGCACACTTGTAACAGCAGAATCATGAAGATTACCACTGAAAATGCATATCTCAGCTGGAAACAACAACGATACCGAATATATGGCAGTTTCCGCACATCAAACGCACTGTGGCGTGCTGAAAACACCAGAAAAAGTGTTTTTCGCATTCAAAAGCACGAAAACATCGATTTCGGTGATTCTGCACACTTGTAACAGCAGAATCATGAAGATTATCACTGAAAATGCATATCTCAGCTGGAAACAACAACGATACCGAAGATATGGCAGTTTCCGCATATCAAACGCACTGTGGTGTGCTGAAAACACCAGAAAACGTGTTTTTCGCATTCAAAAGCACGAAAACAGCAATTTCGGTGATTCTGCACATTTGTAACAGCAGAATCATGAAGATTATCGCTGAAAATGCATATCTCAGCTGGAAACAACAACGATACCGAAGATATCGCAGTTTCCGCATATCAAACGCACTGTGGAGTGCTGAAAACACCAGAAAACGTGTTTTTCGCATCCAATAGCACGAAAACAGCGATTTCGGTGATTCTGCACACTTGTCACAGAAGAAACTCGAAGATTATCGTAGAAAATGCATATCTCAGCTGGAAACAACAACGATACCGAAGATATCGCAGTTTCCGCATATCAAACGCACTGTGGAGTGCTGAAAACACCAGAAAACGTGTTTTTCGCATTCAATAGCACGAAAACAGCGATTTCGGTGATTCTGCACACTTGTAACAGCAGAATCATGAAGATTATCACTGAAAATGCATATCTCAGCTGGAAGTAACAACGATACCGAAGATATGGCAGTTTCCGCACATCAAACGCACTGTGGAGTGCTGAAGACACCAGAAAACGTGTTTTTCGCATCCAATAGCACGAAAACACCGATTTCGGTGATTCTGCACACTTGTAACAGCAGAATCATGAAGACTATCACTGAAAATGCATATCTCAGCTGGAAACAACAACGATACCGAAGATATCGTAGTTTCCGCATACCAAACGCACTGTGGAGTGCTGAAAACACCAGAAAACGTGTTTTTCGCATCCAATAGCACGAAAACAGTGATTTCTGTGATTCTGCACACTTGTCACAGATGAAACTCGAAGATTATCGTAGAAAATGCATATCTCAGCTGGAAACAACAACGATACCGAAGATATCGCAGTTTCCGCATATCAGACTCACTGTGGAGTGCTGAAAACACCAGAAAACGTGTTTTTCGCATCCAATAGCACGAAAACAGCAATTTCGGTGATTCCGCACACTTGTAACAGCAGAATCATGAAGATTATCGCTGAAAATGCATATCTGAGCTGGAAACAACAACGATACCGAAGATATCGCATTTTCCGCATGTCAAACGCACTGTGGCGTCCTGAAAACACCAGAAAAAATGTTTTTCGCATTCAAAAGCACGAAAACATCGATTTCGGTGATTCTGCACACTTGTAACAGCAGAATCATGAAGATTATCACTGAAAATGCATATCTCAGCTGGAAACAACAACGATACCGACGATATGGCAGTTTCCGCATATCAAACGCACTGTGGTGTGCTGAAAACTTCAGAAAACGTGATTTTCGCATTCAAAAGCACGAAAACAGCAATTTCGGTGATTCTGCACATTTGTAACAGCAGAATCATGAAGATTATCGCTGACAATGCATATCTCAGCTGGAAACAACAAGGATACCGAAGATATCGCAGTTTCCGCATATCAAACGCACTGTGGAGTGCTGAAAACACCAGGAAACGTGTTTTTCGCATCCAATAGCACGAAAACAGCGATTTCGGTGATTCTGCACACTTGTCACAGATGAAACTCGAAGATTATCGTAGAAAATGCATATCGAGGCTGGAAACAACAACGATACCGAAGATATCGCAGTTTCCGCATATCAGACTCACTGTGGAGTGCTGAAAACACCAGAAAACGTGTTTTTCGCATCCAATAGCACAAAAACAGCAATTTCGGTGATTCCGCACACTTGTAACAGCAGAATCATGAAGATTATCACTGAAAATGCATATCTGAGCTGGAAACAACAACGATACCGAAGATATCGCATTTTCCGCATGTCAAACGCTCTGATGCGTGCTGAAAACACCAGAAAACGTGTCTTTCGCATCCAATATCACGAAAACACCGATTTCGGTGATTCTGCACACTTGTAACAGCAGAATCATGAAGATTATCACTGAAAATGCATATCTGAGCTGGAAACAACAACGATACCGAAGATATCGCATTTTCCGCATGTCAAACGCTCTGTGGCGTGCTGAAAACACCAGAAAACGTGTCTTTCGCATCCAATAGCACGAAAACACCGATTTCGGTGATTCTGCACACTTGTCACAGAAGAAGTTCGAAGATTATCGTAGAAAATGCATATCTCAGCTGGAAACAACACCGATACCGAAGATATCGTAGTTTCCGCATATCAAACGCACTGTGGAGTGCTGAAAACACCAGAAAACGTGTTTTTCGCATTCAATAGCACGAAAACACCGACTTCGGTGATTCTGCACACTTGTAACAGCAGAATCATGTAGATTACCACTGAAAATGCATATCTCAGCTGGAAACAACAACGATACCGAATATATGGCAGTTTCCGCACATCAAACGCACTGTGGCGTGCTGAAAACACCAGAAAACGTGTTTTTCGCATCCAATAGCACGAAAACAGCGATTTCGGTGATTCTGCACACTTGTCACAGAAGAAACTCGAAGATTATCGTAGAAAATGCATATCTCAGCTGGAAACAACAACGATACCGAAGATATCGCAGTTTCCGCATATCAAACGCACTGTGGAGTGCTGAAAACACCAGAAAACGTGTTTTTCGCATTCAATAGCACGAAAACAGCGATTTCGTTGATTCTGCACACTTGTAACAGCAGAACCATGAACATTATCACTGAAAATGCATATCTCAGCTGGAAACAACAACGATACCGAAGATATCGTAGTTTCCGCATATCAAACGCACTGTGGAGTGCTGAAAACACCAGAAAACGTGTTTTTCGCATTCAAAAGCACGAAAACAGCGATTTCGGTGATTCTGCACACTTGTAACAGCAGAATCATGAAGATTATCACTGAAAATGCATTTCTCAGCTGGAAACAACAACGATACCGAAGATATGGCAGTTTCCGCATATCAAACGCACTGTGGAGTGCTGAAAACACCAGAAAACGTGTTTTTCGCATTCATTAGCACGAAAACAGCGATTTCGGTGATTCTGCACACTTGTAACAGCAGAATCATGAAGACTATCACTGAAAATGCATATCTCAGCTGGAAACAACAACGATACCGAAGATATCGTAGTTTCCGCATACCAAACGCACTGTGGAGTGCTGAAAACACCAGAAAACGTGTTTTTCGCATCCAATAGCACGAAAACAGCGATTTCGGTGATTCCGCACACTTGTAACAGCAGAATCATGAAGATTATCGCTGAAAATGCATATCTGAGCTGGAAACAACAACGATACCGAAGATATCGCATTTTCCGCATGTCAAACGCTCTGTGGCGTGCTGAAAACACCAGAAAACGTGTTTTTCGCATGCAATAGCACGAAAACACCGATTTCGGTGATTCTGCACACTTGTAACAGCAGAATCATGAAGATTATCACTGAAAATGCATATCTGAGCTGGAAACAACAACGATACCGAATATATGGCAGTTTCCGCACATCTAACGCAACTGTGGCGTCCTGAAAACACCAGAAATAATGTTTTTCGCATTCAAAAGCACGAAAACATCGATTTCGGTGATTCTGCACACTTGTAACAGCAGAATCATGAAGATTATCACTGAAAATGCATATCTCAGCTGGAAACAACAACGATACCGAAGATATCGCATTTTCCGCATATCAAACGCACTGTGGAGTGCTGAAAACACCAGAAAACGTGTTTTTCGCATCCAATAGCACGAAAACAGCGATTTCGGTGACTCTGCACACTTGTCACAGAAGAAACTCGAAGATTATCGTAGAAAATGCATATCTCAGCTGGAAACAACAACGATACCGAAGATATCGCAGTTTCCGCATATCAAACGCACTGTGGAGTGCTGAAAACACCAGAAAACGTGTTTTTCGCATTCAATAGCACGAAAACAGCGATTTCGGTGATTCTGCACACTTGTAACAGCAGAATCATGAAGATTATCACTGAAAATGCATATCTCAGCTGGAAGCAACAACGATACCGAAGATATCGTAGTTTCCGCATACCAAACGCACTGTGGAGTGCTGAAAACACCAGAAAACGTGTTTTTCGCATCCAATAGCACGAAAACAGCGATTTCGGTGATTCCGCACACTTGTAACAGCAGAATCATGAAGATTATCGCTGAAAATGCATATCTGAGCTGGAAACAACAACGATACCGAAGATATCGCAGTTTCCGCATATCAAACGCACTGTGGAGTGCTGAAAACACCAGAAAACGTGTTTTTCGCATTCATTAGCACGAAAACAGCGATTTCGGTGATTCTGCACACTTGTAACAGCAGAATCATGAAGACTATCACTGAAAATGCATATCTCAGCTGGAAACAACAACGATACCGAAGATATCGTAGTTTCCGCATACCAAACGCACTGTGGAGTGCTGAAAACACCAGAAAACGTGTTTTTCGCATCCAATAGCACGAAAACAGCGATTTCGGTGATTCCGCACACTTGTAACAGCAGAATCATGAAGATTATCGCTGAAAATGCATATCTGAGCTGGAAACAACAACGATACCGAAGATATCGCATTTTCCGCATGTCAAACGCTCTGTGGCGTGCTGAAAACACCAGAAAACGTGTTTTTCGCATGCAATAGCACGAAAACACCGATTTCGGTGATTCTGCACACTTGTAACAGCAGAATCATGAAGATTATCACTGAAAATGCATATCTGAGCTGGAAACAACAACGATACCGAAGATATCGCATTTTCCGCATGTCAAACGCTCTGTGGCGTGCTGAAAACACCAGAAAACGTGTTTTTCGCATCCAATAGCACGAAAACACCGATTTCGGTGATTCTGCACATTTGTAACAGCAGAATCATGAAGATTATCGCTGAAAATGCATTTCTCAGCTGGAAACAACAACGATACCGAAGATATCGCAGTTTCCGCATATCAAACGCACTGTGGAGTGCTGAAAACACCAGAAAACGTGTTTTTCGCATCCAATAGCACGAAAACAGCGATTTCGGTGACTCTGCACACTTGTCACAGAAGAAACTCGAAGATTATCGTAGAAAATGCATATCTCAGCTGGAAACAACAACGATACCGAAGATATCGCAGTTTCCGCATATCAAACGCACTGTGGAGTGCTGAAAACACCAGAAAACGTGTTTTTCGCATTCAATAGCACGAAAACAGCGATTTCGGTGATTCTGCACACTTGTAACAGCAGAATCATGAAGATTATCACTGAAAATGCATATCTCAGCTGGAAGCAACAACGATACCGAAGATATCGTAGTTTCCGCATATCAAACGCACTGTGTAGTGCTGAAAACACCAGCAAACGTGTTTTTCGCATCCAATAGCACGAAAACAGCGATTTCGGTGATTCTGCACACTTGTCACAGATGAAACTCGAAGATTATCTTAGAAAATGCATATCGAGGCTGGAAACAACAACGATACCGAAGATATCGCAGATTCCGCATATCAGACTCACTGTGGAGTGCTGAAAACACCAGAAAACGTGTTTTTCGCATCCAATAGCACGAAAACAGCAATTTCGGTGATTCCGCACACTTGTAACAGCAGCATCATGAAGATTATCACTGAAAATGCATATCTGAGCTGGAAACAGCAACGATACCGAAGATATCGCATTTTCCGCATGTCAAACGCTCTGTGGCGTGCTGAAAACACCAGAAAACGTGTTTTTCGCATCCAATAGCACGAAAACAGTGATTTCTGTGATTCTGCACACTTGTCACAGATGAAACTCGAAGATTATCGTAGAAAATGCATATCTCAGCTAGAAACAACAACGATACCGACGATATGGCAGTTTCCGCATATCAGACTCACTGTGGAGTGCTGAAAACACCAGAAAACGTGTTTTTCGCATTCAATAGCACGAAAACAGCGATTTCGGTGATTCTGCACACTTGTAACAGCAGAATCATGAAGATTATCACTGAAAATGCATATCTCAGCTGGAAGCAACAACGATACCGAAGATATCGTAGTTTCCGCATATCAAACGCACTGTGTAGTGCTGAAAACACCAGCAAACGTGTTTTTCGCATCCAATAGCACGAAAACAGCGATTTCGGTGATTCTGCACACTTGTCACAGATGAAACTCGAAGATTATCTTAGAAAATGCATATCGAGGCTGGAAACAACAACGATACCGAAGATATCGCAGATTCCGCATATCAGACTCACTGTGGAGTGCTGAAAACACCAGAAAACGTGTTTTTCGCATCCAATAGCACGAAAACAGCAATTTCGGTGATTCCGCACACTTGTAACAGCAGCATCATGAAGATTATCACTGAAAATGCATATCTGAGCTGGAAACAGCAACGATACCGAAGATATCGCATTTTCCGCATGTCAAACGCTCTGTGGCGTGCTGAAAACACCAGAAAACGTGTTTTTCGCATCCAATAGCACGAAAACAGTGATTTCTGTGATTC
This sequence comes from Anthophora plumipes, assembly GCA_951804975.1. NCBI lineage: Eukaryota > Metazoa > Arthropoda > Insecta > Hymenoptera > Apidae > Anthophora > Anthophora plumipes. Next base: position 491,450 of record CATORF010001004.1, read on the forward strand.
TGCACACTTGTCACAGATGAAACTCGAAGATTATCGTAGAAAATGCATATCTCAGCTAGAAACAACAACGATACCGACGATATGGCAGTTTCCGCATATCAGACTCACTGTGGAGTGCTGAAAACACCAGAAAACGTGTTTTTCGCATCCAATAGCACGAAAACACCGACTTCGGTGATTCTGCACACTTGTAACAGCAGAATCATGAAGATTATCACTGAAAATGCATATCTCAGCTGGAAACAACAACGATACCGAATATATGGCAGTTTCCGCATATCAGACTCACTGTGGAGTACTGAAAACACCAGAAAACGTGTTTTTCGCATCCAATAGCACGAAAACACGGACTTCGGTGATTCTGCACACTTGTCACAGATGAAACTCGAAGATTATCGTAGAAAATGCATATCGAGGCTGGAAACAACAACGATACCGAAGATATCGCAGATTCCGCATATCAGACTCACTGTGGAGTGCTGAAAACACCAGAAAACGTGTTTTTCGCATCCAATAGCACGAAAACAGTGATTTCTGTGATTCTGCACACTTGTCACAGATGAAACTCGAAGATTATCGTAGAAAATGCATATCTCAGCTAGAAACAACAACGATACCGAAGATATCGCAGTTTCCGCATATCAGACTCACTGTGGAGTGCTGAAAACACCAGAAAACGTGTTTTTCGCATCCAATAGCACGAAAACACCGACTTCGGTGATTCTGCACACTTGTAACAGCAGAATCATGAAGATTATCGCTGAAAATGCATATCTCAGCTGGAAACAACAACGATACCGACGAAATGGCAGTTTCCGCATATCAAACGCACTGTGGTGTGCTGAAAACTTCAGAAAACGTGATTTTCGCATTCAAAAGCACGAAAACAGCAATTTCGGTGATTCCGCACATTTGTAACAGCAGAATCATGAAGATTATCGCTGACAATGCATATCTCATCTGGAAACAACAAGGATACCGAAGATATCGCAGTTTCCGCATATCAAACGCACTGTGGAGTGCTGAAAACACCAGGAAACGTGTTTTTCGCATCCAATAGCACGAAAACAGCGATTTCGGTGATTCTGCACACTTGTAACAGCAGAATCATGAAGATTATCACTGAAAATGCATATCTGAGCTGGAAACAACAACGATACCGAAGATATCGCATTTTCCGCATGTCAAACGCTCTGTGGCGTGCTGAAAACACCAGAAAACGTGTCTTTCGCATCCAATAGCACGAAAACACCGATTTCGGTGATTCTGCACACTTGTCACAGAAGAAGTTCGAAGATTATCGTAGAAAATGCATATCTCAGCTGGAAACAACAACGATACCGAAGATATCGCAGTTTCCGCATATCAAACGCACTGTGGAGTGCTGAAAACACCAGAAAACGTGTTTTTCGCATTCAACAGCACGGAAACAGCGATTTCGGTGATTCTGCACACTTGTAACAGCAGAATCATGAAGACTATCACTGAAAATGCATATCTCAGCTGGAAACAACAACGATACCGAAGATATCGCAGTTTCCGCATATCAAACGCACTGTGGTGTGCTGAAAACTTCAGAAAACGTGTTTTTCGCATTCAAAAGCACGAAAACAGCAATTTCGGTGATTCTGCACACTTGTAACAGCAGAATCATGAAGACTATCACTGAAAATGCATATCTCAGCTGGAAACAACAACGATACCGAAGATATCGCATTTTCCGCATGTCAAACGCTCTGTGGCGTGCTGAAAACACCAGAAAACGTGTCTTTCGCATCCAATAGCACGAAAACACCGATTTCGGTGATTCTGCACACTTGTAACAGCAGAATCATGAAGATTACCACTGAAAATGCATATCTCAGCTGGAAACAACAACGATACCGAATATATGGCAGTTTCCGCACATCAAACGCACTGTGGCGTGCTGAAAACACCAGAAAAAGTGTTTTTCGCATTCAAAAGCACGAAAACATCGATTTCGGTGATTCTGCACACTTGTAACAGCAGAATCATGAAGATTATCACTGAAAATGCATATCTCAGCTGGAAACAACAACGATACCGAAGATATGGCAGTTTCCGCATATCAAACGCACTGTGGTGTGCTGAAAACACCAGAAAACGTGTTTTTCGCATTCAAAAGCACGAAAACAGCAATTTCGGTGATTCTGCACATTTGTAACAGCAGAATCATGAAGATTATCGCTGAAAATGCATATCTCAGCTGGAAACAACAACGATACCGAAGATATCGCAGTTTCCGCATATCAAACGCACTGTGGAGTGCTGAAAACACCAGAAAACGTGTTTTTCGCATTCAATAGCACGAAAACAGCGATTTCGGTGATTCTGCACACTTGTAACAGCAGAATCATGAAGATTATCACTGAAAATGCATATCTCAGCTGGAAGTAACAACGATACCGAAGATATGGCAGTTTCCGCACATCAAACGCACTGTGGAGTGCTGAAGACACCAGAAAACGTGTTTTTCGCATCCAATAGCACGAAAACACCGATTTCGGTGATTCTGCACACTTGTAACAGCAGAATCATGAAGACTATCACTGAAAATGCATATCTCAGCTGGAAACAACAACGATACCGAAGATATCGTAGTTTCCGCATACCAAACGCACTGTGGAGTGCTGAAAACACCAGAAAACGTGTTTTTCGCATCCAATAGCACGAAAACAGTGATTTCTGTGATTCTGCACACTTGTCACAGATGAAACTCGAAGATTATCGTAGAAAATGCATATCTCAGCTGGAAACAACAACGATACCGAAGATATCGCAGTTTCCGCATATCAGACTCACTGTGGAGTGCTGAAAACACCAGAAAACGTGTTTTTCGCATCCAATAGCACGAAAACAGCAATTTCGGTGATTCCGCACACTTGTAACAGCAGAATCATGAAGATTATCGCTGAAAATGCATATCTGAGCTGGAAACAACAACGATACCGAAGATATCGCATTTTCCGCATGTCAAACGCACTGTGGCGTCCTGAAAACACCAGAAAAAATGTTTTTCGCATTCAAAAGCACGAAAACATCGATTTCGGTGATTCTGCACACTTGTAACAGCAGAATCATGAAGATTATCACTGAAAATGCATATCTCAGCTGGAAACAACAACGATACCGACGATATGGCAGTTTCCGCATATCAAACGCACTGTGGTGTGCTGAAAACTTCAGAAAACGTGATTTTCGCATTCAAAAGCACGAAAACAGCAATTTCGGTGATTCTGCACATTTGTAACAGCAGAATCATGAAGATTATCGCTGACAATGCATATCTCAGCTGGAAACAACAAGGATACCGAAGATATCGCAGTTTCCGCATATCAAACGCACTGTGGAGTGCTGAAAACACCAGGAAACGTGTTTTTCGCATCCAATAGCACGAAAACAGCGATTTCGGTGATTCTGCACACTTGTCACAGATGAAACTCGAAGATTATCGTAGAAAATGCATATCGAGGCTGGAAACAACAACGATACCGAAGATATCGCAGTTTCCGCATATCAGACTCACTGTGGAGTGCTGAAAACACCAGAAAACGTGTTTTTCGCATCCAATAGCACAAAAACAGCAATTTCGGTGATTCCGCACACTTGTAACAGCAGAATCATGAAGATTATCACTGAAAATGCATATCTGAGCTGGAAACAACAACGATACCGAAGATATCGCATTTTCCGCATGTCAAACGCTCTGATGCGTGCTGAAAACACCAGAAAACGTGTCTTTCGCATCCAATATCACGAAAACACCGATTTCGGTGATTCTGCACACTTGTAACAGCAGAATCATGAAGATTATCACTGAAAATGCATATCTGAGCTGGAAACAACAACGATACCGAAGATATCGCATTTTCCGCATGTCAAACGCTCTGTGGCGTGCTGAAAACACCAGAAAACGTGTCTTTCGCATCCAATAGCACGAAAACACCGATTTCGGTGATTCTGCACACTTGTCACAGAAGAAGTTCGAAGATTATCGTAGAAAATGCATATCTCAGCTGGAAACAACACCGATACCGAAGATATCGTAGTTTCCGCATATCAAACGCACTGTGGAGTGCTGAAAACACCAGAAAACGTGTTTTTCGCATTCAATAGCACGAAAACACCGACTTCGGTGATTCTGCACACTTGTAACAGCAGAATCATGTAGATTACCACTGAAAATGCATATCTCAGCTGGAAACAACAACGATACCGAATATATGGCAGTTTCCGCACATCAAACGCACTGTGGCGTGCTGAAAACACCAGAAAACGTGTTTTTCGCATCCAATAGCACGAAAACAGCGATTTCGGTGATTCTGCACACTTGTCACAGAAGAAACTCGAAGATTATCGTAGAAAATGCATATCTCAGCTGGAAACAACAACGATACCGAAGATATCGCAGTTTCCGCATATCAAACGCACTGTGGAGTGCTGAAAACACCAGAAAACGTGTTTTTCGCATTCAATAGCACGAAAACAGCGATTTCGTTGATTCTGCACACTTGTAACAGCAGAACCATGAACATTATCACTGAAAATGCATATCTCAGCTGGAAACAACAACGATACCGAAGATATCGTAGTTTCCGCATATCAAACGCACTGTGGAGTGCTGAAAACACCAGAAAACGTGTTTTTCGCATTCAAAAGCACGAAAACAGCGATTTCGGTGATTCTGCACACTTGTAACAGCAGAATCATGAAGATTATCACTGAAAATGCATTTCTCAGCTGGAAACAACAACGATACCGAAGATATGGCAGTTTCCGCATATCAAACGCACTGTGGAGTGCTGAAAACACCAGAAAACGTGTTTTTCGCATCCAATAGCACGAAAACAGCGATTTCGGTGACTCTGCACACTTGTCACAGAAGAAACTCGAAGATTATCGTAGAAAATGCATATCTCAGCTGGAAACAACAACGATACCGAAGATATCGCAGTTTCCGCATATCAAACGCACTGTGGAGTGCTGAAAACACCAGAAAACGTGTTTTTCGCATTCAATAGCACGAAAACAGCGATTTCGGTGATTCTGCACACTTGTAACAGCAGAATCATGAAGATTATCACTGAAAATGCATATCTCAGCTGGAAGCAACAACGATACCGAAGATATCGTAGTTTCCGCATACCAAACGCACTGTGGAGTGCTGAAAACACCAGAAAACGTGTTTTTCGCATCCAATAGCACGAAAACAGCGATTTCGGTGATTCCGCACACTTGTAACAGCAGAATCATGAAGATTATCGCTGAAAATGCATATCTGAGCTGGAAACAACAACGATACCGAAGATATCGCAGTTTCCGCATATCAAACGCACTGTGGAGTGCTGAAAACACCAGAAAACGTGTTTTTCGCATTCATTAGCACGAAAACAGCGATTTCGGTGATTCTGCACACTTGTAACAGCAGAATCATGAAGACTATCACTGAAAATGCATATCTCAGCTGGAAACAACAACGATACCGAAGATATCGTAGTTTCCGCATACCAAACGCACTGTGGAGTGCTGAAAACACCAGAAAACGTGTTTTTCGCATCCAATAGCACGAAAACAGCGATTTCGGTGATTCCGCACACTTGTAACAGCAGAATCATGAAGATTATCGCTGAAAATGCATATCTGAGCTGGAAACAACAACGATACCGAAGATATCGCATTTTCCGCATGTCAAACGCTCTGTGGCGTGCTGAAAACACCAGAAAACGTGTTTTTCGCATGCAATAGCACGAAAACACCGATTTCGGTGATTCTGCACACTTGTAACAGCAGAATCATGAAGATTATCACTGAAAATGCATATCTGAGCTGGAAACAACAACGATACCGAAGATATCGCATTTTCCGCATGTCAAACGCTCTGTGGCGTGCTGAAAACACCAGAAAACGTGTTTTTCGCATCCAATAGCACGAAAACACCGATTTCGGTGATTCTGCACATTTGTAACAGCAGAATCATGAAGATTATCGCTGAAAATGCATTTCTCAGCTGGAAACAACAACGATACCGAAGATATCGCAGTTTCCGCATATCAAACGCACTGTGGAGTGCTGAAAACACCAGAAAACGTGTTTTTCGCATCCAATAGCACGAAAACAGCGATTTCGGTGACTCTGCACACTTGTCACAGAAGAAACTCGAAGATTATCGTAGAAAATGCATATCTCAGCTGGAAACAACAACGATACCGAAGATATCGCAGTTTCCGCATATCAAACGCACTGTGGAGTGCTGAAAACACCAGAAAACGTGTTTTTCGCATTCAATAGCACGAAAACAGCGATTTCGGTGATTCTGCACACTTGTAACAGCAGAATCATGAAGATTATCACTGAAAATGCATATCTCAGCTGGAAGCAACAACGATACCGAAGATATCGTAGTTTCCGCATATCAAACGCACTGTGTAGTGCTGAAAACACCAGCAAACGTGTTTTTCGCATCCAATAGCACGAAAACAGCGATTTCGGTGATTCTGCACACTTGTCACAGATGAAACTCGAAGATTATCTTAGAAAATGCATATCGAGGCTGGAAACAACAACGATACCGAAGATATCGCAGATTCCGCATATCAGACTCACTGTGGAGTGCTGAAAACACCAGAAAACGTGTTTTTCGCATCCAATAGCACGAAAACAGCAATTTCGGTGATTCCGCACACTTGTAACAGCAGCATCATGAAGATTATCACTGAAAATGCATATCTGAGCTGGAAACAGCAACGATACCGAAGATATCGCATTTTCCGCATGTCAAACGCTCTGTGGCGTGCTGAAAACACCAGAAAACGTGTTTTTCGCATCCAATAGCACGAAAACAGTGATTTCTGTGATTCTGCACACTTGTCACAGATGAAACTCGAAGATTATCGTAGAAAATGCATATCTCAGCTAGAAACAACAACGATACCGACGATATGGCAGTTTCCGCATATCAGACTCACTGTGGAGTGCTGAAAACACCAGAAAACGTGTTTTTCGCATTCAATAGCACGAAAACAGCGATTTCGGTGATTCTGCACACTTGTAACAGCAGAATCATGAAGATTATCACTGAAAATGCATATCTCAGCTGGAAGCAACAACGATACCGAAGATATCGTAGTTTCCGCATATCAAACGCACTGTGTAGTGCTGAAAACACCAGCAAACGTGTTTTTCGCATCCAATAGCACGAAAACAGCGATTTCGGTGATTCTGCACACTTGTCACAGATGAAACTCGAAGATTATCTTAGAAAATGCATATCGAGGCTGGAAACAACAACGATACCGAAGATATCGCAGATTCCGCATATCAGACTCACTGTGGAGTGCTGAAAACACCAGAAAACGTGTTTTTCGCATCCAATAGCACGAAAACAGCAATTTCGGTGATTCCGCACACTTGTAACAGCAGCATCATGAAGATTATCACTGAAAATGCATATCTGAGCTGGAAACAGCAACGATACCGAAGATATCGCATTTTCCGCATGTCAAACGCTCTGTGGCGTGCTGAAAACACCAGAAAACGTGTTTTTCGCATCCAATAGCACGAAAACAGTGATTTCTGTGATTCTGCACACTTGTCACAGATGAAACTCGAAGATTATCGTAGAAAATGCATATCTCAGCTAGAAACAACAACGATACCGACGATATGGCAGTTTCCGCATATCAGACTCACTGTGGAGTGCTGAAAACACCAGAAAACGTGTTTTTCGCATCCAATAGCACGAAAACACCGACTTCGGTGATTCTGCACACTTGTAACAGCAGAATCATGAAGATTATCACTGAAAATGCATATCTCAGCTGGAAACAACAACGATACCGAATATATGGCAGTTTCCGCATATCAGACTCACTGTGGAGTACTGAAAACACCAGAAAACGTGTTTTTCGCATCCAATAGCACGAAAACACGGACTTCGGTGATTCTGCACACTTGTCACAGATGAAACTCGAAGATTATCGTAGAAAATGCATATCGAGGCTGGAAACAACAACGATACCGAAGATATCGCAGATTCCGCATATCAGACTCACTGTGGAGTGCTGAAAACACCAGAAAACGTGTTTTTCGCATCCAATAGCACGAAAACAGTGATTTCTGTGATTCTGCACACTTGTCACAGATGAAACTCGAAGATTATCGTAGAAAATGCATATCTCAGCTAGAAACAACAACGATACCGAAGATATCGCAGTTTCCGCATATCAGACTCACTGTGGAGTGCTGAAAACACCAGAAAACGTGTTTTTCGCATCCAATAGCACGAAAACACCGACTTCGGTGATTCTGCACACTTGTAACAGCAGAATCATGAAGATTATCGCTGAAAATGCATATCTCAGCTGGAAACAACAACGATACCGACGAAATGGCAGTTTCCGCATATCAAACGCACTGTGGTGTGCTGAAAACTTCAGAAAACGTGATTTTCGCATTCAAAAGCACGAAAACAGCAATTTCGGTGATTCCGCACATTTGTAACAGCAGAATCATGAAGATTATCGCTGACAATGCATATCTCATCTGGAAACAACAAGGATACCGAAGATATCGCAGTTTCCGCATATCAAACGCACTGTGGAGTGCTGAAAACACCAGGAAACGTGTTTTTCGCATCCAATAGCACGAAAACAGCGATTTCGGTGATTCTGCACACTTGTAACAGCAGAATCATGAAGATTATCACTGAAAATGCATATCTGAGCTGGAAACAACAACGATACCGAAGATATCGCATTTTCCGCATGTCAAACGCTCTGTGGCGTGCTGAAAACACCAGAAAACGTGTCTTTCGCATCCAATAGCACGAAAACACCGATTTCGGTGATTCTGCACACTTGTCACAGAAGAAGTTCGAAGATTATCGTAGAAAATGCATATCTCAGCTGGAAACAACACCGATACCGAAGATATCGTAGTTTCCGCATATCAAACGCACTGTGGAGTGCTGAAAACACCAGCAAACGTGTTTTTCGCATCCAATAGCACGAAAACAGCGATTTCGGTGATTCTGCACACTTGTCACAGATGAAACTCGAAGATTATCGTAGAAAATGCATATCGAGGCTGGAAACAACAACGATACCGAAGATATCGCAGATTCCGCATATCAGACTCACTGTGGAGTGCTGAAAACACCAGAAAACGTGTTTTTCGCATCCAATAGCACGAAAACAGCAATTTCGGTGATTCCGCACACTTGTAACAGCAGCATCATGAAGATTATCACTGAAAATGCATATCTCAGCTGGAAACAACAACGATACCGAAGATATGGCAGTTTCCGCATACCAAACGCACTGTGGAGTGCTGAAAACACCAGAAAACGTGTTTTTCGCATCCAATAGCACGAAAACAGTGATTTTTGTGATTCTGCACTCTTGTCACAGATGAAACTCGAAGATTATCGTAGAAAATGCATATCTCAGCTAGAAACAACAACGATACCGAAGATATCGCAGTTTCCGCATATCAGACTCACTGTGGAGTGCTGAAAACACCAGAAAACGTGTTTTTCGCATCCAATAGCACGAAAACACCGACTTCGGTGATTCTGCACACTTGTAACAGCAGAATCATGAAGATTATCGCTGAAAATGCATATCTCAGCTGGAAACAACAACGATACCGACGAAATGGCAGTTTCCGCATATCAAACGCACTGTGGTGTGCTGAAAACTTCAGAAAACGTGATTTTCGCATTCAAAAGCACGAAAACAGCAATTTCGGTGATTCCGCACATTTGTAACAGCAGAATCATGAAGATTATCGCTGACAATGCATATCTCAGCTGGAAACAACAAGGATACCGAAGATATCGCAGTTTCCGCATATCAAACGCACTGTGGAGTGCTGAAAACACCAGGAAACGTGTTTTTCGCATCCAATAGCACGAAAACAGCGATTTCGGTGATTCTGCACACTTGTAACAGCAGAATCATGAAGATTATCACTGAAAATGCATATCTGAGCTGGAAACAACAACGATACCGAAGATATCGCATTTTCCGCATGTCAAACGCTCTGTGGCGTGCTGAAAACACCAGAAAACGTGTCTTTCGCATCCAATAGCACGAAAACACCGATTTCGGTGATTCTGCACACTTGTCACAGAAGAAGTTCGAAGATTATCGTAGAAAATGCATATCTCAGCTGGAAACAACACCGATACCGAAGATATCGTAGTTTCCGCATATCAAACGCACTGTGGAGTGCTGAAAACACCAGCAAACGTGTTTTTCGCATCCAATAGCACGAAAACAGCGATTTCGGTGATTCTGCACACTTGTCACAGATGAAACTCGAAGATTATCGTAGAAAATGCATATCGAGGCTGGAAACAACAACGATACCGAAGATATCGCAGATTCCGCATATCAGACTCACTGTGGAGTGCTGAAAACACCAGAAAACGTGTTTTTCGCATCCAATAGCACGAAAACAGCAATTTCGGTGATTCCGCACACTTGTAACAGCAGCATCATGAAGATTATCACTGAAAATGCATATCTGAGCTGGAAACAGCAACGATACCGAAGATATCGCATTTTCCGCATGTCAAACGCTCTGTGGCGTGCTGAAAACACCAGAAAACGTGTTTTTCGCATCCAATAGCACGAAAACAGTGATTTCTGTGATTCTGCACACTTGTCACAGATGAAACTCGAAGATTATCGTAGAAAATGCATATCTCAGCTAGAAACAACAACGATACCGACGATATGGCAGTTTCCGCATATCAGACTCACTGTGGAGTGCTGAAAACACCAGAAAACGTGTTTTTCGCATCCAATAGCACGAAAACACCGACTTCGGTGATTCTGCACACTTGTAACAGCAGAATCATGAAGATTATCACTGAAAATGCATATCTCAGCTGGAAACAACAACGATACCGAATATATGGCAGTTTCCGCATATCAGACTCACTGTGGAGTACTGAAAACACCAGAAAACGTGTTTTTCGCATCCAATAGCACGAAAACACCGACTTCGGTGATTCTGCACACTTGTAACAGCAGAATCATGAAGATTATCGCTGAAAATGCATATCTCAGCTGGAAACAACAACGATACCGACGATATGGCAGTTTCCGCATATCAAACGCACTGTGGTGTGCTGAAAACTTCAGAAAACGTGATTTTCGCATTCAACAGCACGAAAACAGCGATTTCGGTGATTCTGCACACTTGTAACAGTAGAATCATGAAGATTATCACTGAAAATGCATATCTCAGCTGGAAACAACAACGATACCGAAGATATGGCAGTTTCCGCATATCAAACGCACTGTGGAGTGCTGAAAACACCAGAAAACGTGTTTTTCGCATTCAACAGCACGAAAACAGCGATTTCGGTGATTCTGCACACTTGTAACAGCAGAATCATGAAGATTATCACTGAAAATGCATATCTCAGCTGGAAACAACAACGATACCGAAGATATGGCAGTTTCCGCACATCAAACGCACTGTGGAGTGCTGAAGACACCAGAAAACGTGTTTTTCGCATCCAATAGCACGAAAACACCGATTTCGGTGATTCTGCACACTTGTAACAGCAGAATCATGAAGACTATCACTGAAAATGCATATCTCAGCTGGAAACAACAACGGTACCGAAGATATCGTAGTTTCCGCATATCAAACGCACTGTGGAGTGCTGAAAACACCAGCAAACGTGTTTTTCGCATCCAATAGTACGAAAACAGCGATTTCGGTGATTCTGCACACTTGTCACAGATGAAACTCGAAGATTATCGTAGAAAATGCATATCGAGGCTGGAAACAACATCGATACCGAAGATATCGCAGATTCCGCATATCAGACTCACTGTGGAGTGCTGAAAACACCAGAAAACGTGTTTTTCGCATCCAATAGCACGAAAACAGCAATTTCGGTGATTCCGCACACTTGTAACAGCAGCATCATGAAGATTATCACTGAAAATGCATATCTCAGCTGGAAACAACAACGATACCGAAGATATGGCAGTTTCCGCATACCAAACGCACTGTGGAGTGCTGAAAACACCAGAAAACGTGTTTTTCGCATCCAATAGCACGAAAACAGTGATTTCTGTGATTCTGCACACTTGTCACAGATGAAACTCGAAGATTATCGTAGAAAATGCATATCGAGGCTGGAAACAACAACGATACCGAAGATATCGCAGATTCCGCATATCAGACTCACTGTGGAGTGCTGAAAACACCAGAAAACGTGTTTTTCGCATCCAATAGCACGAAAACAGCAATTTCGGTGATTCCGCACACTTGTAACAGCAGCATCATGAAGATTATCACTGAAAATGCATATCTCAGCTGGAAACAACAACGATACCGAAGATATGGCAGTTTCCGCATACCAAACGCACTGTGGAGTGCTGAAAACACCAGAAAACGTGTTTTTCGCATCCAATAGCACGAAAACAGTGATTTCTGTGATTCTGCACACTTGTCACAGATGAAACTCGAAGATTATCGTAGAAAATGCATATCTCAGCTAGAAACAACAACGATACCGAAGATATCGCAGTTTCCGCATATCAGACTCACTGTGGAGTGCTGAAAACACCAGAAAACGTGTTTTTCGCATCCAATAGCACGAAAACACCGACTTCGGTGATTCTGCACACTTGTAACAGCAGAATCATGAAGATTATCGCTGAAAATGCATATCTCAGCTGGAAACAACAACGATACCGACGAAATGGCAGTTTCCGCATATCAAACGCACTGTGGTGTGCTGAAAACTTCAGAAAACGTGATTTTCGCATTCAAAAGCACGAAAACAGCAATTTCGGTGATTCCGCACATTTGTAACAGCAGAATCATGAAGATTATCGCTGACAATGCATATCTCAGCTGGAAACAACAAGGATACCGAAGATATCGCAGTTTCCGCATATCAAACGCACTGTGGAGTGCTGAAAACACCAGGAAACGTGTTTTTCGCATCCAATAGCACGAAAACAGCGATTTCGGTGATTCTGCACACTTGTCACAGATGAAACTCGAAGATTATCGTAGAAAATGCATATCGAGGCTGGAAACAACAACGATACCGAAGATATCGCAGTTTCCGCATATCAGACTCACTGTGGAGTGCTGAAAACACCAGAAAACGTGTTTTTCGCATCCAATAGCACAAAAACAGCAATTTCGGTGATTCCGCACACTTGTAACAGCAGAATCATGAAGATTATCACTGAAAATGCATATCTGAGCTGGAAACAACAACGATACCGAAGATATCGCATTTTCCGCATGTCAAACGCTCTGATGCGTGCTGAAAACACCAGAAAACGTGTCTTTCGCATCCAATAGCACGAAAACACCGATTTCGGTGATTCTGCACACTTGTAACAGCAGAATCATGAAGATTATCACTGAAAATGCATATCTGAGCTGGAAACAACAACGATACCGAAGATATCGCATTTTCCGCATGTCAAACGCTCTGTGGCGTGCTGAAAACACCAGAAAACGTGTCTTTCGCATCCAATAGCACGAAAACACCGATTTCGGTGATTCTGCACACTTGTCACAGAAGAAGTTCGAAGATTATCGTAGAAAATGCATATCTCAGCTGGAAACAACACCGATACCGAAGATATCGTAGTTTCCGCATATCAAACGCACTGTGGAGTGCTGAAAACACCAGAAAACGTGTTTTTCGCATTCAATAGCACGAAAACAGCGATTTCGGTGATTCTGCACACTTGTCACAGAAGAAACTCGAAGATTATCGTAGAAAATGCATATCTCAGCTGGAAACAACAACGATACCGAAGATATCGCAGTTTCCGCATATCAAACGCACTGTGGAGTGCTGAAAACACCAGCAAACGTGTTTTTCGCATCCAATAGCACGAAAACAGCGATTTCGGTGATTCTGCACACTTGTCACAGATGAAACTCGAAGATTATCGTAGAAAATGCATATCGAGGCTGGAAACAACAACGATACCGAAGATATCGCAAATTCCGCATATCAGACTCACTGTGGAGTGCTGAAAACACCAGAAAACGTGTTTTTCGCATCCAATAGCACGAAAACAGCAATTTCGGTGATTCCGCACACTTGTAACAGCAGCATCATGAAGATTATCACTGAAAATGCATATCTGAGCTGGAAACAGCAACGATACCGAAGATATCGCATTTTCCGCATGTCAAACGCTCTGTGGCGTGCTGAAAACACCAGAAAACGTGTTTTTCGCATCCAATAGCACGAAAACAGCAATTTCGGTGATTCCGCACACTTGTAACAGCAGCATCATGAAGATTATCACTGAAAATGCATATCTGAGCTGGAAACAGCAACGATACCGAAGATATCGCATTTTCCGCATGTCAAACGCTCTGTGGCGTGCTGAAAACACCAGAAAACGTGTTTTTCGCATCCAATAGCACGAAAACACCGATTTCGGTGATTCTGCACACTTGTAACAGCAGAATCATGAAGATTATCACTGAAAATGCATATCTCAGCTGGAAACAACAACGATACCGAAGATATCGCAGTTTCCGCATATCAGACTCACTGTGGAGTGCTGAAAACACCAGAAAACGTGTTTTCGCATTCAATAGCACGAAAACAGCGATTTCGGTGATTCTGCACACGTGTAACAGCAGAATCATGAAGATTATCACTGAAAATGCATATCTCAGCTGGAAGCAACAACGATACCGAAGATATCGTAGTTTCCGCATATCAAACGCACTGTGGAGTGCTGAAAACACCAGCAAACGTGTTTTTCGCATCCAATAGCACGAAAACAGCGATTTCGGTGATTCTGCACACTTGTCACAGATGAAACTCGAAGATTATCGTAGAAAATGCATATCGAGGCTGGAAACAACAACGATACCGAAGATATCGCAGATTCCGCATATCAGACTCACTGTGGAGTGCTGAAAACACCAGAAAACGTGTTTTTCGCATCCAATAGCACGAAAACAGCAATTTCGGTGATTCCGCACACTTGTAACAGCAGCATCATGAAGATTATCACTGAAAATGCATATCTGAGCTGGAAACAGCAACGATACCGAAGATATCGCATTTTCCGCATGTCAAACGCTCTGTGGCGTGCTGAAAACCCCAGAAAACGTGTTTTTCGCATCCAATAGCACGAAAACACCGATTTCGGTGATTCTGCACACTTGTAACAGCAGAATCATGAAGATTATCACTGAAAATGCATATCTGAGCTGGAAACAGCAACGATACCGAAGATATCGCATTTTCCGCATGTCAAACGCTCTGTGGCGTGCTGAAAACACCAGAAAACGTGTTTTTCGCATCCAATAGCACGAAAACACCGATTTCGGTGATTCCGCACATTTGTAACAGCAGAATCATGAAGATTATCACTGAAAATGCATATCTGAGCTGGAAACAGCAACGATACCGAAGATATCGCATTTTCCGCATGTCAAACGCTCTGTGGCGTGCTGAAAACACCAGAAAACGTGTTTTTCGCATCCAATAGCACGAAAACAGCGATTTCGGTGATTCTGCACACTTGTCACAGATGAAACTCGAAGATTATCGTAGAAAATGCATATCGAGGCTGGAAACAACAACGATACCGAAGATATCGCAAATTCCGCATATCAGACTCACTGTGGAGTGCTGAAAACACCAGAAAACGTGTTTTTCGCATCCAATAGCACGAAAACAGCAATTTCGGTGATTCCGCACACTTGTCACAGAAGAAACTCGAAGATTATCGTAGAAAATGCATATCTCAGCTGGAAACAACAACGATACCGAAGATATCGCAGTTTCCGCATATCAAACGCACTGTGGAGTGCTGAAAACACCAGAAAACGTGTTTTCGCATTCAATAGCACGAAAACAGCGATTTCGGTGATTCTGCACACTTGTAACAGCAGAATCATGAAGATTATCACTGAAAATGTATATCTGAGCTGGAAACAACAACGATACCGAAGATATCGCATTTTCCGCATGTCAAACGCTCTGTGGCGTGCTGAAAACACCAGAAAACGTGTTTTTCGCATCCAATAGCACGAAAACACCGATTTCGGTGATTCCGCACATTTGTAACAGCAGAATCATGAAGATTATCACTGAAAATGTATATCTGAGCTGGAAACAACAACGATACCGAAGATATCGCAGTTTCCGCATATCAAACGCACTGTGGAGTGCTGAAAACACCAGAAAACGTGTTTTTCGCATTCAATAGCACGAAAACAGCGATTTCGGTGATTCTGCACACTTGTCACAGAAGAAACTCGAAGATTATCGTAGAAAATGCATATCTCAGCTGGAAACAACAACGATACCGAAGATATCGCAGTTTCCGCATATCAAACGCACTGTGGAGTGCTGAAAACACCAGCAAACGTGTTTTTCGCATCCAATAGCACGAAAACAGCGATTTCGGTGATTCTGCACACTTGTCACAGATGAAACTCGAAGATTATCGTAGAAAATGCATATCGAGGCTGGAAACAACAACGATACCGAAGATATCGCAAATTCCGCATATCAGACTCACTGTGGAGTGCTGAAAACACCAGAAAACGTGTTTTTCGCATCCAATAGCACGAAAACAGCAATTTCGGTGATTCCGCACACTTGTAACAGCAGCATCATGAAGATTATCACTGAAAATGCATATCTGAGCTGGAAACAGCAACGATACCGAAGATATCGCATTTTCCGCATGTCAAACGCTCTGTGGCGTGCTGAAAACACCAGAAAACGTGTTTTTCGCATCCAATAGCACGAAAACAGCAATTTCGGTGATTCCGCACACTTGTAACAGCAGCATCATGAAGATTATCACTGAAAATGCATATCTGAGCTGGAAACAGCAACGATACCGAAGATATCGCATTTTCCGCATGTCAAACGCTCTGTGGCGTGCTGAAAACACCAGAAAACGTGTTTTTCGCATCCAATAGCACGAAAACACCGATTTCGGTGATTCTGCACACTTGTAACAGCAGAATCATGAAGATTATCACTGAAAATGCATATCTCAGCTGGAAACAACAACGATACCGAATATATGGCAGTTTCCGCACATCAAACGCACTGTGGCGTGCTGAAAACACCAGAAAAAGTGTTTTTCGCATTCAAAAGCACGAAAACATCGATTTCGGTGATTCTGCACACTTGTAACAGCAGAATCATGAAGATTATCACTGAAAATGCATATCTCAGCTGGAAACAACAACGATACCGAAGATATCGCAGTTTCCGCATATCAGACTCACTGTGGAGTGCTGAAAACACCAGAAAACGTGTTTTCGCATTCAATAGCACGAAAACAGCGATTTCGGTGATTCTGCACACGTGTAACAGCAGAATCATGAAGATTATCACTGAAAATGCATATCTCAGCTGGAAGCAACAACGATACCGAAGATATCGTAGTTTCCGCATATCAAACGCACTGTGGAGTGCTGAAAACACCAGCAAACGTGTTTTTCGCATCCAATAGCACGAAAACAGCGATTTCGGTGATTCTGCACACTTGTCACAGATGAAACTCGAAGATTATCGTAGAAAATGCATATCGAGGCTGGAAACAACAACGATACCGAAGATATCGCAGATTCCGCATATCAGACTCACTGTGGAGTGCTGAAAACACCAGAAAACGTGTTTTTCGCATCCAATAGCACGAAAACAGCAATTTCGGTGATTCCGCACACTTGTAACAGCAGCATCATGAAGATTATCACTGAAAATGCATATCTGAGCTGGAAACAGCAACGATACCGAAGATATCGCATTTTCCGCATGTCAAACGCTCTGTGGCGTGCTGAAAACCCCAGAAAACGTGTTTTTCGCATCCAATAGCACGAAAACACCGATTTCGGTGATTCTGCACACTTGTAACAGCAGAATCATGAAGATTATCACTGAAAATGCATATCTCAGCTGGAAACAACAACGATACCGAATATATGGCAGTTTCCGCACATCAAACGCACTGTGGCGTGCTGAAAACACCAGAAAAAGTGTTTTTCGCATTCAAAAGCACGAAAACATCGATTTCGGTGATTCTGCACACTTGTAACAGCAGAATCATGAAGATTATCACTGAAAATGCATATCTCAGCTGGAAACAACAACGATACCGAAGATATCGCAGTTTCCGCATATCAGACTCACTGTGGAGTGCTGAAAACACCAGAAAACGTGTTTTCGCATTCAATAGCACGAAAACAGCGATTTCGGTGATTCTGCACACTTGTAACAGCAGAATCATGAAGATTATCACTGAAAATGCATATCTCAGCTGGAAGCAACAACGATACCGAAGATATCGTAGTTTCCGCATATCAAACGCACTGTGGAGTGCTGAAAACACCAGCAAACGTGTTTTTCGCATCCAATAGCACGAAAACAGCGATTTCGGTGATTCTGCACACTTGTCACAGATGAAACTCGAAGATTATCGTAGAAAATGCATATCGAGGCTGGAAACAACAACGATACCGAAGATATCGCAGATTCCGCATATCAGACTCACTGTGGAGTGCTGAAAACACCAGAAAACGTGTTTTTCGCATCCAATAGCACGAAAACAGCAATTTCGGTGATTCCGCACACTTGTAACAGCAGCATCATGAAGATTATCACTGAAAATGCATATCTGAGCTGGAAACAGCAACGATACCGAAGATATCGCATTTTCCGCATGTCAAACGCTCTGTGGCGTGCTGAAAACCCCAGAAAACGTGTTTTTCGCATCCAATAGCACGAAAACACCGATTTCGGTGATTCTGCACACTTGTAACAGCAGAATCATGAAGATTATCACTGAAAATGCATATCTCAGCTGGAAACAACAACGATACCGAATATATGGCAGTTTCCGCACATCAAACGCACTGTGGCGTGCTGAAAACACCAGAAAAAGTGTTTTTCGCATTCAAAAGCACGAAAACATCGATTTCGGTGATTCTGCACACTTGTAACAGCAGAATCATGAAGATTATCACTGAAAATGCATATCTCAGCTGGAAACAACAACGATACCGAAGATATCGCAGTTTCCGCATATCAGACTCACTGTGGAGTGCTGAAAACACCAGAAAACGTGTTTTCGCATTCAATAGCACGAAAACAGCGATTTCGGTGATTCTGCACACTTGTAACAGCAGAATCATGAAGATTATCACTGAAAATGCATATCTCAGCTGGAAGCAACAACGATACCGAAGATATCGTAGTTTCCGCATATCAAACGCACTGTGGAGTGCTGAAAACACCAGCAAACGTGTTTTTCGCATCCAATAGCACGAAAACAGCGATTTCGGTGATTCTGCACACTTGTCACAGATGAAACTCGAAGATTATCGTAGAAAATGCATATCGAGGCTGGAAACAACAACGATACCGAAGATATCGCAGATTCCGCATATCAGACTCACTGTGGAGTGCTGAAAACACCAGAAAACGTGTTTTTCGCATCCAATAGCACGAAAACAGCAATTTCGGTGATTCCGCACACTTGTAACAGCAGCATCATGAAGATTATCACTGAAAATGCATATCTGAGCTGGAAACAGCAACGATACCGAAGATATCGCATTTTCCGCATGTCAAACGCTCTGTGGCGTGCTGAAAACCCCAGAAAACGTGTTTTTCGCATCCAATAGCACGAAAACACCGATTTCGGTGATTCTGCACACTTGTAACAGCAGAATCATGAAGATTATCACTGAAAATGCATATCTCAGCTGGAAACAACAACGATACCGAATATATGGCAGTTTCCGCACATCAAACGCACTGTGGCGTGCTGAAAACACCAGAAAAAGTGTTTTTCGCATTCAAAAGCACGAAAACATCGATTTCGGTGATTCTGCACACTTGTAACAGCAGAATCATGAAGATTATCACTGAAAATGCATATCTCAGCTGGAAACAACAACGATACCGAAGATATCGCAGTTTCCGCATATCAGACTCACTGTGGAGTGCTGAAAACACCAGAAAACGTGTTTTTCGCATCCAATAGCACGAAAACAGCGATTTCTGTGATTCTGCACACTTGTCACAGATGAAACTCGAAGATTATCGTAGAAAATGCATATCTCAGCTGGAAACAACAACGATACCGAAGATATCGCAGTTTCCGCTTATCAGACTCACTGTGGAGTGCTGAAAACACCAGAAAACGTGTTTTTCGCATCCAATAGCACGAAAACATCGATTTCGGTGATTCTGCACACTTGTAACAGCAGAATCATGAAGATTATCACTGAAAATGCATATCTCAGCTGGAAACAACAACGATACCGAAGATATGGCAGTTTCCGCTTATCAGACTCACTGTGGAGTGCTGAAAACACCAGAAAACGTGTTTTTCGCATCCAATAGCACGAAAACAGCAATTTCGGTGATTCTGCACACTTGTAACAGCAGAATCATGAAGATTATCGCTGAAAATGCATATCTGAGCTGGAAACAACAACGATACCGAATATATGGCAGTTTCCGCACATCAAACGCACTGTGGTGTGCTGAAAACACCAGAAAACGTGTTTTTCGCATTCAAAAGCACGAAACCAGCAATTTCGGTGATTCTGCACATTTGTAACAGCAGAATCATGAAGATTATCGCTGAAAATGCTTATCTCAGCTGGAAACAACAACGATACCGAAGATATCGCAGTTTCCGCATATCAAACGCACTGTGGAGTGCTGAAAACACCAGAAAACGTGTTTTTCGCATCCAATAGCACGAAAACAGCGATTTCGGTGATTCTGCACACTTGTCACAGAAGAAACTCGAAGATTATCGTAGAAAATGCATATCTCAGCTGGAAACAACAACGATACCGAAGATATCGCAGTTTCCGCATATCAAACGCACTGTGGAGTGCTGAAAACACCAGAAAACGTGTTTTTCGCATTCAATAGCACGAAAACAGCGATTTCGGTGATTCTGCACACTTGTAACAGCAGAATCATGAAGATTATCACTGAAAATGTATATCTGAGCTGGAAACAACAACGATACCGAAGATATCGCATTTTCCGCATGTCAAACGCTCTGTGGCGTGCTGAAAACACCAGAAAACGTGTTTTTCGCATCCAATAGCACGAAAACACCGATTTCGGTGATTCCGCACATTTGTAACAGCAGAATCATGAAGATTATCACTGAAAATGCATATCTCAGCTGGAAACAACAACGATACCGAAGATATGGCAGTTTCCGCATATCAAACGCACTGTGGTGTGCTGAAAACACCAGAAAACGTGTTTTTCGCATTCAAAAGCACGAAACCAGCAATTTCGGTGATTCTGCACATTTGTAACAGCAGAATCATGAAGATTATCGCTGAAAATGCTTATCTCAGCTGGAAACAACAACGATACCGAAGATATCGCAGTTTCCGCATATCAAACGCACTGTGGAGTGCTGAAAACACCAGAAAACGTGTTTTTCGCATCCAATAGCACGAAAACAGCGATTTCGGTGATTCTGCACACTTGTCACAGAAGAAACTCGAAGATTATCGTAGAAAATGCATATCTCAGCTGGAAACAACAACGATACCGAAGATATCGCAGTTTCCGCATATCAAACGCACTGTGGAGTGCTGAAAACACCAGAAAACGTGTTTTTCGCATTCAATAGCACGAAAACAGCGATTTCGGTGATTCTGCACACTTGCAACAGCAGAATCATGAAGATTATCACTGAAAATGTATATCTGAGCTGGAAACAACAACGATACCGAAGATATCGCATTTTCCGCATGTCAAACGCTCTGTGGCGTGCTGAAAACACCAGAAAACGTGTTTTTCGCATCCAATAGCACGAAAACACCGATTTCGGTGATTCCGCACATTTGTAACAGCAGAATCATGAAGATTATCGCTGAAAATGCTTATCTCAGCTGGAAACAACAACGATACCGAAGATATCGCAGTTTCCGCATATCAAACGCACTGTGGAGTGCTGAAAACACCAGAAAACGTGTTTTTCGCATCCAATAGCACGAAAACAGCGATTTCGGTGATTCTGCACACTTGTCACAGAAGAAACTCGAAGATTATCGTAGAAAATGCATATCTCAGCTGGAAACAACAACGATACCGAAGATATCGCAGTTTCCGCATATCAAACGCACTGTGGAGTGCTGAAAACACCAGAAAACGTGTTTTTCGCATTCAATAGCACGAAAACAGCGATTTCGGTGATTCTGCACACTTGTAACAGCAGAATCATGAAGATTATCACTGAAAATGTATATCTGAGCTGGAAACAACAACGATACCGAAGATATCGCATTTTCCGCATGTCAAACGCTCTGTGGCGTGCTGAAAACACCAGAAAACGTGTTTTTCGCATCCAATAGCACGAAAACACCGATTTCGGTGATTCCGCACATTTGTAACAGCAGAATCATGAAGATTATCACTGAAAATGTATATCTGAGCTGGAAACAACAACGATACCGAAGATATCGCATTTTCCGCATGTCAAACGCTCTGTGGCGTGCTGAAAACACCAGAAAACGTGTTTTTCGCATCCAATAGCACGAAAACACCGATTTCGGTGATTCCGCACATTTGTAACAGCAGAATCATGAAGATTATCACTGAAAATGTATATCTGAGCTGGAAACAACAACGATACCGAAGATATCGCATTTTCCGCATGTCAAACGCTCTGTGGCGTGCTGAAAACACCAGAAAACGTGTTTTTCGCATCCAATAGCACGAAAACACCGATTTCGGTGATTCCGCACATTTGTAACAGCAGAATCATGAAGATTATCACTGAAAATGTATATCTGAGCTGGAAACAACAACGATACCGAAGATATCGCATTTTCCGCATATCAGACTCACTGTGGAGTGCTGAAAACACCAGAAAACGTGTTTTCGCATTCAATAGCACGAAAACAGCGATTTCGGTGATTCTGCACACTTGTAACAGCAGAATCATGAAGATTATCACTGAAAATGCATATCTCAGCTGGAAGCAACAACGATACCGAAGATATCGTAGTTTCCGCATATCAAACGCACTGTGGAGTGCTGAAAACACCAGCAAACGTGTTTTTCGCATCCAATAGCACGAAAACAGCGATTTCGGTGATTCTGCACACTTGTCACAGATGAAACTCGAAGATTATCGTAGAAAATGCATATCGAGGCTGGAAACAACAACGATACCGAAGATATCGCAGATTCCGCATATCAGACTCACTGTGGAGGGCTGAAAACACCAGAAAACGTGTTTTTCGCATCCAATAGCACGAAAACAGCAATTTCGGTGATTCCGCACACTTGTAACAGCAGCATCATGAAGATTATCACTGAAAATGCATATCTGAGCTGGAAACAGCAACGATACCGAAGATATCGCATTTTCCGCATGTCAAACGCTCTGTGGCGTGCTGAAAACCCCAGAAAACGTGTTTTTCGCATCCAATAGCACGAAAACACCGATTTCGGTGATTCTGCACACTTGTAACAGCAGAATCATGAAGATTATCACTGAAAATGCATATCTCAGCTGGAAACAACAACGATACCGAATATATGGCAGTTTCCGCACATCAAACGCACTGTGGCGTGCTGAAAACACCAGAAAAAGTGTTTTTCGCATTCAAAAGCACGAAAACATCGATTTCGGTGATTCTGCACACTTGTAACAGCAGAATCATGAAGATTATCACTGAAAATGCATATCTCAGCTGGAAACAACAACGATACCGAAGATATCGCAGTTTCCGCATATCAGACTCACTGTGGAGTGCTGAAAACACCAGAAAACGTGTTTTTCGCATCCAATAGCACGAAAACAGCGATTTCTGTGATTCTGCACACTTGTCACAGATGAAACTCGAAGATTATCGTAGAAAATGCATATCTCAGCTGGAAACAACAACGATACCGAAGATATCGCAGTTTCCGCTTATCAGACTCACTGTGGAGTGCTGAAAACACCAGAAAACGTGTTTTTCGCATCCAATAGCACGAAAACATCGATTTCGGTGATTCTGCACACTTGTAGCAGCAGAATCATGAAGATTATCACTGAAAATGCATATCTCAGCTGGAAACAACAACGATACCGAAGATATGGCAGTTTCCGCTTATCAGACTCACTGTGGAGTGCTGAAAACACCAGAAAACGTGTTTTTCGCATCCAATAGCACGAAAACAGCAATTTCGGTGATTCTGCACACTTGTAACAGCAGAATCATGAAGATTATCGCTGAAAATGCATATCTGAGCTGGAAACAACAACGATACCGAATATATGGCAGTTTCCGCACATCAAACGCACTGTGGTGTGCTGAAAACACCAGAAAACGTGTTTTTCGCATTCAAAAGCACGAAACCAGCAATTTCGGTGATTCTGCACATTTGTAACAGCAGAATCATGAAGATTATCGCTGAAAATGCTTATCTCAGCTGGAAACAACAACGATACCGAAGATATCGCAGTTTCCGCATATCAAACGCACTGTGGAGTGCTGAAAACACCAGAAAACGTGTTTTTCGCATCCAATAGCACGAAAACAGCGATTTCGGTGATTCTGCACACTTGTCACAGAAGAAACTCGAAGATTATCGTAGAAAATGCATATCTCAGCTGGAAACAACAACGATACCGAAGATATCGCATTTTCCGCATGTCAAACGCTCTGTGGCGTGCTGAAAACACCAGAAAACGTGTTTTTCGCATCCAATAGCACGAAAACACCGATTTCGGTGATTCCGCACATTTGTAACAGCAGAATCATGAAGATTATCACTGAAAATGTATATCTGAGCTGGAAACAACAACGATACCGAAGATATCGCATTTTCCGCATGTCAAACGCTCTGTGGCGTGCTGAAAACACCAGAAAACGTGTTTTTCGCATCCAATAGCACGAAAACACCGATTTCGGTGATTCCGCACATTTGTAACAGCAGAATCATGAAGATTATCACTGAAAATGAATATCTGAGCTGGAAACAACAACGATACCGAAGATATCGCATTTTCCGCATGTCAAACGCTCTGTGGCGTGCTGAAAACACCAGAAAACGTGTTTTTCGCATCCAATAGCACGAAAACACCGATTTCGGTGATTCCGCACATTTGTAACAGCAGAATCATGAAGATTATCACTGAAAATGTATATCTGAGCTGGAAACAACAACGATACCGAAGATATCGCATTTTCCGCATGTCAAACGCTCTGTGGCGTGCTGAAAACACCAGAAAAAGTGTTTTTCGCATTCAAAAGCACGAAAACATCGATTTCGGTGATTCTGCACACTTGTAACAGCAGAATCATGAAGATTATCACTGAAAATGCATATCTCAGCTGGAAACAACAACGATACCGAAGATATGGCAGTTTCCGCATATCAAACGCACTGTGGTGTGCTGAAAACACCAGAAAACGTGTTTTTCGCATTCAAAAGCACGAAAACAGCAATTTCGGTGATTCTGCACATTTGTAACAGCAGAATCATGAAGATTATTGCTGAAAATGCATATCTCAGCTGGAAACTACAACGATACCGAAGATATCGCAGTTTCCGCTTATCAAACGCACTGTGGCGTGCTGAAAACACCAGAAAACGTGTTTTTCGCATCCAATAGCACGAAAACACCGATTTCGGTGATTCTGCACACTTGTAACAGCAGAATCATGAAGATTATCACTGAAAATGCATATCTCAGCTGGAAACAATAACGATACCGAAGATATCGCATTTTCCGCATGTCAAACGCTCTGTGGCGTGCTGAAAACACCAGAAAACGTGTTTTTCGCATCCAATAGCACGAAAACACCGATTTCGGTGATTCTGCACACTTGTAACAGCAGAATCATGAAGATTATCACTGAAAATGCATATCTCAGCTGGAAACAACAACGATACCGAAGATATGGCAGTTTCCGCATGTCAAACGCTCTGTGGCGTGCTGAAAACACCAGAAAACGTGTTTTTAGCATCCAATAGCACGAAAACACCGATTTCGGTGATTCCGCACATTTGTAACAGCAGAATCATGAAGATTATCACTGAAAATGTATATCTGAGCTGGAAACAACAACGATACCGAAGATATCGCAGTTTCCGCATGTCAAACGCACTGTGGAGTGCTGAAAACACCAGAAAACGTGTTTTTCGCATCCAATAGCACGAAAACAGCGATTTCGGTGATTCTGCACACTTGTCACAGAAGAAACTCGAAGATTATCGTAGAAAATGCATATCTCAGCTGGAAACAACAACGATACCGAAGATATCGCAGTTTCCGCATATCAAACGCACTGTGGAGTGCTGAAAACACCAGCAAACGTGTTTTTCGCATCCAATAGCACGAAAACAGCGATTTCGGTGATTCTGCACACTTGTCACAGATGAAACTCGAAGATTATCGTAGAAAATGCATATCGAGGCTGGAAACAACAACGATACCGAAGATATCGCAGATTCCGCATATCAGACTCACTGTGGAGTGCTGAAAACACCAGAAAACGTGTTTTTCGCATCCAATAGCACGAAAACAGCAATTTCGGTGATTCCGCACACTTGTAACAGCAGCATCATGAAGATTATCACTGAAAATGCATATCTGAGCTGGAAACAGCAACGATACCGAAGATATCGCATTTTCCGCATGTCAAACGCTCTGTGGCGTGCTGAAAACACCAGAAAACGTGTTTTTCGCATCCAATAGCACGAAAACAGCGATTTCGGTGATTCTGCACACTTGTCACAGAAGAAACTCGAAGATTATCGTAGAAAATGCATATCTCAGCTGGAAACAACAACGATACCGAAGATATCGCATTTTCCGCATGTCAAACGCTCTGTGGCGTGCTGAAAACACCAGAAAACGTGTTTTTCGCATCCAATAGCACGAAAACACCGATTTCGGTGATTCCGCACATTTGTAACAGCAGAATCATGAAGATTATCACTGAAAATGTATATCTGAGCTGGAAACAACAACGATACCGAAGATATCGCAGTTTCCGCATATCAAACGCACTGTGGAGTGCTGAAAACACCAGAAAACGTGTTTTTCGCATCCAATAGCACGAAAACAGCGATTTCGGTGATTCTGCACACTTGTCACAGAAGAAACTCGAAGATTATCGTAGAAAATGCATATCTCAGCTGGAAACAACAACGATACCGAAGATATCGCAGTTTCCGCATATCAAACGCACTGTGGAGTGCTGAAAACACCAGCAAACGTGTTTTTCGCATCCAATAGCACGAAAACAGCGATTTCGGTGATTCTGCACACTTGTCACAGATGAAACTCGAAGATTATCGTAGAAAATGCATATCGAGGCTGGAAACAACAACGATACCGAAGATATCGCAGATTCCGCATATCAGACTCACTGTGGAGTGCTGAAAACACCAGAAAACGTGTTTTTCGCATCCAATAGCACGAAAACAGCAATTTCGGTGATTCCGCACACTTGTAACAGCAGCATCATGAAGATTATCACTGAAAATGCATATCTGAGCTGGAAACAGCAACGATACCGAAGATATCGCATTTTCCGCATGTCAAACGCTCTGTGGCGTGCTGAAAACACCAGAAAACGTGTTTTTCGCATCCAATAGCACGAAAACAGCAATTTCGGTGATTCTGCACACTTGTAACAGCAGAATCATGAAGATTATCGCTGAAAATGCATATCTGAGCTGGAAACAACAACGATACCGAAGATATCGCATTTTCCGCATGTCAAACGCTCTGTGGCGTGCTGAAAACACCAGAAAACGTGTTTTTCGCATCCAATAGCACGAAAACACCGATTTCGGTGATTCTGCACACTTGTAACAGCAGAATCATGAAGATTATCACTGAAAATGCATATCTGAGCTGGAAACAACAACGATACCGAATATATGGCAGTTTCCGCACATCAAACGCACTGTGGCGTCCTGAAAACACCAGAAAAAATGTTTTTCGCATTCAAAAGCACGAAAACATCGATTTCGGTGATTCTGCACACTTGTAACAGCAGAATCATGAAGATTATCACTGAAAATGCATATCTCAGCTGGAAACAATAACGATACCGAAGATATCGCATTTTCCGCATGTCAAACGCTCTGTGGCGTGCTGAAAACACCAGAAAACGTGTTTTTGGCATCCAATAGCACGAAAACACCGATTTCGGTGATTCTGCACACTTGTAACAGCAGAATCATGAAGATTATCACTGAAAATGCATATCTCAGCTGGAAACAACAACGATACCGAAGATATGGCAGTTTCCGCATATCAAACGCACTGTGGTGTGCTGAAAACACCAGAAAACGTGTTTTTCGCATTCAAAAGCACGAAACCAGCAATTTCGGTGATTCTGCACACTTGTCACAGAAGAAACTCGAAGATTATCGTAGAAAATGCATATCTCAGCTGGAAACAACAACGATACCGAAGATATCGCAGTTTCCGCATATCAAACGCACTGTGGAGTGCTGAAAACACCAGCAAACGTGTTTTTCGCATCCAATAGCACGAAAACAGCGATTTCGGTGATTCTGCACACTTGTCACAGATGAAACTCGAAGATTATCGTAGAAAATGCATATCGAGGCTGGAAACAACAACGATACCGAAGATATCGCAGATTCCGCATATCAGACTCACTGTGGAGTGCTGAAAACACCAGAAAACGTGTTTTTCGCATCCAATAGCACGAAAACAGCAATTTCGGTGATTCCGCACACTTGTAACAGCAGCATCATGAAGATTATCACTGAAAATGCATATCTGAGCTGGAAACAGCAACGATACCGAAGATATCGCATTTTCCGCATGTCAAACGCTCTGTGGCGTGCTGAAAACACCAGAAAACGTGTTTTTCGCATCCAATAGCACGAAAACACCGATTTCGGTGATTCTGCACACTTGTAACAGCAGAATCATGAAGATTATCACTGAAAATGCATATCTCAGCTGGAAACAACAACGATACCGAAGATATCGCAGTTTCCGCATATCAGACTCACTGTGGAGTGCTGAAAACACCAGAAAACGTGTTTTTCGCATCCAATAGCACGAAAACAGCGATTTCTGTGATTCTGCACACTTGTCACAGATGAAACTCGAAGATTATCGTAGAAAATGCATATCTCAGCTGGAAACAACAACGATACCGAAGATATCGCAGTTTCCGCTTATCAGACTCACTGTGGAGTGCTGAAAACACCAGAAAACGTGTTTTTCGCATCCAATAGCACGAAAACATCGATTTCGGTGATTCTGCACACTTGTAACAGCAGAATCATGAAGATTATCACTGAAAATGCATATCTCAGCTGGAAACAACAACGATACCGAAGATATGGCAGTTTCCGCTTATCAGACTCACTGTGGAGTGCTGAAAACACCAGAAAACGTGTTTTTCGCATCCAATAGCACGAAAACAGCAATTTCGGTGATTCTGCACACTTGTAACAGCAGAATCATGAAGATTATCGCTGAAAATGCATATCTGAGCTGGAAACAACAACGATACCGAATATATGGCAGTTTCCGCACATCAAACGCACTGTGGTGTGCTGAAAACACCAGAAAACGTGTTTTTCGCATTCAAAAGCACGAAACCAGCAATTTCGGTGATTCTGCACATTTGTAACAGCAGAATCATGAAGATTATCGCTGAAAATGCTTATCTCAGCTGGAAACAACAACGATACCGAAGATATCGCAGTTTCCGCATATCAAACGCACTGTGGAGTGCTGAAAACACCAGAAAACGTGTTTTTCGCATCCAATAGCACGAAAACAGCGATTTCGGTGATTCTGCACACTTGTCACAGAAGAAACTCGAAGATTATCGTAGAAAATGCATATCTCAGCTGGAAACAACAACGATACCGAAGATATCGCAGTTTCCGCATATCAAACGCACTGTGGAGTGCTGAAAACACCAGAAAACGTGTTTTTCGCATTCAATAGCACGAAAACAGCGATTTCGGTGATTCTGCACACTTGTAACAGCAGAATCATGAAGATTATCACTGAAAATGTATATCTGAGCTGGAAACAACAACGATACCGAAGATATCGCATTTTCCGCATGTCAAACGCTCTGTGGCGTGCTGAAAACACCAGAAAACGTGTTTTTCGCATCCAATAGCACGAAAACACCGATTTCGGTGATTCCGCACATTTGTAACAGCAGAATCATGAAGATTATCACTGAAAATGCATATCTCAGCTGGAAACAACAACGATACCGAAGATATGGCAGTTTCCGCATATCAAACGCACTGTGGTGTGCTGAAAACACCAGAAAACGTGTTTTTCGCATTCAAAAGCACGAAACCAGCAATTTCGGTGATTCTGCACATTTGTAACAGCAGAATCATGAAGATTATCGCTGAAAATGCTTATCTCAGCTGGAAACAACAACGATACCGAAGATATCGCAGTTTCCGCATATCAAACGCACTGTGGAGTGCTGAAAACACCAGAAAACGTGTTTTTCGCATCCAATAGCACGAAAACAGCGATTTCGGTGATTCTGCACACTTGTCACAGAAGAAACTCGAAGATTATCGTAGAAAATGCATATCTCAGCTGGAAACAACAACGATACCGAAGATATCGCAGTTTCCGCATATCAAACGCACTGTGGAGTGCTGAAAACACCAGAAAACGTGTTTTTCGCATTCAATAGCACGAAAACAGCGATTTCGGTGATTCTGCACACTTGCAACAGCAGAATCATGAAGATTATCACTGAAAATGTATATCTGAGCTGGAAACAACAACGATACCGAAGATATCGCATTTTCCGCATGTCAAACGCTCTGTGGCGTGCTGAAAACACCAGAAAACGTGTTTTTCGCATCCAATAGCACGAAAACACCGATTTCGGTGATTCCGCACATTTGTAACAGCAGAATCATGAAGATTATCGCTGAAAATGCTTATCTCAGCTGGAAACAACAACGATACCGAAGATATCGCAGTTTCCGCATATCAAACGCACTGTGGAGTGCTGAAAACACCAGAAAACGTGTTTTTCGCATCCAATAGCACGAAAACAGCGATTTCGGTGATTCTGCACACTTGTCACAGAAGAAACTCGAAGATTATCGTAGAAAATGCATATCTCAGCTGGAAACAACAACGATACCGAAGATATCGCAGTTTCCGCATATCAAACGCACTGTGGAGTGCTGAAAACACCAGAAAACGTGTTTTTCGCATTCAATAGCACGAAAACAGCGATTTCGGTGATTCTGCACACTTGTAACAGCAGAATCATGAAGATTATCACTGAAAATGTATATCTGAGCTGGAAACAACAACGATACCGAAGATATCGCATTTTCCGCATGTCAAACGCTCTGTGGCGTGCTGAAAACACCAGAAAACGTGTTTTTCGCATCCAATAGCACGAAAACACCGATTTCGGTGATTCCGCACATTTGTAACAGCAGAATCATGAAGATTATCACTGAAAATGTATATCTGAGCTGGAAACAACAACGATACCGAAGATATCGCATTTTCCGCATGTCAAACGCTCTGTGGCGTGCTGAAAACACCAGAAAACGTGTTTTTCGCATCCAATAGCACGAAAACACCGATTTCGGTGATTCCGCACATTTGTAACAGCAGAATCATGAAGATTATCACTGAAAATGTATATCTGAGCTGGAAACAACAACGATACCGAAGATATCGCATTTTCCGCATGTCAAACGCTCTGTGGCGTGCTGAAAACACCAGAAAACGTGTTTTTCGCATCCAATAGCACGAAAACACCGATTTCGGTGATTCCGCACATTTGTAACAGCAGAATCATGAAGATTATCACTGAAAATGTATATCTGAGCTGGAAACAACAACGATACCGAAGATATCGCATTTTCCGCATATCAGACTCACTGTGGAGTGCTGAAAACACCAGAAAACGTGTTTTCGCATTCAATAGCACGAAAACAGCGATTTCGGTGATTCTGCACACTTGTAACAGCAGAATCATGAAGATTATCACTGAAAATGCATATCTCAGCTGGAAGCAACAACGATACCGAAGATATCGTAGTTTCCGCATATCAAACGCACTGTGGAGTGCTGAAAACACCAGCAAACGTGTTTTTCGCATCCAATAGCACGAAAACAGCGATTTCGGTGATTCTGCACACTTGTCACAGATGAAACTCGAAGATTATCGTAGAAAATGCATATCGAGGCTGGAAACAACAACGATACCGAAGATATCGCAGATTCCGCATATCAGACTCACTGTGGAGGGCTGAAAACACCAGAAAACGTGTTTTTCGCATCCAATAGCACGAAAACAGCAATTTCGGTGATTCCGCACACTTGTAACAGCAGCATCATGAAGATTATCACTGAAAATGCATATCTGAGCTGGAAACAGCAACGATACCGAAGATATCGCATTTTCCGCATGTCAAACGCTCTGTGGCGTGCTGAAAACCCCAGAAAACGTGTTTTTCGCATCCAATAGCACGAAAACACCGATTTCGGTGATTCTGCACACTTGTAACAGCAGAATCATGAAGATTATCACTGAAAATGCATATCTCAGCTGGAAACAACAACGATACCGAATATATGGCAGTTTCCGCACATCAAACGCACTGTGGCGTGCTGAAAACACCAGAAAAAGTGTTTTTCGCATTCAAAAGCACGAAAACATCGATTTCGGTGATTCTGCACACTTGTAACAGCAGAATCATGAAGATTATCACTGAAAATGCATATCTCAGCTGGAAACAACAACGATACCGAAGATATCGCAGTTTCCGCATATCAGACTCACTGTGGAGTGCTGAAAACACCAGAAAACGTGTTTTTCGCATCCAATAGCACGAAAACAGCGATTTCTGTGATTCTGCACACTTGTCACAGATGAAACTCGAAGATTATCGTAGAAAATGCATATCTCAGCTGGAAACAACAACGATACCGAAGATATCGCAGTTTCCGCTTATCAGACTCACTGTGGAGTGCTGAAAACACCAGAAAACGTGTTTTTCGCATCCAATAGCACGAAAACATCGATTTCGGTGATTCTGCACACTTGTAGCAGCAGAATCATGAAGATTATCACTGAAAATGCATATCTCAGCTGGAAACAACAACGATACCGAAGATATGGCAGTTTCCGCTTATCAGACTCACTGTGGAGTGCTGAAAACACCAGAAAACGTGTTTTTCGCATCCAATAGCACGAAAACAGCAATTTCGGTGATTCTGCACACTTGTAACAGCAGAATCATGAAGATTATCGCTGAAAATGCATATCTGAGCTGGAAACAACAACGATACCGAATATATGGCAGTTTCCGCACATCAAACGCACTGTGGTGTGCTGAAAACACCAGAAAACGTGTTTTTCGCATTCAAAAGCACGAAACCAGCAATTTCGGTGATTCTGCACATTTGTAACAGCAGAATCATGAAGATTATCGCTGAAAATGCTTATCTCAGCTGGAAACAACAACGATACCGAAGATATCGCAGTTTCCGCATATCAAACGCACTGTGGAGTGCTGAAAACACCAGAAAACGTGTTTTTCGCATCCAATAGCACGAAAACAGCGATTTCGGTGATTCTGCACACTTGTCACAGAAGAAACTCGAAGATTATCGTAGAAAATGCATATCTCAGCTGGAAACAACAACGATACCGAAGATATCGCATTTTCCGCATGTCAAACGCTCTGTGGCGTGCTGAAAACACCAGAAAACGTGTTTTTCGCATCCAATAGCACGAAAACACCGATTTCGGTGATTCCGCACATTTGTAACAGCAGAATCATGAAGATTATCACTGAAAATGTATATCTGAGCTGGAAACAACAACGATACCGAAGATATCGCATTTTCCGCATGTCAAACGCTCTGTGGCGTGCTGAAAACACCAGAAAACGTGTTTTTCGCATCCAATAGCACGAAAACACCGATTTCGGTGATTCCGCACATTTGTAACAGCAGAATCATGAAGATTATCACTGAAAATGAATATCTGAGCTGGAAACAACAACGATACCGAAGATATCGCATTTTCCGCATGTCAAACGCTCTGTGGCGTGCTGAAAACACCAGAAAACGTGTTTTTCGCATCCAATAGCACGAAAACACCGATTTCGGTGATTCCGCACATTTGTAACAGCAGAATCATGAAGATTATCACTGAAAATGTATATCTGAGCTGGAAACAACAACGATACCGAAGATATCGCATTTTCCGCATGTCAAACGCTCTGTGGCGTGCTGAAAACACCAGAAAAAGTGTTTTTCGCATTCAAAAGCACGAAAACATCGATTTCGGTGATTCTGCACACTTGTAACAGCAGAATCATGAAGATTATCACTGAAAATGCATATCTCAGCTGGAAACAACAACGATACCGAAGATATGGCAGTTTCCGCATATCAAACGCACTGTGGTGTGCTGAAAACACCAGAAAACGTGTTTTTCGCATTCAAAAGCACGAAAACAGCAATTTCGGTGATTCTGCACATTTGTAACAGCAGAATCATGAAGATTATTGCTGAAAATGCATATCTCAGCTGGAAACTACAACGATACCGAAGATATCGCAGTTTCCGCTTATCAAACGCACTGTGGCGTGCTGAAAACACCAGAAAACGTGTTTTTCGCATCCAATAGCACGAAAACACCGATTTCGGTGATTCTGCACACTTGTAACAGCAGAATCATGAAGATTATCACTGAAAATGCATATCTCAGCTGGAAACAATAACGATACCGAAGATATCGCATTTTCCGCATGTCAAACGCTCTGTGGCGTGCTGAAAACACCAGAAAACGTGTTTTTCGCATCCAATAGCACGAAAACACCGATTTCGGTGATTCTGCACACTTGTAACAGCAGAATCATGAAGATTATCACTGAAAATGCATATCTCAGCTGGAAACAACAACGATACCGAAGATATGGCAGTTTCCGCATGTCAAACGCTCTGTGGCGTGCTGAAAACACCAGAAAACGTGTTTTTAGCATCCAATAGCACGAAAACACCGATTTCGGTGATTCCGCACATTTGTAACAGCAGAATCATGAAGATTATCACTGAAAATGTATATCTGAGCTGGAAACAACAACGATACCGAAGATATCGCAGTTTCCGCATGTCAAACGCACTGTGGAGTGCTGAAAACACCAGAAAACGTGTTTTTCGCATCCAATAGCACGAAAACAGCGATTTCGGTGATTCTGCACACTTGTCACAGAAGAAACTCGAAGATTATCGTAGAAAATGCATATCTCAGCTGGAAACAACAACGATACCGAAGATATCGCAGTTTCCGCATATCAAACGCACTGTGGAGTGCTGAAAACACCAGCAAACGTGTTTTTCGCATCCAATAGCACGAAAACAGCGATTTCGGTGATTCTGCACACTTGTCACAGATGAAACTCGAAGATTATCGTAGAAAATGCATATCGAGGCTGGAAACAACAACGATACCGAAGATATCGCAGATTCCGCATATCAGACTCACTGTGGAGTGCTGAAAACACCAGAAAACGTGTTTTTCGCATCCAATAGCACGAAAACAGCAATTTCGGTGATTCCGCACACTTGTAACAGCAGCATCATGAAGATTATCACTGAAAATGCATATCTGAGCTGGAAACAGCAACGATACCGAAGATATCGCATTTTCCGCATGTCAAACGCTCTGTGGCGTGCTGAAAACACCAGAAAACGTGTTTTTCGCATCCAATAGCACGAAAACAGCGATTTCGGTGATTCTGCACACTTGTCACAGAAGAAACTCGAAGATTATCGTAGAAAATGCATATCTCAGCTGGAAACAACAACGATACCGAAGATATCGCATTTTCCGCATGTCAAACGCTCTGTGGCGTGCTGAAAACACCAGAAAACGTGTTTTTCGCATCCAATAGCACGAAAACACCGATTTCGGTGATTCCGCACATTTGTAACAGCAGAATCATGAAGATTATCACTGAAAATGTATATCTGAGCTGGAAACAACAACGATACCGAAGATATCGCAGTTTCCGCATATCAAACGCACTGTGGAGTGCTGAAAACACCAGAAAACGTGTTTTTCGCATCCAATAGCACGAAAACAGCGATTTCGGTGATTCTGCACACTTGTCACAGAAGAAACTCGAAGATTATCGTAGAAAATGCATATCTCAGCTGGAAACAACAACGATACCGAAGATATCGCAGTTTCCGCATATCAAACGCACTGTGGAGTGCTGAAAACACCAGCAAACGTGTTTTTCGCATCCAATAGCACGAAAACAGCGATTTCGGTGATTCTGCACACTTGTCACAGATGAAACTCGAAGATTATCGTAGAAAATGCATATCGAGGCTGGAAACAACAACGATACCGAAGATATCGCAGATTCCGCATATCAGACTCACTGTGGAGTGCTGAAAACACCAGAAAACGTGTTTTTCGCATCCAATAGCACGAAAACAGCAATTTCGGTGATTCCGCACACTTGTAACAGCAGCATCATGAAGATTATCACTGAAAATGCATATCTGAGCTGGAAACAGCAACGATACCGAAGATATCGCATTTTCCGCATGTCAAACGCTCTGTGGCGTGCTGAAAACACCAGAAAACGTGTTTTTCGCATCCAATAGCACGAAAACAGCAATTTCGGTGATTCTGCACACTTGTAACAGCAGAATCATGAAGATTATCGCTGAAAATGCATATCTGAGCTGGAAACAACAACGATACCGAAGATATCGCATTTTCCGCATGTCAAACGCTCTGTGGCGTGCTGAAAACACCAGAAAACGTGTTTTTCGCATCCAATAGCACGAAAACACCGATTTCGGTGATTCTGCACACTTGTAACAGCAGAATCATGAAGATTATCACTGAAAATGCATATCTGAGCTGGAAACAACAACGATACCGAATATATGGCAGTTTCCGCACATCAAACGCACTGTGGCGTCCTGAAAACACCAGAAAAAATGTTTTTCGCATTCAAAAGCACGAAAACATCGATTTCGGTGATTCTGCACACTTGTAACAGCAGAATCATGAAGATTATCACTGAAAATGCATATCTCAGCTGGAAACAATAACGATACCGAAGATATCGCATTTTCCGCATGTCAAACGCTCTGTGGCGTGCTGAAAACACCAGAAAACGTGTTTTTGGCATCCAATAGCACGAAAACACCGATTTCGGTGATTCTGCACACTTGTAACAGCAGAATCATGAAGATTATCACTGAAAATGCATATCTCAGCTGGAAACAACAACGATACCGAAGATATGGCAGTTTCCGCATATCAAACGCACTGTGGTGTGCTGAAAACACCAGAAAACGTGTTTTTCGCATTCAAAAGCACGAAACCAGCAATTTCGGTGATTCTGCACACTTGTCACAGAAGAAACTCGAAGATTATCGTAGAAAATGCATATCTCAGCTGGAAACAACAACGATACCGAAGATATCGCAGTTTCCGCATATCAAACGCACTGTGGAGTGCTGAAAACACCAGCAAACGTGTTTTTCGCATCCAATAGCACGAAAACAGCGATTTCGGTGATTCTGCACACTTGTCACAGATGAAACTCGAAGATTATCGTAGAAAATGCATATCGAGGCTGGAAACAACAACGATACCGAAGATATCGCAGATTCCGCATATCAGACTCACTGTGGAGTGCTGAAAACACCAGAAAACGTGTTTTTCGCATCCAATAGCACGAAAACAGCAATTTCGGTGATTCCGCACACTTGTAACAGCAGCATCATGAAGATTATCACTGAAAATGCATATCTGAGCTGGAAACAGCAACGATACCGAAGATATCGCATTTTCCGCATGTCAAACGCTCTGTGGCGTGCTGAAAACACCAGAAAACGTGTTTTTCGCATCCAATAGCACGAAAACACCGATTTCGGTGATTCTGCACACTTGTAACAGCAGAATCATGAAGATTATCACTGAAAATGCATATCTCAGCTGGAAACAACAACGATACCGAATATATGGCAGTTTCCGCACATCAAACGCACTGTGGCGTGCTGAAAACACCAGAAAAAGTGTGTTTCGCATTCAAAAGCACGAAAACATCGATTTCGGTGATTCTGCACACTTGTAACAGCAGAATCATGAAGATTATCACTGAAAATGCATATCTCAGCTGGAAACAACAACGATACCGAAGATATCGCAGTTTCCGCATATCAGACTCACTGTGGAGTGCTGAAAACACCAGAAAACGTGTTTTTCGCATACAATAGCACGAAAACAGCGATTTCTGTGATTCTGCACACTTGTCACAGATGAAACTCGAAGATTATCGTAGAAAATGCATATCGAGGCTGGAAACAACAACGATACCGAAGATATCGCAGTTTCCGCATATCAGACTCACTGTGGAGTGCTGAAAACACCAGAAAACGTGTTTTTCGCATCCAATAGCACGAAAACAGCAATTTCGGTGATTCCGCACACTTGTAACAGCAGAATCATGAAGATTATCACTGAAAATGTATATCTGAGCTGGAAACAACAACGATACCGAAGATATCGCATTTTCCGCATGTCAAACGCTCTGTGGCGTGCTGAAAACACCAGAAAACGTGTTTTTCGCATCCAATAGCACGAAAACACCGATTTCGGTGATTCCGCACATTTGTAACAGCAGAATCATGAAGATTATCACTGAAAATGTATATCTGAGCTGGAAACAACAACGATACCGAAGATATCGCATTTTCCGCATGTCAAACGCTCTGTGGCGTGCTGAAAACACCAGAAAACGTGTTTTTCGCATCCAATAGCACGAAAACACCGATTTCGGTGATTCTGCACACTTGTAACAGCAGAATCATGAAGATTATCACTGAAAATGCATATCTCAGCTGGAAACAACAACGATACCGAATATATGGCAGTTTCCGCACATCAAACGCACTATGGCGTGCTGAAAACACCAGAGAAAGTGTTTTTCGCATTCAAAAGCACGAAAACATCGATTTCGGTGATTCTGCACACTTGTAACAGCAGAATCATGAAGATTATCACTGAAAATGCATATCTCAGCTGGAAACAACAACGATACCGAAGATATGGCAGTTTCCGCATATCAAACGCACTGTGGTGTGCTGAAAACACCAGAAAACGTGTTTTTCGCATTCAAAAGCACGAAAACAGCAATTTCGGTGATTCTGCACATTTGTAACAGCAGAATCATGAAGATTATTGCTGAAAATGCATATCTCAGCTGGAAACTACAACGATACCGAAGATATCGCAGTTCCGCTTATCAAACGCACTGTGGCGTGCTGAAAACACCAGAAAACGTGTTTTTCGCATCCAATAGCACGAAAACACCGATTTCGGTGATTCTGCACACTTGTAACAGCAGAATCATGAAGATTATCACTGAAAATGCATATCTGAGCTGGAAACAACAACGATACCGAAGATATCGCATTTTCCGCATGTCAAACGCTCTGTGGCGTGCTGAAAACACCAGAAAACGTGTTTTTCGCATCCAATAGCACGAAAACACCGATTTCGGTGATTCTGCACACTTGTAACAGCAGAATCATGAAGATTATCACTGAAAATGCATATCTCAGCTGGAAACAACAACGATACCGAATATATGGCAGTTTCCGCACATCAAACGCACTGTGGCGTGCTGAAAACACCAGAAAAAGTGTTTTTCGCATTCAAAAGCACGAAAACATCGATTTCGGTGATTCTGCACACTTGTAACAGCAGAATCATGATGATTATCACTGAAAATGCATATCTCAGCTGGAAACAACAACGATACCGAAGATATGGCAGTTTCCGCATATCAAACGCACTGTGGTGTGCGGAAAACACCAGAAAACGTGTTTTTCGCATTCAAAAGCACGAAACCAGCAATTTCGGTGATTCTGCACATTTGTAACAGCAGAATCATGAAGATTATCGCTGAAAATGCATATCTCAGCTGGAAACAACAACGATACCGAAGATATCGCAGTTTCCGCATATCAAACGCACTGTGGAGTGCTGAAAACACCAGAAAACGTGTTTTTCGCATCCAATAGCACGAAAACAGCGATTTCGGTGATTCTGCACACTTGTCACAGAAGAAACTCGAAGATTATCGTAGAAAATGCATATCTCAGCTGGAAACAACAACGATACCGAAGATATCGCAGTTTCCGCATATCAAACGCACTGTGGAGTGCTGAAAACACCAGAAAACGTGTTTTCGCATTCAATAGCACGAAAACAGCGATTTCGGTGATTCTGCACACTTGTAACAGCAGAATCATGAAGATTATCACTGAAAATGCATATCTCAGCTGGAAGCAACAACGATACCGAAGATATCGTAGTTTCCGCATATCAAACGCACTGTGGAGTGCTGAAAACACCAGCAAACGTGTTTTTCGCATCCAATAGCACGAAAACAGCGATTTCGGTGATTCTGCACACTTGTCACAGATGAAACTCGAAGATTATCGTAGAAAATGCATATCTCAGCTGGAAACAACAACGATACCGAAGATATCGCAGTTTCCGCTTATCAGACTCACTGTGGAGTGCTGAAAACACCAGAAAACGTGTTTTTCGCATCCAATAGCACGAAAACATCGATTTCGGTGATTCTGCACACTTGTAACAGCAGAATCATGAAGATTATCACTGAAAATGCATATCTCAGCTGGAAACAATAACGATACCGAAGATATCGCATTTTCCGCATGTCAAACGCTCTGTGGCGTGCTGAAAACACCAGAAAACGTGTTTTTCGCATCCAATAGCACGAAAACACCGATTTCGGTGATTCTGCACACTTGTAACAGCAGAATCATGAAGATTATCACTGAAAATGCATATCTCAGCTGGAAACAACAACGATACCGAAGATATGGCAGTTTCCGCATATCAAACGCACTGTGGTGTGCTGAAAACACCAGAAAACGTGTTTTTCGCATTCAAAAGCACGAAACTAGCAATTTCGGTGATTCTGCACATTTGTAACAGCAGAATCATGAAGATTATCGCTGAAAATGCATATCTCAGCTGGAAACAATAACGATACCGAAGATATCGCATTTTCCGCATGTCAAACGCTCTGTGGCGTGCTGAAAACACCAGAAAACGTGTTTTTCGCATCCAATAGCACGAAAACACCGATTTCGGTGATTCTGCACACTTGTCACAGAAGAAACTCGAAGATTATCGTAGAAAATGCATATCTCAGCTGGAAACAACAACGATACCGAAGATATCGCAGTTTCCGCATATCAAACGCACTGTGGAGTGCTGAAAACACCAGAAAACGTGTTTTTCGCATTCAATAGCACGAAAACAGCGATTTCGGTGATTCTGCACACTTGTAACAGCAGAATCATGAAGATTATCACTGAAAATGTATATCTGAGCTGGAAACAACAACGATACCGAAGATATCGCATTTTCCGCATGTCAAACGCTCTGTGGCGTGCTGAAAACACCAGAAAACGTGTTTTTCGCATCCAATAGCACGAAAACACCGATTTCGGTGATTCCGCACATTTGTAACAGCAGAATCATGAAGATTATCACTGAAAATGTATATCTGAGCTGGAAACAACAACGATACCGAAGATATCGCAGTTTCCGCATATCAAACGCACTGTGGAGTGCTGAAAACACCAGAAAACGTGTTTTTCGCATTCAATAGCACGAAAACAGCGATTTCGGTGATTCTGCACACTTGTCACAGAAGAAACTCGAAGATTATCGTAGAAAATGCATATCTCAGCTGGAAACAACAACGATACCGAAGATATCGCAGTTTCCGCATATCAAACGCACTGTGGAGTGCTGAAAACACCAGCAAACGTGTTTTTCGCATCCAATAGCACGAAAACAGCGATTTCGGTGATTCTGCACACTTGTCACAGATGAAACTCGAAGATTATCGTAGAAAATGCATATCGAGGCTGGAAACAACAACGATACCGAAGATATCGCAAATTCCGCATATCAGACTCACTGTGGAGTGCTGAAAACACCAGAAAACGTGTTTTTCGCATCCAATAGCACGAAAACAGCAATTTCGGTGATTCCGCACACTTGTAACAGCAGCATCATGAAGATTATCACTGAAAATGCATATCTGAGCTGGAAACAGCAACGATACCGAAGATATCGCATTTTCCGCATGTCAAACGCTCTGTGGCGTGCTGAAAACACCAGAAAACGTGTTTTTCGCATCCAATAGCACGAAAACACCGATTTCGGTGATTCTGCACACTTTTAACAGCAGAATCATGAAGATTATCACTGAAAATGCATATCTCAGCTGGAAACAACAACGATACCGAATATATGGCAGTTTGCGCACATCAAACGCACTGTGGCGTGCTGAAAACACCAGAAAAAGTGTTTTTCGAATTCAAAAGCACGAAAACATCGATTTCGGTGATTCTGCACACTTGTAACAGCAGAATCATGAAGATTATCACTGAAAATGCATATCTCAGCTGGAAACAACAACGATACCGAAGATATCGCAGTTTCCGCATATCAGACTCACTGTGGAGTGCTGAAAACACCAGAAAACGTGTTTTCGCATTCAATAGCACGAAAACAGCGATTTCGGTGATTCTGCACACTTGTAACAGCAGAATCATGAAGATTATCACTGAAAATGCATATCTCAGCTGGAAGCAACAACGATACCGAAGATATCGTAGTTTCCGCATATCAAACGCACTGTGGAGTGCTGAAAACACCAGCAAACGTGTTTTTCGCATCCAATAGCACGAAAACAGCGATTTCGGTGATTCTGCACACTTGTCACAGATGAAACTCGAAGATTATCGTAGAAAATGCATATCGAGGCTGGAAACAACAACGATACCGAAGATATCGCAGATTCCGCATATCAGACTCACTGTGGAGTGCTGAAAACACCAGAAAACGTGTTTTTCGCATCCAATAGCACGAAAACAGCAATTTCGGTGATTCCGCACACTTGTAACAGCAGCATCATGAAGATTATCACTGAAAATGCATATCTGAGCTGGAAACAGCAACGATACCGAAGATATCGCAGTTTCCGCATATCAGACTCACTGTGGAGTGCTGAAAACACCAGAAAACGTGTTTTTCGCATCCAAT
Organism: Anthophora plumipes; assembly: GCA_951804975.1. Taxonomy (NCBI): domain Eukaryota; kingdom Metazoa; phylum Arthropoda; class Insecta; order Hymenoptera; family Apidae; genus Anthophora; species Anthophora plumipes. The sequence goes on from CATORF010001004.1 coordinate 534,671, forward strand.
AGCACGAAAACACCGATTTCGGTGATTCTGCACACTTGTAACAGCAGAATCATGAAGATTATCACTGAAAATGCATATCTCAGCTGGAAACAACAACGATACCGAATATATGGCAGTTTCCGCACATCAAACGCACTGTGGCGTGCTGAAAACACCAGAAAAAGTGTTTTTCGCATTCAAAAGCACGAAAACATCGATTTCGGTGATTCTGCACACTTGTAACAGCAGAATCATGAAGATTATCACTGAAAATGCATATCTCAGCTGGAAACAACAACGATACCGAAGATATCGCAGTTTCCGCATATCAGACTCACTGTGGAGTGCTGAAAACACCAGAAAACGTGTTTTTCGCATCCAATAGCACGAAAACAGCGATTTCTGTGATTCTGCACACTTGTCACAGATGAAACTCGAAGATTATCGTAGAAAATGCATATCTCAGCTGGAAATAACAACGATACCGAAGATATCGCAGTTTCCGCTTATCAGACTCACTGTGGAGTGCTGAAAACACCAGAAAACGTGTTTTTCGCATCCAATAGCACGAAAACATCGATTTCGGTGATTCTGCACACTTGTAACAGCAGAATCATGAAGATTATCACTGAAAATGCATATCTCAGCTGGAAACAACAACGATACCGAAGATATAGCAGTTTCCGCATATCAAATGCACTGTGGTGTGCTGAAAACACCAGAAAACGTGTTTTTCGCATCCAATAGCACGAAAACAGCGATTTCGGTGATTCTGCACGCTTGTCACAGATGAAACTCGAAGATTATCGTAGAAAATGCATATCTCAGCTGGAAACAACAACGATACCGAAGATATCGCAGTTTCCGCTTATCAGACTCACTGTGGAGTGCTGAAAACACCAGAAAACGTGTTTTTCGCATCCAATAGCACGAAAACATCGATTTCGGTGATTCTGCACACTTGTCACAGATGAAACTCGAAGATTATCACTGAAAATGCATATCTCAGCTGGAAACAACAACGATACCGAAGATATGGCAGTTTCCGCATATTAAACGCACTGTGGTGTGCTGAAAACACCAGAAAACGTGTTTTTCGCATTCAAAAGCACGAAACCAGCAATTTCGGTGATTCTGCACATTTGTAACAGCAGAATCATGAAGATTATCGCTGAAAATGCTTATCTCAGCTGGAAACAACAACGATACCGAAGATATCGCAGTTTCCGCATATCAAACGCACTGTGGAGTGCTGAAAACACCAGAAAACGTGTTTTTCGCATCCAATAGCACGAAAACAGCGATTTCGGTGATTCTGCACACTTGTCACAGAAGAAACTCGAAGATTATCACTGAAAATGCATATCTGAGCTGGAAACAACAACGATACCGAATATATGGCAGTTTCCGCACATCAAACGCACTGTGGCGTCCTGAAAACACCAGAAAAAATGTTTTTCGCATTCAAAAGCACGAAAACATCGATTTCGGTGATTCTGCACACTTGTAACAGCAGAATCATGAAGATTATCACTGAAAATGCATATCTCAGCTGGAAACAATAACGATACCGAAGATATCGCATTTTCCGCATGTCAAACGCTCTGTGGCGTGCTGAAAACACCAGAAAACGTGTTTTTCGCATCCAATAGCACGAAAACACCGATTTCGGTGATTCTGCACACTTGTAACAGCAGAATCATGAAGATTATCACTGAAAATGCATATCTCAGCTGGAAACAACAACGATACCGAAGATATGGCAGTTTCCGCATATCAAACGCACTGTGGTGTGCTGAAAACACCGGAAAATGTGTTTTTCGCATTCAAAAGCACGAAACCAGCAATTTCGGTGATTCTGCACATTTGTAACAGCAGAATCATGAAGATTATCGCTGAAAATGCTTATCTCAGCTGGAAACAACAACGATACCGAAGATATCGCAGTTTCCGCATATCAAACGCACTGTGGAGTGCTGAAAACACCAGAAAACGTGTTTTTCGCATCCAATAGCACGAAAACAGCGATTTCGGTGATTCTGCACACTTGTCACAGAAGAAACTCGAAGATTATCGTAGAAAATGCATATCTCAGCTGGAAACAACAACGATACCGAAGATATCGCAGTTTCCGCATATCAAACGCACTGTGGAGTGCTGAAAACACCAGAAAACGTGTTTTTCGCATTCAATAGCACGAAAACAGCGATTTCGGTGATTCTGCACACTTGTAACAGCAGAATCATGAAGATTATCACTGAAAATGTATATCTGAGCTGGAAACAACAACGATACCGAAGATATCGCATTTTCCGCATGTCAAACGCTCTGTGGCGTGCTGAAAACACCAGAAAACGTGTTTTTCGCATCCAATAGCACGAAAACACCGATTTCGGTGATTCCGCACATTTGTAACAGCAGAATCATGAAGATTATCACTGAAAATGTATATCTGAGCTGGAAACAACAACGATACCGAAGATATCGCAGTTTCCGCATATCAAACGCACTGTGGAGTGCTGAAAACACCAGAAAACGTGTTTTTCGCATTCAATAGCACGAAAACAGCGATTTCGGTGATTCTGCACACTTGTCACAGAAGAAACTCGAAGATTATCGTAGAAAATGCATATCTCAGCTGGAAACAACAACGATACCGAAGATATCGCAGTTTCCGCATATCAAACGCACTGTGGACGGCTGAAAACACCAGCAAACGTGTTTTTCGCATCCAATAGCACGAAAACAGCGATTTCGGTGATTCTGCACACTTGTCACAGATGAAACTCGAAGATTATCGTAGAAAATGCATATCGAGGCTGGAAACAACAACGATACCGAAGATATCGCAGATTCCGCATATCAGACTCACTGTGGAGTCCTGAAAACACCAGAAAACGTGTTTTTCGCATCCAATAGCACGAAAACAGCAATTTCGGTGATTCCGCACACTTGTAACAGCAGCATCATGAAGATTATCACTGAAAATGCATATCTGAGCTGGAAACAGCAACGATACCGAAGATATCGCATTTTCCGCATGTCAAACGCTCTGTGGCGTGCTGAAAACACCAGAAAACGTGTTTTTCGCATCCAATAGCACGAAAACAGCGATTTCTGTGATTCTGCACACTTGTCACAGATGAAACTCGAAGATTATCGTAGAAAATGCATATCTCAGCTGGAAACAACAACGATACCGAAGATATCGCAGTTTCCGCATATCAGACTCACTGTGGAGTGCTGAAAACACCAGGAAACGTGTTTTTCGCATCCAATAGCACGAAAACAGCAATTTCGGTGATTCCGCACACTTGTAACAGCAGAATCATGAAGATTATCACTGAAAATGTATATCTGAGCTGGAAACAACAACGATACCGAAGATATCGCATTTTCCGCATGTCAAACGCTCTGTGGCGTGCTGAAAACACCAGAAAACGTGTTTTTCGCATCCAATAGCACGAAAACACCGATTTCGGTGATTCCGCACATTTGTAACAGCAGAATCATGAAGATTATCACTGAAAATGTATATCTGAGCTGGAAACAACAACGATACCGAAGATATCGCATTTTCCGCATGTCAAACGCTCTGTGGCGTGCTGAAAACACCAGAAAACGTGTTTTTCGCATCCAATAGCACGAAAACACCGATTTCGGTGATTCTGCACACTTGTAACAGCAGAATCATGAAGATTATCACTGAAAATGCATATCTCAGCTGGAAACAACAACGATACCGAATATATGGCAGTTTCCGCACATCAAACGCACTGTGGCGTGCTGAAAACACCAGAAAAAGTGTTTTTCGCATTCAAAAGCACGAAAACATCGATTTCGGTGATTCTGCACACTTGTAACAGCAGAATCATGAAGATTATCACTGAAAATGCATATCTCAGCTGGAAACAACAACGATACCGAAGATATGGCAGTTTCCGCATATCAAACGCACTGTGGTATGCTGAAAACACCAGAAAACGTGTTTTTCGCATTCAAAAGCACGAAAACAGCAATTTCGGTGATTCTGCACATTTGTAACAGCAGAATCATGAAGATTATTGCTGAAAATGCATATCTCAGCTGGAAACTACAACGATACCGAAGATATCGCAGTTTCCGCTTATCAAACGCACTGTGGAGTGCTGAAAACACCAGCAAACGTGTTTTTCATCCAATAGCACGAAAACAGCGATTTCGGTGATTCTGCACACTTGTCACAGATGAAACTCGAAGATTATCGTAGAAAATGCATATCGAGGCTGGAAACAACAACGATACCGAAGATATCGCAGATTCCGCATATCAGACTCACTGTGGAGTGCTGAAAACACCAGAAAACGTGTTTTTCGCATCCAATAGCACGAAAACAGCGATTTCTGTGATTCTGCACACTTGTCACAGATGGAACTCGAAGATTATCGTAGAAAATGCATATCTCAGCTGGAAACAACAACGATACCGAAGATATCGCAGTTTCCGCATATCAGACTCACTGTGGAGTGCTGAAAACACCAGAAAACGTGTTTTTCGCATCCAATAGCACGAAAACAGCAATTTCGGTGATTCCGCACACTTGTAACAGCAGAATCATGAAGATTATCACTGAAAATGTATATCTGAGCTGGAAACAACAACGATACCGAAGATATCGCATTTTCCGCATGTCAAACGCTCTGTGGCGTGCTGAAAACACCAGAAAACGTGTTTTTCGCATCCAATAGCACGAAAACACCGATTTCGGTGATTCCGCACATTTGTAACAGCAGAATCATGAAGATTATCACTGAAAATGTATATCTGAGCTGGAAACAACAACGATACCGAAGATATCGCATTTTCCGCATGTCAAACGCTCTGTGGCGTGCTGAAAACACCAGAAAACGTGCTTTTCGCATCCAATAGCACGAAAACACCGATTTCGGTGATTCTGCACACTTGTAACAGCAGAATCATGAAGATTATCACTGAAAATGCATATCTCAGCTGGAAACAACAACGATACCGAATATATGGCAGTTTCCGCACATCAAACGCACTGTGGCGTGCTGAAAACACCAGAAAAAGTGTTTTTCGCATTCAAAAGCACGAAAACATCGATTTCGGTGATTCTGCACACTTGTAACAGCAGAATCATGAAGATTATCACTGAAAATGCATATCTCAGCTGGAAACTACAACGATACCGAAGATATCGCAGTTTCCGCTTATCAAACGCACTGTGGCGTGCTGAAAACACCAGAAAACGTGTTTTTCGCATCCAATAGCACGAAAACACCGATTTCGGTGATTCTGCACACTTGTAACAGCAGAATCATGAAGATTATCACTGAAAATGCATATCTGAGCTGGAAACAACAACGATACCGAATATATGGCAGTTTCCGCACATCAAACGCACTGTGGCGTCCTGAAAACACCAGAAAAAATGTTTTTCGCATTCAAAAGCACGAAAACATCGATTTCGGTGATTCTGCACACTTGTAACAGCAGAATCATGAAGATTATCGCTGAAAATGCATATCTCAGCTGGAAACAACAACGATACCGAAGATATCGCAGTTTCCGCATATCAAACGCACTGTGGAGTGCTGAAAACACCAGAAAACGTGTTTTTCGCATCCAATAGCACGAAAACAGCGATTTCGGTGATTCTGCACACTTGTCACAGAAGAAACTCGAAGATTATCGTAGAAAATGCATATCTCAGCTGGAAACAACAACGATACCGAAGGTATCGCAGTTTCCGCATATCAAACGCACTGTGGAGTGCTGAAAACACCAGAAAACGTGTTTTTCGCATTCAATAGCACGAAAACGCCGATTTCGGTGATTCTGCACACTTGTAACAGCAGAATCATGAAGATTATCACTGAAAATGCATATCTCAGCTGGAAGCAACAACGATACCGAAGATATCGTAGTTTCCGCATATCAAACGCTCTGTGGCGTGCTGAAAACACCAGAAAAAGTGTTTTTCGCATTCAAAAGCACGAAAACATCGATTTCGGTGATTCTGCACACTTGTAACAGCAGAATCATGAAGATTATCACTGAAAATGCATATCTCAGCTGGAAACTACAACGATACCGAAGATATCGCAGTTTCCGCTTATCAAACGCACTGTGGCGTGCTGAAAACACCAGAAAACGTGTTTTTCGCATCCAATAGCACGAAAACACCGATTTCGGTGATTCTGCACACTTGTAACAGCAGAATCATGAAGATTATCACTGAAAATGCATATCTGAGCTGGAAACAACAACGATACCGAATATATGGCAGTTTCCGCACATCAAACGCACTGTGGCGTCCTGAAAACACCAGAAAAAATGTTTTTCGCATTCAAAAGCACGAAAACATCGATTTCGGTGATTCTGCACACTTGTAACAGCAGAATCATGAAGATTATCGCTGAAAATGCATATCTCAGCTGGAAACAACAACGATACCGAATATATGGCAGTTTCCGCACATCAAACGCACTGTGGCGTGCTGAAAACACCAGAAAAAGTGTTTTTCGCATTCAAAAGCACGAAAACATCGATTTCGGTGATTCTGCACACTTGTAACAGCAGAATCATGAAGATTATCACTGAAAATGCATATCTCAGCTGGAAACTACAACGATACCGAAGATATCGCAGTTTCCGCTTATCAAACGCACTGTGGCGTGCTGATAACACCAGAAAACGTGTTTTTCGCATCCAATAGCACGAAAACACCGATTTCGGTGATTCTGCACACTTGTAACAGCAGAATCATGAAGATTATCACTGAAAATGCATACCTCAGCTGGAAACAACAACGATACCGAATATATGGCAGTTTCCGCACATCAAACGCACTGTGGCGTGCTGAAAACACCAGAAAAAGTGTTTTTCGCATTCAAAAGCACGAAAACATCGATTTCGGTGATTCTGCACACTTGTAACAGCAGAATCATGAAGATTATCACTGAAAATGCATATCTCAGCTGGAAACAACAACGATACCGAAGATATCGTAGTTTCCGCATATCAAACGCACTGTGGAGTGCTGAAAACATCAGCAAACGTGTTTTTCGCATCCAATAGCACGAAAACAGCGATTTCGGTGATTCTGCACACTTGTCACAGATGAAACTCGAAGATTATCACTGAAAATGTATATCTGAGCTGGAAACAACAACGATACCGTAGATATCGCATTTTCCGCATGTCAAACGCTCTGTGGCGTGCTGAAAACACCAGAAAACGTGTTTTTCGCATCCAATAGCACGAAAACACCGATTTCGGTGATTCCGCACACTTGTAACAGCAGAATCATGAAGATTATCACTGAAAATGTATATCTGAGCTGGAAACAACAACGATACCGAAGATATCGCATTTTCCGCATGTCAAACGCTCTGTGGCGTGCTGAAAACACCAGAAAACGTGTTTTTCGCATCCAATAGCACGAAAACACCGATTTCGGTGATTCTGCACACTTGTAACAGCAGAATCATGAAGATTATCACTGAAAATGCATATCTCAGCTGGAAACAACAACGATACCGAATATATGGCAGTTTCCGCACATGAAACGCACTGTGGCGTGCTGAAAACACCAGAAAAAGTGTTTTTCGCATTCAAAAGCACGAAAACATCGATTTCGGTGATTCTGCACACTTGTAACAGCAGAATCATGAAGATTATCACTGAAAATGCATATCTCAGCTGGAAACAACAACGATACCGAAGATATGGCAGTTTCCGCATATCAAACGCACTGTGGTGTGCTGAAAACACCAGAAAACGTGTTTATCGCATTCAAAAGCACGAAAACAGCAATTTCGGTGATTCTGCACATTTGTAACAGCAGAATCATGAAGATTATCGCTGAAAATGCATATCTCAGCTGGAAACTACAACGATACCGAAGATATCGCAGTTTCCGCATATCAAACGCACTGTGGAGTGCTGAAAACACCAGAATACGTGTTTTTCGCATCCAATAGCACGAAAACAGCGATTTCGGTGATTCTGCACACTTGTCACAGAAGAAACTCGAAGATTATCGTAGAAAATGCATATCTCAGCTGGAAACAATAACGATACCGAAGATATCGCAGTTTCCGCTTATCAAACGCTCTGTGGCGTGCTGAAAACACCAGAAAACGTGTTTTTCGCATCCAATAGCACGAAAACACCGATTTCGGTGATTCTGCACACTTGTAACAGCAGAATCATGAAGATTATCACTGAAAATGCATATCTGAGCTGGAAACAACAACGATACCGAATATATGGCAGTTTCCGCACATCAAACGCACTGTGGCGTCCTGAAAACACCAGAAAAAATGTTTTTCGCATTCAAAAGCACGAAAACATCGATTTCGGTGATTCTGCACACTTGTAACAGCAGAATCATGAAGATTATCACTGAAAATGCATATCTCAGCTGGAAACAACAACGATACCGAATATATGGCAGTTTCCGCACATCAAACGCACTGTGGCGTGCTGAAAACACCAGAAAAGTGTTTTTCGCATTCAAAAGCACGAAAACATCGATTTCGGTGATTCTGCACACTTGTAACAGCAGAATCATGATGATTATCACTGAAAATGCATATCTCAGCTGGAAACAACAACGATACCGAAGATATGGCAGTTTCCGCATATCAAACGCACTGTGGTGTGCTGAAAACACCAGAAAACGTGTTTTTCGCATCCAATAGCACGAAAACACCGATTTCGGTGATTCCGCACACTTGTAACAGCAGAATCATGAAGATTATCACTGAAAATGTATATCTGAGCTGGAAACAACAACGATACCGAAGATATCGCATTTTCCGCATGTCAAACGCTCTGTGGCGTGCTGAAAACACCAGAAAACGTGTTTTTCGCATCCAATAGCACGAAAACACCGATTTCGGTGATTCTGCACACTTGTAACAGCAGAATCATGAAGATTATCACTGAAAATGCATATCTCAGCTGGAAACAACAACGATACCGAATATATGGCAGTTTCCGCACATGAAACGCACTGTGGCGTGCTGAAAACACCAGAAAAAGTGTTTTTCGCATTCAAAAGCACGAAAACATCGATTTCGGTGATTCTGCACACTTGTAACAGCAGAATCATGAAGATTATCACTGAAAATGCATGTCTCAGCTGGAAACAACAACGATACCGAAGATATGGCAGTTTCCGCATATCAAACGCACTGTGGTGTGCTGAAAACACCAGAAAACGTGTTTATCGCATTCAAAAGCACGAAAACAGCAATTTCGGTGATTCTGCACATTTGTAACAGCAGAATCATGAAGATTATCGCTGAAAATGCATATCTCAGCTGGAAACTACAACGATACCGAAGATATCGCAGTTTCCGCATATCAAACGCACTGTGGAGTGCTGAAAACACCAGAATACGTGTTTTTCGCATCCAATAGCACGAAAACAGCGATTTCGGTGATTCTGCACACTTGTCACAGAAGAAACTCGAAGATTATCGTAGAAAATGCATATCTCAGCTGGAAACAATAACGATACCGAAGATATCGCAGTTTCCGCGTATCAAACGCACTGTGGAGTGCTGAAAACACCAGAAAACGTGTTTTTCGCATTCAATAGCACGAAAACAGCGATTTCGGTGATTCTGCACACTTGTAACAGCAGAATCATGAAGATTATCACTGAAAATGCATATCTCAGCTGGAAGCAACAACGATACCGAAGATATCGTAGTTTCCGCATATCAAACGCACTGTGGAGTGCTGAAAACACCAGAAAACGTGTTTTTCGCATTCAATAGCACGAAAACAGCAATTTCGGTGATTCTGCACACTTGTCACAGATGAAGTTCGAAGATTTTTGTAGAAAATGCATATCTCAGCTGGAAACAACACCGATACCGAAGATATCGCAGTTTCCGCATATCAGACTCACTGTGGAGTGCTGAAAACACCTGAAAACGTGTTTTTCGCATCCAATAGCACGAAAACATCAATTTCGGTGATTCCGCACACTTATAACAGCAGAATCATGAAGATTATCACTGAAAATGCATATCTGAGCTGGAAACAACAACGACACCGAAGATATCGCATTTTCCGCGTGTCAAACGCTCTCTGGCGTGCTGAAAACACCAGAAAACGTGTTTTTCGCATCCAATAGCACGAAAACACCGATTTCGGTGATTCTGCACACTTGTAACAGCAGAATCATGAAGATTATCACTGAAAATGCATATCTCAGCTGGAAACAACAACGATACCGAAGATATCGCAGTTTCCGCATGTCAAACGCTCTGTGGCGTTTTGAAAACACCAGAAAACGTGTGTTTCGCATTCAAAAGCACGAAAACAGCGATTTCGGTGATTCTGCACATTTGTAACAGCAGAATCATGAAGATTATCACTGAAAATGCATATCTCAGCTGGAAACAACAACGATACCGAAGTTATGGCAGTTTCCGCATATCAAACGCACTGTGGAGTGCTGAAAACACCAGAAAACGTGTTTCTCGCATTCAACAGCACGAAAACAGCGATTTCGGTGATTCTGCACACTTGTAACAGCAGAATCATGAGGATTATCACTGAAAATGCATATCTCAGCTGGAAACAACAACGATACCGAAGATATGGCAGTTTCCGCACATCAAACGCACTGTGGAGTGCTGAAGACACCAGAAAACGTGTTTTTCGCATTCTATAGCACGAAAACAGCGATTTCGGAGATTCTGCACACTTGTCACAGAAGAAACTCGAAGATTATCGTAGAAAATGCATATCTCAGCTGGAAACAACAACGATACCGAAGATATCGCAGTTTCCGCATATCAAACGCACTGTGGAGTGCTGAAAACACCAGAAAATGTGTTTTTCGCATTCAATAGCACGAAAACAGCGATTTCGGTGATTCTGCACACTTGTAACAGCAGAATCATGAAGATTATCACTGAAAATGCATATCTCAGCTGGAAACAACAACGATTCCGAATATATGGCAGTTTCCGCACATCAAACGCACTGTGGCGTGCTGAAAACACCAGAAAAGTGTTTTTCGCATTCAAAAGCACGAAAACATCGATTTCGGTGATTCTGCACACTTGTAACAGCAGAATCATGATGATTATCACTGAAAATGCATATCTCAGCTGGAAACAACAAAGATACCGAAGATATGGCAGTTTCCGCATATCAAACGCACTGTGGTGTGCTGAAAACACCAGAAAACGTGTTTTTCGCATTCAAAAGTACGAAACCAGCAATTTCGGTGATTCTGCACACTTGTAACAGCAGAATCATGATGATTATCACTGAAAATGCATATCTCAGCTGGAAACAACAACGATACCGAAGATATGGCAGTTTCCGCATATCAAACGCACTGTGGTGTGCTGAAAACACCAGAAAACGTGTTTTTCGCATTCAAAAGCACGAAACCAGCAATTTCGGTGATTCTGCACATTTGTAACAGCAGAATCATGAAGATTATCGCTGAAAATGCATATCTCAGCTGGAAACAACAACGATACCGAAGATATCGCAGTTTCCGCATATCAAACGCACTGTGGAGTGCTGAAAACACCAGAAAACGTGTTTTTCGCATCCAATAGCACGAAAACAGCGATTTCGGTGATTCTGCACACTTGTCACAGAAGAAACTCGAAGATTATCGTAGAAAATGCATATCTCAGCTGGAAACAACAACGATACCGAAGGTATCGCAGTTTCCGCATATCAAACGCACTGTGGAGTGCTGAAAACACCAGAAAACGTGTTTTTCGCATTCAATAGCACGAAAACAGCGATTTCGGTGATTCTGCACACTTGTAACAGCAGAATCATGAAGATTATCACTGAAAATGCATGTCTCAGCTGGAAACAACAACGATACCGAAGATATGGCAGTTTCCGCATATCAAACGCACTGTGGTGTGCTGAAAACACCAGAAAACGTGTTTATCGCATTCAAAAGCACGAAAACAGCAATTTCGGTGATTCTGCACATTTGTAACAGCAGAATCATGAAGATTATCGCTGAAAATGCATATCTCAGCTGGAAACTACAACGATACCGAAGATATCGCAGTTTCCGCATATCAAACGCACTGTGGAGTGCTGAAAACACCAGAATACGTGTTTTTCGCATCCAATAGCACGAAAACAGCGATTTCGGTGATTCTGCACACTTGTCACAGAAGAAACTCGAAGATTATCGTAGAAAATGCATATCTCAGCTGGAAACAATAACGATACCGAAGATATCGCAGTTTCCGCTTATCAAACGCTCTGTGGCGTGCTGAAAACACCAGAAAACGTGTTTTTCGCATCCAATAGCACGAAAACACCGATTTCGGTGATTCTGCACACTTGTAACAGCAGAATCATGAAGATTATCACTGAAAATGCATATCTGAGCTGGAAACAACAACGATACCGAATATATGGCAGTTTCCGCACATCAAACGCACTGTGGCGTCCTGAAAACACCAGAAAAAATGTTTTTCGCATTCAAAAGCACGAAAACATCGATTTCGGTGATTCTGCACACTTGTAACAGCAGAATCATGAAGATTATCACTGAAAATGCATATCTCAGCTGGAAACAACAACGATACCGAATATATGGCAGTTTCCGCACATCAAACGCACTGTGGCGTCCTGAAAACACCAGAAAAAATGTTTTTCGCATTCAAAAGCACGAAAACATCGATTTCGGTGATTCTGCACACTTGTAACAGCAGAATCATGAAGATTATCACTGAAAATGCATATCTCAGCTGGAAACAACAACGATACCGAATATATGGCAGTTTCCGCACATCAAACGCACTGTGGCGTGCTGAAAACACCAGAAAAGTGTTTTTCGCATTCAAAAGCACGAAAACATCGATTTCGGTGATTCTGCACACTTGTAACAGCAGAATCATGATGATTATCACTGAAAATGCATATCTCAGCTGGAAACAACAACGATACCGAAGATATGGCAGTTTCCGCATATCAAACGCACTGTGGTGTGCTGAAAACACCAGAAAACGTGTTTTTCGCATCCAATAGCACGAAAACACCGATTTCGGTGATTCCGCACACTTGTAACAGCAGAATCATGAAGATTATCACTGAAAATGTATATCTGAGCTGGAAACAACAACGATACCGAAGATATCGCATTTTCCGCATGTCAAACGCTCTGTGGCGTGCTGAAAACACCAGAAAACGTGTTTTTCGCATCCAATAGCACGAAAACACCGATTTCGGTGATTCTGCACACTTGTAACAGCAGAATCATGAAGATTATCACTGAAAATGCATATCTCAGCTGGAAACAACAACGATACCGAATATATGGCAGTTTCCGCACATGAAACGCACTGTGGCGTGCTGAAAACACCAGAAAAAGTGTTTTTCGCATTCAAAAGCACGAAAACATCGATTTCGGTGATTCTGCACACTTGTAACAGCAGAATCATGAAGATTATCACTGAAAATGCATGTCTCAGCTGGAAACAACAACGATACCGAAGATATGGCAGTTTCCGCATATCAAACGCACTGTGGTGTGCTGAAAACACCAGAAAACGTGTTTATCGCATTCAAAAGCACGAAAACAGCAATTTCGGTGATTCTGCACATTTGTAACAGCAGAATCATGAAGATTATCGCTGAAAATGCATATCTCAGCTGGAAACTACAACGATACCGAAGATATCGCAGTTTCCGCATATCAAACGCACTGTGGAGTGCTGAAAACACCAGAATACGTGTTTTTCGCATCCAATAGCACGAAAACAGCGATTTCGGTGATTCTGCACACTTGTCACAGAAGAAACTCGAAGATTATCGTAGAAAATGCATATCTCAGCTGGAAACAATAACGATACCGAAGATATCGCAGTTTCCGCGTATCAAACGCACTGTGGAGTGCTGAAAACACCAGAAAACGTGTTTTTCGCATTCAATAGCACGAAAACAGCGATTTCGGTGATTCTGCACACTTGTAACAGCAGAATCATGAAGATTATCACTGAAAATGCATATCTCAGCTGGAAGCAACAACGATACCGAAGATATCGTAGTTTCCGCATATCAAACGCACTGTGGAGTGCTGAAAACACCAGAAAACGTGTTTTTCGCATTCAATAGCACGAAAACAGCAATTTCGGTGATTCTGCACACTTGTCACAGATGAAGTTCGAAGATTTTTGTAGAAAATGCATATCTCAGCTGGAAACAACACCGATACCGAAGATATCGCAGTTTCCGCATATCAGACTCACTGTGGAGTGCTGAAAACACCTGAAAACGTGTTTTTCGCATCCAATAGCACGAAAACATCAATTTCGGTGATTCCGCACACTTATAACAGCAGAATCATGAAGATTATCACTGAAAATGCATATCTGAGCTGGAAACAACAACGACACCGAAGATATCGCATTTTCCGCGTGTCAAACGCTCTCTGGCGTGCTGAAAACACCAGAAAACGTGTTTTTCGCATCCAATAGCACGAAAACACCGATTTCGGTGATTCTGCACACTTGTAACAGCAGAATCATGAAGATTATCACTGAAAATGCATATCTCAGCTGGAAACAACAACGATACCGAAGATATCGCAGTTTCCGTATGTCAAACGCTCTGTGGCGTTTTGAAAACACCAGAAAACGTGTGTTTCGCATTCAAAAGCACGAAAACAGCGATTTCGGTGATTCTGCACATTTGTAACAGCAGAATCATGAAGATTATCACTGAAAATGCATATCTCAGCTGGAAACAACAACGATACCGAAGTTATGGCAGTTTCCGCATATCAAACGCACTGTGGAGTGCTGAAAACACCAGAAAACGTGTTTCTCGCATTCAACAGCACGAAAACAGCGATTTCGGTGATTCTGCACACTTGTAACAGCAGAATCATGAGGATTATCACTGAAAATGCATATCTCAGCTGGAAACAACAACGATACCGAAGATATGGCAGTTTCCGCACATCAAACGCACTGTGGAGTGCTGAAGACACCAGAAAACGTGTTTTTCGCATTCTATAGCACGAAAACAGCGATTTCGGAGATTCTGCACACTTGTCACAGAAGAAACTCGAAGATTATCGTAGAAAATGCATATCTCAGCTGGAAACAACAACGATACCGAAGATATCGCAGTTTCCGCATATCAAACGCACTGTGGAGTGCTGAAAACACCAGAAAATGTGTTTTTCGCATTCAATAGCACGAAAACAGCGATTTCGGTGATTCTGCACACTTGTAACAGCAGAATCATGAAGATTATCACTGAAAATGCATATCTCAGCTGGAAACAACAACGATTCCGAATATATGGCAGTTTCCGCACATCAAACGCACTGTGGCGTGCTGAAAACACCAGAAAAGTGTTTTTCGCATTCAAAAGCACGAAAACATCGATTTCGGTGATTCTGCACACTTGTAACAGCAGAATCATGATGATTATCACTGAAAATGCATATCTCAGCTGGAAACAACAACGATACCGAAGATATGGCAGTTTCCGCATATCAAACGCACTGTGGTGTGCTGAAAACACCAGAAAACGTGTTTTTCGCATCCAATAGCACGAAAACACCGATTTCGGTGATTCCGCACACTTGTAACAGCAGAATCATGAAGATTATCACTGAAAATGTATATCTGAGCTGGAAACAACAACGATACCGAAGATATCGCATTTTCCGCATGTCAAACGCTCTGTGGCGTGCTGAAAACACCAGAAAACGTGTTTTTCGCATCCAATAGCACGAAAACACCGATTTCGGTGATTCTGCACACTTGTAACAGCAGAATCATGAAGATTATCACTGAAAATGCATATCTCAGCTGGAAACAACAACGATACCGAATATATGGCAGTTTCCGCACATGAAACGCACTGTGGCGTGCTGAAAACACCAGAAAAAGTGTTTTTCGCATTCAAAAGCACGAAAACATCGATTTCGGTGATTCTGCACACTTGTAACAGCAGAATCATGAAGATTATCACTGAAAATGCATGTCTCAGCTGGAAACAACAACGATACCGAAGATATGGCAGTTTCCGCATATCAAACGCACTGTGGTGTGCTGAAAACACCAGAAAACGTGTTTATCGCATTCAAAAGCACGAAAACAGCAATTTCGGTGATTCTGCACATTTGTAACAGCAGAATCATGAAGATTATCGCTGAAAATGCATATCTCAGCTGGAAACTACAACGATACCGAAGATATCGCAGTTTCCGCATATCAAACGCACTGTGGAGTGCTGAAAACACCAGAATACGTGTTTTTCGCATCCAATAGCACGAAAACAGCGATTTCGGTGATTCTGCACACTTGTCACAGAAGAAACTCGAAGATTATCGTAGAAAATGCATATCTCAGCTGGAAACAATAACGATACCGAAGATATCGCAGTTTCCGCGTATCAAACGCACTGTGGAGTGCTGAAAACACCAGAAAACGTGTTTTTCGCATTCAATAGCACGAAAACAGCGATTTCGGTGATTCTGCACACTTGTAACAGCAGAATCATGAAGATTATCACTGAAAATGCATATCTCAGCTGGAAGCAACAACGATACCGAAGATATCGTAGTTTCCGCATATCAAACGCACTGTGGAGTGCTGAAAACACCAGAAAACGTGTTTTTCGCATTCAATAGCACGAAAACAGCAATTTCGGTGATTCTGCACACTTGTCACAGATGAAGTTCGAAGATTTTTGTAGAAAATGCATATCTCAGCTGGAAACAACACCGATACCGAAGATATCGCAGTTTCCGCATATCAGACTCACTGTGGAGTGCTGAAAACACCTGAAAACGTGTTTTTCGCATCCAATAGCACGAAAACATCAATTTCGGTGATTCCGCACACTTATAACAGCAGAATCATGAAGATTATCACTGAAAATGCATATCTGAGCTGGAAACAACAACGACACCGAAGATATCGCATTTTCCGCGTGTCAAACGCTCTCTGGCGTGCTGAAAACACCAGAAAACGTGTTTTTCGCATCCAATAGCACGAAAACACCGATTTCGGTGATTCTGCACACTTGTAACAGCAGAATCATGAAGATTATCACTGAAAATGCATATCTCAGCTGGAAACAACAACGATACCGAAGATATCGCAGTTTCCGTATGTCAAACGCTCTGTGGCGTTTTGAAAACACCAGAAAACGTGTGTTTCGCATTCAAAAGCACGAAAACAGCGATTTCGGTGATTCTGCACATTTGTAACAGCAGAATCATGAAGATTATCACTGAAAATGCATATCTCAGCTGGAAACAACAACGATACCGAAGTTATGGCAGTTTCCGCATATCAAACGCACTGTGGAGTGCTGAAAACACCAGAAAACGTGTTTCTCGCATTCAACAGCACGAAAACAGCGATTTCGGTGATTCTGCACACTTGTAACAGCAGAATCATGAGGATTATCACTGAAAATGCATATCTCAGCTGGAAACAACAACGATACCGAAGATATGGCAGTTTCCGCACATCAAACGCACTGTGGAGTGCTGAAGACACCAGAAAACGTGTTTTTCGCATTCTATAGCACGAAAACAGCGATTTCGGAGATTCTGCACACTTGTCACAGAAGAAACTCGAAGATTATCGTAGAAAATGCATATCTCAGCTGGAAACAACAACGATACCGAAGATATCGCAGTTTCCGCATATCAAACGCACTGTGGAGTGCTGAAAACACCAGAAAATGTGTTTTTCGCATTCAATAGCACGAAAACAGCGATTTCGGTGATTCTGCACACTTGTAACAGCAGAATCATGAAGATTATCACTGAAAATGCATATCTCAGCTGGAAACAACAACGATTCCGAATATATGGCAGTTTCCGCACATCAAACGCACTGTGGCGTGCTGAAAACACCAGAAAAGTGTTTTTCGCATTCAAAAGCACGAAAACATCGATTTCGGTGATTCTGCACACTTGTAACAGCAGAATCATGATGATTATCACTGAAAATGCATATCTCAGCTGGAAACAACAAAGATACCGAAGATATGGCAGTTTCCGCATATCAAACGCACTGTGGTGTGCTGAAAACACCAGAAAACGTGTTTTTCGCATTCAAAAGTACGAAACCAGCAATTTCGGTGATTCTGCACACTTGTAACAGCAGAATCATGATGATTATCACTGAAAATGCATATCTCAGCTGGAAACAACAACGATACCGAAGATATGGCAGTTTCCGCATATCAAACGCACTGTGGTGTGCTGAAAACACCAGAAAACGTGTTTTTCGCATTCAAAAGCACGAAACCAGCAATTTCGGTGATTCTGCACATTTGTAACAGCAGAATCATGAAGATTATCGCTGAAAATGCATATCTCAGCTGGAAACAACAACGATACCGAAGATATCGCAGTTTCCGCATATCAAACGCACTGTGGAGTGCTGAAAACACCAGAAAACGTGTTTTTCGCATCCAATAGCACGAAAACAGCGATTTCGGTGATTCTGCACACTTGTCACAGAAGAAACTCGAAGATTATCGTAGAAAATGCATATCTCAGCTGGAAACAACAACGATACCGAAGGTATCGCAGTTTCCGCATATCAAACGCACTGTGGAGTGCTGAAAACACCAGAAAACGTGTTTTTCGCATTCAATAGCACGAAAACAGCGATTTCGGTGATTCTGCACACTTGTCACAGAAGAAACTCGAAGATTATCGTAGAAAATGCATATCTCAGCTGGAAACAATAACGATACCGAAGATATCGCAGTTTCCGCTTATCAAACGCTCTGTGGCGTGCTGAAAACACCAGAAAACGTGTTTTTCGCATCCAATAGCACGAAAACACCGATTTCGGTGATTCTGCACACTTGTAACAGCAGAATCATGAAGATTATCACTGAAAATGCATATCTGAGCTGGAAACAACAACGATACCGAATATATGGCAGTTTCCGCACATCAAACGCACTGTGGCGTCCTGAAAACACCAGAAAAAATGTTTTTCGCATTCAAAAGCACGAAAACATCGATTTCGGTGATTCTGCACACTTGTAACAGCAGAATCATGAAGATTATCACTGAAAATGCATATCTCAGCTGGAAACAACAACGATACCGAATATATGGCAGTTTCCGCACATCAAACGCACTGTGGCGTGCTGAAAACACCAGAAAAGTGTTTTTCGCATTCAAAAGCACGAAAACATCGATTTCGGTGATTCTGCACACTTGTAACAGCAGAATCATGATGATTATCACTGAAAATGCATATCTCAGCTGGAAACAACAACGATACCGAAGATATGGCAGTTTCCGCATATCAAACGCACTGTGGTGTGCTGAAAACACCAGAAAACGTGTTTTTCGCATCCAATAGCACGAAAACACCGATTTCGGTGATTCCGCACACTTGTAACAGCAGAATCATGAAGATTATCACTGAAAATGTATATCTGAGCTGGAAACAACAACGATACCGAAGATATCGCATTTTCCGCATGTCAAACGCTCTGTGGCGTGCTGAAAACACCAGAAAACGTGTTTTTCGCATCCAATAGCACGAAAACACCGATTTCGGTGATTCTGCACACTTGTAACAGCAGAATCATGAAGATTATCACTGAAAATGCATATCTCAGCTGGAAACAACAACGATACCGAATATATGGCAGTTTCCGCACATGAAACGCACTGTGGCGTGCTGAAAACACCAGAAAAAGTGTTTTTCGCATTCAAAAGCACGAAAACATCGATTTCGGTGATTCTGCACACTTGTAACAGCAGAATCATGAAGATTATCACTGAAAATGCATGTCTCAGCTGGAAACAACAACGATACCGAAGATATGGCAGTTTCCGCATATCAAACGCACTGTGGTGTGCTGAAAACACCAGAAAACGTGTTTATCGCATTCAAAAGCACGAAAACAGCAATTTCGGTGATTCTGCACATTTGTAACAGCAGAATCATGAAGATTATCGCTGAAAATGCATATCTCAGCTGGAAACTACAACGATACCGAAGATATCGCAGTTTCCGCATATCAAACGCACTGTGGAGTGCTGAAAACACCAGAATACGTGTTTTTCGCATCCAATAGCACGAAAACAGCGATTTCGGTGATTCTGCACACTTGTCACAGAAGAAACTCGAAGATTATCGTAGAAAATGCATATCTCAGCTGGAAACAATAACGATACCGAAGATATCGCAGTTTCCGCGTATCAAACGCACTGTGGAGTGCTGAAAACACCAGAAAACGTGTTTTTCGCATTCAATAGCACGAAAACAGCGATTTCGGTGATTCTGCACACTTGTAACAGCAGAATCATGAAGATTATCACTGAAAATGCATATCTCAGCTGGAAGCAACAACGATACCGAAGATATCGTAGTTTCCGCATATCAAACGCACTGTGGAGTGCTGAAAACACCAGAAAACGTGTTTTTCGCATTCAATAGCACGAAAACAGCAATTTCGGTGATTCTGCACACTTGTCACAGATGAAGTTCGAAGATTTTTGTAGAAAATGCATATCTCAGCTGGAAACAACACCGATACCGAAGATATCGCAGTTTCCGCATATCAGACTCACTGTGGAGTGCTGAAAACACCTGAAAACGTGTTTTTCGCATCCAATAGCACGAAAACATCAATTTTGGTGATTCCGCACACTTATAACAGCAGAATCATGAAGATTATCACTGAAAATGCATATCTGAGCTGGAAACAACAACGACACCGAAGATATCGCATTTTCCGCGTGTCAAACGCTCTCTGGCGTGCTGAAAACACCAGAAAACGTGTTTTTCGCATCCAATAGCACGAAAACACCGATTTCGGTGATTCTGCACACTTGTAACAGCAGAATCATGAAGATTATCACTGAAAATGCATATCTCAGCTGGAAACAACAACGATACCGAAGATATCGCAGTTTCCGCATGTCAAACGCTCTGTGGCGTTTTGAAAACACCAGAAAACGTGTGTTTCGCATTCAAAAGCACGAAAACAGCGATTTCGGTGATTCTGCACATTTGTAACAGCAGAATCATGAAGATTATCACTGAAAATGCATATCTCAGCTGGAAACAACAACGATACCGAAGTTATGGCAGTTTCCGCATATCAAACGCACTGTGGAGTGCTGAAAACACCAGAAAACGTGTTTCTCGCATTCAACAGCACGAAAACAGCGATTTCGGTGATTCTGCACACTTGTAACAGCAGAATCATGAGGATTATCACTGAAAATGCATATCTCAGCTGGAAACAACAACGATACCGAAGATATGGCAGTTTCCGCACATCAAACGCACTGTGGAGTGCTGAAGACACCAGAAAACGTGTTTTTCGCATTCTATAGCACGAAAACAGCGATTTCGGAGATTCTGCACACTTGTCACAGAAGAAACTCGAAGATTATCGTAGAAAATGCATATCTCAGCTGGAAACAACAACGATACCGAAGATATCGCAGTTTCCGCATATCAAACGCACTGTGGAGTGCTGAAAACACCAGAAAATGTGTTTTTCGCATTCAATAGCACGAAAACAGCGATTTCGGTGATTCTGCACACTTGTAACAGCAGAATCATGAAGATTATCACTGAAAATGCATATCTCAGCTGGAAACAACAACGATTCCGAATATATGGCAGTTTCCGCACATCAAACGCACTGTGGCGTGCTGAAAACACCAGAAAAGTGTTTTTCGCATTCAAAAGCACGAAAACATCGATTTCGGTGATTCTGCACACTTGTAACAGCAGAATCATGATGATTATCACTGAAAATGCATATCTCAGCTGGAAACAACAAAGATACCGAAGATATGGCAGTTTCCGCATATCAAACGCACTGTGGTGTGCTGAAAACACCAGAAAACGTGTTTTTCGCATTCAAAAGTACGAAACCAGCAATTTCGGTGATTCTGCACACTTGTAACAGCAGAATCATGATGATTATCACTGAAAATGCATATCTCAGCTGGAAACAACAACGATACCGAAGATATGGCAGTTTCCGCATATCAAACGCACTGTGGTGTGCTGAAAACACCAGAAAACGTGTTTTTCGCATTCAAAAGCACGAAACCAGCAATTTCGGTGATTCTGCACATTTGTAACAGCAGAATCATGAAGATTATCGCTGAAAATGCATATCTCAGCTGGAAACAACAACGATACCGAAGATATCGCAGTTTCCGCATATCAAACGCACTGTGGAGTGCTGAAAACACCAGAAAACGTGTTTTTCGCATCCAATAGCACGAAAACAGCGATTTCGGTGATTCTGCACACTTGTCACAGAAGAAACTCGAAGATTATCGTAGAAAATGCATATCTCAGCTGGAAACAACAACGATACCGAAGGTATCGCAGTTTCCGCATATCAAACGCACTGTGGAGTGCTGAAAACACCAGAAAACGTGTTTTTCGCATTCAATAGCACGAAAACAGCGATTTCGGTGATTCTGCACACTTGTAACAGCAGAATCATGAAGATTATCACTGAAAATGCATATCTCAGCTGGAAGCAACAACGATACCGAAGATATCGCAGTTTCCGCATATCAAACGCACTGTGGAGTGCTGAAAACACCAGCAAACGTGTTTTTCGCATGCAATAGCACGAAAACAGCGATTTCGGTGATTCTGCACACTTGTAACAGCAGAATCATGAAGATTATCACTGAAAATGTATATCTGAGCTGGAAACAACAACGATACCGTAGATATCGCATTTTCCGCATGTCAAACGCTCTGTGGCGTGCTGAAAACACCAGAAAACGTGTTTTTCGCATCCAATAGCACGAAAACACCGATTTCGGTGATTCCGCACACTTGTAACAGCAGAATCATGAAGATTATCACTAAAAATGTATATCTGAGCTGGAAACAACAACGATACCGAAGATATCGCATTTTCCGCATGTCAAACGCTCTGTGGCGTGCTGAAAACACCAGAAAACGTGTTTTTCGCATCCAATAGCACGAAAACACCGATTTCGGTGATTCTGCACACTTGTAACAGCAGAATCATGAAGATTATCACTGAAAATGCATATCTCAGCTGGAAACAACAACGATACCGAATATATCGTAGTTTCCGCATATCAAACGCACTGTGGAGTGCTGAAAACACCAGAAAACGTGTTTTTCGCATTCAATAGCACGAAAACAGCGATTTCGGTGATTCTGCACACTTGTCACAGATGAAGTTCGAAGATTTTCGTAGAAAATGCATATCTCAGCTGGAAACAACACCGATACCGAAGATATCGCAGTTTCCGCATATCAGACTCACTGTGGAGTGCTGAAAACACCAGAAAACGTGTTTTTCGCATCCAATAGCACGAAAACATCAATTTCGGTGATTCCGCACACTTATAACAGCAGAATCATGAAGATTATCACTGAAAATGCATATCTGAGCTGGAAACAACAACGACACCGAAGATATCGCATTTTCCGCGTGTCAAACGCTCTCTGGCGTGCTGAAAACACCAGAAAACGTGTTTTTCGCATCCAATAGCACGAAAACACCGATTTCGGTGATTCTGCACACTTGTAACAGCAGAATCATGAAGATTATCACTGAAAATGCATATCTCAGCTGGAAACAACAACGATACCGAAGTTATGGCAGTTTCCGCATATCAAACGCACTGTGGAGTGCTGAAAACACCAGAAAACGTGTTTCTCGCATTCAACAGCACGAAAACAGCGATTTCGGTGATTCTGCACACTTGTAACAGCAGAATCATGAGGATTATCACTGAAAATGCATATCTCAGCTGGAAACAACAACGATACCGAAGATATGGCAGTTTCCGCACATCAAACGCACTGTGGAGCGCTGAAGACACCAGAAAACGTGTTTTTCGCATTCAATAGCACGAAAACAGCGATTTCGGAGATTCTGCACACTTGTCACAGAAGAAACTCGAAGATTATCGTAGAAAATGCATATCTCAGCTGGAAACAACAACGATACCGAAGATATCGCAGTTTCCGCATATCAAACGCACTGTGGAGTGCTGAAAACACCAGAAAATGTGTTTTTCGCATTCAATAGCACGAAAACAGCGATTTCGGTGATTCTGCACACTTGTAACAGCAGAATCATGAAGATTATCACTGAAAATGCATATCTCAGCTGGAAACAGCAACGATACCGAAGATATCGCATTTTCCGCATGTCAAACGCTCTGTGGCGTGCTGAAAACACCAGAAAAAGTGTTTTTCGCATTCAAAAGCACGAAAACATCGATTTCGGTGATTCTGCACACTTGTAACAGCAGAATCATGAAGATTATCACTGAAAATGCATATCTCAGCTGGAAACAACAACGATACCGAAGATATGGCAGTTTCCGCATATCAAACGCACTGTGGAGTGCTGAAAACACCAGAAAACGTGTTTTTCGCATTCAAAAGCACGAAAACAGCAATTTCGGTGATTCTGCACATTTGTAACTGTAGAATCATGGAGATTATCGCTGAAAATGCATATCTCAGCTGGAAACAACAACGATACCGAAGATATCGCATTTTCCGCATGTCAAACGCTCTTTGGCGTGCTGAAAACACCAGAAAACGTGTTTTTCGCATCCAATAGCACGAAAACACCGATTTCGGTGATTCTGCACACTTGTAACAGCAGAATCCTGCAGATATTCACTGAAAATGCATATCTCAGCTGGAAACAACAACGATACCGAAGATATCGCAGTTTCCGCATATCAAACGCACTGTGGAGTGCTGAAAACACCAGAAAACGTGTTTCTCGCATTCAACAGCACGAAAACAGCGATTTCGGTGATTCTGCACACTTGTAACAGCAGAATCATGAGGATTATCACTGAAAATGCATATCTCAGCTGGAAACAACAACGATACCGAAGATATGGCAGTTTCCGCACATCAAACGCACTGTGGAGCGCTGAAGACACCAGAAAACGTGTTTTTCGCATTCAATAGCACGAAAACAGCGATTTCGGAGATTCTGCACACTTGTCACAGAAGAAACTCGAAGATTATCGTAGAAAATGCATATCTCAGCTGGAAACAACAACGATACCGAAGATATCGCAGTTTCCGCATATCAAACGCACTGTGGAGTGCTGAAAACACCAGAAAATGTGTTTTTCGCATTCAATAGCACGAAAACAGCGATTTCGGTGATTCTGCACACTTGTAACAGCAGAATCATGAAGATTATCACTGAAAATGCATATCTCAGCTGGAAACAGCAACGATACCGAAGATATCGCATTTTCCGCATGTCAAACGCTCTGTGGCGTGCTGAAAACACCAGAAAAAGTGTTTTTCGCATTCAAAAGCACGAAAACATCGATTTCGGTGATTCTGCACACTTGTAACAGCAGAATCATGAAGATTATCACTGAAAATGCATATCTCAGCTGGAAACAACAACGATACCGAAGATATGGCAGTTTCCGCATATCAAACGCACTGTGGAGTGCTGAAAACACCAGAAAACGTGTTTTTCGCATTCAAAAGCACGAAAACAGCAATTTCGGTGATTCTGCACATTTGTAACTGTAGAATCATGGAGATTATCGCTGAAAATGCATATCTCAGCTGGAAACAACAACGATACCGAAGATATCGCATTTTCCGCATGTCAAACGCTCTTTGGCGTGCTGAAAACACCAGAAAACGTGTTTTTCGCATCCAATAGCACGAAAACACCGATTTCGGTGATTCTGCACACTTGTAACAGCAGAATCCTGCAGATATTCACTGAAAATGCATATCTCAGCTGGAAACAACAACGATACCGAAGATATCGCAGTTTCCGCATATCAAACGCACTGTGGAGTGCTGAAAACACCAGAAAACGTGTTTTTCGCATCCAATAGCACGAAAACAGCGATTTCGGTGATTCTGCACACTTGTCACAGAAGAAACTCGAAGATTATCGTAGAAAATGCATATCTCAGCTGGAAACAACAACGATACCGAAGGTATCGCAGTTTCCGCATATCAAACGCACTGTGGAGTGCTGAAAACACCAGAAAACGTGTTTTTCGCATTCAATAGCACGAAAACAGCGATTTCGGTGATTCTGCACACTTGTAACAGCAGAATCATGAAGATTATCACTGAAAATGCATATCTCAGCTGGAAGCAACAACGATACCGAAGATATCGTAGTTTCCGCATATCAAACGCACTGTGGAGTGCTGAAAACACCAGCAAACGTGTTTTTCGCATGCAATAGCACGAAAACAGCGATTTCGGTGATTCTGCACACTTGTAACAGCAGAATCATGAAGATTATCACTGAAAATGCATATCTCAGCTGGAAACAACAACGATACCGAAGTTATGGCAGTTTCCGCATATCAAACGCACTGTGGAGTGCTGAAAACACCAGAAAACGTGTTTCTCGCATTCAACAGCACGAAAACAGCGATTTCGGTGATTCTGCACACTTGTAACAGCAGAATCATGAGGATTATCACTGAAAATGCATATCTCAGCTGGAAACAACAACGATACCGAAGGTATCGCAGTTTCCGCATATCAAACGCACTGTGGAGTGCTGAAAACACCAGAAAACGTGTTTTTCGCATTCAATAGCACGAAAACAGCGATTTCGGTGATTCTGCACACTTGTAACAGCAGAATCATGAAGATTATCACTGAAAATGCATATCTCAGCTGGAAGCAACAACGATACCGAAGATATCGTAGTTTCCGCATATCAAACGCACTGTGGAGTGCTGAAAACACCAGCAAACGTGTTTTTCGCATGCAATAGCACGAAAACAGCGATTTCGGTGATTCTGCACACTTGTAACAGCAGAATCATGAAGATTATCACTGAAAATGTATATCTGAGCTGGAAACAACAACGATACCGTAGATATCGCATTTTCCGCATGTCAAACGCTCTGTGGCGTGCTGAAAACACCAGAAAACGTGTTTTTCGCATCCAATAGCACGAAAACACCGATTTCGGTGATTCCGCACACTTGTAACAGCAGAATCATGAAGATTATCACTAAAAATGTATATCTGAGCTGGAAACAACAACGATACCGAAGATATCGCATTTTCCGCATGTCAAACGCTCTGTGGCGTGCTGAAAACACCAGAAAACGTGTTTTTCGCATCCAATAGCACGAAAACACCGATTTCGGTGATTCTGCACACTTGTAACAGCAGAATCATGAAGATTATCACTGAAAATGCATATCTCAGCTGGAAACAACAACGATACCGAATATATCGTAGTTTCCGCATATCAAACGCACTGTGGAGTGCTGAAAACACCAGAAAACGTGTTTTTCGCATTCAATAGCACGAAAACAGCGATTTCGGTGATTCTGCACACTTGTCACAGATGAAGTTCGAAGATTTTCGTAGAAAATGCATATCTCAGCTGGAAACAACACCGATACCGAAGATATCGCAGTTTCCGCATATCAGACTCACTGTGGAGTGCTGAAAACACCAGAAAACGTGTTTTTCGCATCCAATAGCACGAAAACATCAATTTCGGTGATTCCGCACACTTATAACAGCAGAATCATGAAGATTATCACTGAAAATGCATATCTGAGCTGGAAACAACAACGACACCGAAGATATCGCATTTTCCGCGTGTCAAACGCTCTCTGGCGTGCTGAAAACACCAGAAAACGTGTTTTTCGCATCCAATAGCACGAAAACACCGATTTCGGTGATTCTGCACACTTGTAACAGCAGAATCATGAAGATTATCACTGAAAATGCATATCTCAGCTGGAAACAACAACGATACCGAAGTTATGGCAGTTTCCGCATATCAAACGCAGTGTGGAGTGCTGAAAACACCAGAAAACGTGTTTCTCGCATTCAACAGCACGAAAACAGCGATTTCGGTGATTCTGCACACTTGTAACAGCAGAATCATGAGGATTATCACTGAAAATGCATATCTCAGCTGGAAACAACAACGATACCGAAGATATGGCAGTTTCCGCACATCAAACGCACTGTGGAGCGCTGAAGACACCAGAAAACGTGTTTTTCGCATTCAATAGCACGAAAACAGCGATTTCGGAGATTCTGCACACTTGTCACAGAAGAAACTCGAAGATTATCGTAGAAAATGCATATCTCAGCTGGAAACAACAACGATACCGAAGATATCGCAGTTTCCGCATATCAAACGCACTGTGGAGTGCTGAAAACACCAGAAAATGTGTTTTTCGCATTCAATAGCACGAAAACAGCGATTTCGGTGATTCTGCACACTTGTAACAGCAGAATCATGAAGATTATCACTGAAAATGCATATCTCAGCTGGAAACAGCAACGATACCGAAGATATCGCATTTTCCGCATGTCAAACGCTCTGTGGCGTGCTGAAAACACCAGAAAAAGTGTTTTTCGCATTCAAAAGCACGAAAACATCGATTTCGGTGATTCTGCACACTTGTAACAGCAGAATCATGAAGATTATCACTGAAAATGCATATCTCAGCTGGAAACAACAACGATACCGAAGATATGGCAGTTTCCGCATATCAAACGCACTGTGGAGTGCTGAAAACACCAGAAAACGTGTTTTTCGCATTCAAAAGCACGAAAACAGCAATTTCGGTGATTCTGCACATTTGTAACTGTAGAATCATGGAGATTATCGCTGAAAATGCATATCTCAGCTGGAAACAACAACGATACCGAAGATATCGCATTTTCCGCATGTCAAACGCTCTTTGGCGTGCTGAAAACACCAGAAAACGTGTTTTTCGCATCCAATAGCACGAAAACACCGATTTCGGTGATTCTGCACACTTGTAACAGCAGAATCCTGCAGATATTCACTGAAAATGCATATCTCAGCTGGAAACAACAACGATACCGAAGACATGGCAGTTTCCGCATATCAAACGCACTGTGGTGTGCTGAAAACTTCAGAAAACGTGTTTTTCGCATTCAAAAGCACGAAAACAGCAATTTCGGTGATTCTGCACATTTGTAACAGCAGAATCATGAAGATTATCACTGAAAATGCATATCTCAGCTGGAAACAACAACGATACCGAAGATATGGCAGTTTCCGCATATCAAACGCACTGTGGAGTGCTGAAGACACCAGAAAACGTGTTTTTCGCATTCAAAAGCACGAAAACAGCGATTTCGGTGATTCTGCTCAACTAGTAACAGCAGAATCATGAAGATTATCGCTGAAAATGCATATCTCAGCTGGAAACAACAACGATACCGAAGATATCGCAGTTTCCGCATATCAATCGCTCTGTGGCGTGCTGAAAACACCAGAAAACGTGTTTTTCGCATTCAAAAGCACGAAAACAGCGATTTCGGAGATTCTGCACACATGTAACAGCAGAATCATGAAGATTATCACTGAAAATGCATATCTCAGCTGGAAACAACAACGATACCGAAGATATGGCAGTTTCCGCATATCAAACGCACTGTGGAGTGCTGAAAACACCAGAAAACGTATTTTTCGCATTCAATAGCACGAAAACAGCGATTTCGGAGATTCTGCACACTTGTAACAGCAGTATCATGAAGATTATCACTGAAAATGCATATCTCAGCTGGAAACAACAACGATACCGAAGATATCGTAGTTTCCGCATATCAAACGCACTGTAGAGTGCTGAAAACACCAGAAAACGTGTTTTTCGCATTCAAAAGCACGCAAACAGCGATTTCGGTGATTCTGCACACTAGTAACAGCAGAATCATGAAGATTATCACTGAAAATGCATTTCTCAGCTGGAAACAACAACGATACCGAAGATACGGCAGTTTCCGCATATCAAACGCACTGTGGAGTGCTGAAGACACCAGAGAACGTGTTTTTCGCATTCAATAGCACGAAAACAGCGATTTCGGAGATTCTGCACACTTGTAACAGCAGTATCATGAAGATTATCACTGAAAATGCATATCTCAGCTGGAAACAACAACGATACCGAAGATATCGTAGTTTCCGCATATCAAACGCACTGTGGAGTGCTGAAAACACCAGAAAACGTGTTTTTCGCATTCAAAAGCACGAAAACAGCGATTTCGGTGATTCTGCACACTTGTAACAGCAGAATCATGAAGATTATCACTGAAAATGCATATCTCAGCTGGAAACAACAACGATACCGAAGATATCGTAGTTTCCGCATATCAAACGCACTGTGGAGTGCTGAAAACACCAGAAAACGTGTTTTTCGCATTCAAAAGCACGAAAACAGCGATTTCGGTGAGTCTGCACACGTGTAACAGCAGAATCATGAAGATTATCACTGAAAATGCATTTCTCAGCTGGAAACAACAACGATACCGAAGATACGGCAGTTTCCGCATATCAAACGCACTGTGGAGTGCTGAAGATATCAGAAAACGTGTTTTTCGCATTCAATAGCACGAAAACAGCGATTTCGGAGATTCTGCACACATGTAACAGCAGAATCATGAAGATTATCACTGAAAATGCATATCTCAGCTGGAAACAACAACGATACCGAACATATCGCAGTTTCCGCATGGCAAACGCTCTGTGGTGTGCTGAAAACACCAGAAACGTGTTTTTCGCATTCAAAAGCACGAAAACAGCGATTTCGGTGATACTGCACACTTGTAACAGCAGAATCATGTAGATTATCACTGGAAATGCATATCTCAGCTGGAAACAACAACGATACCGAAGATATCGCAGTTTCCGCATATCAAACGCACTGTGGAGTGCTGAAAACACCAGAGAACGTGTTTTTCGCATTCAATAGCACGAAAACAGCGATTTCGGAGATTCTGCACACTTGTAACAGCAGTATCATGAAGATTATCACTGAAAATGCATATCTCAGCTGGAAACAACAACGATACCGAAGATATGGCAGTTTCCGCATATCAAACGCACTGTGGAGTGCTGAAAACACCAGAGAACGTGTTTTTCGCATTCAATAGCACGAAAACAGCGATTTCGGAGATTCTGCACACTTGTAACAGCAGTATCATGAAGATTATCACTGAAAATGCATATCTCAGCTGGAAACAACAACGATACCGAAGATATCGTAGTTTCCGCATATCAAACGCACTGTGGAGTGCTGAAAACACCAGAAAACGTGTTTTTCGCATTCAAAAGCACGCAAACAGCGATTTCGGTGATTCTGCACACTAGTAACAGCAGAATCATGAAGATTATCACTGAAAATGCATTTCTCAGCTGGAAACAACAACGATACCGAAGATACGGCAGTTTCCGCATATCAAACGCACTGTGGAGTGCTGAAGACATCAGAAAACGTGTTTTTCGCATTCAATAGCACGAAAACAGCGATTTCGGAGATTCTGCACACTTGTAACAGCAGTATCATGAAGATTATCACTGAAAATGCATATCTCAGCTGGAAACAACAACGATACCGAAGATATGGCAGTTTCCGCATATCAAACGCACTGTGGAGTGCTGAAACCACCAGAGAACGTGTTTTTCGCATTCAATAGCACGAAAACAGCGATTTCGGAGATTCTGCACACTTGTAACAGCAGTATCATGAAGATTATCACTGAAAATGCATATCTCAGCTGGAAACAACAACGATACCGAAGATATCGTAGTTTCCGCATATCAAACGCACTGTGGAGTGCTGAAAACACCAGAAAACGTGTTTTTCGCATTCAAAAGCACGAAAACAGCGATTTCGGTGATTCTGCACACTTGTAACAGCAGAATCATGAAGATTATCACTGAAAATGCATATCTCAGCTGGAAACAACAACGATACCGAAGATATCGTAGTTTCCGCATATCAAACGCACTGTGGAGTGCTGAAAACACCAGAAAACGTGTTTTTCGCATTCAAAAGCACGAAAACAGCGATTTCGGTGAGTCTGCACACGTGTAACAGCAGAATCATGAAGATTATCACTGAAAATGCATTTCTCAGCTGGAAACAACAACGATACCGAAGATACGGCAGTTTCCGCATATCAAACGCACTGTGGAGTGCTGAAGACATCAGAAAACGTGTTTTTCGCATTCAATAGCACGAAAACAGCGATTTCGGAGATTCTGCACACATGTAACAGCAGAATCATGAAGATTATCACTGAAAATGCATATCTCAGCTGGAAACAACAACGATACCGAAGATATCGCAGTTTCCGCATATCAAACGCACTGTGGAGTGCTGAAAACACCAGAAAACGTGTTTTTCGCATTCAATAGCACGAAAACAGCGGTTTCAGTGATTCTGCACACTTGTAACAGCAGAATCATGAAGATTATCACTGAAAATGCATTTCTCAGCTGGAAACAACAACGATACCGAAGATATGGCAGTTTCCGCATATCAAACGCACTGTGGAGTGCTGAAGACATCAGAAAACGTGTTTTTCGCATTCAATAGCACGAAAACAGCGATTTCGGAGATTCTGCACACTTGTAACAGCAGTATCATGAAGATTATCACTGAAAATGCATATCTCAGCTGGAAACAACAACGATACCGAAGATATCGTAGTTTCCGCATATCAAACGCACTGTAGAGTGCTGAAAACACCAGAAAACGTGTTTTTCGCATTCAAAAGCACGAAAACAGCGATTTCGGTGATTCTGCACACTAGTAACAGCAGAATCATGAAGATTATCACTGAAAATGCATATCTCAGCTGGAAACAACAACGATACCGGAGATATCGCAGTTTCCGCACATCAAACGCACTATGGCGTGCTGAAAACACCAGAAAACGTGTTTTTCGCATTCAATAGCACGAAAACAGCGATTTCGGAGATTCTGCACACATGTAACAGCAGAATCATGAAGATTATCACTGAAAATGCATATCTCAGCTGGAAACAACAACGATACCGAACATATCGCAGTTTCCGCATGGCAAACGCTCTGTGGTGTGCTGAAAACACCAGAAACGTGTTTTTCGCATTCAAAAGCACGAAAACAGCGATTTCGGTGATACTGCACACTTGTAACAGCAGAATCATGTAGATTATCACTGGAAATGCATATCTCAGCTGGAAACAACAACGATACCGAAGATATCGCAGTTTCCGCATATCAAACGCACTGTGGAGTGCTGAAAACACCAGAAAACGTGTTTTTCGCATTCAAAAGCACGAAAACAGCGATTTCGGTGATTCTGCACACGTGTAACAGCAGAATCATGAAGATTATCACTGAAAATGCATTTCTCAGCTGGAAACAACAACGATACCGAAGATATCGTAGCTCCCGCATATCAAACGCACTGTGGAGTGCTGAAAACACCAGAAAACGTGTTTTTCGCATTCAAAAGCACGAAAACAGCGATTTCGGTGATTCTGCACACTAGTAACAGCAGAATCATGAAGATTATCACTGAAAATGCATTTCTCAGCTGGAAACAACAACGATACCGAAGATACGGCAGTTTCCGCATATCAAACGCACTGTGGAGTGCTGAAGACATCAGAAAACGTGTTTTTCGCATTCAATAGCACGAAAACAGCGATTTCGGAGATTCTGCACACATGTAACAGCAGAATCATGAAGATTATCACTGAAAATGCATATCTCAGCTGGAAACAACAACGATACCGAAGATATCGCAGTTTCCGCATGTCAAACGCTCTGTGGTGTGCTGAAAACACCAGAAACGTGTTTTTCGCATTCAAAAGCACGAAAACAGCGATTTCGGTGATACTGCACACTTGTAACAGCAGAATCATGTAGATTATCACTGGAAATGCATATCTCAGCTGGAAACAACAACGATACCGAAGATATCGCAGTTTCCGCATATCAAACGCACTGTGGAGTGCTGAAAACACCAGAAAACGTGTTTTTCGCATTCAATAGCACGAAAACAGCGGTTTCAGTGATTCTGCACACTTGTAACAGCAGAATCATGAAGATTATCACTGAAAATGCATTTCTCAGCTGGAAACAACAACGATACCGAAGATATGGCAGTTTCCGCATATCAAACGCACTGTGGAGTGCTGAAACCACCAGAGAACGTGTTTTTCGCATTCAATAGCACGAAAACAGCGATTTCGGAGATTCTGCACACTTGTAACAGCAGTATCATGAAGATTATCACTGAAAATGCATATCTCAGCTGGAAACAACAACGATACCGAAGATATCGTAGTTTCCGCATATCAAACGCACTGTAGAGTGCTGAAAACACCAGAAAACGTGTTTTTCGCATTCAAAAGCACGAAAACAGCGATTTCGGTGATTCTGCACACTAGTAACAGCAGAATCATGAAGATTATCACTGAAAATGCATATCTCAGCTGGAAACAACAACGATACCGGAGATATCGCAGTTTCCGCACATCAAACGCACTATGGCGTGCTGAAAACACCAGAAAACGTGTTTTTCGCATTCAAAAGCACGAAAAAGGCGATTTCGGTGATTCTGCACACTTGTAACAGCAGATTCATGAAGATTATCACTGCAAATGCATATCTCAGCTGGAAACAACAACGATACCGAAGATACGGCAGTTTCCGCATATCAAACGCACTGTGGAGTGCTGAAGACATCAGAAAACGTGTTTTTCGCATTCAATAGCACGAAAACAGCGATTTCGGAGATTCTGCACACATGTAACAGCAGAATCATGAAGATTATCACTGAAAATGCATATCTCAGCTGGAAACAACAACGATACCGAACATATCGCAGTTTCCGCATGGCAAACGCTCTGTGGTGTGCTGAAAACACCAGAAACGTGTTTTTCGCATTCAAAAGCACGAAAACAGCGATTTCGGTGATACTGCACACTTGTAACAGCAGAATCATGTAGATTATCACTGGAAATGCATATCTCAGCTGGAAACAACAACGATACCGAAGATATCGCAGTTTCCGCATATCAAACGCACTGTGGAGTGCTGAAAACACCAGAAAACGTGTTTTTCGCATTCAATAGCACGAAAACAGCGGTTTCGGTGATTCTGCACACTTGTAACAGCAGAATCATGAAGATTATCACTGAAAACGCATATCTCACCTGGAAACAACAACGATACCGAAGATATCGCAGTTTCCGCATGTCAAACGCTCTGTGGCGTGCTTGAAAACACTAGAAAACGTGTTTTTCGCATTCAGTAGCACGAAAACAACGATTTCGGTGATTCTGCACACTTGTCACAGAAGAAACACGAAGATTATCGTAGAAAATGCATATCTCAGCTGGAAACAACAACGATACCGAAGATATCGTAGTTTCCGCATATCAAACGCACTGTGGAGTGCTGAAAACACCAGAAAACGTGTTTTTCGCATTCAAAAGCACGAAAACAGCGATTTCGGTGATTCTGCACACTTGTAACAGCAGAATCATGAAGATTATCACTGAAAATGCATTTCTCAACTGGAAACAACAACGATACCGAAGATATGGCAGTTTCCGCATATCAAACGCACTGTGGAGTGCTGAAAACACCAGAAAACGTGTTTTTCGCATTCAATAGCACGAAAACAGCGGTTTCGGTGATTCTGCACACTTGTAACAGCAGAATCATGAAGATTATCACTGAAAACGCATATCTCACCTGGAAACAACAACGATACCGAAGATATCGCAGTTTCCGCATGTCAAACGCTCTGTGGCGTGCTTGAAAACACTAGAAAACGTGTTTTTCGCATTCAGTAGCACGAAAACAACGATTTCGGTGATTCTGCACACTTGTCACAGAAGAAACACGAAGATTATCGTAGAAAATGCATATCTCAGCTGGAAACAACAACGATACCGAAGATATCGTAGTTTCCGCATATCAAACGCACTGTGGAGTGCTGAAAACACCAGAAAACGTGTTTTTCGCATTCAAAAGCACGAAAACAGCGATTTCGGTGATTCTGCACACTTGTAACAGCAGAATCATGAAGATTATCACTGAAAATGCATTTCTCAACTGGAAACAACAACGATACCGAAGATATCGCAGTTTCCGCATATCAAACGCACTGTGGAGTGCTGAAAACACCAGAAAACGTGTTTTTCGCATTCAATAGCACGAAAACAGCGGTTGCGGTGATTCTGCACACTTGTAACAGCAGAATCATGAAGATTATCACTGAAAATGCATTTCTCAGCTGGAAACAACAACGATACCGAAGATACGGCAGTTTCCGCATATCAAACGCACTGTGGAGTGCTGAAAACACCAGAGAACGTGTTTTTCGCATTCAATAGCACGAAAACAGCGATTTCGGAGATTCTGCACACTTGTAACAGCAGTATCATGAAGATTATCACTGAAAATGCATATCTCAGCTGGAAACAACAACGATACCGAAGATATCGTAGTTTCCGCATATCAAACGCACTGTGGAGTGCTGAAAACACCAGGAAACGTGTTTTTCGCATTCAAAAGCACGAAAACAGCGATTTCGGTGATACTGCACACTTGTAACAGCAGAATCATGTAGATTATCACTGGAAATGCATATCTCAGCTGGAAACAACAACGATACCGAAGATATCGCAGTTTCCGCATATCAAACGCACTGTGGAGTGCTGAAAACACCAGAAAACGTGTTTTTCGCATTCAATAGCACGAAAACAGCGGTTTCAGTGATTCTGCACACTTGTAACAGCAGAATCATGAAGATTATCACTGAAAATGCATTTCTCAGCTGGAAACAACAACGATACCGAAGATATGGCAGTTTCCGCATATCAAACGCACTGTGGAGTGCTGAAACCACCAGAGAACGTGTTTTTCGCATTCAATAGCACGAAAACAGCGATTTCGGAGATTCTGCACACTTGTAACAGCAGTATCATGAAGATTATCACTGAAAATGCATATCTCAGCTGGAAACAACAACGATACCGAAGATATCGTAGTTTCCGCATATCAAACGCACTGTAGAGTGCTGAAAACACCAGAAAACGTGTTTTTCGCATTCAAAAGCACGAAAACAGCGATTTCGGTGATTCTGCACACTAGTAACAGCAGAATCATGAAGATTATCACTGAAAATGCATATCTCAGCTGGAAACAACAACGATACCGGAGATATCGCAGTTTCCGCACATCAAACGCACTATGGCGTGCTGAAAACACCAGAAAACGTGTTTTTCGCATTCAAAAGCACGAAAACAGCGATTTCGGTGATTCTGCACACTTGTAACAGCAGATTCATGAAGATTATCACTGCAAATGCATATCTCAGCTGGAAACAACAACGATACCGAAGATACGGCAGTTTCCGCATATCAAACGCACTGTGGAGTGCTGAAGACATCAGAAAACGTGTTTTTCGCATTCAATAGCACGAAAACAGCGATTTCGGAGATTCTGCACACATGTAACAGCAGAATCATGAAGATTATCACTGAAAATGCATATCTCAGCTGGAAACAACAACGATACCGAACATATCGCAGTTTCCGCATGGCAAACGCTCTGTGGTGTGCTGAAAACACCAGAAACGTGTTTTTCGCATTCAAAAGCACGAAAACAGCGATTTCGGTGATACTGCACACTTGTAACAGCAGAATCATGTAGATTATCACTGGAAATGCATATCTCAGCTGGAAACAACAACGATACCGAAGATATCGCAGTTTCCGCATATCAAACGCACTGTGGAGTGCTGAAAACACCAGAAAACGTGTTTTTCGCATTCAAAAGCACGAAAACAGCGATTTCGGTGATTCTGCACACGTGTAACAGCAGAATCATGAAGATTATCACTGAAAATGCATTTCTCAGCTGGAAACAACAACGATACCGAAGATATCGTAGCTCCCGCATATCAAACGCACTGTGGAGTGCTGAAAACACCAGAAAACGTGTTTTTCGCATTCAAAAGCACGAAAACAGCGATTTCGGTGATTCTGCACACTAGTAACAGCAGAATCATGAAGATTATCACTGAAAATGCATTTCTCAGCT
The DNA here is from genome assembly GCA_951804975.1 of Anthophora plumipes. Classification (NCBI taxonomy): domain Eukaryota; kingdom Metazoa; phylum Arthropoda; class Insecta; order Hymenoptera; family Apidae; genus Anthophora; species Anthophora plumipes. Next base: position 572,574 of record CATORF010001004.1, read on the forward strand.
GGAAACAACAACGATACCGAAGATACGGCAGTTTCCGCATATCAAACGCACTGTGGAGTGCTGAAGACATCAGAAAACGTGTTTTTCGCATTCAATAGCACGAAAACAGCGATTTCGGAGATTCTGCACACATGTAACAGCAGAATCATGAAGATTATCACTGAAAATGCATATCTCAGCTGGAAACAACAACGATACCGAAGATATCGCAGTTTCCGCATGTCAAACGCTCTGTGGTGTGCTGAAAACACCAGAAACGTGTTTTTCGCATTCAAAAGCACGAAAACAGCGATTTCGGTGATACTGCACACTTGTAACAGCAGAATCATGTAGATTATCACTGGAAATGCATATCTCAGCTGGAAACAACAACGATACCGAAGATATCGCAGTTTCCGCATATCAAACGCACTGTGGAGTGCTGAAAACACCAGAAAACGTGTTTTTCGCATTCAATAGCACGAAAACAGCGGTTTCGGTGATTCTGCACACTTGTAACAGCAGAATCATGAAGATTATCACTGAAAACGCATATCTCACCTGGAAACAACAACGATACCGAAGATATCGCAGTTTCCGCATGTCAAACGCTCTGTGGCGTGCTTGAAAACACTAGAAAACGTGTTTTTCGCATTCAGTAGCACGAAAACAACGATTTCGGTGATTCTGCACACTTGTCACAGAAGAAACACGAAGATTATCGTAGAAAATGCATATCTCAGCTGGAAACAACAACGATACCGAAGATATCGTAGTTTCCGCATATCAAACGCACTGTGGAGTGCTGAAAACACCAGAAAACGTGTTTTTCGCATTCAAAAGCACGAAAACAGCGATTTCGGTGATTCTGCACACTTGTAACAGCAGAATCATGAAGATTATCACTGAAAATGCATTTCTCAACTGGAAACAACAACGATACCGAAGATATGGCAGTTTCCGCATATCAAACGCACTGTGGAGTGCTGAAAACACCAGAAAACGTGTATTTCGCATTCAATAGCACGAAAACAGCGATTTCGGAAATTCTGCACACTTGTAACAGCAGAATCATGAAGATTATCACTGAAAATGCATATCTCAGCTGGAAAGAACAACGATACCGAAGATATCGTAGTTTCCGCATATCAAACGCACTGTGGAGTGCTGAAAACACCAGAAAACGTGTTTTTCGCATTCAAAAGCACGAAAACAGCGATTTCGGTGATTCTGCACACGTGTAACAGCAGAATCATGAAGATTATCACTGAAAATGCATTTCTCAGCTGGAAACAACAACGATACCGAAGATATCGTAGCTCCCGCATATCAAACGCACTGTGGAGTGCTGAAAACACCAGAAAACGTGTTTTTCGCATTCAAAAGCACGAAAACAGCGATTTCGGTGATTCTGCACACTAGTAACAGCAGAATCATGAAGATTATCACTGAAAATGCATTTCTCAGCTGGAAACAACAACGATACCGAAGATACGGCAGTTTCCGCATATCAAACGCACTGTGGAGTGCTGAAGACATCAGAAAACGTGTTTTTCGCATTCAATAGCACGAAAACAGCGATTTCGGAGATTCTGCACACATGTAACAGCAGAATCATGAAGATTATCACTGAAAATGCATATCTCAGCTGGAAACAACAACGATACCGAAGATATCGCAGTTTCCGCATGTCAAACGCTCTGTGGTGTGCTGAAAACACCAGAAACGTGTTTTTCGCATTCAAAAGCACGAAAACAGCGGTTTCGGTGATTCTGCACACTTGTAACAGCAGAATCATGAAGATTATCACTGAAAACGCATATCTCACCTGGAAACAACAACGATACCGAAGATATCGCAGTTTCCGCATGTCAAACGCTCTGTGGCGTGCTTGAAAACACTAGAAAACGTGTTTTTCGCATTCAGTAGCACGAAAACAACGATTTCGGTGATTCTGCACACTTGTCACAGAAGAAACACGAAGATTATCGTAGAAAATGCATATCTCAGCTGGAAACAACAACGATACCGAAGATATCGTAGTTTCCGCATATCAAACGCACTGTGGAGTGCTGAAAACACCAGAAAACGTGTTTTTCGCATTCAAAAGCACGAAAACAGCGATTTCGGTGATTCTGCACACTTGTAACAGCAGAATCATGAAGATTATCACTGAAAATGCATTTCTCAACTGGAAACAACAACGATACCGAAGATATGGCAGTTTCCGCATATCAAACGCACTGTGGAGTGCTGAAAACACCAGAAAACGTGTATTTCGCATTCAATAGCACGAAAACAGCGATTTCGGAAATTCTGCACACTTGTAACAGCAGAATCATGAAGATTATCACTGAAAATGCATATCTCAGCTGGAAAGAACAACGATACCGAAGATATCGTAGTTTCCGCATATCAAACGCACTGTGGAGTGCTGAAAACACCAGAAAACGTGTTTTTCGCATTCAAAAGCACGAAAACAGCGATTTCGGTGATTCTGCACACGTGTAACAGCAGAATCATGAAGATTATCACTGAAAATGCATTTCTCAGCTGGAAACAACAACGATACCGAAGATATCGTAGCTCCCGCATATCAAACGCACTGTGGAGTGCTGAAAACACCAGAAAACGTGTTTTTCGCATTCAAAAGCACGAAAACAGCGATTTCGGTGATTCTGCACACTAGTAACAGCAGAATCATGAAGATTATCACTGAAAATGCATTTCTCAGCTGGAAACAACAACGATACCGAAGATACGGCAGTTTCCGCATATCAAACGCACTGTGGAGTGCTGAAGACATCAGAAAACGTGTTTTTCGCATTCAATAGCACGAAAACAGCGATTTCGGAGATTCTGCACACATGTAACAGCAGAATCATGAAGATTATCACTGAAAATGCATATCTCAGCTGGAAACAACAACGATACCGAAGATATCGCAGTTTCCGCATGTCAAACGCTCTGTGGTGTGCTGAAAACACCAGAAACGTGTTTTTCGCATTCAAAAGCACGAAAACAGCGATTTCGGTGATACTGCACGCTTGTAACAGCAGAATCATGTAGATTATCACTGGAAATGCATATCTCAGCTGGAAACAACAACGATACCGAAGATATCGCAGTTTCCGCATATCAAACGCACTGTGGAGTGCTGAAAACACCAGAAAACGTGTTTTTCGCATTCAATAGCACGAAAACAGCGGTTTCGGTGATTCTGCACACTTGTAACAGCAGAATCATGAAGATTATCACTGAAAATGCATTTCTCAGCTGGAAACAACAACGATACCGAAGATACGGCAGTTTCCGCATATCAAACGCACTGTGGAGTGCTGAAAACACCAGAGAACGTGTTTTTCGCATTCAATAGCACGAAAACAGCGATTTCGGAGATTCTGCACACATGTAACAGCAGAATCATGAAGATTATCACTGAAAATGCATATCTCAGCTGGAAACAACAACGATACCGAAGATATCGCAGTTTCCGCATGTCAAACGCTCTGTGGTGTGCTGAAAACACCAGAAACGTGTTTTTCGCATTCAAAAGCACGAAAACAGCGATTTCGGTGATACTGCACGCTTGTAACAGCAGAATCATGTAGATTATCACTGAAAATGCATATCTCAGCTGGAAACAACAACGATACCGAAGATATCGCAGTTTCCGCATGTCAAACGCACTGTGGAGTGCTGAAAACACCAGAAAACGTGTTTTTCGCATTCAAAAGCACGAAAACAGCGATTTCGGTGATACTGCACACTTGTAACAGCAGAATCATGTAGATTATCACTGGAAATGCATATCTCAGCTGGAAACAACAACGATACCGAAGATATCGTAGTTTCCGCATATCAAACGCACTGTGGAGTGCTGAAAACACCAGAAAACGTGTTTTTCGCATTCAAAAGCTCGAAAACAGCGATTTCGGTGATTCTGCACACTAGTAACAGCAGAATCATGAAGATTATCACTGAAAATGCATTTCTCAGCTGGAAACAACAACGATACCGAAGATACGGCAGTTTCCGCATATCAAACGCACTGTGGAGTGCTGAAGACATCAGAAAACGTGTTTTTCGCATTCAATAGCACGAAAACAGCGATTTCGGAGATTCTGCACACATGTAACAGCAGAATCATGAAGATTATCACTGAAAATGCATATCTCAGCTGGAAACAACAACGATACCGAAGATATCGCAGTTTCCGCATGTCAAACGCTCTGTGGTGTGCTGATAACACCAGAAACGTGTTTTTCGCATTCAAAAGCACGAAAACAGCGATTTCGGTGATACTGCACACTTGTAACAGCAGAATCATGTAGATTATCACTGGAAATGCATATCTCAGCTGGAAACAACAACGATACCGAAGATATCGCAGTTTCCGCATATCAAACGCACTGTGGAGTGCTGAAAACACCAGAAAACGTGTTTTTCGCATTCAATAGCACGAAAACAGCGATTTCGGAGATTCTGCACACTTGTAACAGCAGTATCATGAAGATTATCACTGAAGATGCATATCTCAGCTGGAAACAACAACGATACCGAAGATATCGTAGTTTCCGCATATCAAACGCACTGTAGAGTGCTGAAAACACCAGAAAACGTGTTTTTCGCATTCAAAAGCACGAAAACAGCGATTTCGGTGATTCTGCACACTAGTAACAGCAGAATCATGAAGATTATCACTGAAAATGCATATCTCAGCTGGAAACAACAACGATACCGTAGATATCGCAGTTTCCGCACATCAAACGCACTATGGCGTGCTGAAAACACCAGAAAACGTGTTTTTCGCATTCAAAAGCACGAAAACAGCGATTTCGGTGATTCTGCACACTTGTAACAGCAGATTCATGAAGATTATCACTGCAAATGCATATCTCAGCTGGAAACAACAACGATACCGAAGATATGGCAGTTTCCGCATATCAAACGCACTGTGGAGTGCTGAAAACACCAGAAAACGTATTTTTCGCATTCAATAGCACGAAAACAGCGATTTCGGTGATTCTGCACACTTGTAACAGCAGAATCATGAAGATTATCACTGAAAATGCATATCTCAGCTGGAAACAACAACGCTACCGAGGATATGGCAGTTTCCGCACATCAAACGCACTGTGGCGTGCTGAAAACACCAGAAAACACGTTTTTCGCATTCAAAAGCACGAAAACAGCGATTTCGGTAATTCTGCACATTTGTAACAGCAGAATCATGAAGATTATCACTGAAAATGCATATCTCAGCTGGAAACATCAACGATACCGAAGATATGGCAGTTTCCGCATATCAAACGCACCGTGGAGTGCTGAAAACCCCAGAAAACGTGTTTTTCGCATTCAATAGCACGAAACCAGCGATTTCGGTGATTCTGCACACTTGTCACAGAAGAAACTCAAAGATTATCGTAGAGAATGCATATCTCAGCTGGAAACAACAACGATACCGAAGATATGGCAGTTTCCGCACATCAAACGCACGGTGGCGTGCTGAAAACACCAGAAAACATGTTTTTCGCATTCAAAAGCACGAAAACAGCGATTTCGGTGATTCTGCACATTTGTAACAGCAGAATCATGAAGATTATCGCTGAAAATGCATATCTCAGCTGGAAACAACAACGATACCGAAGATATCGTAGTTTCCGCATATCAAACGCACTGTGGAGTGCTGAAAACACCAGAAAACGTGTTTTTCGCATTCAAAAGCACGAAAACAGCGATTTCGGTGATTCTGCACACTTGTAACAGCAGAATCATGAAGATTATCACTGAAAATGCATATCTCAGCTGGAAACAACAACGATACCGAAGATATCGTAGTTTCCGCATATCAAACGCACTGTGGAGTGCTGAAAACACCAGAAAACGTGTTTTTCGCATTCAAAAGCACGAAAACAGCGATTTCGGTGATTCTGCACACTTGTAACAGCAGAATCATGAAGATTATCACTGAAAATGCATATCTCAGCTGGAAACAACAACGATACCGAAGATATCGTAGTTTCCGCATATCAAACGCACTGTGGAGTGCTGAAAACACCAGAAAACGTGATTTTCGCATTCAAAAGCACGAAAACAGCGATTTCGGTGAGTCTGCACACGTGTAACAGCAGAATCATGAAGATTATCACTGAAAATGCATTTCTCAGCTGGAAACAACAACGATACCGAAGATATGGCAGTTTCCGCATATCAAACGCACTGTGGAGTGCTGAAAACCCCAGAAAACGTGTTTTTCGCATTCAATAGCACGAAACCAGCGATTTCGGTGATTCTGCACACTTGTCACAGAAGAAACTCAAAGATTATCGTAGAGAATGCATATCTCCGCTGGAAACAACAACGATACCGAAGATATGGCAGTTTCCGCACATCAAACGCACGGTGGCGTGCTGAAAACACCAGAAAACATGTTTTTCGCATTCAAAAGCACGAAAACAGCGATTTCTGTGATTCAGCACATTTGTAACAGCAGAATCATGAAGATTATCACTGAAAATGCATATCTCAGCTGGAAACATCAACGATACCGAAGATATGGCAGTTTCCGCATATCAAACGCACTGTGGAGTGCTGAAAACACCAGAAAACGTGTTTTTCGCATTCAAAAGCACGAAAACAGCGATTTCGGTGATTCTGCACACTTGTAACAGCAGAATCATGAAGATTATCACTGAAAATGCATTTCTCAGCTGGAAACAACAACGATACCGAAGATATGGCAGTTTCCGCATATCAAACGCACTGTGGAGTGCTGAAAACACCAGAAAACGTGTTTTTCGCATTCAATAGCACGAAAACAGCGATTTCGGAGATTCTGCACACTTGTAACAGCAGTATCATGAAGATTATCACTGAAAATGCATATCTCAGCTGGAAACAACAACGATACCGAAGATATCGCAGTTTGCGCATATCAAACGCACTGTGGAGTGCTGAAAACACCAGAAAACGTGTTTTTCGCATTCAAAAGCACGAAAACAGCGATTTCGGTGATTCTGCACACTTGTAACAGCAGAATCATGAAGATTATCACTGAAAATGCATTTCTCAGCTGGAAACAACAACGATACCGAAGATATGGCAGTTGCCGCATATCAAACGCACTGTGGAGTGCTGAAAACACCAGAAAACGTGTTTTTCGCATTCAATAGCACGAAAACAGCGATTTCGGAAATTCTGCACACTTGTAACAGCAGAATCATGAAGATTATCACTGAAAATGCATTTCTCAGCTGGAAACAACAACGATACCGAAGATATGGCAGTTTCCGCATATCAAACGCACTGTGGAGTGCTGAAAACACCAGAGAACGTGTTTTTCGCATTCAATAGCACGAAAACAGCGATTTCGGAGATTCTGCACACTTGTAACAGCAGTATCATGAAGATTATCACTGAAAATGCATATCTCAGCTGGAAACAACAACGATACCGAAGATATCGTAGTTTCCGCATATCAAACGCACTGTGGAGTGCTGAAAACACCAGAAAACGTGTTTTTCGCATTCAAAAGCACGAAAACAGCGATTTCGGTGATTCTGCACACTAGTAACAGCAGAATCATGAAGATTATCACTGAAAATGCATATCTCAGCTGGAAACAACAACGATACCGGAGATATCGCAGTTTCCGCACATCAAACGCACTATGGCGTGCTGAAAACACCAGAAAACGTGTTTTTCGCATTCAAAAGCACGAAAACAGCGATTTCGGTGATTATGCACACTTGTAACAGCAGAATCATGAAGATTATCACTGATAATGCATATCTCAGCTGGAAACAACAACGATACCGAAGATATGGCAGTTTCCGCACATCAAACGCACGGTGGCGTGCTGAAAACACCAGAAAACATGTTTTTCGCATTCAAAAGCACGAAAACAGCGATTTCGGTGATTCTGCACATTTGTAACAGCAGAATCATGAAGATTATCACTGAAAATGCATATCTCAGCTGGAAACATCAACGATACCGAAGATATGGCAGTTTCCGCATATCAAACGCACTGTGGAGTGCTGAAAACACCAGAAAACGTGTTTTTCGCATTCAAAAGCACGAAAACAGCGATTTCGGTGATTCTGCACACTTGTAACAGCAGAATCATGAAGATTATCACTGAAAATGCATTTCTCAGCTGGAAACAACAACGATACCGAAGATATGGCAGTTTCCGCATATCAAACGCACTGTGGAGTGCTGAAAACACCAGAAAACGTGTTTTTCGCATTCAATAGCACGAAAACAGCGATTTCGGTGATTCTGCACACTTGTAACAGCAGAATCATGAAGATTATCACTGAAAACGCATATCTCACCTGGAAACAACAACGATACCGAAGATATCGCAGTTTCCGCATGTCAAACGCTCTGTGGCGTGCTGAAAACACTAGAAAACGTGTTTTTCGCATTCAATAGCACGAAAACAGCGATTTCGGAGATTCTGCACACTTGTAACAGCAGTATCATGAAGATTATCACTGAAAATGCATATCTCAGCTGCAAACAACAACGATACCGAAGATATCGCAGTTTCCGCATATCAAACGCACTGTGGAGTGCTGAAAACACCAGAAAACGTGTTTTTCGCATTCAAAAGCACGAAAACAGCGATTTCGGTGATTCTGCACACTTGTAACAGCAGAATCATGAAGATTATCACTGAAAATGCATTTCTCAGCTGGAAACAACAACGATACCGAAGATATGGCAGTTTCCGCATATCAAACGCACTGTGGAGTGCTGAAAACACCAGAAAACGTGTTTTTCGCATTCAATAGCACGAAAACAGCGATTTCGGAAATTCTGCACACTTGTAACAGCAGAATCATGAAGATTATCACTGAAAATGCATTTCTCAGCTGGAAACAACAACGATACCGAAGATATGGCAGTTTCCGCATATCAAACGCACTGTGGAGTGCTGAAAACACCAGAGAACGTGTTTTTCGCATTCAATAGCACGAAAACAGCGATTTCGCAGATTCTGCACACTTGTAACAGCAGTATCATGAAGATTATCACTGAAAATGCATATCTCAGCTGGAAACAACAACGATACCGAAGATATCGTAGTTTCCGCATATCAAACGCACTGTGGAGTGCTGAAAACACCAGAAAACGTGTTTTTCGCATTCAAAAGCTCGAAAACAGCGATTTCGGTGATTCTGCACACTAGTAACAGCAGAATCATGAAGATTATCACTGAAAATGCATTTCTCAGCTGGAAACAACAACGATACCGAAGATACGGCAGTTTCCGCATATCAAACGCACTGTGGAGTGCTGAAGACATCAGAAAACGTGTTTTTCGCATTCAATAGCACGAAAACAGCGATTTCGGAGATTCTGCACACATGTAACAGCAGAATCATGAAGATTATCACTGAAAATGCATATCTCAGCTGGAAACAACAACGATACCGAAGATATCGCAGTTTCCGCATGTCAAACGCTCTGTGGTGTGCTGATAACACCAGAAACGTGTTTTTCGCATTCAAAAGCACGAAAACAGCGATTTCGGAGATTCTGCACACTTGTAACAGCAGTATCATGAAGATTATCACTGAAGATGCATATCTCAGCTGGAAACAACAACGATACCGAAGATATCGTAGTTTCCGCATATCAAACGCACTGTAGAGTGCTGAAAACACCAGAAAACGTGTTTTTCGCATTCAAAAGCACGAAAACAGCGATTTCGGTGATTCTGCACACTAGTAACAGCAGAATCATGAAGATTATCACTGAAAATGCATATCTCAGCTGGAAACAACAACGATACCGTAGATATCGCAGTTTCCGCACATCAAACGCACTATGGCGTGCTGAAAACACCAGAAAACGTGTTTTTCGCATTCAAAAGCACGAAAACAGCGATTTCGGTGATTCTGCACACTTGTAACAGCAGATTCATGAAGATTATCACTGCAAATGCATATCTCAGCTGGAAACAACAACGATACCGAAGATATGGCAGTTTCCGCATATCAAACGCACTGTGGAGTGCTGAAAACACCAGAAAACGTATTTTTCGCATTCAATAGCACGAAAACAGCGATTTCGGTGATTCTGCACACTTGTAACAGCAGAATCATGAAGATTATCACTGAAAATGCATATCTCAGCTGGAAACAACAACGCTACCGAGGATATGGCAGTTTCCGCACATCAAACGCACTGTGGCGTGCTGAAAACACCAGAAAACACGTTTTTCGCATTCAAAAGCACGAAAACAGCGATTTCGGTAATTCTGCACATTTGTAACAGCAGAATCATGAAGATTATCACTGAAAATGCATATCTCAGCTGGAAACATCAACGATACCGAAGATATGGCAGTTTCCGCATATCAAACGCACCGTGGAGTGCTGAAAACCCCAGAAAACGTGTTTTTCGCATTCAATAGCACGAAACCAGCGATTTCGGTGATTCTGCACACTTGTCACAGAAGAAACTCAAAGATTATCGTAGAGAATGCATATCTCAGCTGGAAACAACAACGATACCGAAGATATGGCAGTTTCCGCACATCAAACGCACGGTGGCGTGCTGAAAACACCAGAAAACATGTTTTTCGCATTCAAAAGCACGAAAACAGCGATTTCGGTGATTCTGCACATTTGTAACAGCAGAATCATGAAGATTATCGCTGAAAATGCATATCTCAGCTGGAAACAACAACGATACCGAAGATATCGTAGTTTCCGCATATCAAACGCACTGTGGAGTGCTGAAAACACCAGAAAACGTGTTTTTCGCATTCAAAAGCACGAAAACAGCGATTTCGGTGATTCTGCACACTTGTAACAGCAGAATCATGAAGATTATCACTGAAAATGCATATCTCAGCTGGAAACAACAACGATACCGAAGATATCGTAGTTTCCGCATATCAAACGCACTGTGGAGTGCTGAAAACACCAGAAAACGTGTTTTTCGCATTCAAAAGCACGAAAACAGCGATTTCGGTGATTCTGCACACTTGTAACAGCAGAATCATGAAGATTATCACTGAAAATGCATATCTCAGCTGGAAACAACAACGATACCGAAGATATCGTAGTTTCCGCATATCAAACGCACTGTGGAGTGCTGAAAACACCAGAAAACGTGTTTTTCGCATTCAAAAGCACGAAAACAGCGATTTCGGTGAGTCTGCACACGTGTAACAGCAGAATCATGAAGATTATCACTGAAAATGCATTTCTCAGCTGGAAACAACAACGATACCGAAGATATGGCAGTTTCCGCATATCAAACGCACTGTGGAGTGCTGAAAACCCCAGAAAACGTGTTTTTCGCATTCAATAGCACGAAACCAGCGATTTCGGTGATTCTGCACACTTGTCACAGAAGAAACTCAAAGATTATCGTAGAGAATGCATATCTCCGCTGGAAACAACAACGATACCGAAGATATGGCAGTTTCCGCACATCAAACGCACGGTGGCGTGCTGAAAACACCAGAAAACATGTTTTTCGCATTCAAAAGCACGAAAACAGCGATTTCTGTGATTCAGCACATTTGTAACAGCAGAATCATGAAGATTATCACTGAAAATGCATATCTCAGCTGGAAACATCAACGATACCGAAGATATGGCAGTTTCCGCATATCAAACGCACTGTGGAGTGCTGAAAACACCAGAAAACGTGTTTTTCGCATTCAAAAGCACGAAAACAGCGATTTCGGTGATTCTGCACACTTGTAACAGCAGAATCATGAAGATTATCACTGAAAATGCATTTCTCAGCTGGAAACAACAACGATACCGAAGATATGGCAGTTTCCGCATATCAAACGCACTGTGGAGTGCTGAAAACACCAGAAAACGTGTTTTTCGCATTCAATAGCACGAAAACAGCGATTTCGGAGATTCTGCACACTTGTAACAGCAGTATCATGAAGATTATCACTGAAAATGCATATCTCAGCTGGAAACAACAACGATACCGAAGATATCGCAGTTTCCGCATATCAAACGCACTGTGGAGTGCTGAAAACACCAGAAAACGTGTTTTTCGCATTCAAAAGCACGAAAACAGCGATTTCGGTGATTCTGCACACTTGTAACAGCAGAATCATGAAGATTATCACTGAAAATGCATTTCTCAGCTGGAAACAACAACGATACCGAAGATATGGCAGTTGCCGCATATCAAACGCACTGTGGAGTGCTGAAAACACCAGAAAACGTGTTTTTCGCATTCAATAGCACGAAAACAGCGATTTCGGAAATTCTGCACACTTGTAACAGCAGAATCATGAAGATTATCACTGAAAATGCATTTCTCAGCTGGAAACAACAACGATACCGAAGATATGGCAGTTTCCGCATATCAAACGCACTGTGGAGTGCTGAAAACACCAGAGAACGTGTTTTTCGCATTCAATAGCACGAAAACAGCGATTTCGGAGATTCTGCACACTTGTAACAGCAGTATCATGAAGATTATCACTGAAAATGCATATCTCAGCTGGAAACAACAACGATACCGAAGATATCGTAGTTTCCGCATATCAAACGCACTGTGGAGTGCTGAAAACACCAGAAAACGTGTTTTTCGCATTCAAAAGCACGAAAACAGCGATTTCGGTGATTCTGCACACTAGTAACAGCAGAATCATGAAGATTATCACTGAAAATGCATATCTCAGCTGGAAACAACAACGATACCGGAGATATCGCAGTTTCCGCACATCAAACGCACTATGGCGTGCTGAAAACACCAGAAAACGTGTTTTTCGCATTCAAAAGCACGAAAACAGCGATTTCGGTGATTATGCACACTTGTAACAGCAGAATCATGAAGATTATCACTGATAATGCATATCTCAGCTGGAAACAACAACGATACCGAAGATATGGCAGTTTCCGCACATCAAACGCACGGTGGCGTGCTGAAAACACCAGAAAACATGTTTTTCGCATTCAAAAGCACGAAAACAGCGATTTCGGTGATTCTGCACATTTGTAACAGCAGAATCATGAAGATTATCACTGAAAATGCATATCTCAGCTGGAAACATCAACGATACCGAAGATATGGCAGTTTCCGCATATCAAACGCACTGTGGAGTGCTGAAAACACCAGAAAACGTGTTTTTCGCATTCAAAAGCACGAAAACAGCGATTTCGGTGATTCTGCACACTTGTAACAGCAGAATCATGAAGATTATCACTGAAAATGCATTTCTCAGCTGGAAACAACAACGATACCGAAGATATGGCAGTTTCCGCATATCAAACGCACTGTGGAGTGCTGAAAACACCAGAAAACGTGTTTTTCGCATTCAATAGCACGAAAACAGCGATTTCGGTGATTCTGCACACTTGTAACAGCAGAATCATGAAGATTATCACTGAAAACGCATATCTCACCTGGAAACAACAACGATACCGAAGATATCGCAGTTTCCGCATGTCAAACGCTCTGTGGCGTGCTGAAAACACTAGAAAACGTGTTTTTCGCATTCAATAGCACGAAAACAGCGATTTCGGAGATTCTGCACACTTGTAACAGCAGTATCATGAAGATTATCACTGAAAATGCATATCTCAGCTGCAAACAACAACGATACCGAAGATATCGCAGTTTCCGCATATCAAACGCACTGTGGAGTGCTGAAAACACCAGAAAACGTGTTTTTCGCATTCAAAAGCACGAAAACAGCGATTTCGGTGATTCTGCACACTTGTAACAGCAGAATCATGAAGATTATCACTGAAAATGCATTTCTCAGCTGGAAACAACAACGATACCGAAGATATGGCAGTTTCCGCATATCAAACGCACTGTGGAGTGCTGAAAACACCAGAAAACGTGTTTTTCGCATTCAATAGCACGAAAACAGCGATTTCGGAAATTCTGCACACTTGTAACAGCAGAATCATGAAGATTATCACTGAAAATGCATTTCTCAGCTGGAAACAACAACGATACCGAAGATATGGCAGTTTCCGCATATCAAACGCACTGTGGAGTGCTGAAAACACCAGAGAACGTGTTTTTCGCATTCAATAGCACGAAAACAGCGATTTCGCAGATTCTGCACACTTGTAACAGCAGTATCATGAAGATTATCACTGAAAATGCATATCTCAGCTGGAAACAACAACGATACCGAAGATATCGTAGTTTCCGCATATCAAACGCACTGTGGAGTGCTGAAAACACCAGAAAACGTGTTTTTCGCATTCAAAAGCACGAAAACAGCGATTTCGGTGATTCTGCACACTAGTAACAGCAGAATCATGAAGATTATCACTGAAAATGCATATCTCAGCTGGAAACAACAACGATACCGGAGATATTGCAGTTTCCGCACATCAAACGCACTATGGCGTGCTGAAAACACCAGAAAACGTGTTTTTCGCATTCAAAAGCACGAAAACAGCGATTTCGGTGATTATGCACACTTGTAACAGCAGAATCATGAAGATTATCACTGATAATGCATATCTCAGCTGCAAACAACAACGATACCGAAGATATGGCAGTTTCCGCACATCAAACGCACGGTGGCGTGCTGAAAACACCAGAAAACATGTTTTTCGCATTCAAAAGCACGAAAACAGCGATTTCTGTGATTCTGCACATTTGTAACAGCAGAATCATGAAGATTATCACTGAAAATGCATATCTCAGCTGGAAACATCAACGATACCGAAGATATGGCAGTTTCCGCATATCAAACGCACTGTGGAGTGCTGAAAACACCAGAAAACGTGTTTTTCGCATTCAAAAGCACGAAAACAGCGATTTCGGTGATTTTGCACACTTGTAACAGCAGAATCATGAAGATTATCACTGAAAATGCATTTCTCAGCTGGAAACAACAACGATACCGAAGATATGGCAGTGTCCGCCTATCAAACGCACTGTGGAGTGCTGAAAACACCAGAAAACGTGTTTTTCGCATTCAATAGCACGAAAACAGCGATTTCGGAGATTCTGCACACATGTAACAGCAGAATCATGAAGATTATCACTGAAAATGCATATCTGTGCTGGAAACAACAACGATACCGAAGATATCGCAGTTTCCGCATGTCAAACGCTCTGTGGTGTGCTGAAAACACCAGAAAACGTGTTTTTCGCATTCAATAGCACGAAAACAGCGATTTCGGTGATTCTGCACACTTGTAACAGCAGAATCATGAAGATTATCACTGAAAACGCATATCTCACCTGGAAACAACAACGATACCGAAGATATCGCAGTTTCCGCATGTCAATCGCTCTCTGGTGTGCTGAAAACACCAGAAAACGTGTTTTTCGCATTCAATAGCACGAAAACAGCGATTTCGGTGATTCTGCACACTTGTCACAGAAGAAACTCGAAGATTATCGTAGAAAATGCATATCTCAGCTGGAAACAACAACGATACCGAAGATATGGTAGTTTCCGCATATCAAACGCACTGTGGAGTGCCGAAAACACCACAAAACGTGTTTTTCGCATCCAATTGCACGAAAACAGTGATTTCGGTGATTCTGCACACTTGTAACAGCAGAATCATGAAGATTATCACTGAAAATGCATATCTCAGCTGGAAACAACAACGATACCGAAGATATCGTAGTTTCCGCATATCAAACGCACTGTGGCGTGCTGAAAACACTAGCAAACGTGTTTTTCGCATTCAATAGCACGAAAACAACGATTTCGGTGATTCTGCACACTTGTAACAGCAGAATCAAGAAGATTATCACTGAAAATGCACATCTCAGCTGGAAACAACAACGATACCGAGGATATGGCAGTTTCCGCACATCAAATGCACTGTGGCGTGCTGAAAACACCAGAAAACGTGTTTTTCGCATTCAGTAGCACGAAAACAACGATTTCGGTGATTCTGCACACTTGTCACAGAAGAAACTCGAAGATTATCGTAGAAAATGCATATCTCAGCTGGAAACAACAACGCTACCGAGGATATGGCAGTTTCCGCACATCAAACGCACTGTGGCGTGCTGAAAACACCAGAAAACACGTTTTTCGCATTCAAAAGCACGAAAACAGCGATTTCGGTAATTCTGCACATTTGTAACAGCAGAATCATGAAGATTATCACTGAAAATGCATATCTCAGCTGGAAACATCAACGATACCGAAGATATGGCAGTTTCCGCATATCAAACGCACCGTGGAGTGCTGAAAACACCAGAAAACGTGTTTTTCGCATCCAATTGCACGAAAACAGTGATTTCGGTGATTCTGCACACTTGTAACAGCAGAATCATGAAGATTATCACTGAAAATGCATATCTCAGCTGGAAACAACAACGATACCGAAGATATGGTAGTTTCCGCATATCAAACGCACTGTGGAGTGCCGAAAACACCACAAAACGTGTTTTTCGCATCCAATTGCACGAAAACAGTGATTTCGGTGATTCTGCACACTTGTAACAGCAGAATCATGAAGATTATCACTGAAAATGCATATCTCAGCTGGAAACAACAACGATACCGAAGATATGGCAGTTTCCGCATATCAAACGCACCGTGGAGTGCTGAAAACACCAGAAAACGTGTTTTTCGCATTCAATAGCACGAAAACAACGATTTCGGTGATTCTGCACACTTGTCACAGAAGAAACTCGAAGATTATCGTAGAAAATGCATATCTCAGCTGGAAACAACAACGATACCGAAGATATCGTAGTTTCCGAATATCAAACGCCCCGTGGAGTGCTGAAAACACCAGAAAACGTGTTTTTCGCATTCAAAAGTACGAAAACAGCGATTTCGGTGATTCTGCACACTTGTAACCGCAGAATCATGAGGATTATCACTGAAAATGCATTTCTCAGCTGGAAACAACAACGATACCGAAGATATGGCAGTTTCCGCATATCAAACGCACTGTGGAGTGCTGAAAACCCCAGAAAACGTGTTTTTCGCATTCAATAGCACGAAAACAGCGATTTCGGTGATTCTGCACGCTTGTCACAGAAGAAACTCGAAGATTATCGTAGAAAATGCATATCTCAGCTGGAAACAACAACGATACCGAAGCTATCGCAGTGTCCGCATATCAGACGCACTGTGGAGTGCTGAAAACACCAGAAAACGTGTTTTTCGCATTCAGTAGCACGAAAACAGCGATTTCGGTGATTCTGCACACTTGTAACAGCAGAATCATGAAGGTTATCACTAAAAATGCAAATCTCAGCTGGAAACAACAACGATACCGAAGATATCGCAGTTTCCGCATGTCAAACACACTGTGGCGTGCTGAAAACACCAGAAAACGTGTTTTTCGCATTCAATAGCACGAAAACAACGATTTCGGTGATTCTGCACACTTGTAATAGCAGAATCATGAAGATTATCACTGGAAATGCATATCTCAGCTGGAAACATCAACGATACCGAAGATATGGCAGTTTCCGCATATCAAACGCACCGTGGAGTGCTGAAAACACCAGAAAACGTGTTTTTCGCATTCAATAGCACGAAAACAGCGATTTCGGTGATTCTGCACACTTGTGACAGCAGAATCATGAAGATTATCACTGAAAATGCATATCTCGGCTGGAAACAACAACGATACCGAAGATATCGCAGTTTCCGCATGTCAAACACACTGTGGCGTGCTGAAAACACCAGAAAACGTGTTTTTCGCATTCAATAGCACGAAAACAACGATTTCGGTGATTCTGCACACTTGTAATAGCAGAATCATGAAGATTATCACTGAAAATGCATATCTCAGCTGGAAACATCAACGATACCGAAGATATGGCAGTTTCCGCATATCAAACGCACCGTGGAGTGCTGAAAACACCAGAAAACGTGTTTTTCGCATCCAATTGCACGAAAACAGTGATTTCGGTGATTCTGCACACTTGTAACAGCAGAATCATGAAGATTATCACTGAAAATGCATATCTCAGCTGGAAACAACAACGATACCGAAGATATGGTAGTTTCCGCATATCAAACGCACTGTGGAGTGCCGAAAACACCACAAAAC
Organism: Anthophora plumipes; assembly: GCA_951804975.1. Taxonomy (NCBI): domain Eukaryota; kingdom Metazoa; phylum Arthropoda; class Insecta; order Hymenoptera; family Apidae; genus Anthophora; species Anthophora plumipes. The sequence goes on from CATORF010001004.1 coordinate 590,567, forward strand.
GTGTTTTTCGCATCCAATTGCACGAAAACAGTGATTTCGGTGATTCTGCACACTTGTAACAGCAGAATCATGAAGATTATCACTGAAAATGCATATCTCAGCTGGAAACAACAACGATACCGAAGATATGGCAGTTTCCGCATATCAAACGCACCGTGGAGTGCTGAAAACACCAGAAAACGTGTTTTTCGCATTCAATAGCACGAAAACAACGATTTCGGTGATTCTGCACACTTGTCACAGAAGAAACTCGAAGATTATCGTAGAAAATGCATATCTCAGCTGGAAACAACAACGATACCGAAGATATCGTAGTTTCCGAATATCAAACGCCCCGTGGAGTGCTGAAAACACCAGAAAACGTGTTTTTCGCATTCAAAAGTACGAAAACAGCGATTTCGGTGATTCTGCACACTTGTAACCGCAGAATCATGAGGATTATCACTGAAAATGCATTTCTCAGCTGGAAACAACAACGATACCGAAGATATGGCAGTTTCCGCATATCAAACGCACTGTGGAGTGCTGAAAACCCCAGAAAACGTGTTTTTCGCATTCAATAGCACGAAAACAGCGATTTCGGTGATTCTGCACGCTTGTCACAGAAGAAACTCGAAGATTATCGTAGAAAATGCATATCTCAGCTGGAAACAACAACGATACCGAAGCTATCGCAGTGTCCGCATATCAGACGCACTGTGGAGTGCTGAAAACACCAGAAAACGTGTTTTTCGCATTCAGTAGCACGAAAACAGCGATTTCGGTGATTCTGCACACTTGTAACAGCAGAATCATGAAGGTTATCACTAAAAATGCAAATCTCAGCTGGAAACAACAACGATACCGAAGATATCGCAGTTTCCGCATGTCAAACACACTGTGGCGTGCTGAAAACACCAGAAAACGTGTTTTTCGCATTCAATAGCACGAAAACAACGATTTCGGTGATTCTGCACACTTGTAATAGCAGAATCATGAAGATTATCACTGGAAATGCATATCTCAGCTGGAAACATCAACGATACCGAAGATATGGCAGTTTCCGCATATCAAACGCACCGTGGAGTGCTGAAAACACCAGAAAACGTGTTTTTCGCATTCAATAGCACGAAAACAGCGATTTCGGTGATTCTGCACACTTGTGACAGCAGAATCATGAAGATTATCACTGAAAATGCATATCTCGGCTGGAAACAACAACGATACCGAAGATATCGCAGTTTCCGCATGTCAAACACACTGTGGCGTGCTGAAAACACCAGAAAACGTGTTTTTCGCATTCAATAGCACGAAAACAACGATTTCGGTGATTCTGCACACTTGTAATAGCAGAATCATGAAGATTATCACTGAAAATGCATATCTCAGCTGGAAACATCAACGATACCGAAGATATGGCAGTTTCCGCATATCAAACGCACCGTGGAGTGCTGAAAACACCAGAAAACATGTTTTTCGCATTCAATAGCACGAAAACAACGATTTCGGTGATTCTGCACACTTGTAACAGCAGAATCATGAAGATTATCACTGAAAATGCATATCTCAGCTGGAAACAACAACGCTACCGAGGATATGGCAGTTTCCGCACATCAAACGCACTGTGGCGTGCTGAAAACACCAGAAAACACGTTTTTCGCATTCAAAAGCACGAAAACAGCGATTTCGGTAATTCTGCACATTTGTAACAGCAGAATCATGAAGATTATCACTGAAAATGCATATCTCAGCTGGAAACATCAACGATACCGAAGATATGGCAGTTTCCGCATATCAAACGCACCGTGGAGTGCTGAAAACACCAGAAAACGTGTTTTTTGCATTCAATAGCACGAAAACAACGATTTCGGTGATTCTGCACACTTGTCACAGAAGAAACTCGAAGATTATCACTGAAAATGCATATCTCAGCTGGAAACAACAACGATACCGAAGATATCGCAGTTTCCGCATGTCAAACGCTCTGTGGTGTGCTGAAAACACCAGAAAACGTGTTTTTCGCATTCAATAGCACGAAAACAGCGATTTCGGTGATTCTGCACACTTGTCACGGAAGAAACTCGAAGATTATCACTGAAAATGCATATCTCAGCTGGAAACAACAACGATACCGAAGATATCGCAGTTTCCGCATGTCAAACGCTCTGTGGTGTGCTGAAAACACCAGAAAACGTGTTTTTCGCATTCAATAGCACGAAAACAGCGATTTCGGTGATTCTGCACACTTGTCACAGCAGAATCATGAAGATTATCACTGAAAACGCATATCTCACCTGGAAACAACAACGATACCGAAGATATCGCAGTTTCCGCATGTCAAACGCTCTGTGGCGTGCTTGAAAGCACTAGAAAACGTGTTTTTCGCATTCAGTAGCACGAAAACAACGATTTCGGTGATTCTGCACACTTGTCACAGAAGAAACACGAAGATTATCGTAGAAAATGCATATCTCAGCTGGAAACATCAACGATACCGAAGATATGGCAGTTTCCGCATATCAAACGCACCGTGGAGTGCTGAAAACACCAGAAAACGTGTTTTTCGCATTCAATAGCACGAAAACAGCGATTTCGGTGATTCTTCACACTTGTCACGGAAGAAACACGAAGATTATCGTAGAAAATGCATATGTCAGCTGGAAACAACAACGATACCGAAGATATGGTAGTTTCCGCATATCAAACGCACTGTGGAGTGCCGAAAACACCACAAAACGTGTTTTTCGCATCCAATTGCACGAAAACAGTGATTTCGGTGATTCTGCACACTTGTAACAGCAGAATCATGAAGATTATCACTGAAAATGCATATCTCAGCTGGAAACAACAACGATACCGAAGATATCGTAGTTTCCGCGTATCAAACGCACTGTGGCGTGCTGAAAACACCAGAAAACACGTCTTTCGCATTCAAAAGCACGAAAACAGCGATTTCGGTAATTCTGCACATTTGTAACAGCAGAATCATGAAGATTATCACTGAAAATGCATATCTCAGCTGGAAACATCAACGATACCGAAGATATGGCAGTTTCCGCATATCAAACGCACCGTGGAGTGCTGAAAACACCAGAAAACGTGTTTTTCGCATTCAATAGCACGAAAACAACGATTTCGGTGATTCTGCACACTTGTCACAGAAGAAACTCGAAGATTATCACTGAAAATGCATATCTCAGCTGGAAACAACAACGATACCGAAGATATCGCAGTTTCCGCATGTCAAACGCTCTGTGGTGTGCTGAAAACACCAGAAAACGTGTTTTTCGCATTCAATAGCACGAAAACAGCGATTTCGGTGATTCTTCACACTTGTCACGGAAGAAACTCGAAGATTATCACTGAAAATGCATATCTCAGCTGGAAACAACAACGATACCGAAGATATCGCAGTTTCCGCATGTCAAACGCACCGTGGAGTGCTGAAAACACCAGAAAACGTGTTTTTCGCATTCAATAGCACGAAAACAACGATTTCGGTGATTCTGCACACTTGTCACAGAAGAAACTCGAAGATTATCACTGAAAATGCATATCTCAGCTGGAAACAACAACGATACCGAAGATATCGCAGTTTCCGCATGTCAAACGCTCTGTGGTGTGCTGAAAACACCAGAAAACGTGTTTTTCGCATTCAATAGCACGAAAACAATGATTTCGGTGATTCTGCACACTTGTCACAGAAGAAACTCGAAGATTATCGTAGAAAATGCATATCTCAGCTGGAAACAACAACGATACCGAAGATATCGCAGTTTCCGCATGTCAATCGCTCTCTGGTGTGCTGAAAACACCAGAAAACGTGTTTTTCGCATTCAATAGCACGAAAACAGCGATTTCGGTGATTCTGCACACTTGTCACAGCAGAATCATGAAGATTATCACTGAAAACGCATATCTCACCTGGAAACAACAACGATACCGAAGATATCGCAGTTTCCGCATGTCAAACGCTCTGTGGCGTGCTTGAAAACACTAGAAAACGTGTTTTTCGCATTCAGTAGCACGAAAACAACGATTTCGGTGATTCTGCACACTTGTCACAGAAGAAACACGAAGATTATCGTAGAAAATGCATATCTCAGCTGGAAACAACAACGATACCGAAGATATGGTAGTTTCCGCATATCAAACGCACTGTGGAGTGCCGAAAACACCACAAAACGTGTTTTTCGCATCCAATTGCACGAAAACAGTGATTTCGGTGATTCTGCACACTTGTAACAGCAGAATCATGAAGATTATCACTGAAAATGCATATCTCAGCTGGAAACATCAACGATACAGAAGATATTGCAGTTTCCGCATATCAAACGCACCGTGGAGTGCTGAAAACACCAGAAAACGTGTTTTTCGCATTCAATAGCACGAAAACAATGATTTCGGTGATTCTGCACACTTGTCACAGAAGAAACTCGAAGATTATCGTAGAAAATGCATATCTCAGCTGGAAACAACAACGATACCGAAGATATCGCAGTTTCCGCATGTCGATCGCTCTCTGGTGTGCTGAAAACACCAGAAAACGTGTTTTTCGCATTCAATAGCACGAAAACAGCGATTTCGGTGATTCTGCACACTTGTCACAGAAGAAACTCGAAGATTATCGTAGAAAATGCATATCTCAGCTGGAAACAACAACGATACCGAAGATATGGTAGTTTCCGCATATCAAACGCACTGTGGAGTGCCGAAAACACCACAAAACGTGTTTTTCGCATCCAATTGCACGAAAACAGTGATTTCGGTGATTCTGCACACTTGTAACAGCAGAATCATGAAGATTATCACTGAAAATGCATATCTCAGCTGGAAACAACAACGATACCGAAGATATCGTAGTTTCCGCATATCAAACGCACTGTGGCGTGCTGAAAACACTAGCAAACGTGTTTTTCGCATTCAATAGCACGAAAACAACGATTTCGGTGATTCTGCACACTTGTAACAGCAGAATCAAGAAGATTATCACTGAAAATGCACATCTCAGCTGGAAACAACAACGATACCGAGGATATGGCAGTTTCCGCACATCAAATGCACTGTGGCGTGCTGAAAACACCAGAAAACGTGTTTTTCGCATTCAGTAGCACGAAAACAACGATTTCGGTGATTCTGCACACTTGTCACAGAAGAAACTCGAAGATTATCGTAGAAAATGCATATCTCAGCTGGAAACAACAACGCTACCGAGGATATGGCAGTTTCCGCACATCAAACGCACTGTGGCGTGCTGAAAACACCAGAAAACACGTTTTTCGCATTCAAAAGCACGAAAACAGCGATTTCGGTAATTCTGCACATTTGTAACAGCAGAATCATGAAGATTATCACTGAAAATGCATATCTCAGCTGGAAACATCAACGATACCGAAGATATGGCAGTTTCCGCATATCAAACGCACCGTGGAGTGCTGAAAACACCAGAAAACGTGTTTTTCGCATTCAATAGCACGAAAACAACGATTTCGGTGATTCTGCACACTTGTCACAGAAGAAACTCGAAGATTATCACTGAAAATGCATATCTCAGCTGGAAACAACAACGATACCGAAGATATCGCAGTTTCCGCATGTCAAACGCTCTGTGGTGTGCTGAAAACACCAGAAAACGTGTTTTTCGCATTCAATAGCACGAAAACAGCGATTTCGGTGATTCTGCACACTTGTCACAGCAGAATCATGAAGATTATCACTGAAAACGCATATCTCACCTGGAAACAACAACGATACCGAAGATATCGCAGTTTCCGCATGTCAAACGCTCTGTGGCGTGCTTGAAAGCACTAGAAAACGTGTTTTTCGCATTCAGTAGCACGAAAACAACGATTTCGGTGATTCTGCACACTTGTCACAGAAGAAACACGAAGATTATCGTAGAAAATGCATATCTCAGCTGGAAACATCAACGATACCGAAGATATGGCAGTTTCCGCATATCAAACGCACCGTGGAGTGCTGAAAACACCAGAAAACGTGTTTTTCGCATTCAATAGCACGAAAACAGCGATTTCGGTGATTCTGCACACTTGTAACAGCAGAATCATGAAGATTATCACTGAAAATGCATATCTCGGGTGGAAACATCAACGATACCGAAGATATGGCAGTTTCCGCATATCAAACGCACCGTGGAGTGCTGAAAACACCAGAAAACGTGTTTTTCGCATTCAATAGCACGAAAACAGCGATTTCGGTGATTCTGCACACTTGTAACAGCAGAATCATGAAGATTATCACTGAAAATGCATATCTCGGCTGGAAACAACAACGATACCGAAGATATCGCAGTTTCCGCATGTCAAACACACTGGTGCGTGCTGAAAACACCAGAAAACGTGTTTTTCGCATTCAATAGCACGAAAACAACGATTTCGGTGATTCTGCACACTTGTAATAGCAGAATCATGAAGATTATCACTGAAAATGCATATCTCAGCTGGAAACAACAACGATACCGAAGATATCGCAGTTTCCGCATATCAAACGCACCGTGGAGTGCTGAAAACACCAGAAAACGTGTTTTTCGCATTCAATAGCACGAAAACAACGATTTCGGTGATTCTGCACACTTGTCACAGAAGAAACTCGAAGATTATCACTGAAAATGCATATCTCAGCTGGAAACAACAACGATACCGAAGATATCGCAGTTTCCGCATGTCAAACGCTCTGTGGTGTGCTGAAAACACCAGAAAACGTGTTTTTCGCATTCAATAGCACGAAAACAGCGATTTCGGTGATTCTGCACACTTGTCACGGAAGAAACTCGAAGATTATCACTGAAAATGCATATCTCAGCTGGAAACAACAACGATACCGAAGATATCGCAGTTTCCGCATGTCAAACGCTCTGTGGTGTGCTGAAAACACCAGAAAACGTGTTTTTCGCATTCAATAGCACGAAAACAGCGATTTCGGTGATTCTGCACACTTGTCACAGCAGAATCATGAAGATTATCACTGAAAACGCATATCTCACCTGGAAACAACAACGATACCGAAGATATCGCAGTTTCCGCATGTCAAACGCTCTGTGGCGTGCTTGAAAACACTAGAAAACGTGTTTTTCGCATTCAGTAGCACGAAAACAACGATTTCGGTGATTCTGCACACTTGTCACAGAAGAAACACGAAGATTATCGTAGAAAATGCATATCTCAGCTGGAAACAACAACGATACCGAAGATATGGTAGTTTCCGCATATCAAACGCACTGTGGAGTTCTGAAAACACCACAAAACGTGTTTTTCGCATCCAATAGCACGAAAACAGCGATTTCGGTGATTCTGCACACTTGTAACAGCAGAATCATGAAGATTATCACTGAAAATGCATATCTCAGCTGGAAACATCAACGATACCGAAGATATGGCAGTTTCCGCATATCAAACGCACCGTGGAGTGCTGAAAACACCAGAAAACGTGTTTTTCGCATTCAATAGCACGAAAACAACGATTTCGGTGATTCTGCACACTTGTCACAGAAGAAACTCGAAGATTATCGTAGAAAATGCATATCTCAGCTGGAATCAACAACGATACCGAAGATATCGTAGTTTCCGAATATCAAACGCCCCGTGGAGTGCTGAAAACACCAGAAAACGTGTTTTTCGCATTCAAAAGCACGAAAACAGCGATTTCGGTTATTCTGCACACTTGTAACCGCAGAATCATGAGGATTATCACTGAAAATGCATATCTCAGCTGGAAACAACAACGATACCGAAGATATCGTAGTTTCCGCATATCAAACGCACCGTGGAGTGCTGAAAACACCAGAAAACGTGTTTTTCGCATTCAATAGCACGAAAACAACGATTTCGGTGATTCTGCACACTTGTAACAGCAGAGTCAAGAAGATTATCACTGAAAATGCACATCTCAGCTGGAAACAACAACGATACCGAGGATATGGCAGTTTCCGCACATCAAACGCACTGTGGCGTGCTGAAAACACCAGAAAACATGTTTTTCGCATTCAAAAGCACGAAAACAGCGATTTCGGTAATTCTGCACATTTGTAACAGCAGAATCATGAAGATTATCACTGAAAATGCATATCTCGGCTGGAAACATCAACGATACCGAAGATATGGCAGTTTCCGCATATCAAACGCACCGTGGAGTGCTGAAAACACCAGAAAACGTGTTTTTCGCATTCAATAGCACGAAAACAGCGATTTCGGTGATTCTGCACACTTGTAACAGCAGAATCATGAAGATTATCACTGAAAATGCATATCTCGGCTGGAAACATCAACGATACCGAAGATATGGCAGTTTCCGCATATCAAACGCACCGTGGAGTGCTGAAAACACCAGAAAACCTGTTTTTCGCATTCAATAGCACGAAAACAGCGATTTCGGTGATTCTGCACACTTGTAACAGCAGAATCATGAAGATTATCACTGAAAATGCATATCTCGGCTGGAAACATCAACGATACCGAAGATATGGCAGTTTCCGCATATCAAACGCACCGTGGAGTGCTGAAAACACCAGAAAACGTGTTTTTCGCATTCAATAGCACGAAAACAACGATTTCGGTGATTCTGCACACTTGTAACAGCAGAATCATGAAGATTATCACTGAAAATGCATATCTCAGCTGGAAACAACAACGCTACCGAGGATATGGCAGTTTCCGCACATCAAACGCACTGTGGCGTGCTGAAAACACCAGAAAACACGTTTTTCGCATTCAAAAGCACGAAAACAGCGATTTCGGTAATTCTGCACATTTGTAACAGCAGAATCATGAAGATTATCACTGAAAATGCATATCTCAGCTGGAAACATCAACGATACCGAAGATATGGCAGTTTCCGCATATCAAACGCACCGTGGAGTGCTGAAAACACCAGAAAACGTGTTTTTCGCATTCAATAGCACGAAAACAACGATTTCGGTGATTCTGCACACTTGTCACAGAAGAAACTCGAAGATTATCACTGAAAATGCATATCTCAGCTGGAAACAACAACGATACCGAAGATATCGCAGTTTCCGCATGTCAAACGCTCTGTGGTGTGCTGAAAACACCAGAAAACGTGTTTTTCGCATTCAATAGCACGAAAACAGCGATTTCGGTGATTCTGCACACTTGTCACGGAAGAAACTCGAAGATTATCGTAGAAAATGCATATCTCAGCTGGAAACAACAACGATACCGAAGATATCGTGGTTTCCGCATATCAAACGCACTGTGGAGTGCTGAAAACACCAGAAAACGTGTTTTTCGCATTCAAAAGCACGAAAACATCGATTTCGGTGATTCTGCACACTTGTAACAGCAGAATCATGAAGATTATCACTGAAAATGCATATCTCAGCTGGAAACAACAACGATACCGAAGATATCGCAGTTTCCGCATGTCAAACGCTCTGTGGCGTGCTGAAAACACCAGAAAACGTGTTTTTCGCATTCAGTAGCACGAAAACAACGATTTCGGTGATTCTGCACACTTGTAACAGCAGAATCATGAAGATTATCACTGAAACTGCATATCTCAACTGGAAACATCAACGATACCGAAGATATGGCAGTTTCCGCATATCAAACGCACCGTGGAGTGCTGAAAACACCAGAAAACGTGTTTTTCGCATTCAGTAGCACGAAAACAACGATTTCGGTGATTCTGCACACTTGTCACAGAAGAAACTCGAAGATTATCGTAGAAAATGCATATCTCAGCTGGAAACAACAACGATACCGAAGATATGGCAGTTTCCGCATATCAAACGCACTGTGGAGTGCTGAAAACACCAGAAAACGTGTTTTTCGCATTCAATAGCACGAAAACAGCGATTTCGGTGATTCTGCACACTTGTAACAGCAGAATCATGAAGATTATCACTGAAAATGCATATCTCAGCTGGAAACAACAACGATACCGAAGATATCGTGGTTTCCGCATATCAAACGCACTGTGGAGTGCTGAAAACACCAGAAAACGTGTTTTTCGCATTCAAAAGCACGAAAACATCGATTTCGGTGATTCTGCACACTTGTAACAGCAGAATCATGAAAATTATCACTGAAAATGCATATCTCAGCTGGAAACAACAACGATACCGAAGATATCGCAGTTTCCGCATGTCAAACGCTCTGTGGCGTGCTGAAAACACCAGAAAACGTGTTTTTCGCATTCAGTAGCACGAAAACAACGATTTCGGTGATTCTGCACACTTGTAACAGCAGAATCATGAAGATTATCACTGAAACTGCATATCTCAACTGGAAACATCAACGATACCGAAGATATTGCAGTTTCCGCATATCAAACGCACCGTGGAGTGCTGAAAACACCAGAAAACGTGTTTTTCGCATTCAGTAGCACGAAAACAACGATTTCGGTGATTCTGCACACTTGTCACAGAAGAAACTCGAAGATTATCGTAGATAATGCATATCTCAGCTGGAAACAACAACGATACCGAAGATATGGCAGTTTCCGCATATCAAACGCACTGTGGAGTGCTGAAAACACCAGAAAACGTGTTTTTCGCATTCAATAGCACGAAAACAGCGATTTCGGTGATTCTGCACACTTGTAACAGCAGAATCATGAAGATTATCACTGAAAATGCATATCTCAGCTGGAAACAACAACGATACCGAAGATATCGTGGTTTCCGCATATCAAACGCACTGTGGAGTGCTGAAAACACCAGAAAACGTGTTTTTCGCATTCAAAAGCACGAAAACATCGATTTCGGTGATTCTGCACACTTGTAACAGCAGAATCATGAAAATTATCACTGAAAATGCATATCTCAGCTGGAAACAACAACGATACCGAAGATATCGCAGTTTCCGCATGTCAAACGCTCTGTGGCGTGCTGAAAACACCAGAAAACGTGTTTTTCGCATTCAGTAGCACGAAAACAACGATTTCGGTGATTCTGCACACTTGTAACAGCAGAATCATGAAGATTATCACTGAAACTGCATATCTCAACTGGAAACATCAACGATACCGAAGATATTGCAGTTTCCGCATATCAAACGCACCGTGGAGTGCTGAAAACACCAGAAAACGTGTTTTTCGCATTCAGTAGCACGAAAACAACGATTTCGGTGATTCTGCACACTTGTCACAGAAGAAACTCGAAGATTATCGTAGATAATGCATATCTCAGCTGGAAACAACAACGATACCGAAGATATGGCAGTTTCCGCATATCAAACGCACTGTGGAGTGCTGAAAACACCAGAAAACGTGTTTTTCGCATTCAATAGCACGAAAACAGCGATTTCGGTGATTCTGCACACTTGTAACAGCAGAATCATGAAGATTATCACTGAAAATGCATATCTCAGCTGGAAACAACAACGATACCGAAGATATGGCAGTTTCCGCATATCAATGGCACTGTGGAGTGCTGAAAACACCAGAAACCGTGTTTTTCGCATTCACTAGCACGAAAACAGCGATTTCGGTGATTCTGCACGCTTGTCACAGAAGAAACTCGAAGATTATCGTAGAAAATGCATATCTCAGCTGGAAACAACAACGATACCGAAGATATGGCAGTTTCCGCATATCAAACGCACTGTGGCGTGCTGAAAACACCAGAAAACGTGTTTTTCGCATTCAATAGCACGAAAACAGCGATTTCGCAGATTCTGCACACATGTAACAGCAGAATCATGAAGATTATCACTGGAATGCATATCTGAGCTGGAAACAACAACGATACCGAAGATATCGTAGTTTCCGCATGTCAAACGCTCTGTGGCGTGCTGAAAACACCAGAAAACGTGTTTTTCGCATTCACTAGCACGAAAACAGCGATTTCGGTGATTCTGCACGCTTGTCACAGAAGAAACTCGAAGATTATCGTAGAAAATGCATATCTCAGCTGGAAACAACAACGATACCGAAGCTATCGCAGTTTCCGCATATCAGACGGACTGTGGAGTGCTGAAAACACCAGAAAACGTGTTTTTCACATCCAATAGCTCGAAAACAGCGATTTCGGTGATACTGCACACTTGTAACAGCAGAATCATGAAGATTATCACTGAAAATCCATATCTCAGCTGGAAACAACAACGATACCGAAGATATGGCAATTTCCGCATATCAAACGCACTGCGGAGTGCTGAAAACACCAGAAAACGTGTTTTTCGCATTCAATAGCAGGAAAACATCGATTTCGGTGATTCTGCACACATGTAACAGCAGAATCATGAAGATTATCACTGAAAATGCATATCTCATCTGGAAACAACAACGATACCGAAGATATCGTAGTTTCCGCATATCAAAGGCACTGTGGAGTGCTGAAAACACCAGAAAACGTGTTTTTCGCATTCAAAAGCACGAAAACATCGATTTCGGTGATTCTGCACACTTGTCACAGAAGAAACTCGAAGATTATCGTAGAAAATGCATATCTCAGCTGGAAACAACAACGATACCGAAGATATCGCAGTTTCCGCATATCAAACGCACTGTGGAGTGCTGAAAACACCAGAAAACGTGTTTTTCGCATTCAATAGCACGAAAACAGCGATTTCGGTGATTCTGCACACTTGTCACAGAAGAAACTCGAAGATTATCGTAGAAAATGCATATCTCAGCTGGAAACAACAACGATACCGAAGATATGGTAGTTTCCGCATATCAAACGCACTGTGGAGTGCTGAAAACGCCAGAAAACGTGTTTTTCGCATTCAAAAGCACGAAAACATCGATTTCGGTAATTCTGCACACTTGTAACAGCAGAATCATGAAGATTATCACTGAAAATGCATATCTCAGCTGGAAACAACAACGATACCGAAGATATCGCAGTTTCCGCATATCAAACGCACTGTGGAGTGCTGAAAACACCAGAAAACGTGTTTTTCGCATTCAATAGCACGAAAACAGCGATTTCGGTGATTCTGCACACTTGTAACAGCAGAATCATGAAGATTATCACTGAAAATGCATATCTCAGCTGGAAACAACAACGATACCGAAGATATGGCAGTTTCCGCATATCAATGGCACTGTGGAGTGCTGAAAACACCAGAAACCGTGTTTTTCGCATTCACTAGCACGAAAACAGCGATTTCGGTGATTCTGCACGCTTGTCACAGAAGAAACTCGAAGATTATCGTAGAAAATGCATATCTCAGCTGGAAACAACAACGATACCGAAGATATGGCAGTTTCCGCATATCAAACGCACTGTGGCGTGCTGAAAACACCAGAAAACGTGTTTTTCGCATTCAATAGCACGAAAACAGCGATTTCGCAGATTCTGCACACATGTAACAGCAGAATCATGAAGATTATCACTGGAATGCATATCTGAGCTGGAAACAACAACGATACCGAAGATATCGTAGTTTCCGCATGTCAAACGCTCTGTGGCGTGCTGAAAACACCAGAAAACGTGTTTTTCGCATTCACTAGCACGAAAACAGCGATTTCGGTGATTCTGCACGCTTGTCACAGAAGAAACTCGAAGATTATCGTAGAAAATGCATATCTCAGCTGGAAACAACAACGATACCGAAGCTATCGCAGTTTCCGCATATCAGACGGACTGTGGAGTGCTGAAAACACCAGAAAACGTGTTTTTCACATCCAATAGCTCGAAAACAGCGATTTCGGTGATACTGCACACTTGTAACAGCAGAATCATGAAGATTATCACTGAAAATCCATATCTCAGCTGGAAACAACAACGATACCGAAGATATGGCAATTTCCGCATATCAAACGCACTGCGGAGTGCTGAAAACACCAGAAAACGTGTTTTTCGCATTCAATAGCAGGAAAACATCGATTTCGGTGATTCTGCACACATGTAACAGCAGAATCATGAAGATTATCACTGAAAATGCATATCTCATCTGGAAACAACAACGATACCGAAGATATCGTAGTTTCCGCATATCAAAGGCACTGTGGAGTGCTGAAAACACCAGAAAACGTGTTTTTCGCATTCAAAAGCACGAAAACATCGATTTCGGTGATTCTGCACACTTGTCACAGAAGAAACTCGAAGATTATCGTAGAAAATGCATATCTCAGCTGGAAACAACAACGATACCGAAGATATCGCAGTTTCCGCATATCAAACGCACTGTGGAGTGCTGAAAACACCAGAAAACGTGTTTTTCGCATTCAATAGCACGAAAACAGCGATTTCGGTGATTCTGCACACTTGTCACAGAAGAAACTCGAAGATTATCGTAGAAAATGCATATCTCAGCTGGAAACAACAACGATACCGAAGATATGGTAGTTTCCGCATATCAAACGCACTGTGGAGTGCTGAAAACGCCAGAAAACGTGTTTTTCGCATTCAAAAGCACGAAAACATCGATTTCGGTAATTCTGCACACTTGTAACAGCAGAATCATGAAGATTATCACTGAAAATGCATATCTCAGCTGGAAACAACAACGATACCGAAGATATCGCAGTTTCCGCATATCAAACGCACTGTGGAGTGCTGAAAACACCAGAAAACGTGTTTTTCGCATTCAAAAGCACGAAAACATCGATTTCGGTGATTCTGCACACTTGTAACAGCAGAATCATGAAGATTATCACTGAAAATGCATATCTCAGCTGGAAACAACAACGATACCGAAGATATCGCAGTATCCGCATGTCAAACGCTCCGTGGCGTGCTGAAAACACCAGAAAACGTGTTTTCCGCATTCAGTAGCACGAAAACAACGATTTCGGTGATTCTGCACACTTGTAACAGCAGAATCATGAAGATTATCACTGAAAATGCAATTCTCAGCTGGAAACAACAACGATACCGAAGATATCGCAGTTTCCGCATGTCAAACGCTCTGTGGCGTGCTGAAAACAGCAGAAAACGTGTTTTTCGCATTCAATAGCACGAAAACAGCGATTTCGGTGATTCTGCACACTTGTCACCGAAGAAACTCGAAGATTATCGCAGAAAATGCATATTTCAGCTGGAAACCCCACGAAAACCAAGTTATCGGCGGCTCTACATATCAAACGCACCGTGGAGTGGTCAAAACACGAGATAACGCGTTTATCGCATTAAATAGCTCGAAAAGAGCGATATCGATGATTCTGCATACTTCGGAGAGAAGTCTCACCAATATTATCGCAGAAAATGCATATCTCAGCTTGAAACCTCACGAAAATCAAGATGTCGCCTGTTCTGCATATCATACGCACTGTGGAGTGGTGAAAACAACCAGATAACGTGTTTCTCGCATTAAATAGCTCGAATAGAGCGATCTCGATGATGCTGCATACTTCTGACAGAAGACACACCAAGATGATCGCAGAAAATGCATATCTCAGCTGGAAACCCCACGAAAACCAAGATATCGCCGGTGCCGCATATCAGACGCACTGTGGAATGTTGAAAACACCAGAAAACGTGTTTCTCGCATTAACCAGCTCGAAAAGAGAGTTCTCGATGATTCTGCATACTTCTCATAGATGAAACACCAAGATTATCGCAGAAAATGCATATTTCAGCTGGAAACCCCACGAAAACCAAGTTATCGGCGGCTCTACATATCAAACGCACCATGGAGTGGTCAAAACACGAGATAACGCGTTTATCGCATTAAATTGCTCGAACAGAGCGATATCGATGATTCTGCATACTTCGGACAGAAGTCTCACCAATATTATCGCAGAAAATGCATATCTCAGCTTGAAACCTGACGAAAATCAAGATGTCGCCTGTTCTGCATTTCAAACGCACTGTGGAGTGGTGAAAACACCAGAAAACGTGTTTCTCGCATTAAATAGCTCGAATATAGCGATCTCGATGATGCTGCATACTTCGGACGGAGGTCTCACCAATATTTTCGCAGAAAATGCATATCTCATCTTGAAACCTTACGAAAATCAAGATGTCGCCGGTTCTGCATATCAAACGAACTGTGGAGTGGTCAAAACACCAGAAAACTTGTTTTTGCGCATTAATTAGCGCGAAACGAGCGATCTAGATGATTCTGCATACTTCTGACTAAAGTCTCACCAAGATTATCGCAGAAAATGCATATCTCAGCTGGAAACCCTACGAAAACCAAGATATCGCCGGTTCTGCATATCAAACGCCCTGTGGAGTGATGAAAACAGCAGATTACGTGTTTCTCGCATTAAATAGCTCGAATATAGCGATCTCGATGATTCTGCATACTTCTGACAGAAGACTCACCAAGATTATCGCAGAAAATGCATATTTCAGCTGGAAACCCCACGAAAACCATGTTATCGGCGGCTGTACATATCAAACGCACTGTGGAGTGGTCAAAACACTAGAAAACTTGGTTTTTCTCATTAAATAGCTCGAAACGAACGTTCTAGATGATTCCGCATACTTCTGACTGAAGACTCACCAAGCTTATCGCAGAAAATGCATATCTCAGCTGGATACAACACGAAAATCAAGATATCGCCGGTTCTGCATATCAAACGCACTGTGGAATGTTGAAAACACCAGAAAACTTGTTTTTTCGCATTAAATAGCTCGAAACGAGCGATCTAGATGATTCTGCATACTTCTGACTGAAGTCTCACCAATATTATCGCAGAAAATGCATATCTCAGCTTGAAACCCGACGAAAACCAAGATGGCGCCGGTTCTGCATATCATACGCACTGTGGGGTGGTGAAAACACCAGATAACGTGTTTCTCGAAATTAAATAGCTCGAAAAGTGCGATCCAGATGATTCTGCATACTGCTGACAGAAGACTCACCAAGATTATCGCAGAAAATGCATATCTCAGCTGGAAACCCCACGAAAACCAAGTTATCGGCGGCTCTACATATCAAACGCACTGTGGAGTGGTCAGAACACCAGAAAACGTGTTACTCGCATTAACTAGCTCGAAAAGAGCGTTCTGGATGATTCTGCATACTTCTCGTAGACGAAACATCAAGATTATCGCAGAAAATGCACATCTCAGCTGGAAACCACACCAGATCCAAGATATCGCCGGTTCTGCATATCAGACGCAATGTGGAGTGGTGAAAACACCAGAATTCGTGTTACTCGCATTAAATAGCTCGAATAGAGCGATCCCGATGATTCTGCATACTTCTGACAGAAGACTCACAAAGATTACAGCAGAAAATGCATATTTGAGCTGGAAACCCCACGTAAACCAAGTTATCGGCGGCTCTACATATCAAACGCACTGTGGAGTGGTCAAAACACCAGAAAACTTGTTTTTTCGCATTAAATAGCTCGAAACGAGCGATCTAGATGATGCTGCATACTTCTGGCCGAAGACTCACCAAGATTATCGCAGAAAATGCATATCTCAGCTGGAAACATCACGAAAATCAAGATATCGCCGGTTCTGCATATCAGACGCTCTGTGGAGTGGTGAAAACACCAGAAAACGTGTTACTCGCATTAACTAACACGAAAAGAGCGTTCTGGATGATTCTGCATACTTCTCATAGATGAAACACAAAGATTATCGCAGAAAATGCATATTTCAGCTGGAAACCCCACGAAAACCAAGATATCTACAGTTCTGCATATCAAACGCACTGTGGAATGTTGAAAACACCAGAAAACGTGTTTCTCGCATTAAATATCTCGAAAAGAGCGATCTCGATGATTCTGCATACTTCTGACAGAAGTCGCACCAAGATTATCGTAGAAAATGCATATCTCAGCTTGAAACCCGACGAAAACCAAGATATCGCCGGTTTTGCATATCAAACGCACTGTGGAGTGGTCAATACACCAGATAACGTGTTTCTCGCATTAAATATCTCGAAAAGAGCGATCTCGATGATTCTGCATACTTCTGACAGAAGTCGCACCAAGATTATCGCAGAAAATGCATACCTCAGGATGAATACCGACGAAAACCAAGATTTCGCCATTTCTGCATATCAAGCGCACTGTGGAGTTGTCAAAACACCAGATAACGTGTTTCTCACATTAAATAGCTCGAAAAGGGCGATATCGATGATTCTGCATACTTCGGACAGAAGTCTCACCAAGATTATCGCAGAAAATGCATATCTCAGCTTGAAACCCGACGAAAACCAAGATATCGCCGGTTTTGCATATCAAACGCAATGTGGAGTGGTCAATACACCAGATAACGTGTTTCTCGCATTAAATAGCTCGAAACGAGCGATCTAGATGATTCTGCATACTTCTGACAGAAGACTCACCAAGATTATCGCAGAAAATGCATATCTCAGCTGGAAACATCACGAAAATCAAGATATCGCCGGTTCTGCATATCAGACGCAATGTGGAGTGGTGAAAACAGCAGAAAACGTGTTACTCGCATTAACTAACACGAAAAGAGCGTTCTGGATGATTCTGCATACTTCTCATAGATGAGACACAAAGATTATCGCAAAAATGCATATTTCAGCTGGAAACCCCACGAAAACCAAGTTATCGGCGGCTCTACATATCAAACACACTGTGGGGTGGTGAAAACACCAGGTAACGGTTTCTCGCATTAACTAGCTCGAAAAGTGCGATCTAGATGATTCTGCATACTGCTGACAGAAGACTCACCAAGATTATAGCAGAAAATGCATATCTCAGCTGGAAACAACACGAAAATCAAGATATCGCGGGTTCTGCATATCAAACGCACTGTGGAATGTTGAAAACACCAGAAAACTTGTTTTATCGCGTTAAATTGTCCGAAACCAGCGGTCTAGATGATTCTGCATAATTCTGACTGAAGTATCACCAATATTATCGCAGAAAATGCATATCTCAGCTTGAAACCCCACGAAAACCAAGATATCTACTGTTCTGCATATCAAACGCACTGTGGAGTGGTGAAAACACCAGATAACGTGTTTCTCGCACTAACTAGCTCGAAAAGAGCGATCTCGATGATTCAGCATACTTCGGACAGAAGTCACACCAAGATTATCGCAATAAATGCATATCTCAGCTTGAAACCCCACGAAAACCAAGATATCGCCGACTCTGCATATCATACGCACTGTGGAGTGGTGAAAATACCAGATAACGTGTTTCTCGCATTAAATGGTTCGAAACGAGCGATCTCGATGATTAAGCATACTTGGGACAGAAGTCTCACCAAGATTATCGGAAACAATGCATATCTCAGCTTGAAACCCCACGAAGACCAAGATATCGCTGGTACTGCATATCAAACGCACTGTGGAGTGGTGAAAACACCAGATAACGTGTTTCTTGCATTAAATAGCTCGAAACGAGCGATCTCGATGATTAAGCATACTCCGGACAGAAGTCTCACCAAGATTATCGTAAAAAATGCATATCTCAGCTAGAAACCCGACGAAAACCAAAATATCTCCGGTTCTGCATATCCAACGCACTGTGGAGTGGTGAAAACACCAGATAACGTGTTTCTCGCATTAAATAGCTCGAAACGAGCGATCTCGATGATTCTGCATACTTCGGACAGAAGTCTCACCAAGATTATCGCAGAAAATGCATATCTCAGCTTGAAACCCCACGAAAACCAAGATGTCGCTGGTACTGCATATCAAACGCACTGTGGAGTGGTGAAAACACCAGATAACGTGTTTCTGGCATTAAATAGCACGAAAAGAGCGATCTCGATGATTCTGCATACTTCGGACAGAAGTCTCACCAAGATTATCGCAGAAAATGCATATGTCAGCTTGAAACCCCACGAAAACCAAGATGTCGCCGGTTCTGCATATCAAACGCACTGTGGAGTGGTGAAAACACCAGAAAACGTGTTTCTCATATTAAGTAGCTCGAAAAGAGCGTTCTCGAAGATCCTGCATACTTCTGACAGAAGTCTTACCAAGATTATCGTAGAAAATGCATATCTCAGCTTGAAACCCCACGAAAACCAAGAAATCGCCGGTTCTGCATATCAAACGCACTGTGGAGTGGTGAAAACACCAGATAACGTGTTTCTCGCATTAAATAGCTCGAAAAGTGCGATCTCGATGATTCTGCATACTTCTAACAGAAGTCTCACCTAGATTATCGCAGAAAATGCATATCTCAGCTTGAAACCCCACGAAAACCAAGATATCTACTGTTCTGCATATCAAACGCACTGTGGAGTGGTGAAAACACCAGATAACGTGTCTCTCGCATTAAATAGCTCGAAAAGAGCGATCTCGATGATTCTGCATACTTCGGACAGAAGTCTCAACAAGATTATCGCAGAAAATGCATATCTCAGCTTGAAACCCCACGAAAACCAAGATATCGGCGGTTCTGCATATCCAACGCACTGTGGAGTGGTAAAAACACCAGATAACGTGTTTCTCGCATTAAATAGCTCGAAACGAGCGATCTCGATGATTCTGCATACTTCGGACAGAAGTCTCAACAAGATTATCGCAGAAAACGCATATCTCAGCTTGAAACCCCACGAAAACCAAGATATCTACTGTTCTGCATATCAAACGCACTGTGGAGTGGTGAAAACACCAGATAACGTGTTTCTCGCACTAACTAGCTCTAAAAGAGCGATCTCGATGATTCAGCATACTTCGGACAGAAGTCTCACCAGGATTATCGTAGAAAATGCATATCTCAGCTTGATACCCGACCGAAACAAAGATATCTCCGGTTCTGCATGTCAAACATACTGTGGAGTGGTGAAAACACCAGAAAACGTGTTTCGAGCATTAAGAAGCTCGAAAAGAGCGATCTAGATGATTCTGCATACATCTGACTGAAGTCTCACCAATATTTACGCAGAAAATGCATATCTCATCTTGAAACCCCACGAAAACCAAGATATCGCTGGTTCTGCATATCAAACGCACTGTGGAGTGGTGAAAACACCAGAAAACGTGTTTCTCGTATTAAGTAGCTCGAAAAGAGCGATCTCGATGATTCTGCAGACTTCTAACAGAAGTCTCACAAAGATTATCGCAGAAAATGCATATCTCTGCTTGAAACCCCACGAAAACCAAGATATCTACTGTTCAGCATATCCAACGAACTGTGGAGTGGTGAAAACCCCAGAAAACGTGTTTCTCGCATTAAATAGCTCGAAAAGAGCGCTCTCGTGTTTCTGCATACTTCGGACTGATGTCTCACCAAGCTTATCGTAGAAAATGCATATCTCAGCTTGAAACCCGACGAAAACCAAAATATCTCCGGTTCTGCATATCCAACGCACTGTGGAGTGGTGAAAACACCAGATAACGTGTTTCTCGCATTAAATAGCTCGGAACGAGCGATCTCGATGATTCTGCATACTTCGGACAGAAGTCTCAACAAGATTATCGCAGAAAATGCATATCTCAGCTTGAAACCCCACGAAAACCAAGATATCTACTGTTCTGCATATCAAACGCACTGTGGAGTGGTGAAAACACCAGATAACGTGTTTCTCGCACTAACTAGCTCGAAAAGAGCGATCTCGATGATTCAGCATATTTCGGACAGAAGTCACACCAAGATTATCGCAATAAATGCATATCTCAGCTTGAAACCCAACGAAAACCAAGATATCTACTGTTCTGCATATCAAACGCACTGTGGAGTGGTGAAAACACCAGATAACGTGTTTCTCGCATTAAATAGCTCGAAAAGTGCGATCTCGATGATTCTGCATACTTCTAACAGAAGTCTCACCTAGATTATCGCAGAAAATGCATATCTCAGCTTGAAACCCCACGAAAACCAAGATATCTACTGTTCTGCATATCAAACGCACTGTGGAGTGGTGAAAACACCAGATAACGTGTTTCTCGCACTAACTAGCTCGAAAAGTGCGATCTCGATGTTTCTGCATACTTCGGACAGAAGTCTCAACAAGATTATCGCAGAAAATGGATATTTCATCTTGAAACCCCACGAAAACCAAGATATCTACTGTTCTGCATATCAAACGCACTGTGGAGTGGTGAAAACACCAGATAACGTGTTTCTCGCACTAACTAGCTCGAAAAGAGCGATCTCGATGATTCAGCATACTTCGGACAGAAGTCTCACCAAGATTATCGTAATAAATGCATATCTCAGCTTGAAACCCCACGAAAGCCAAGATATCGCTGGTTCTGCATATCAAACGCACTGTGGAGTGGTGAAAACACCGGATAAGGTTTTTCTCGCATTTACTAGCTCGAAAAGAGCGATCTCGATGTTTCAGCATACGTCGGACAGATGTCTCACCAAGATTATCGCAGAAAACGCATATCTCAGCTTGAAACCCGACGAAAACCAAAATATCGCCGGTTCTGCATATCAAACCAACTGTGAAGTGGTGAAAACACCAGATAACGTGTTTCTCGCATTAAATAGCTCGAAAAGTGCGATCTCGATGATTCTGCATACTTCTAACAGAAGTCTCACCAAGATTATCGCAGAAAATGCATATCTCTGCTTGAAACCCCACGAAAACCAAGATATCTACTGTTCTGCTTATCCAACGAACTGTGGAGTGGTGAAAACCCCAGAAAACGTGTTTCTCGCATTAAATAGCTCGAAAAGAGCGCTCTCGATGTTTCTGAATACTTCGGACTGATGTGTCACCAAGCTTATCGTAGAAAATGCATATCTCAGCTTGAAACCCGACGAAAACCAAAATATCTCCGGTTCTGCATATCCAACGCACTGTGGAGTGGTGAAAACACCAGATAACGTGTTTCCCGCATTAAATAGCTCGAAACGAGCGATCTCGATGATTCTGCATACTTCGGACAGAAGTCTCAACAAGATTATCGCAATAAATGCATATCTCAGCTTGAAACCCCACGAAAACCAAGATATCGCCGACTCTGCATATCATACGCACTGTGGAGTGGTGAAAATACCAGATAACGTGTTTCTCGCATTAAATAGTTCGAAACGAGCGATCTCGATGATTAAGCATACTTGGGACAGAAGTCTCACCAAGATTATCGTAAAAAATGCATATCTCAGCTTGAAACCCCACGAAGACCAAGATATCGCTGGTACTGCATATCAAACGCACTGTGGAGTGGTGAAAACACCAGATAACGTGTTTCTTGCATTAAATAGCTCGAAACGAGCGATCTCGATGATTAAGCATACTCCGGACAGAAGTCTCACCAAGATTATCGTAAAAAATGCATATCTCAGCTAGAAACCCGACGAAAACCAAAATATCTCCGGTTCTGCATATCCAACGCACTGTGGAGTGGTGAAAACACCAGATAACGTGTATCTCGCATTAAATAGCTCGAAACGAGCGATCTCGATGATTCCGCATACTTCGGACAGAAGTCTCACCAAGATTATCGCAGAAAATGCATATCTCAGCTTGAAACCCCACGAAAACCAAGATGTCGCTGGTACTGCATATCAAACGCACTGTGGAGTGGTGAAAACAACAGATAACGTGTTTCTGGCATTAAATAGCACGAAAAGAGCGATCTCGATGATTCTGCATACTTCGGACAGAAGTCTCACCAAGATTATCGCAGAAAATGCATATGTCAGCTTGAAACCCCACGAAAACCAAGATGTCGCCGGTTCTGCATATCAAACGCACTGTGGAGTGGTGAAAACACCAGAAAACGTGTTTCTCATTTAAGTAGCTCGAAAAGAGCGTTCTCGAAGATCCTGCATACTTCTGACAGAAGTCTTACCAAGATTATCGTAGAAAATGCATATCTCAGCTTGAAACCCCACGAAAACCAAGAAATCGCCGGTTCTGCATATCAAACGCACTGTGGAGTGGTGAAAACACCAGATAACGTGTTTCTCGCATTAAATAGCTTGAAAAGTGCGATCTCGATGATTCTGCATACTTCTAACAGAAGTCTCACCTAGATTATCGCAGAAAATGCATATCTCAGCTTGAAACCCCACGAAAACCAAGATATCTACTGTTCTGCATATCAAACGCACTGAGGAGTGGTGAAAACACCAGATAACGTGTTTCTCGCATTAAATAGCTCGAAAAGAGCGATCTCGATGATTCTGCATACTTCGGACAGAAGTCTCACCAAGATTATCGTAGAAAATGCATATCTCAACTTGAAACCCCACGAAAACCAAGATATCGCTGGTTCTGCATGTCAAACGCACTGTGGAGTGGTGAAAACACCAGACAACGTGTTTCTCGCATTAAATAGCTCGAAAAGTGCGATCTCGATGATTCTGCATACTTCTAACAGAAGTCTCACCAAGATTATCGCAGAAAATGCATATCTCAGCTTGAAACCCCACGAAAACCAAGATATCTACTGTTCTGCATATCAAACGCACTGTGGAGTGGTGAAAACACCAGATAACGTGTTTCTCGCACTAACTAGCTCGAAAAGAGCGATCTCGATGATACAGCATACTTCGGACAGAAGTCTCACCAAGATTATCGTAATAAATGCATATCTCAGCTTGAAACCCCACGAAATCCAAGATATCGCCGACTCTGCATATCATACGCACTGTGGAGTGGTGAAAATACCAGATAACGTGTTTCTCGCATTAAATAGTTAGAAACGAGCGATCTCGATGATTCAGCATATTTCGGACAGAAGTCACACCAAGATTATCGCAATAAATGCATATCTCAGCTTGAAACCCAACGAAAACCAAGATATCTACTGTTCTGCATATCAAACGCACTGTGGAGTGGTGAAAACACCAGATAACGTGTTTCTCGCACTAACTAGCTCGAAAAGAGCGATCTCGATGATTCAGCATACTTCGGACAGAAGTCACACCAAGATTATCGCAATATATGCATATCTCAGCTTGAAACCCCACGAAAGCCAAGATATCGCTGGTTCTGCATATCAAACGCACTGTGGAGTGGTGAAAACACCGGATAAGGTTTTTCTCGCATTTACTAGCTCGAAAAGAGCGATCTCGATGTTTCAGCATACGTCGGACAGATGTCTCACCAAGATTATCGCAGAAAACGCATATCTCAGCTTGAAACCCGACGAAAACCAAAATATCGCCGGTTCTGCATATCAAACCAACTGTGAAGTGGTGAAAACACCAGATAACGTGTTTCTCGCATTAAATAGCTCGAAAAGTGCGATCTCGATGATTCTGCATACTTCTAACAGAAGTCTCACCAAGATTATCGCAGAAAATGCATATCTCTGCTTGAAACCCCACGAAAACCAAGATATCTACTGTTCTGCTTATCCAACGAACTGTGGAGTGGTGAAAACCCCAGAAAACGTGTTTCTCGCATTAAATAGCTCGAAAAGAGCGCTCTCGATGTTTCTGAATACTTCGGACTGATGTGTCACCAAGCTTATCGTAGAAAATGCATATCTCAGCTTGAAACCCGACGAAAACCAAAATATCTCCGGTTCTGCATATCCAACGCACTGTGGAGTGGTGAAAACACCAGATAACGTGTTTCTCGCATTAAATAGCTCGAAACGAGCGATCTCGATGATTCTGCATACTTCGGACAGAAGTCTCAACAAGATTATCGCAATAAATGCATATCTCAGCTTGAAACCCCACGAAAACCAAGATATCGCCGACTCTGCATATCATACGCACTGTGGAGTGGTGAAAATACCAGATAACGTGTTTCTCGCATTAAATAGTTCGAAACGAGCGATCTCGATGATTAAGCATACTTGGGACAGAAGTCTCACCAAGATTATCGTAAAAAATGCTTATCTCAGCTTGAAACCCCACGAAGACCAAGATATCGCTGGTACTGCATATCAAACGCACTGTGGAGTGGTGAAAACACCAGATAACGTGTTTCTTGCATTAAATAGCTCGAAACGAGCGATCTCGATGATTAAGCATACTCCGGACAGAAGTCTCACCAAGATTATCGTAAAAAATGCATATCTCAGCTAGAAACCCGACGAAAACCAAAATATCTCCGGTTCTGCATATCCAACGCACTGTGGAGTGGTGAAAACACCAGATAACGTGTATCTCGCATTAAATAGCTCGAAACGAGCGATCTCGATGATTCTGCATACTTCTAACAGAAGTCTCACCTAGATTATCGCAGAAAATGCATATCTCAGCTTGAAACCCCACGAAAACCAAGATATCTACTGTTCTGCATATCAAACGCACTGAGGAGTGGTGAAAACACCAGATAACGTGTTTCTCGCATTAAATAGCTCGAAAAGAGCGATCTCGATGATTCTGCATACTTCGGACAGAAGTCTCACCAAGATTATCGTAGAAAATGCATATCTCAACTTGAAACCCCACGAAAACCAAGATATCGCTGGTTCTGCATGTCAAACGCACTGTGGAGTGGTGAAAACACCAGACAACGTGTTTCTCGCATTAAATAGCTCGAAAAGTGCGATCTCGATGATTCTGCATACTTCTAACAGAAGTCTCACCAAGATTATCGCAGAAAATGCATATCTCAGCTTGAAACCCCACGAAAACCAAGATATCTACTGTTCTGCATATCAAACGCACTGTGGAGTGGTGAAAACACCAGATAACGTGTTTCTCGCACTAACTAGCTCGAAAAGAGCGATCTCGATGATACAGCATACTTCGGACAGAAGTCTCACCAAGATTATCGCAGGAAATGCATATCTCAGCATTAAACCCCACGAAAACCAAGATATCGCCTGTTCTGCATATCAAACGCACTGTGGAGTGGTGAAAACTCCAGATAACGTGTTTCTCGCATTAAATAGCTCGAAAAGTGCGATCTCGATGTTTCTGCATACTTCGGACAGAAGTCTCAACAAGATTATCGCAGAAAATGGATATTTCATCTTGAAACCCCACGAAAACCAAGATATCTACTGTTCTGCATATCAAACGGACTGTGGAGTGGTGAAAACACCAGATAACGTGTTTCTCGCATTAAATAGTTCGAAAAGAGCGATCTCGATGATTCAGCATACTTCGGACAGAAGTCTCACCAAGATTATCGTAATAAATGCATATCTCAGCTTGAAACCCCACGAAAGCCAAGATATCGCTGGTTCTGCATATCAAACGCACTGTGGAGTGGTGAAAACACCGGATAAGGTTTTTCTCGCATTAACTAGCTCGAAAAGAGCGATCTCGATGTTTCAGCATACTTCGGACAGAAGTCTCACCAAGATTATCGCAGAAAATGCATATCTCAGCTTGAAACCCCACGAAAACCAAGATATCGCCGACTCTGCATACCATACGCACTGTGGAGTGGTGAAAACACCAGATAACGTGTTTCTCGCATTAAATAGTTCGAAACGAGCGATCTCGATGATTAAGCATACTTCGGACCGAAGTCTCACCAAGATTATCGAAAATATGCATATCTCAGCTTGAAACCCCACGAAAACCAAGATATCGCCGACTCTGCATATCATACGCACTGTGGAGTGGTGAAAATACCAGATAACGTGTTTCTCGCATTAAATAGTTCGAAACGAGCGATCTCGATGATTAAGCATACTTGGGACAGAAGTCTCACCAAGATTATCGTAAAAAATGCATATCTCAGCTTGAAACCCCACGAAAACCAAGATATCGCTGGTACTGCATATCAAACGCACTGTGGAGTGGTGAAAACACCAGATAACGTGTTTCTTGCATTAAATAGCTCGAAACGAGCGATCTCGATGATTAAGCATACTCCGGACAGAAGTCTCACCAAGATTATCGTAAAAAATGCATATCTCAGCTAGAAACCCGACGAAAACCAAAATATCTCCGGTTCTGCATATCCAACGCACTGTGGAGTGGTGAAAACACCAGATATCGTGTTTCTCGCATTAAATAGCTCGAAACGAGCGATCTCGATGATTCTGCATACTTCGGACAGAAGTCTTACCAAGATTATCGTAGAAAATGCATATCTCAGCTTGAAACCCCACGAAAACCAAGATATCGCCGGTTCTGCATATCAAACGCACAGTGGAGTGGTGAAAACACCAGATAACGTGTTTCTCGCATTAAATAGCTCGAAAAGTGCGATCTCGATGATTCTGCATACTTCTGACAGAAGTCTCACCAAGATTATCGCAGAAAATGCATATCTCAGCTTGAAACCCTACGAAAACCAAGATATCTACTGTTCTGCATATCCAACGCACTGTGGAGTGGTGAAAACACCAGGTAACGTGTTTCTCGCATTAAATAGCTCGAAACGAGCGATCTCGATGATTCTGCATACTTCGGACAGAAGTCTCACCAAGAATAACGCAGAAAATGCATATCTCAGCTTGAAACCCCACGCAAAACCAAAATATCGCCGGTTCTGCATATCAAACGCACTGTGGAGTGGTAAAAACACCAGATAACGTGTTTCTCGCATTAAATAGCTCGAAAAGAGCGATCTCGATGATTCAGCATACTTCGGACAGAAGTCACACCAAGATTATCGCAATATATGCATATCTCAGCTTGAAACCCCACGAAAGCCAAGATATCGCTGGTTCTGCATATCAAACGCACTGTGGAGTGGTGAAAACACCGGATAAGGTTTTTCTCGCATTTACTAGCTCGAAAAGAGCGATCTCGATGTTTCAGCATACGTCGGACAGATGTCTCACCAAGATTATCGCAGAAAATGCATATCTCAGCTTGAAACCCGACGAAAACCAAAATATCGCCGGTTCTGCATATCAAACCAACTGTGAAGTGGTGAAAACACCAGATAACGTGTTTCTCGCATTAAATAGCTCGAAAAGTGCGATCTCGATGATTCTGCATACTTCTAACAGAGGTCTCACCAAGATTATCGCAGAAAATGCATATCTCTGCTTGAAACCCCACGAAAACCATGATATCTACTGTTCTGCTTATCCAACGAACTGTGGAGTGGTGAAAACCCCAGAAAACGTGTTTCTCGCATTAAATAGCTCGAAAAGAGCGCTCTCGATGTTTCTGAATACTTCGGACTGATGTCTCACCAAGCTTATCGTAGAAAATGCATATCTCAGCTTGAAACCCGACGAAAACCAAAATATCTCCGGTTCTGCATATCCAACGCACTGTGGATTGGTGAAAACACCAGATAACGTGTTTTTCGCATTAAATAGCTCGAAACGAGCGATCTCGATGATTCTGCATACTTCGGACAGAAGTGTCACCAAGATTATCGCAGAAAATGCATATCTCAGCTTGAAACCCCACGAAAACCAAGATGTCGCTGGTACTGCATATCAAACGCACTGTGGAGTGGTGAAAACACCAGATAACGTGTTTCTGGCATTAAATAGCACGAAAAGAGCGATCTCGATGATTCTGCATACTTCGGACAGAAGTCTCACCAAGATTATCGCAGAAAATGCATATGTCAGCTTGAAACCCCACGAAAACCAAGATATCTACTGTTCTGCATATCAAACGCACTGTGGAGTGGTGAAAACACCAGATAACGTGTTTCTCGCACTAACTAGCTCGAAAAGTGCGATCTCGATGTTTCTGCATACTTCGGACAGAAGTCTCAACAAGATTATCGCAGAAAATGGATATTTCATCTTGAAACCCCACGAAAACCAAGATATCTACTGTTCTGCATATCAAACGCACTGTGGAGTGGTGAAAACACCAGATAACGTGTTTCTCGCACTAACTAGCTCGAAAAGAGCGATCTCGATGATTCAGCATACTTCGGACAGAAGTCTCACCAAGATTATCGTAATAAATGCATATCTCAGCTTGAAACCCCACGAAAACCAAGATATCGCCGACTCTGCATATCATACGCACTGTGGAGTGGTGAAAATACCAGATAACGTGTTTCTCGCATTAAATAGTTAGAAACGAGCGATCTCGATGATTCAGCATATTTCGGACAGAAGTCACACCAAGATTATCGCAATAAATGCATATCTCAGCTTGAAACCCAACGAAAACCAAGATATCTACTGTTCTGCATATCAAACGCACTGTGGAGTGGTGAAAACACCAGATAACGTGTTTCTCGCACTAACTAGCTCGAAAAGAGCGATCTCGATGATTCAGCATACTTCGGACAGAAGTCACACCAAGATTATCGCAATATATGCATATCTCAGCTTGAAACCCCACGAAAGCCAAGATATCGCTGGTTCTGCATATCAAACGCACTGTGGAGTGGTGAAAACACCAGAAAACGTGTTTTTCGCATTCAAAAGCACGAAAACAGCGATTTCGGTGATTCTGCACACTAGTAACAGCAGAATCATGAAGATTATCACTGAAAATGCATATCTCAGCTGGAAACAACAACGATACCGGAGATATCGCAGTTTCCGCACATCAAACGCACTATGGCGTGCTGAAAACACCAGAAAACGTGTTTTTCGCATTCAAAAGCACGAAAACAGCGATTTCGGTGATTATGCACACTTGTAACAGCAGAATCATGAAGATTATCACTGAAAATGCATATCTCAGCTGGAAACATCAACGATACCGAAGATATGGCAGTTTCCGCATATCAAACGCACTGTGGAGTGCTGAAAACACCAGAAAACGTGTTTTTCGCATTCAAAAGCACGAAAACATCGATTTCGGTGATTTTGCACACTTGTAACAGCAGAATCATGAAGATTATCACTGAAAATGCATTTCTTTGCTGGAAACAACAACGATACCGAAGATATGGCAGTGTCCGCCTATCAAACGCACTGTGGAGTGCTGAAAACACCAGAAAACGTGTTTTTCGCATTCAATAGCACGAAAACAGCGATTTCGGAGATTCTGCACACATGTAACAGCAGAATCATGAAGATTATCACTGAAAATGCATATCTGAGCTGGAAACAACAACGATACCGAAGATATCGCAGTTTCCGCATGTCAAACGCTCTGTGGTGTGCTGAAAACACCAGAAAACGTGTTTTTCGCATTCAATAGCACGAAAACAGCGATTTCGGTGATTCTGCACACTTGTAACAGCAGAATCATGAAGATTATCACTGAAAACGCATATCTCACCTGGAAACAACAACGATACCGAAGATATCGCAGTTTCCGCATGTCAAACGCTCTGTGGCGTGCTTGAAAACACTAGAAAACGTGTTTTTCGCATTCAGTAGCACGAAAACAACGATTTCGGTGATTCTGCACACTTGTCACAGAAGAAACACGAAGATTATCGTAGAAAATGCATATCTCAGCTGGAAACAACAACGATACCGAAGATATCGTAGTTTGCGCATATCAAACGCACTGTGGAGTGCTGAAAACACCAGAAAACGTGTTTTTCGCATTCAAAAGCACGAAAACAGCGATTTCGGTGATTCTGCACACTTGTAACAGCAGAATCATGAAGATTATCACTGAAAATGCATTTCTCAGCTGGAAACAACAACGATAAGGAAGATATGGCAGTTTCCGCATATCAAACGCACTGTGGAGTGCTGAAAACACCAGAAAACGTGTATTTCGCATTCAATAGCACGAAAACAGCGATTTCGGAAATTCTGCACACTTGTAACAGCAGAATCATGAAGATTATCACTGAAAATGCATATCTCAGCTGGAAACAACAACGATACCGAAGATATCGTAGTTTCCGCATATCAAACGCACTGTGGAGTGCTGAAAACACCAGAAAACGTGTTTTTCGCATTCAAAAGCACGAAAACAGCGATTTCGGTGAGTCTGCACACGTGTAACAGCAGAATCATGAAGATTATCACTGAAAATGCATTTCTCAGCTGGAAACAACAACGATACCGAAGATATGGCAGTTTCCGCATATCAAACGCACTGTGGAGTGCTGAAAACCCCAGAAAACGTGTTTTTCGCATTCAATAGCACGAAACCAGCGATTTCGGTGATTCTGCACACTTGTCACAGAAGAAACTCAAAGATTATCGTAGAGAATGCATATCTCAGCTGGAAACAACAACGATACCGAAGATATGGCAGTTTCCGCACATCAAACGCACGCTGGCGTGCTGAAAACACCAGAAAACATGTTTTTCGCATTCAAAAGCACGAAAACAGCGATTTCGGTGATTCAGCACATTTGTAACAGCAGAATCATGAAGATTATCACTGAAAATGCATATCTCAGCTGGAAACATCAACTATACCGAAGATATGGCAGTTTCCGCATATCAAACGCACTGTGGAGTGCTGAAAACACCAGAAAACGTGTTTTTCGCATTCAAAAGCACGAAAACAGCGATTTCGGTGATTCTGCACACTTGTAACAGCAGAATCATGAAGATTATCACTGAAAATGCATTTCTCAGCTGGAAACAACAACGATACCGAAGATATGGCAGTTTCCGCATATCAAACGCACTGTGGAGTGCTGAAAACACCAGAAAACGTGTTTTTCGCATTCAATAGCACGAAAACAGCGATTTCGGAGATTCTGCACACATGTAACAGCAGAATCATGAAGATTATCACTGAAAATGCATATCTGAGCTGGAAACAACAACGATACCGAAGATATCGCAGTTTCCGCATGTCAAACGCTCTGTGGTGTGCTGAAAACACCAGAAAACGTGTTTTTCGCATTCAATAGCACGAAAACAGCGATTTCGGTGATTCTGCACACTTGTAACAGCAGAATCATGAAGATTATCACTGAAAACGCATATCTCACCTGGAAACAACAACGATACCGAAGATATCGCAGTTTCCGCATGTCAAACGCTCTGTGGCGTGCTGAAAACACTAGAAAACGTGTTATTCGCATTCAGTAGCACGAAAACAACGATTTCGGTGATTCTGCACACTTGTCACAGAAGAAACACGAAGATTATCGTAGAAAATGCATATCTCAGCTGGAAACAACATCGATACCGAAGATATCGTAGTTTCCGCATATCAAACGCACTGTGGAGTGCTGAAAACACCAGAAAACGTGTTTTTCGCATTCAAAAGCACGAAAACAGCGATTTCGGTGATTCTGCACACTTGTAACAGCAGAATCATGAAGATTATCACTGAAAATGCATTTCTCAGCTGGAAACAACAACGATACCGAAGATATGGCAGTTTCCGCATATCAAACGCACTGTGGAGTGCTGAAAACACCAGAAAACGTGTTTGTCGCATTCAATAGCACGAAAACAGCGATTTCGGAAATTCTGCACACTTGTAACAGCAGAATCATGAAGATTATCACTGAAAATGCATATCTCAGCTGGAAACAACAACGATACCGAAGATATCGTAGTTTCCGCATATCAAACGCTCTGTGGAGTGCTGAAAACACCAGAAAACGTGTTTTTCGCATTCAAAAGCACGAAAACAGCGATTTCGGTGATTCTGCACACGTGTAACCGCAGAATCATGAGGA
Organism: Anthophora plumipes; assembly: GCA_951804975.1. Taxonomy (NCBI): domain Eukaryota; kingdom Metazoa; phylum Arthropoda; class Insecta; order Hymenoptera; family Apidae; genus Anthophora; species Anthophora plumipes. Next base: position 623,688 of record CATORF010001004.1, read on the forward strand.
TTATCACTGAAAATGCATATCTCAGCTGGAAACAACAACGATACCGAAGATATCGTAGTTTCCGCATATCAAACGCACGCTGGCGTGCTGAAAACACCAGAAAACATGTTTTTCGCATTCAAAAGCACGAAAACAGCGATTTCGGTGATTCAGCACATTTGTAACAGCAGAATCATGAAGATTATCACTGAAAATGCATATCTCAGCTGGAAACATCAACGATACCGAAGATATGGCAGTTTCCGCATATCAAACGCACTGTGGAGTGCTGAAAACACCAGAAAACGTGTTTTTCGCATTCAAAAGCACGAAAACAGCGATTTCGGTGATTCTGCACACTTGTAACAGCAGAATCATGAAGATTATCACTGAAAATGCATTTCTCAGCTGGAAACAACAACGATACCGAAGATATGGCAGTTTCCGCATATCAAACGCACTGTGGAGTGCTGAAAACACCAGAAAACGTGTTTTTCGCATTCAATAGCACGAAAACAGCGATTTCGGAGATTCTGCACACATGTAACAGCAGAATCATGAAGATTATCACTGAAAATGCATATCTGAGCTGGAAACAACAACGATACCGAAGATATCGCAGTTTCCGCATGTCAAACGCTCTGTGGTGTGCTGAAAACACCAGAAAACGTGTTTTTCGCATTCAATAGCACGAAAACAGCGATTTCGGTGATTCTGCACACTTGTAACAGCAGAATCATGAAGATTATCACTGAAAACGCATATCTCACCTGGAAACAACAACGATACCGAAGATATCGCAGTTTCCGCATGTCAAACGCTCTGTGGCGTGCTGAAAACACTAGAAAACGTGTTTTTCGCATTCAGTAGCACGAAAACAACGATTTCGGTGATTCTGCACACTTGTCACAGAAGAAACACGAAGATTATCGTAGAAAATGCATATCTCAGCTGGAAACAACATCGATACCGAAGATATCGTAGTTTCCGCATATCAAACGCACTGTGGAGTGCTGAAAACACCAGAAAACGTGTTTTTCGCATTCAAAAGCACGAAAACAGCGATTTCGGTGATTCTGCACACTTGTAACAGCAGAATCATGAAGATTATCACTGAAAATGCATTTCTCAGCTGGAAACAACAACGATACCGAAGATATGGCAGTTTCCGCATATCAAACGCACTGTGGAGTGCTGAAAACACCAGAAAACGTGTTTTTCGCATTCAATAGCACGAAAACAGCGATTTCGGAAATTCTGCACACTTGTAACAGCAGAATCATGAAGATTATCACTGAAAATGCATATCTCAGCTGGAAACAACAACGATACCGAAGATATCGTAGTTTCCGCATATCAAACGCTCTGTGGAGTGCTGAAAACACCAGAAAACGTGTTTTTCGCATTCAAAAGCACGAAAACAGCGATTTCCGTGATTCTGCACACGTGTAACAGCAGAATCATGAAGATTATCACTGAAAATGCATTTCTCAGCTGGAAACAACAACGATACCGAAGATATGGCAGTTTCCGCATATCAAACGCACTGTGGAGTGCTGAAAACCCCTGAAAACGTGTTTTTCGCATTCAATAGCACGAAAACAGCGATTTCGGTGATTCTGCACACTTGTCACAGAAGAAACTCAAAGATTATCGTAGAAAATGCATATCTCAGCTGGAAACAACAACGATACCGAAGATATCGCAGTTTCCGCATATCAGACGCACTGTGGAGTGCTGAAAACACCAGAAAACGTGTTTTTCGCATCCAATAGCACGAAAACAGCAATTTCGGTGATTCCGCACACTTGTAACAGCAGAATCATGAAGATTATCACTGAAAATGCATATCTCAGCTGGAAACAACAACGATACCGAAGATATATATTCCGCATATCAAAGGCACTGTGGAGTGCTGAAAACACCAGAAGACGTGTTTTTCGCATTCAAATGCACGAAAACAGCGATTTCGGTGATTCCGCACACTTGTAACTGCAGAATCATGAAGATTATCACTGAAAATGCATATCTCAGCTGGAAACAACAACGAAACCGAAGATATCGTAGTTTCCGCATATCAAACGCACTGTGGAGTGCTCAAAACACCAGAAAACCTGTTTTCCGCATTCAAAAGCACGAAAACAGCGATTTCGGTGATTCTGCACACTTGTAACAGCAGAATCATGAAGATTATCACTGAAAATGCATTTCTCAGCTGGAAACAACAACGATACCGAAAATATGGCAGTTTCCGCATATCAAACGCACTGTCGAGTGCTGAAAACACCAGAAAACGTGTTTTTCGCATTCAATAGCACGAAAACAGCGATTTTGGAGATTCTGCACACTTGTAACAGCAGAATCATGAAGATTATCACTGAAAATGCATTTCTCAGCTGGAAACAACAACGATACCGAAGATATCGCAGTTTCCGCATGTCAAACACACTGTGGCGTGCTGAAATCACCAGAAAACGTGTTTTTCGCATTCAATAGCACGAAAACAACGATTTCGGTGATTCTGCACACTTGTAATAGCAGAATCATGAAGATTATCACTGAAAATGCATATCTCAGCTGGAAACAACAACGATACCGAAGATATATATTCCGCATATCAAAGGCACTGTGGAGTGCTGAAAACACCAGAAAACCTGTTTTTCGCATTCACTAGCACGAAAACAGCGATTTCGGTGATTCTGCACGCTTGTCACAGAAGAAACTCGAAGCTTATCGTAGAAAATGCATATCTCAGCTGGAAACAACAACGATACCGAAGCTATCGCAGTTTCCGCATATCAGACGCACTGTGGAGTGCTGAAAACACCAGAAAACGTGTTTTTCGCATTCAATAGCACGAAAAAAGCGATTTCGGTGATTCTGCACACTTCTAACAGCAGAATCATGAAGATTATCACTGAAAATGCATATCTCAGCTGGAAACAACAACGATACCGAAGATATCGCAGTTTCCGCATGTCAAACACACTGTGGCGTGCTGAAATCAGCAGAAAACGTGTTTTTCGCATTCAATAGCACGAAAACAACGATTTCGGTGATTCTGCACACTTGTAATAGCAGAATCATGAAGATTATCACTGAAAATGCATATCTCAGCTGGAAACATCAACGATACCGAAGATATGGCAGTTTCCGCATATCAAACGCACCGTGGAGTGCTGAAAACACCAGAAAACGTGTTTTTCGCATTCAATAGCACGAAAACAACGATTTCGGTGATTCTGCACACTTGAAACAGCAGAATCATGAAGATTATCACTGAAAATGCATATCTCAGCTGGAAACAACAACGATACCGAGGATATGGCAGTTTCCGCACATCAAACGCACTGTGGAGTGCTGAAAACACCAGAAAACGTGTTTTTCGCATTCAAAAGCACGAAAACATCGATTTCGGTGATTCTGCACACTTGTAACAGCAGAATCATGAAGATTATCACTGAAAATGCATATCTCAGCTGGAAACAACAACGATACCGAAGATATCGTAGTTTCCGAATATCAAACGCCCCGTGGAGTGCTGAAAACAAAAGAAAACGTGTTTTTCGCATTCAAAAGCACGAAAACAGCGATTTCGGTGATTCTGCACACTTGTAACAGCAGAATGATGAAGATTATCACTGAAAATGCATATCTCAGCTGGAAACAACAACGATACCGAAGATATCGCAGTTTCCGCATGTCAAACACACTGTGGCGTGCTGAAAACACCAGAAAACGTGTTTTTCGCATTCAATAGCACGAAAACAACGATTTCGGTGACTCTGCACACTTGTAATAGCAGAATCATGAAGATTATCACTGAAAATGCATATCTCAGCTGGAAACATCAACGATACCGAAGATATGGCAGTTTCCGCATATCAAACGCACCGTGGAGTGCTGAAAACACCAGAAAACGTGTTTTTCGCATTCAATAGCACGAAAACAATGATTTCGGTGATTCTGCACACTTGTCACAGAAGAAACTCGAAGATTATCGTAGAAAATGCATATCTCAGCTGGAAACAACAACGATACCGAAGATATCGCAGTTTCCGCATGTCAAACACACTGTGGCGTGCTGAAAACACCAGAAAACGTGTTTTTCGCATTCAATAGCTCGAAAACAACGATTTCGGTGATTCTGCACACTTGTAATAGCAGAATCATGAAGATTATCACTGAAAATGCATATCTCAGCTGGAAACATCAACGATACAGAAGGTATTGCAGTTTCCGCATATCAAACGCACCGTGGAGTGCTGAAAACACCAGAAAACGTGTTTTTCGCATTCAATAGCACGAAAACAATGATTTCGGTGATTCTGCACACTTGTCACAGAAGAAACTCGAAGATTATCGTAGAAAATGCATATCTGAGCTGGAAACAACAACGATACCGAAGATATCGCAGTTTCCGCATGTCAAACGCTCTGTGGTGTGCTGAAAACACCAGAAAACGTGTTTTTCGCATTCAATAGCACGAAAACAGCGATTTCGGTGATTCTGCACACTTGTCACAGAAGAAACTCGAAGATTATCGTAGAAAATGCATATCTCAGCTGGAAACAACAACGATACCGAAGATATGGTAGTTTCCGCATATCAAACGCACTGTGGAGTGCCGAAAACACCACAAAACGTGTTTTTCGCATCCAATTGCACGAAAACAGTGATTTCGGTGATTCTGCACACTTGTAACAGCAGAATCATGAAGATTATCACTGAAAATGCATATCTCAGCTGGAAACAACAACGATACCGAAGATATCGTAGTTTCCGCATATCAAACGCACTGTGGCGTGCTGAAAACACCAGAAAACGTGTTTTTCGCATTCAATAGCACGAAAACAACGATTTCGGTGATTCTGCACACTTGTCACAGAAGAAACTCGAAGATTATCGTAGAAAATGCATATCTCAGCTGCAAACAACAACGATACCGAAGATATGGTAGTTTCCGCATATCAAACGCACTGTGGAGTTCTGAAAACCCCACAAAACGTGTTTTTCGCATCCAATAGCACGAAAACAGCGATTTCGGTGATTCTGCACACTTGTAACAGCAGAATCATGAAGATTATCACTGAAAATGCATATGTCAGCTGGAAACAACAACGATACTGAAGATATCGCAGTTTCCGCATGTCAAACGCTCTGTGGTGTGCTGAAAACACCAGAAAACGTGTTTTTCGCATTCAACAGCACGAAAACATCGATTTCGGTGATTCTGCACACTTGTCACAGAAGAAACTCGAAGAATATCGTAGAAAATGCATATCTCAGCTGGAAACAACAACGCTACCGAAGATATCGTAGTTTCCGAATATCAAACGCCCCGTGGAGTGCTGAAAACACCAGAAAACGTGTTCTTCGCATTCAAAAGCACGAAAACAGCGATTTCGGAGATTCTGCACACTTGTAACCGCAGAATCATGAGGATTATCACTGAAAATGCATATCTCAGCTGGAAACAACAACGATACCGAAGATATCGCAGTTTCCGCATGTCAAATGCTCTGTGGTGTGCTGAAAACACCAGAAAACGTGTTTTTCGCATTCAATAGCACGAAAACAGCGATTTCGGTGATTCTGCACACTTGTCACAGAAGAAACTCGAAGATTATCGTAGAAAATGCATATCTCAGCTGGAAACAACAACGGTACCGAAGATATCGCAGTTTCCGCATGTCAAACACACTGTGGCGTGCTGAAAACACCAGAAAACGTGTTTTTCGCATTCAATAGCTCGAAAACAACGATTTCGTTGATTCTGCACACTTGTAATAGCAGAATCATGAAGATTATCACTGAAAATGCATATCTCAGCTGGAAACATCAACGATACAGAAGATATTGCAGTTTCCGCATATCAAACGCACCGTGGAGTGCTGAAAACACCAGAAAACGTGTTTTTCGCATTCAATAGCACGAAAACAATGATTTCGGTGATTCTGCACACTTGTCACAGAAGAAACTGGAAGATTATCGTAGAAAATGCATATCTCAGCTGGAAACAACAACGATACCGAAGATATCGCAGTTTCCGCATGTCAAACGCTCTGTGGTGTGCTGAAAACACCAGAAAACGTGTTTTTCGCATTCAATAGCACGAAAACAGCGATTTCGGTGATTCTGCACACTTGTCACAGAAGAAACTCGAAGATTATCGTAGAAAATGCATATCTCAGCTGGAAACAACAACGATACCGAAGATATGGTAGTTTCCGCATATCAAACGCACTGTGGAGTGCCGAAAACACCACAAAACGTGTTTTTCGCATCCAATTGCACGAAAACAGTGATTTCGGTGATTCTGCACACTTGTAACAGCAGAATCATGAAGATTATCACTGAAAATGCATATCTCAGCTGGAAACAACAACGATACCGAAGATATCGTAGTTTCCGCATATCAAACGCACTGTGGCGTGCTGAAAACACTAGAAAACGTGTTTTTCGCATTCAATAGCACGAAAACAACGATTTCGGTGATTCTGCACACTTGTAACAGCAGAATCAAGAAGATTATCACTGAAAATGCACATCTCAGCTGGAAACAACAACGATACCGAGGATATGGCAGTTTCCGCACATCAAACGCACTGTGGCGTGCTGAAAACACCAGAAAACGTGTTTTTCGCATTCAGTAGCACGAAAACCACGATTTCGGTGACTCTGCACACTTGTAATAGCAGAATCATGAAGATTATCACTGAAAATGCATATCTCAGCTGGAAACATCAACGATACCGAAGATATGGCAGTTTCCGCATATCAAACGCACCGTGGAGTGCTGAAAACACCAGAAAACGTGTTTTTCGCATTCAATAGCACGAAAACAATGATTTCGGTGATTCTGCACACTTGTCACAGAAGAAACTCGAAGATTATCGTAGAAAATGCATATCTCAGCTGGAAACAACAACGATACCGAAGATATCGCAGTTTCCGCATGTCAAACACACTGTGGCGTGCTGAAAACACCAGAAAACGTGTTTTTCGCATTCAATAGCTCGAAAACAACGATTTCGGTGATTCTGCACACTTGTAATAGCAGAATCATGAAGATTATCACTGAAAATGCATATCTCAGCTGGAAACATCAACGATACAGAAGGTATTGCAGTTTCCGCATATCAAACGCACCGTGGAGTGCTGAAAACACCAGAAAACGTGTTTTTCGCATTCAATAGCACGAAAACAATGATTTCGGTGATTCTGCACACTTGTCACAGAAGAAACTCGAAGATTATCGTAGAAAATGCATATCTGAGCTGGAAACAACAACGATACCGAAGATATCGCAGTTTCCGCATGTCAAACGCTCTGTGGTGTGCTGAAAACACCAGAAAACGTGTTTTTCGCATTCAATAGCACGAAAACAGCGATTTCGGTGATTCTGCACACTTGTCACAGAAGAAACTCGAAGATTATCGTAGAAAATGCATATCTCAGCTGGAAACAACAACGATACCGAAGATATGGTAGTTTCCGCATATCAAACGCACTGTGGAGTGCCGAAAACACCACAAAACGTGTTTTTCGCATCCAATTGCACGAAAACAGTGATTTCGGTGATTCTGCACACTTGTAACAGCAGAATCATGAAGATTATCACTGAAAATGCATATCTCAGCTGGAAACAACAACGATACCGAAGATATCGTAGTTTCCGCATATCAAACGCACTGTGGCGTGCTGAAAACACCAGAAAACGTGTTTTTCGCATTCAATAGCACGAAAACAACGATTTCGGTGATTCTGCACACTTGTCACAGAAGAAACTCGAAGATTATCGTAGAAAATGCATATCTCAGCTGGAAACAACAACGATACCGAAGATATGGTAGTTTCCGCATATCAAACGCACTGTGGAGTTCTGAAAACCCCACAAAACGTGTTTTTCGCATCCAATAGCACGAAAACAGCGATTTCGGTGATTCTGCACACTTGTAACAGCAGAATCATGAAGATTATCACTGAAAATGCATATGTCAGCTGGAAACAACAACGATACCGAAGATATCGTAGTTTCCGCATATCAAACGCACTGTGGAGTGCTGAAAACACCAGAAAACGTGTTTTTCGCATTCAAAAGCACGAAAACAGCGATTTCGGTGATTCTGCACACTTGTAACCGCAGAATCATGAGGATTATCACTGAAAATGCATATCTCAGCTGGAAACAACAACGATACTGAAGATATCGCAGTTTCCGCATGTCAAACGCTCTGTGGTGTGCTGAAAACACCAGAAAACGTGTTTTTCGCATTCAACAGCACGAAAACATCGATTTCGGTGATTCTGCACACTTGTCACAGAAGAAACTCGAAGAATATCGTAGAAAATGCATATCTCAGCTGGAAACAACAACGCTACCGAAGATATCGTAGTTTCCGAATATCAAACGCCCCGTGGAGTGCTGAAAACACCAGAAAACGTGTTCTTCGCATTCAAAAGCACGAAAACAGCGATTTCGGAGATTCTGCACACTTGTAACCGCAGAATCATGAGGATTATCACTGAAAATGCATATCTCAGCTGGAAACAACAACGATACCGAAGATATCGCAGTTTCCGCATGTCAAATGCTCTGTGGTGTGCTGAAAACACCAGAAAACGTGTTTTTCGCATTCAATAGCACGAAAACAGCGATTTCGGTGATTCTGCACACTTGTCACAGAAGAAACTCGAAGATTATCGTAGAAAATGCATATCTCAGCTGGAAACAACAACGGTACCGAAGATATCGCAGTTTCCGCATGTCAAACACACTGTGGCGTGCTGAAAACACCAGAAAACGTGTTTTTCGCATTCAATAGCTCGAAAACAACGATTTCGTTGATTCTGCACACTTGTAATAGCAGAATCATGAAGATTATCACTGAAAATGCATATCTCAGCTGGAAACATCAACGATACAGAAGATATTGCAGTTTCCGCATATCAAACGCACCGTGGAGTGCTGAAAACACCAGAAAACGTGTTTTTCGCATTCAATAGCACGAAAACAATGATTTCGGTGATTCTGCACACTTGTCACAGAAGAAACTGGAAGATTATCGTAGAAAATGCATATCTCAGCTGGAAACAACAACGATACCGAAGATATCGCAGTTTCCGCATGTCAAACGCTCTGTGGTGTGCTGAAAACACCAGAAAACGTGTTTTTCGCATTCAATAGCACGAAAACAGCGATTTCGGTGATTCTGCACACTTGTCACAGAAGAAACTCGAAGATTATCGTAGAAAATGCATATCTCAGCTGGAAACAACAACGATACCGAAGATATGGTAGTTTCCGCATATCAAACGCACTGTGGAGTGCCGAAAACACCACAAAACGTGTTTTTCGCATCCAATTGCACGAAAACAGTGATTTCGGTGATTCTGCACACTTGTAACAGCAGAATCATGAAGATTATCACTGAAAATGCATATCTCAGCTGGAAACAACAACGATACCGAAGATATCGTAGTTTCCGCATATCAAACGCACTGTGGCGTGCTGAAAACACTAGAAAACGTGTTTTTCGCATTCAATAGCACGAAAACAACGATTTCGGTGATTCTGCACACTTGTAACAGCAGAATCAAGAAGATTATCACTGAAAATGCACATCTCAGCTGGAAACAACAACGATACCGAGGATATGGCAGTTTCCGCACATCAAACGCACTGTGGCGTGCTGAAAACACCAGAAAACGTGTTTTTCGCATTCAGTAGCACGAAAACAACGATTTCGGTGATTCTGCACACTTGTCACAGAAGAAACTCGAAGATTATCGTAGAAAATGCATATCTCAGCTGGAAACATCAACGATACCGAAGATATGGCAGTTTCCGCATATCAAACGCACCGTGGAGTGCTGAAAACACCAGAAAACGTGTTTTTCGCATTCAATAGCACGAAAACAACGATTTCGGTGATTCTGCACACTTGTCACAGAAGAAACTCGAAGATTATCGTAGAAAATGCATATCTCAGCTGGAAACAACAACGATACCGAAGATATCGTAGTTTCCGAATATCAAACGCCCCGTGGAGTGCTGAAAACACCAGAAAACGTGTTTTTCGCATTCAAAAGTACGAAAACAGCGATTTCGGTGATTCTGCACACTTGTAACCGCAGAATCATGAGGATTATCACTGAAAATGCATTTCTCAGCTGGAAACAACAACGATACCGAAGATATGGCAGTTTCCGCATATCAAACGCACTGTGGAGTGCTGAAAACCCCAGAAAACGTGTTTTTCGCATTCAATAGCACGAAAACAGCGATTTCGGTGATTCTGCACGCTTGTCACAGAAGAAACTCGAAGATTATCGTAGAAAATGCATATCTCAGCTGGAAACAACAACGATACCGAAGCTATCGCAGTGTCCGCATATCAGACGCACTGTGGAGTGCTGAAAACACCAGAAAACGTGTTTTTCGCATTCAGTAGCACGAAAACAGCGATTTCGGTGATTCTGCACACTTGTAACAGCAGAATCATGAAGGTTATCACTAAAAATGCAAATCTCAGCTGGCAACAACAACGATACCGAAGATATCGCAGTTTCCGCATGTCAAACACACTGTGGCGTGCTGAAAACACCAGAAAACGTGTTTTTCGCATTCAATAGCACGAAAACAACGATTTCGGTGATTCTGCACACTTGTAATAGCAGAATCATGAAGATTATCACTGGAAATGCATATCTCAGCTGGAAACATCAACGATACCGAAGATATGGCAGTTTCCGCATATCAAACGCACCGTGGAGTGCTGAAAACACCAGAAAACGTGTTTTTCGCATTCAATAGCACGAAAACAGCGATTTCGGTGATTCTGCACACTTGTGACAGCAGAATCATGAAGATTATCACTGAAAATGCATATCTCGGCTGGAAACAACAACGATACCGAAGATATCGCAGTTTCCGCATGTCAAACACACTGTGGCGTGCTGAAAACACCAGAAAACGTGTTTTTCGCATTCAATAGCACGAAAACAACGATTTCGGTGATTCTGCACACTTGTAATAGCAGAATCATGAAGATTATCACTGAAAATGCATATCTCAGCTGGAAACATCAACGATACCGAAGATATGGCAGTTTCCGCATATCAAACGCACCGTGGAGTGCTGAAAACACCAGAAAACGTGTTTTTCGCATTCAATAGCACGAAAACAACGATTTCGGTGATTCTGCACACTTGTAACAGCAGAATCATGAAGATTATCACTGAAAATGCATATCTCAGCTGGAAACAACAACGCTACCGAGGATATGGCAGTTTCCGCACATCAAACGCACTGTGGCGTGCTGAAAACACCAGAAAACACGTTTTTCGCATTCAAAAGCACGAAAACAGCGATTTCGGTAATTCTGCACATTTGTAACAGCAGAATCATGAAGATTATCACTGAAAATGCATATCTCAGCTGGAAACATCAACGATACCGAAGATATGGCAGTTTCCGCATATCAAACGCACCGTGGAGTGCTGAAAACACCAGAAAACGTGTTTTTTGCATTCAATAGCACGAAAACAACGATTTCGGTGATTCTGCACACTTGTCACAGAAGAAACTCGAAGATTATCACTGAAAATGCATATCTCAGCTGGAAACAACAACGATACCGAAGATATCGCAGTTTCCGCATGTCAAACGCTCTGTGGTGTGCTGAAAATACCAGAAAACGTGTTTTTCGCATTCAATAGCACGAAAACAGCGATTTCGGTGATTCTGCACACTTGTCACGGAAGAAACTCGAAGATTATCACTGAAAATGCATATCTCAGCTGGAAACAACAACGATACCGAAGATATCGCAGTTTCCGCATGTCAAACGCTCTGTGGTGTGCTGAAAACACCAGAAAACGTGTTTGTCGCATTCAATAGCACGAAAACAGCGATTTCGGTGATTCTGCACACTTGTCACAGCAGAATCATGAAGATTATCACTGAAAACGCATATCTCACCTGGAAACAACAACGATACCGAAGATATCGCAGTTTCCGCATGTCAAACGCTCTGTGGCGTGCTTGAAAACACTAGAAAACGTGTTTTTCGCATTCAGTAGCACGAAAACAACGATTTCGGTGATTCTGCACACTTGTCACGGAGAAACACGAAGATTATCGTAGAAAATGCATATGTCAGCTGGAAACAACAACGATACCGAAGATATGGTAGTTTCCGCATATCAAACGCACTGTGGAGTGCCGAAAACACCACAAAACGTGTTTTTCGCATCCAATTGCACGAAAACAGTGATTTCGGTGATTCTGCACACTTGTAACAGCAGAATCATGAAGATTATCACTGAAAATGCATATCTCAGCTGGAAACATCAACGATACAGAAGATATTGCAGTTTCCGCATATCAAACGCACCGTGGAGTGCTGAAAACACCAGAAAACGTGTTTTTCGCATTCAATAGCACGAAAACAATGATTTCGGTGATTCTGCACACTTGTCACAGAAGAAACTCGAAGATTATCGTAGAAAATGCATATCTCAGCTGGAAACAACAACGATACCGAAGATATCGCAGTTTCCGCATGTTAAACGCTCTGTGGTGTGCTGAAAACACCAGAAAACGTGTTTTTCGCATTCAATAGCACGAAAACAGCGATTTCGGTGATTCTGCACACTTGTCACAGAAGAAACTCGAAGATTATCGTAGAAAATGCATATCTCAGCTGGAAACAACAACGATACCGAAGATATGGTAGTTTCCGCATATCAAACGCACTGTGGAGTGCCGAAAACACCACAAAACGTGTTTTTCGCATCCAATTGCACGAAAACAGTGATTTCGGTGTTTCTGCACACTTGTAACAGCAGAATCATGAAGATTATCACTGAAAATGCATATCTCAGCTGGAAACAACAACGATACCGAAGATATCGTAGTTTCCGCATATCAAACGCACTGTGGCGTGCTGAAAACACCAGAAAACACGTCTTTCGCATTCAAAAGCACGAAAACAGCGATTTCGGTAATTCTGCACATTTGTAACAGCAGAATCATGAAGATTATCACTGAAAATGCATATCTCAGCTGGAAACATCAACGATACCGAAGATATGGCAGTTTCCGCATATCAAACGCACCGTGGAGTGCTGAAAACACCAGAAAACGTGTTTTTCGCATTCAATAGCACGAAAACAACGATTTCGGTGATTCTGCAAACTTGTCACAGAAGAAACTCGAAGATTATCACTGCAAATGCATATCTCAGCTGGAAACAACAACGATACCGAAGATATCGCAGTTTCCGCATGTCAAACGCTCTGTGGTGTGCTGAAAACACCAGAAAACGTGTTTTTCGCATTCAATAGCACGAAAACAGCGATTTCGGTGATTCTTCACACTTGTCACGGAAGAAACTCGAAGATTATCACTGAAAATGCATATCTCAGCTGGAAACAACAACGATACCGAAGATATCGCAGTTTCCGCATGTCAAACGCACCGTGGAGTGCTGAAAACACCAGAAAACGTGTTTTTCGCATTCAATAGCACGAAAACAACGATTTCGGTGATTCTGCACACTTGTCACAGAAGAAACTCGAAGATTATCACTGAAAATGCATATCTCAGCTGGAAACAACAACGATACCGAAGATATCGCAGTTTCCGCATGTCAAACGCTCTGTGGTGTGCTGAAAACACCAGAAAACGTGTTTTTCGCATTCAATAGCACGAAAACAGCGATTTCGGTGATTCTGCACACTTGTCACGGAAGAAACTCGAAGATTATCACTGAAAATGCATATCTCAGCTGGAAACAACAACGATACCGAAGATAACGCAGTTTCCGCATGTCAAACGCTCTGTGGTGTGCTGAAAACACCAGAAAACGTGTTTTTCGCATTCAATAGCACGAAAACAGCGATTTCGGTGATTCTGCACACTTGTCACAGCAGAATCATGAAGATTATCACTGAAAACGCATATCTCACCTGGAAACAACAACGATACCGAAGATATCGCAGTTTCCGCATGTCAAACGCTCTGTGGCGTGCTTGAAAACACTAGAAAACGTGTTTTTCGCATTCAGTAGCACGAAAACAACGATTTCGGTGATTCTGCACACTTGTCACAGAAGAAACACGAAGATTATCGTAGAAAATGCATATCTCAGCTGGAAACAACAACGATACCGAAGATATGGTAGTTTCCGCATATCAAACGCACTGTGGAGTGCCGAAAACACCACAAAACGTGTTTTTCGCATCCAATTGCACGAAAACAGTGATTTCGGTGATTCTGCACACTTGTAACAGCAGAATCATGAAGATTATCACTGAAAATGCATATCTCAGCTGGAAACATCAACGATACAGAAGATATTGCAGTTTCCGCATATCAAACGCACCGTGGAGTGCTGAAAACACCAGAAAACGTGTTTTTCGCATTCAATAGCACGAAAACAATGATTTCGGTGATTCTGCACACTTGTCACAGAAGAAACTCGAAGATTATCGTAGAAAATGCATATCTCAGCTGGAAACAACAACGATACCGAAGATATCGCAGTTTCCGCATGTCAAACGCTCTCTGGTGTGCTGAAAACACCAGAAAACGTGTTTTTCGCATTCAATAGCACGAAAACAGCGATTTCGGTGATTCTGCACACTTGTCACAGAAGAAACTCGAAGATTATCACTGAAAATGCATATCTCGGCTGGAAACATCAACGATACCGAAGATATGGCAGTTTCCGCATATCAAACGCACCGTGGAGTGCTGAAAACACCAGAAAACGTGTTTTTCGCATTCAATAGCACGAAAACAGCGATTTCGGTGATTCTGCACACTTGTAACAGCAGAATCATGAAGATTATCACTGAAAATGCATATCTCGGCTGGAAACAACAACGATACCGAAGATATGGCAGTTTCCGCATATCAAACGCACCGTGGAGTGCTGAAAACACCAGAAAACGTGTTTTTCGCATTCAATAGCACGAAAACAGCGATTTCGGTGATTCTGCACACTTGTAACAGCAGAATCATGAAGATTATCACTGAAAATGCATATCTCGGCTGGAAACAACAACGATACCGAAGATATCGCAGTTTCCGCATGTCAAACACACTGTGGCGTGCTGAAAACACCAGAAAACGTGTTTTTCGCATTCAATAGCACGAAAACAACGATTTCGGTGATTCTGCACACTTGTAATAGCAGAATCATGAAGATTATCACTGAAAATGCATATCTCAGCTGGAAACATCAACGATACCGAAGATATGGCAGTTTCCGCATATCAAACGCACCGTGGAGTGCTGAAAACACCAGAAAACGTGTTTTTCGCATTCAATAGCACGAAAACAACGATTTCGGTGATTCTGCACACTTGTAACAGCAGAATCATGAAGATTATCACTGAAAATGCATATCTCAGCTGGAAACAACAACGCTACCGAGGATATGGCAGTTTCCGCACATCAAACGCACTGTGGCGTGCTGAAAACACCAGAAAACACGTTTTTCGCATTCAAAAGCACGAAAACAGCGATTTCGGTAATTCTGCACATTTGTAACAGCAGAATCATGAAGATTATCACTGAAAATGCATATCTCAGCTGGAAACATCAACGATACCGAAGATATGGCAGTTTCCGCATATCAAACGCACCGTGGAGTGCTGAAAACACCAGAAAACGTGTTTTTCGCATTCAATAGCACGAAAACAACGATTTCGGTGATTCTGCACACTTGTCACAGAAGAAACTCGAAGATTATCACTGAAAATGCATATCTCAGCTGGAAACAACAACGATACCGAAGATATCGCAGTTTCCGCATGTCAAACGCTCTGTGGTGTGCTGAAAACACCAGAAAACGTGTTTTTCGCATTCAATAGCACGAAAACAGCGATTTCGGTGATTCTGCACACTTGTCACGGAAGAAACTCGAAGATTATCACTGAAAATGCATATCTCAGCTGGAAACAACAACGATACCGAAGATATCGCAGTTTCCGCATGTCAAACGCTCTGTGGTGTGCTGAAAACACCAGAAAACGTGTTTTTCGCATTCAATAGCACGAAAACAGCGATTTCGGTGATTCTGCACACTTGTCACAGCAGAATCATGAAGATTATCACTGAAAACGCATATCTCACCTGGAAACAACAACGATACCGAAGATATCGCAGTTTCCGCATGTCAAACGCTCTGTGGCGTGCTTGAAAACACTAGAAAACGTGTTTTTCGCATTCAGTAGCACGAAAACAACGATTTCGGTGATTCTGCACACTTGTCACAGAAGAAACACGAAGATTATCGTAGAAAATGCATATCTCAGCTGGAAACAACAA
This sequence comes from Anthophora plumipes, assembly GCA_951804975.1. NCBI lineage: Eukaryota > Metazoa > Arthropoda > Insecta > Hymenoptera > Apidae > Anthophora > Anthophora plumipes. The sequence goes on from CATORF010001004.1 coordinate 640,012, forward strand.
CGATACCGAAGATATGGTAGTTTCCGCATATCAAACGCACTGTGGAGTTCTGAAAACACCACAAAACGTGTTTTTCGCATCCAATAGCACGAATACAGCGATTTCGGTGATTCTGCACACTTGTAACAGCAGAATCATGAAGATTATCACTGAAAATGCATATCTCAGCTGGAAACATCAACGATACCGAAGATATGGCAGTTTCCGCATATCAAACGCACCGTGGAGTGCTGAAAACACCAGAAAACGTGTTTTTCGCATTCAATAGCACGAAAACAACGATTTCGGTGATTCTGCACACTTGTCACAGAAGAAACTCGAAGATTATCGTAGAAAATGCATATCTCAGCTGGAATCAACAACGATACCGAAGATATCGTAGTTTCCGAATATCAAACGCCCCGTGGAGTGCTGAAAACACCAGAAAACGTGTTTTTCGCATTCAAAAGCACGAAAACAGCGATTTCGGTTATTCTGCACACTTGTAACCGCAGAATCATGAGGATTATCACTGAAAATGCATATCTCAGCTGGAAACAACAACGATACCGAAGATATCGTAGTTTCCGCATATCAAACGCACCGTGGAGTGCTGAAAACACCAGAAAACGTGTTTTTCGCATTCAATAGCACGAAAACAACGATTTCGGTGATTCTGCACACTTGTAACAGCAGAATCAAGAAGATTATCACTGAAAATGCACATCTCAGCTGGAAACAACAACGATACCGAGGATATGGCAGTTTCCGCACATCAAACGCACTGTGGCGTGCTGAAAACACCAGAAAACATGTTTTTCGCATTCAAAAGCACGAAAACAGCGATTTCGGTAATTCTGCACATTTGTAACAGCAGAATCATGAAGATTATCACTGAAAATGCATATCTCGGCTGGAAACATCAACGATACCGAAGATATGGCAGTTTCCGCATATCAAACGCACCGTGGAGTGCTGAAAACACCAGAAAACGTGTTTTTCGCATTCAATAGCACGAAAACAGCGATTTCGGTGATTCTGCACACTTGTAACAGCAGAATCATGAAGATTATCACTGAAAATGCATATCTCGGCTGGAAACATCAACGATACCGAAGATATGGCAGTTTCCGCATATCAAACGCACCGTGGAGTGCTGAAAACACCAGAAAACGTGTTTTTCGCATTCAATAGCACGAAAACAGCGATTTCGGTGATTCTGCACACTTGTAACAGCAGAATCATGAAGATTATCACTGAAAATGCATATCTCGGCTGGAAACAACAACGATACCGAAGATATCTCAGTTTCCGCATGTCAAACACACTGTGGCGTGCTGAAAACACCAGAAAACGTGTTTTTCGCATTCAATAGCACGAAAACAACGATTTCGGTGATTCTGCACACTTGTAATAGCAGAATCATGAAGATTATCACTGAAAATGCATATCTCAGCTGGAAACATCAACGATACCGAAGATATGGCAGTTTCCGCATATCAAACGCACCGTGGAGTGCTGAAAACACCAGAAAACGTGTTTTTCGCATTCAATAGCACGAAAACAACGATTTCGGTGATTCTGCACACTTGTAACAGCAGAATCATGAAGATTATCACTGAAAATGCATATCTCAGCTGGAAACAACAACGCTACCGAGGATATGGCAGTTTCCGCACATCAAACGCACTGTGGCGTGCTGAAAACACCAGAAAACACGTTTTTCGCATTCAAAAGCACGAAAACAGCGATTTCGGTAATTCTGCACATTTGTAACAGCAGAATCATGAAGATTATCACTGAAAATGCATATCTCAGCTGGAAACATCAACGATACCGAAGATATGGCAGTTTCCGCATATCAAACGCACCGTGGAGTGCTGAAAACACCAGAAAACGTGTTTTTCGCATTCAATAGCACGAAAACAACGATTTCGGTGATTCTGCACACTTGTCACAGAAGAAACTCGAAGATTATCACTGAAAATGCATATCTCAGCTGGAAACAACAACGATACCGAAGATATCGCAGTTTCCGCATGTCAAACGCTCTGTGGTGTGCTGAAAACACCAGAAAACGTGTTTTTCGCATTCAATAGCACGAAAACAGCGATTTCGGTGATTCTGCACACTTGTCACGGAAGAAACTCGAAGATTATCACTGAAAATGCATATCTCAGCTGGAAACAACAACGATACCGAAGATATCGCAGTTTCCGCATGTCAAACGCTCTGTGGTGTGCTGAAAACACCAGAAAACGTGTTTTTCGCATTCAGTAGCACGAAAACAACGATTTCGGTGATTCTGCACACTTGTAACAGCAGAATCATGAAGATTATCACTGAAACTGCATATCTCAACTGGAAACATCAACGATACCGAAGATATGGCAGTTTCCGCATATCAAACGCACCGTGGAGTGCTGAAAACACCAGAAAACGTGTTTTTCGCATTCAATAGCACGAAAACAACGATTTCGGTGATTCTGCACACTTGTAACAGCAGAATCATGAAGATTATCACTGAAAATGCATATCTCAGCTGGAAACAACAACGCTACCGAGGATATGGCAGTTTCCGCACATCAAACGCACTGTGGCGTGCTGAAAACACCTGAAAACACGTTTTTCGCATTCAAAAGCACGAAAACAGCGATTTCGGTAATTCTGCACATTTGTAACAGCAGAATCATGAAGATTATCACTGAAAATGCATATCTCAGCTGGAAACATCAACGATACCGAAGATATGGCAGTTTCCGCATATCAAACGCACCGTGGAGTGCTGAAAACACCAGAAAACGTGTTTTTCGCATTCAATAGCACGAAAACAACGATTTCGGTGATTCTGCACACTTGTCACAGAAGAAACTCGAAGATTATCACTGAAAATGCATATCTCAGCTGGAAACAACAACGATACCGAAGATATCGCAGTTTCCGCATGTCAAACGCTCTGTGGTGTGCTGAAAACACCAGAAAACGTGTTTTTCGCATTCAATAGCACGAAAACAGCGATTTCGGTGATTCTGCACACTTGTCACGGAAGAAACTCGAAGATTATCACTGAAAATGCATATCTCAGCTGGAAACAACAACGATACCGAAGATATCGCAGTTTCCGCATGTCAAACGCTCTGTGGTGTGCTGAAAACACCAGAAAACGTGTTTTTCGCATTCAATAGCACGAAAACAGCGATTTCGGTGATTCTGCACACTTGTCACAGCAGAATCATGAAGATTATCACTGAAAACGCATATCTCACCTGGAAACAACAACGATACCGAAGATATCGCAGTTTCCGCATGTCAAACGCTCTGTGGCGTGCTTGAAAACACTAGAAAACGTGTTTTTCGCATTCAGTAGCACGAAAACAACGATTTCGGTGATTCTGCACACTTGTCACAGAAGAAACACGAAGATTATCGTAGAAAATGCATATCTCAGCTGGAAACAACAACGATACCGAAGATATGGTAGTTTCCGCATATCAAACGCACTGTGGAGTTCTTAAAACACCACAAAACGTGTTTTTCGCATCCAATAGCACGAAAACAGCGATTTCGGTGATTCTGCACACTTGTAACAGCAGAATCATGAAGATTATCACTGAAAATGCATATCTCAGCTGGAAACATCAACGATACCGAAGATATGGCAGTTTCCGCATATCAAACGCACCGTGGAGTGCTGAAAACACCAGAAAACGTGTTTTTCGCAATCAATAGCACGAAAACAACGATTTCGGTGATTCTGCACACTTGTCACAGAAGAAACTCGAAGATTATCGTAGAAAATGCATATCTCAGCTGGAATCAACAACGATACCGAAGATATCGTAGTTTCCGAATATCAAACGCCCCGTGGAGTGCTGAAAACACCAGAAAACGTGTTTTTCGCATTCAAAAGCACGAAAACAGCGATTTCGGTTATTCTGCACACTTGTAACCGCAGAATCATGAGGATTATCACTGAAAATGCATATCTCAGCTGGAAACAACAACGATACCGAAGATATCGTAGTTTCCGCATATCAAACGCACCGTGGAGTGCTGAAAACACCAGAAAACGTGTTTTTCGCATTCAATAGCACGAAAACAACGATTTCGGTGATTCTGCACACTTGTAACAGCAGAATCAAGAAGATTATCACTGAAAATGCACATCTCAGCTGGAAACAACAACGATACCGAGGATATGGCAGTTTCCGCACATCAAACGCACTGTGGCGTGCTGAAAACACCAGAAAACATGTTTTTCGCATTCAAAAGCACGAAAACAGCGATTTCGGTAATTCTGCACATTTGTAACAGCAGAATCATGAAGATTATCACTGAAAATGCATATCTCGGCTGGAAACATCAACGATACCGAAGATATGGCAGTTTCCGCATATCAAACGCACCGTGGAGTGCTGAAAACACCAGAAAACGTGTTTTTCGCATTCAATAGCACGAAAACAGCGATTTCGGTGATTCTGCACACTTGTAACAGCAGAATCATGAAGATTATCACTGAAAATGCATATCTCAGCTGGAAACAACAACGATACCGAAGATATCGCAGTTTCCGCATATCAAACGCACCGTGGAGTGCTGAAAACACCAGAAAACGTGTTTTTCGCATTCAATAGCACGAAAACAACGATTTCGGTGATTCTGCACACTTGTAACAGCAGAATCATGAAGATTATCACTGAAAATGCATATCTCAGCTGGAAACAACAACGCTACCGAGGATATGGCAGTTTCCGCACATCAAACGCACTGTGGCGTGCTGAAAACACCAGAAAACACGTTTTTCGCATTCAAAAGCACGAAAACAGCGATTTCGGTAATTCTGCACATTTGTAACAGCAGAATCATGAAGATTATCACTGAAAATGCATATCTCAGCTGGAAACATCAACGATACCGAAGATATGGCAGTTTCCGCATATCAAACGCACCGTGGAGTGCTGACAACACCAGAAAACGTGTTTTTCGCATTCAATAGCACGAAAACAACGATTTCGGTGATTCTGCACACTTGTCACAGAAGAAACTCGAAGATTATCACTGAAAATGCATATCTCAGCTGGGAACAACAACGATACCGAAGATATCGCAGTTTCCGCATGTCAAACGCTCTGTGGTGTGCTGAAAACACCAGAAAACGTGTTTTTCGCATTCAATAGCACGAAAACAGCGATTTCGGTGATTCTGCACACTTGTCACGGAAGAAACTCGAAGATTATCACTGAAAATGCATATCTCAGCTGGAAACAACAACGATACCGAAGATATCGCAGTTTCCGCATGTCAAACGCTCTGTGGTGTGCTGAAAACACCAGAAAACGTGTTTTTCGCATTCAATAGCACGAAAACAGCGATTTCGGTGATTCTGCACACTTGTCACAGCAGAATCATGAAGATTATCACTGAAAACGCATATCTCACCTGGAAACAACAACGATACCGAAGATATCGCAGTTTCCGCATGTCAAACGCTCTGTGGCGTGCTTGAAAACACTAGAAAACGTGTTTTTCGCATTCAGTAGCACGAAAACAACGATTTCGGTGATTCTGCACACTTGTCACAGAAGAAACACGAAGATTATCGTAGAAAATGCATATCTCAGCTGGAAACAACAACGATACCGAAGATATGGTAGTTTCCGCATATCAAACGCACTGTGGAGTTCTGAAAACACCACAAAACGTGTTTTTCGCATCCAATTGCACGAAAACAGCGATTTCGGTGATTCTGCACACTTGTAACAGCAGAATCATGAAGATTATCACTGAAAATGCATATCTCAGCTGGAAACATCAACGATACCGAAGATATGGCAGTTTCCGCATATCAAACGCACCGTGGAGTGCTGAAAACACCAGAAAACGTGTTTTTCGCATTCAATAGCACGAAAACAACGATTTCGGTGATTCTGCACACTTGTCACAGAAGAAACTCGAAGATTATCGTAGAAAATGCATATCTCAGCTGGAATCAACAACGATACCGAAGATATCGTAGTTTCCGAATATCAAACGCCCCGTGGAGTGCTGAAAACACCAGAAAACGTGTTTTTCGCATTCAAAAGCACGAAAACAGCGATTTCGGTTATTCTGCACACTTGTAACCGCAGAATCATGAGGATTATCACTGAAAATGCATATCTCAGCTGGAAACAACAACGATACCGAAGATATCGTAGTTTCCGCATATCAAACGCACCGTGGAGTGCTGAAAACACCAGAAAACGTGTTTTTCGCATTCAATAGCACGAAAACAACGATTTCGGTGATTCTGCACACTTGTAACAGCAGAATCAAGAAGATTATCACTGAAAATGCACATCTCAGCTGGAAACAACAACGATACCGAGGATATGGCAGTTTCCGCACATCAAACGCACTGTGGCGTGCTGAAAACACCAGAAAACATGTTTTTCGCATTCAAAAGCACGAAAACAGCGATTTCGGTAATTCTGCACATTTGTAACAGCAGAATCATGAAGATTATCACTGAAAATGCATATCTCAGCTGGAAACAACAACGATACCGAAGATATCGCAGTTTCCGCATGTCAAACGCTCTGTGGTGTGCTGAAAACACCAGAAAACGTGTTTTTCGCATTCAATAGCACGAAAACAGCGATTTCGGTGATTCTGCACACTTGTCACAGCAGAATCATGAAGATTATCACTGAAAACGCATATCTCACCTGGAAACAACAACGATACCGAAGATATCGCAGTTTCCGCATGTCAAACGCTCTGTGGCGTGCTTGAAAACACTAGAAAACGTGTTTTTCGCATTCAGTAGCACGAAAACAACGATTTCGGTGATTCTGCACACTTGTCACAGAAGAAACACGAAGATTATCGTAGAAAATGCATATCTCAGCTGGAAACAACAACGATACCGAAGATATGGTAGTTTCCGCATATCAAACGCACTGTGGAGTTCTTAAAACACCACAAAACGTGTTTTTCGCATCCAATAGCACGAAAACAGCGATTTCGGTGATTCTGCACACTTGTAACAGCAGAATCATGAAGATTATCACTGAAAATGCATATCTCAGCTGGAAACATCAACGATACCGAAGATATGGCAGTTTCCGCATATCAAACGCACCGTGGAGTGCTGAAAACACCAGAAAACGTGTTTTTCGCAATCAATAGCACGAAAACAACGATTTCGGTGATTCTGCACACTTGTCACAGAAGAAACTCGAAGATTATCGTAGAAAATGCATATCTCAGCTGGAATCAACAACGATACCGAAGATATCGTAGTTTCCGAATATCAAACGCCCCGTGGAGTGCTGAAAACACCAGAAAACGTGTTTTTCGCATTCAAAAGCACGAAAACAGCGATTTCGGTTATTCTGCACACTTGTAACCGCAGAATCATGAGGATTATCACTGAAAATGCATATCTCAGCTGGAAACAACAACGATACCGAAGATATCGTAGTTTCCGCATATCAAACGCACCGTGGAGTGCTGAAAACACCAGAAAACGTGTTTTTCGCATTCAATAGCACGAAAACAACGATTTCGGTGATTCTGCACACTTGTAACAGCAGAATCAAGAAGATTATCACTGAAAATGCACATCTCAGCTGGAAACAACAACGATACCGAGGATATGGCAGTTTCCGCACATCAAACGCACTGTGGCGTGCTGAAAACACCAGAAAACATGTTTTTCGCATTCAAAAGCACGAAAACAGCGATTTCGGTAATTCTGCACATTTGTAACAGCAGAATCATGAAGATTATCACTGAAAATGCATATCTCGGCTGGAAACATCAACGATACCGAAGATATGGCAGTTTCCGCATATCAAACGCACCGTGGAGTGCTGAAAACACCAGAAAACGTGTTTTTCGCATTCAATAGCACGAAAACAGCGATTTCGGTGATTCTGCACACTTGTAACAGCAGAATCATGAAGATTATCACTGAAAATGCATATCTCAGCTGGAAACAACAACGATACCGAAGATATCGCAGTTTCCGCATATCAAACGCACCGTGGAGTGCTGAAAACACCAGAAAACGTGTTTTTCGCATTCAATAGCACGAAAACAACGATTTCGGTGATTCTGCACACTTGTAACAGCAGAATCATGAAGATTATCACTGAAAATGCATATCTCAGCTGGAAACAACAACGCTACCGAGGATATGGCAGTTTCCGCACATCAAACGCACTGTGGCGTGCTGAAAACACCAGAAAACACGTTTTTCGCATTCAAAAGCACGAAAACAGCGATTTCGGTAATTCTGCACATTTGTAACAGCAGAATCATGAAGATTATCACTGAAAATGCATATCTCAGCTGGAAACATCAACGATACCGAAGATATGGCAGTTTCCGCATATCAAACGCACCGTGGAGTGCTGACAACACCAGAAAACGTGTTTTTCGCATTCAATAGCACGAAAACAACGATTTCGGTGATTCTGCACACTTGTCACAGAAGAAACTCGAAGATTATCACTGAAAATGCATATCTCAGCTGGGAACAACAACGATACCGAAGATATCGCAGTTTCCGCATGTCAAACGCTCTGTGGTGTGCTGAAAACACCAGAAAACGTGTTTTTCGCATTCAATAGCACGAAAACAGCGATTTCGGTGATTCTGCACACTTGTCACGGAAGAAACTCGAAGATTATCACTGAAAATGCATATCTCAGCTGGAAACAACAACGATACCGAAGATATCGCAGTTTCCGCATGTCAAACGCTCTGTGGTGTGCTGAAAACACCAGAAAACGTGTTTTTCGCATTCAATAGCACGAAAACAGCGATTTCGGTGATTCTGCACACTTGTCACAGCAGAATCATGAAGATTATCACTGAAAACGCATATCTCACCTGGAAACAACAACGATACCGAAGATATCGCAGTTTCCGCATGTCAAACGCTCTGTGGCGTGCTTGAAAACACTAGAAAACGTGTTTTTCGCATTCAGTAGCACGAAAACAACGATTTCGGTGATTCTGCACACTTGTCACAGAAGAAACACGAAGATTATCGTAGAAAATGCATATCTCAGCTGGAAACAACAACGATACCGAAGATATGGTAGTTTCCGCATATCAAACGCACTGTGGAGTTCTGAAAACACCACAAAACGTGTTTTTCGCATCCAATTGCACGAAAACAGCGATTTCGGTGATTCTGCACACTTGTAACAGCAGAATCATGAAGATTATCACTGAAAATGCATATCTCAGCTGGAAACATCAACGATACCGAAGATATGGCAGTTTCCGCATATCAAACGCACCGTGGAGTGCTGAAAACACCAGAAAACGTGTTTTTCGCATTCAATAGCACGAAAACAACGATTTCGGTGATTCTGCACACTTGTCACAGAAGAAACTCGAAGATTATCGTAGAAAATGCATATCTCAGCTGGAATCAACAACGATACCGAAGATATCGTAGTTTCCGAATATCAAACGCCCCGTGGAGTGCTGAAAACACCAGAAAACGTGTTTTTCGCATTCAAAAGCACGAAAACAGCGATTTCGGTTATTCTGCACACTTGTAACCGCAGAATCATGAGGATTATCACTGAAAATGCATATCTCAGCTGGAAACAACAACGATACCGAAGATATCGTAGTTTCCGCATATCAAACGCACCGTGGAGTGCTGAAAACACCAGAAAACGTGTTTTTCGCATTCAATAGCACGAAAACAACGATTTCGGTGATTCTGCACACTTGTAACAGCAGAATCAAGAAGATTATCACTGAAAATGCACATCTCAGCTGGAAACAACAACGATACCGAGGATATGGCAGTTTCCGCACATCAAACGCACTGTGGCGTGCTGAAAACACCAGAAAACATGTTTTTCGCATTCAAAAGCACGAAAACAGCGATTTCGGTAATTCTGCACATTTGTAACAGCAGAATCATGAAGATTATCACTGAAAATGCATATCTCGGCTGGAAACATCAACGATACCGAAGATATGGCAGCTTCCGCATATCAAACGCACCGTGGAGTGCTGAAAACACCAGAAAACGTGTTTTTCGCATTCAATAGCACGAAAACAGCGATTTCGGTGATTCTGCACACTTGGAACAGCAGAATCATGAAGATTATCACTGAAAATGCATATCTCGGCTGGAAACATCAACGATACCGAAGATATGGCAGTTTCCGCATATCAAACGCACCGTGGAGTGCTGAAAACACCAGAAAACGTGTTTTTCGCATTCAATAGCACGAAAACAGCGATTTCGGTGATTCTGCACACTTGTAACAGCAGAATCATGAAGATTATCACTGAAAATGCATGTCTCGGCTGGAAACAACAACGATACCGAAGATATCGCAGTTTCCGCATGTCAAACACACTGTGGCGTGCTGAAAACACCAGAAAACGTGTTTTTCGCATTCAATAGCACGAAAACAACGATTTCGGTGATTCTGCACACTTGTAATAGCAGAATCATGAAGATTATCACTGAAAATGCATATCTCAGCTGGAAACATCAACGATACCGAAGATATGGCAGTTTCCGCATATCAAACGCACCGTGGAGTGCTGAAAACACCAGAAAACGTGTTTTTCGCATTCAATAGCACGAAAACAACGATTTCGGTGATTCTGCACACTTGTAACAGCAGAATCATGAAGATTATCACTGAAAATGCATATCTCAGCTGGAAACAACAACGCTACCGAGGATATGGCAGTTTCCGCACATCAAACGCACTGTGGCGTGCTGAAAACACCAGAAAACACGTTTTTCGCATTCAAAAGCACGAAAACAGCGATTTCGGTAATTCTGCACATTTGTAACAGCAGAATCATGAAGATTATCACTGAAAATGCATATCTCAGCTGGAAACATCAACGATACCGAAGATATGGCAGTTTCCGCATATCAAACGCACCGTGGAGTGCTGAAAACACCAGAAAACGTGTTTTTCGCATTCAATAGCACGAAAACAACGATTTCGGTGATTCGGCACACTTGTCACAGAAGAAACTCGAAGATTATCACTGAAAATGCATATCTCAGCTGGAAACAACAACGATACCGAAGATATCGCAGTTTCCGCATGTCAAACGCTCTGTGGTGTGCTGAAAACACCAGAAAACGTGTTTTTCGCATTCAATAGCACGAAAACAGCGATTTCGGTGATTCTGCACACTTGTCACGGAAGAAACTCGAAGATTATCACTGAAAATGCATATCTCAGCTGGAAACAACAACGATACCGAAGATATCGCAGTTTCCGCATGTCAAACGCTCTGTGGTGTGCTGAAAACACCAGAAAACGTGTTTTTCGCATTCAATAGCACGAAAACAGCGATTTCGGTGATTCTGCACACTTGTCACAGCAGAATCATGAATATTATCACTGAAAACGCATATCTCACCTGGAAACAACAACGATACCGAAGATATCGCAGTTTCCGCATGTCAAACGCTCTGTGGCGTGCTTGAAAACACTAGAAAACGTGTTTTTCGCATTCAGTAGCACGAAAACAACGATTTCGGTGATTCTGCACACTTGTCACAGAAGAAACACGAAGATTATCGTAGAAAATGCATATCTCAGCTGGAAACAACAACGATACCGAAGATATGGTAGTTTCCGCATATCAAACGCACTGTGGTGTGCTGAAAACACCAGAAAACGTGTTTTTCGCATTCAATAGCACGAAAACAGCGATTTCGGTGATTCTGCACACTTGTCACAGCAGAATCATGAAGATTATCACTGAAAACGCATATCTCACCTGGAAACAACAACGATACCGAAGATATCGCAGTTTCCGCATGTCAAACGCTCTGTGGCGTGCTTGAAAACACTAGAAAACGTGTTTTTCGCATTCAATAGCACGAAAACAGCGATTTCGGTGATTCTGCACACTTGTCACGGAAGAAACTCGAAGATTATCACTGAAAATGCATATCTCAGCTGGAAACAACAACGATACCGAAGATATCGCAGTTTCCGCATGTCAAACGCTCTGTGGTGTGCTGAAAACACCAGAAAACGTGTTTTTCGCATTCAATAGCACGAAAACAGCGATTTCGGTGATTCTGCACACTTGTCACAGCAGAATCATGAAGATTATCACTGAAAACGCATATCTCACTTGGAAACAACAACGATACCGAAGATATCGCAGTTTCCGCATGTCAAACGCTCTGTGGCGTGCTTGAAAACACTAGAAAACGTGTTTTTCGCATTCAGTAGCACGAAAACAACGATTTCGGTGATTCTGCACACTTGTCACAGAAGAAACACGAAGATTATCGTAGAAAATGCATATCTCAGCTGGAAACAACAACGATACCGAAGATATGGTAGTTTCCGCATATCAAACGCACTGTGGAGTTCTGAAAACACCACAAAACGTGTTTTTCGCATCCAATAGCACGAAAACAGCGATTTCGGTGATTCTGCACACTTGTAACAGCAGAATCATGAAGATTATCACTGAAAATGCATATCTCAGCTGGAAACATCAACGATACCGAAGATATGGCAGTTTCCGCATATCAAACGCACCGTGGAGTGCTGAAAACACCAGAAAACGTGTTTTTCGCATTCAATAGCACGAAAACAACGATTTCGGTGATTCTGCACACTTGTCACAGAAGAAACTCGAAGATTATCGTAGAAAATGCATATCTCAGCTGGAATCAACAACGATACCGAAGATATCGTAGTTTCCGAATATCAAACGCCCCGTGTAGTGCTGAAAACACCAGAAAACGTGTTTTTCGCATTCAAAAGCACGAAAACAGCGATTTCGGTTATTCTGCACACTTGTAACCGCAGAATCATGAGGATTATCACTGAAAATGCATATCTCAGCTGGAAACAACAACGATACCGAAGATATCGCAGTTTCCGCATGTCAAACGCTCTGTGGTGTGCTGAAAACACCAGAAAACGTGTTTTTCGCATTCAATAGCACGAAAACAGCGATTTCGGTGATTCTGCACACTTGTCACAGCAGAATCATGAAGATTATCACTGAAAACGCATATCTCACCTGGAAACAACAACGATACCGAAGATATCGCAGTTTCCGCATGTCAAACGCTCTGTGGCGTGCTTGAAAACACTAGAAAACGTGTTTTTCGCATTCAGTAGCACGAAAACAACGATTTCGGTGATTCTGCACACTTGTCACGGAAGAAACTCGAAGATTATCACTGAAAATGCATATCTCAGCTGGAAACAACAACGATACCGAAGATATCGCAGTTTCCGCATGTCAAACGCTCTGTGGTGTGCTGAAAACACCAGAAAACGTGTTTTTCGCATTCAATAGCACGAAAACAGCGATTTCGGTGATTCTGCACACTTGTCACAGCAGAATCATGAAGATTATCACTGAAAACGCATATCTCACCTGGAAACAACAACGATACCGAAGATATCGCAGTTTCCGCATGTCAAACGCTCTGTGGCGTGCTTGAAAACACTAGAAAACGTGTTTTTCGCATTCAATAGCACGAAAACAGCGATTTCGGTGATTCTGCACACTTGTCACGGAAGAAACTCGAAGATTATCACTGAAAATGCATATCTCAGCTGGAAACAACAACGATACCGAAGATATCGCAGTTTCCGCATGTCAAACGCTCTGTGGTGTGCTGAAAACACCAGAAAACGTGTTTTTCGCATTCAATAGCACGAAAACAGCGATTTCGGTGATTCTGCACACTTGTCACAGCAGAATCATGAAGATTATCACTGAAAACGCATATCTCACCTGGAAACAACAACGATACCGAAGATATCGCAGTTTCCGCATGTCAAACGCTCTGTGGCGTGCTTGAAAACACTAGAAAACGTGTTTTTCGCATTCAGTAGCACGAAAACAACGATTTCGGTGATTCTGCACACTTGTCACAGAAGAAACACGAAGATTATCGTAGAAAATGCATATCTCAGCTGGAAACAACAACGATACCGAAGATATGGTAGTTTCCGCATATCAAACGCACTGTGGAGTTCTGAAAACACCACAAAACGTGTTTTTCGCATCCAATAGCACGAAAACAGCGATTTCGGTGATTCTGCACACTTGTAACAGCAGAATCATGAAGATTATCACTGAAAATGCATATCTCAGCTGGAAACATCAACGATACCGAAGATATGGCAGTTTCCGCATATCAAACGCACCGTGGAGTGCTGAAAACACCAGAAAACGTGTTTTTCGCATTCAATAGCACGAAAACAACGATTTCGGTGATTCTGCACACTTGTCACAGAAGAAACTCGAAGATTATCGTAGAAAATGCATATCTCAGCTGGAATCAACAACGATACCGAAGATATCGTAGTTTCCGAATATCAAACGCCCCGTGGAGTGCTGAAAACACCAGAAAACGTGTTTTTCGCATTCAAAAGCACGAAAACAGCGATTTCGGTTATTCTGCACACTTGTAACCGCAGAATCATGAGGATTATCACTGAAAATGCATATCTCAGCTGGAAACAACAACGATACCGAAGATATCGTAGTTTCCGCATATCAAACGCACCGTGGAGTGCTGAAAACACCAGAAAACGTGTTTTTCGCATTCAATAGCACGAAAACAACGATTTCGGTGATTCTGCACACTTGTAACAGCAGAATCAAGAAGATTATCACTGAAAATGCACATCTCAGCTGGAAACAACAACGATACCGAGGATATGGCAGTTTCCGCACATCAAACGCACTGTGGCGTGCTGAAAACACCAGAAAACATGTTTTTCGCATTCAAAAGCACGAAAACAGCGATTTCGGTAATTCTGCACATTTGTAACAGCAGAATCATGAAGATTATCACTGAAAATGCATATCTCGGCTGGAAACATCAACGATACCGAAGATATGGCAGTTTCCGCATATCAAACGCACCGTGGAGTGCTGAAAACACCAGAAAACGTGTTTTTCGCATTCAATAGCACGAAAACAGCGATTTCGGTGATTCTGCACACTTGTAACAGCAGAATCATGAAGATTATCACTGAAAATGCATATCTCGGCTGGAAACATCAACGATACCGAAGATATGGCAGTTTCCGCATATCAAACGCACCGTGGAGTGCTGAAAACACCAGAAAACGTGTTTTTCGCATTCAATAGCACGAAAACAGCGATTTCGGTGATTCTGCACACTTGTAACAGCAGAATCATGAAGATTATCACTGAAAATGCATATCTCGGCTGGAAACAACAACGATACCGAAGATATCGCAGTTTCCGCATGTCAAACACACTGTGGCGTGCTGAAAACACCAGAAAACGTGTTTTTCGCATTCAATAGCACGAAAACAACGATTTCGGTGATTCTGCACACTTGTAATAGCAGAATCATGAAGATTATCACTGAAAATGCATATCTCAGCTGGAAACATCAACGATACCGAAGATATGGCAGTTTCCGCATATCAAACGCACCGTGGAGTGCTGAAAACACCAGAAAACGTGTTTTTCGCATTCAATAGCACGAAAACAACGATTTCGGTGATTCTGCACACTTGTAACAGCAGAATCATGAAGATTATCACTGAAAATGCATATCTCAGCTGGAAACAACAACGCTACCGAGGATATGGCAGTTTCCGCACATCAAACGCACTGTGGCGTGCTGAAAACACCAGAAAACACGTTTTTCGCATTCAAAAGCACGAAAACAGCGATTTCGGTAATTCTGCACATTTGTAACAGCAGAATCATGAAGATTATCACTGAAAATGCATATCTCAGCTGGAAACATCAACGATACCGAAGATATGGCAGTTTCCGCATATCAAACGCACCGTGGAGTGCTGAAAACACCAGAAAACGTGTTTTTCGCATTCAATAGCACGAAAACAACGATTTCGGTGATTCTGCACACTTGTCACAGAAGAAACTCGAAGATTATCACTGAAAATGCATATCTCAGCTGGAAACAACAACGATACCGAAGATATCGCAGTTTCCGCATGTCAAACGCTCTGTGGTGTGCTGAAAACACCAGAAAACGTGTTTTTCGCATTCAATAGCACGAAAACAGCGATTTCGGTGATTCTGCACACTTGTCACGGAAGAAACTCGAAGATTATCACTGAAAATGCATATCTCAGCTGGAAACAACAACGATACCGAAGATATCGCAGTTTCCGCATGTCAAACGCTCTGTGGTGTGCTGAAAACACCAGAAAACGTGTTTTTCGCATTCAATAGCACGAAAACAGCGATTTCGGTGATTCTGCACACTTGTCACAGCAGAATCATGAAGATTATCACTGAAAACGCATATCTCACCTGGAAACAACAACGATACCGAAGATATCGCAGTTTCCGCATGTCAAACGCTCTGTGGCGTGCTTGAAAACACTAGAAAACGTGTTTTTCGCATTCAGTAGCACGAAAACAACGATTTCGGTGATTCTGCACACTTGTCACAGAAGAAACACGAAGATTATCGTAGAAAATGCATATCTCAGCTGGAAACAACAACGATACCGAAGATATGGTAGTTTCCGCATATCAAACGCACTGTGGAGTTCTGAAAACACCACAAAACGTGTTTTTCGCATCCAATAGCACGAAAACAGCGATTTCGGTGATTCTGCACACTTGTAACAGCAGAATCATGAAGATTATCACTGAAAATGCATATCTCAGCTGGAAACATCAACGATACCGAAGATATGGCAGTTTCCGCATATCAAACGCACCGTGGAGTGCTGAAAACACCAGAAAACGTGTTTTTCGCATTCAATAGCACGAAAACAACGATTTCGGTGATTCTGCACACTTGTCACAGAAGAAACTCGAAGATTATCGTAGAAAATGCATATCTCAGCTGGAATCAACAACGATACCGAAGATATCGTAGTTTCCGAATATCAAACGCCCCGTGGAGTGCTGAAAACACCAGAAAACGTGTTTTTCGCATTCAAAAGCACGAAAACAGCGATTTCGGTTATTCTGCACACTTGTAACCGCAGAATCATGAGGATTATCACTGAAAATGCATATCTCAGCTGGAAACAACAACGATACCGAAGATATCGTAGTTTCCGCATATCAAACGCACCGTGGAGTGCTGAAAACACCAGAAAACGTGTTTTTCGCATTCAATAGCACGAAAACAACGATTTCGGTGATTCTGCACACTTGTAACAGCAGAATCAAGAAGATTATCACTGAAAATGCACATCTCAGCTGGAAACAACAACGATACCGAGGATATGGCAGTTTCCGCACATCAAACGGACTGTGGCGTGCTGAAAACACCAGAAAACATGTTTTTCGCATTCAAAAGCACGAAAACAGCGATTTCGGTAATTCTGCACATTTGTAACAGCAGAATCATGAAGATTATCACTGAAAATGCATATCTCGGCTGGAAACATCAACGATACCGAAGATATGGCAGTTTCCGCATATCAAACGCACCGTGGAGTGCTGAAAACACCAGAAAACGTGTTTTTCGCATTCAATAGCACGAAAACAGCGATTTCGGTGATTCTGCACACTTGTAACAGCAGAATCATGAAGATTATCACTGAAAATGCATATCTCGGCTGGAAACATCAACGATACCGAAGATATGGCAGTTTCCGCATATCAAACGCACCGTGGAGTGCTGAAAACACCAGAAAACGTGTTTTTCGCATTCAATAGCACGAAAACAGCGATTTCGGTGATTCTGCACACTTGTAACAGCAGAATCATGAAGATTATCACTGAAAATGCATATCTCGGCTGGAAACAACAACGATACCGAAGATATCGCAGTTTCCGCATGTCAAACACACTGTGGCGTGCTGAAAACACCAGAAAACGTGTTTTTCGCATTCAATAGCACGAAAACAACGATTTCGGTGATTCTGCACACTTGTAATAGCAGAATCATGAAGATTATCACTGAAAATGCATATCTCAGCTGGAAACATCAACGATACCGAAGATATGGCAGTTTCCGCATATCAAACGCACCGTGGAGTGCTGAAAACACCAGAAAACGTGTTTTTCGCATTCAATAGCACGAAAACAACGATTTCGGTGATTCTGCACACTTGTAACAGCAGAATCATGAAGATTATCACTGAAAATGCATATCTCAGCTGGAAACAACAACGCTACCGAGGATATGGCAGTTTCCGCACATCAAACGCACTGTGGCGTGCTGAAAACACCAGAAAACACGTTTTTCGCATTCAAAAGCACGAAAACAGCGATTTCGGTAATTCTGCACATTTGTAACAGCAGAATCATGAAGATTATCACTGAAAATGCATATCTCAGCTGGAAACATCAACGATACCGAAGATATGGCAGTTTCCGCATATCAAACGCACCGTGGAGTGCTGAAAACACCAGAAAACGTGTTTTTTGCATTCAATAGCACGAAAACAACGATTTCGGTGATTCTGCACACTTGTCACAGAAGAAACTCGAAGATTATCACTGAAAATGCATATCTCAGCTGGAAACAACAACGATACCGAAGATATCGCAGTTTCCGCATGTCAAACGCTCTGTGGTGTGCTGAAAACACCAGAAAACGTGTTTTTCGCATTCAATAGCACGAAAACAGCGATTTCGGTGATTCTGCACACTTGTCACGGAAGAAACTCGAAGATTATCACTGAAAATGCATATCTCAGCTGGAAACAACAACGATACCGAAGATATCGCAGTTTCCGCATGTCAAACGCTCTGTGGTGTGCTGAAAACACCAGAAAACGTGTTTTTCGCATTCAATAGCACGAAAACAGCGATTTCGGTGATTCTGCACACTTGTCACAGCAGAATCATGAAGATTATCACTGAAAACGCATATCTCACCTGGAAACAACAACGATACCGAAGATATCGCAGTTTCCGCATGTCAAACGCTCTGTGGCGTGCTTGAAAACACTAGAAAACGTGTTTTTCGCATTCAGTAGCACGAAAACAACGATTTCGGTGATTCTGCACACTTGTCACAGAAGAAACACGAAGATTATCGTAGAAAATGCATATCTCAGCTGGAAACAACAACGATACCGAAGATATGGTAGTTTCCGCATATCAAACGCACTGTGGAGTTCTGAAAACACCACAAAACGTGTTTTTCGCATCCAATAGCACGAAAACAGCGATTTCGGTGATTCTGCACACTTGTAACAGCAGAATCATGAAGATTATCACTGAAAATGCATATCTCAGCTGGAAACATCAACGATACCGAAGATATGGCAGTTTCCGCATATCAAACGCACCGTGGAGTGCTGAAAACACCAGAAAACGTGTTTTTCGCATTCAATAGCACAAAAACAACGATTTCGGTGATTCTGCACACTTGTCACAGAAGAAACTCGAAGATTATCGTAGAAAATGCATATCTCAGCTGGAATCAACAACGATACCGAAGATATCGTAGTTTCCGAATATCAAACGCCCCGTGGAGTGCTGAAAACACCAGAAAACGTGTTTTTCGCATTCAAAAGCACGAAAACAGCGATTTCGGTTATTCTGCACACTTGTAACCGCAGAATCATGAGGATTATCACTGAAAATGCATATCTCAGCTGGAAACAACAACGATACCGAAGATATCGTAGTTTCCGCATATCAAACGCACCGTGGAGTGCTGAAAACACCAAAAAACGTGTTTTTCGCATTCAATAGCACGAAAACAACGATTTCGGTGATTCTGCACACTTGTAACAGCAGAATCAAGAAGATTATCACTGAAAATGCACATCTCAGCTGGAAACAACAACGATACCGAGGATATGGCAGTTTCCGCACATCAAACGCACTGTGGCGTGCTGAAAACACCAGAAAACATGTTTTTCGCATTCAAAAGCACGAAAACAGCGATTTCGGTAATTCTGCACATTTGTAACAGCAGAATCAGGATGATTATCACTGAAAATACATATCTCAGCTGGAAGCATCAACGATACCGAAGATATGGCAGTTTCCGCATATCAAACGCACCGTGGAGTGCTGAAAACACCAGAAAACGTGTTTTTCGCATTCAATAGCACGAAAACAACGATTTCGGTGATTCTGCACACTTGTCACAGAAGAAACTCGAAGATTATCGTAGAAAATGCATATCTCAGCTGGAAACAACAACGATACCGAAGATATCGTCGTTTCCGAATATCAAACGCCCCGTGGAGTGCTGAAAACACCAGAAAACGTGTTTTTCGCATTCAAAAGCACGAAAACAGCGATTTCGGTGATTCTGCACACTTGTAGCCGCAGAATCATGAGGATTATCACTGAAAATGCATTTCTCAGCTGGAAACAACAACGATACCGAAGATATGGCAGTTTCCGCATATTAAACGCACTGTGGAGTGCTGAAAACCCCAGAAAACGTGTTTTTCGCATTCAATAGCACGAAAACAGCGATTTCGGTGATTCTGCACACTTGTCACAGAAGAAACTCGAAGATTTTCGTAGAAAATGCATATCTCAGCTGGAAACAACAACGATACCGAAGATATCGCAGTTTCCGCATGTCAAACGCTCTGTGGTGTGCTGAAAACACCAGAAAACGTGTTTTTCGCATTCAATAGCACGAAAACAGCGATTTCGGTGATTCTGCACACTTGTCACGGAAGAAACTCGAAGATTATCACTGAAAATGCATATCTCAGCTGGAAACAACAACGATACCGAAGATATCGCAGTTTCCGCATGTCAAACGCTCTGTGGTGTGCTGAAAACACCAGAAAACGTGTTTTTCGCATTCAATAGCACGAAAACAGCGATTTCGGTGATTCTGCACACTTGTCACAGCAGAATCATGAAGATTATCACTGAAAACGCATATCTCACCTGGAAACAACAACGATACCGAAGATATCGCAGTTTCCGCATGTCAAACGCTCTGTGGCGTGCTTGAAAACACTAGAAAACGTGTTTTTCGCATTCAGTAGCACGAAAACAACGATTTCGGTGATTCTGCACACTTGTCACAGAAGAAACACGAAGATTATCGTAGAAAATGCATATCTCAGCTGGAAACAACAACGATACCGAAGATATGGTAGTTTCCGCATATCAAACGCACTGTGGAGTTCTGAAAACACCACAAAACGTGTTTTTCGCATCCAATAGCACGAAAACAGCGATTTCGGTGATTCTGCACACTTGTAACAGCAGAATCATGAAGATTATCACTGAAAATGCATATCTCAGCTGGAAACATCAACGATACCGAAGATATGGCAGTTTCCGCATATCAAACGCACCGTGGAGTGCTGAAAACACCAGAAAACGTGTTTTTCGCATTCAATAGCACGAAAACAACGATTTCGGTGATTCTGCACACTTGTCACAGAAGAAACTCGAAGATTATCGTAGAAAATGCATATCTCAGCTGGAATCAACAACGATACCGAAGATATCGTAGTTTCCGAATATCAAACGCCCCGTGGAGTGCTGAAAACACCAGAAAACGTGTTTTTCGCATTCAAAAGCACGAAAACAGCGATTTCGGTTATTCTGCACACTTGTAACCGCAGAATCATGAGGATTATCACTGAAAATGCATATCTCAGCTGGAAACAACAACGATACCGAAGATATCGTAGTTTCCGCATATCAAACGCACCGTGGAGTGCTGAAAACACCAGAAAACGTGTTTTTCGCATTCAATAGCACGAAAACAACGATTTCGGTGATTCTGCGCACTTGTAACAGCAGAATCAAGAAGATTATCACTGAAAATGCACATCTCAGCTGGAAACAACAACGATACCGAGGATATGGCAGTTTCCGCACATCAAACGCACTGTGGCGTGCTGAAAACACCAGAAAACATGTTTTTCGCATTCAAAAGCACGAAAACAGCGATTTCGGTAATTCTGCACATTTGTAACAGCAGAATCAGGATGATTATCACTGAAAATACATATCTCAGCTGGAAGCATCAACGATACCGAAGATATGGCAGTTTCCGCATATCAAACGCACCGTGGAGTGCTGAAAACACCAGAAAACGTGTTTTTCGCATTCAATAGCACGAAAACAACGATTTCGGTGATTCTGCACACTTGTCACAGAAGAAACTCGAAGATTATCGTAGAAAATGCATATCTCAGCTGGAAACAACAACGATACCGAAGATATCGTCGTTTCCGAATATCAAACGCCCCGTGGAGTGCTGAAAACACCAGAAAACGTGTTTTTCGCATTCAAAAGCACGAAAACAGCGATTTCGGTGATTCTGCACACTTGTAGCCGCAGAATCATGAGGATTATCACTGAAAATGCATTTCTCAGCTGGAAACAACAACGATACCGAAGATATGGCAGTTTCCGCATATTAAACGCACTGTGGAGTGCTGAAAACCCCAGAAAACGTGTTTTTCGCATTCAATAGCACGAAAACAGCGATTTCGGTGATTCTGCACACTTGTCACAGAAGAAACTCGAAGATTATCGTAGAAAATGCATATCTCAGCTGGAAACAACAACGATACCGAAGATTTCGCAGTTTCCGCATGTCAAACGCTCTGTGGTGTGCTGAAAACACCAGAAAACGTGTTTTTCGCATTCAATAGCACGAAAACAGCGATTTCGGTGATTCTGCACACTTGTCACAGAAGAAACTCGAAGATTATCGTAGAAAATGCATATCTCAGCTGGAAACAACAACGATACCG
Organism: Anthophora plumipes; assembly: GCA_951804975.1. Taxonomy (NCBI): domain Eukaryota; kingdom Metazoa; phylum Arthropoda; class Insecta; order Hymenoptera; family Apidae; genus Anthophora; species Anthophora plumipes. Next base: position 662,658 of record CATORF010001004.1, read on the forward strand.
AAGATATGGTAGTTTCCGCATATCAAACGCACTGTGGAGTGCCGAAAACACCACAAAACGTGTTTTTCGCATCCAATTGCACGAAAACAGTGATTTCGGTGATTCTGCACACTTGTAACAGCAGAATCATGAAGATTATCACTGAAAATGCATATCTCAGCTGGAAACAACAACGATACCGAAGATATCGTAGTTTCCGCATATCAAACGCACTGTGGAGTGCTGAAAACACCAGAAAACGTGTTTTTCGCATTCAAAAGCACGAAAACATCGATTTCGGTGATTCTGCACACTTGTAACAGCAGAATCATGAAGATTATCACTGAAAATGCATATCTCAGCTGGAAACAACAACGATACCGAAGATATCGCAGTTTCCGCATGTCAAACGCTCTGTTGCGTGCTGAAAACACCAGAAAACGTGTTTTTCGCATTCAGTAGCACGAAAACAACGATTTCGGTGATTCTGCACACTTGTAACAGCAGAATCATGAAGATTATCACTGAAACTGCATATCTCAACTGGAAACATCAACGATACCGAAGATATGGCAGTTTCCGCATATCAAACGCACCGTGGAGTGCTGAAAACACCAGAAAACGTGTTTTTCGCATTCAGTAGCACGAAAGCAACGATTTCGGTGATTCTGCACACTTGTCACAGAAGAAACTCGAAGATTATCGTAGAAAATGCATATATCAGCTGGAAACAACAACGATACCGAAGATATGGCAGTTTCCGCATATCAAACGCACTGTGGAGTGCTGAAAACACCAGAAAACGTGTTTTTCGCATTCAATAGCACGAAAACAGCGATTTCGGTGATTCTGCACACTTGTAACAGCAGAATCATGAAGATTATCACTGAAAATGCATATCTCAGCTGGAACCAACAACGATACCGAAGATATCGTAGTTTCCGCATATCAAACGCACTGTGGAGTGCTGAAAACACCAGAAAACGTGTTTTTCGCATTCAAAAGCACGAAAACGTCGATTTCGGTGATTCCGCACACTTGTAACAGCAGAATCATGAAGATTATCACTGAAAATGCATATCTCAACTGGAAACATCAACGATACCGAAGATATGGCAGTTTCCGCATATCAAACGCACCGTGGAGTGCTGAAAACACCAGAAAACGTGTTTTTCGCATTCAGTAGCACGAAAACAACGATTTCGGTGATTCTGCACACTTGTCACAGAAGAAACTCGAAGATTATCGTAGTAAATGCATATCTCAGCTGGAAACAACAACGATACCGAAGATATGGCAGTTTCCGCATATGAAACGCACTGTGGAGTGCTGAAAACACCAGAAAACGTGTTTTTCGCATTCAATATCACGAAAACAGCGATTTCGGTGATTCTGCACGCTTGTCACAGAAGAAACTCGAAGATTATCGTAGAAAATGCATATCTCAGCTGGAAATGTCACGTCCCAGACTGCGCGGATTGGCAAATGTCGAGGATCGCGCACTAAAATGCCGTTCTTTAACGTTCACGCAGCTCGTGCGTCTGCGTCTAACCGGGACTCTCGGTTATTGATAAAAATGTCGTAATGGCTTACCTCAATCTCACGATGGCACTGCACTGTATCTCCTCGTTGCTGCAGGATTGATGATAATAGCGTAGCGGTTGGTATGTGAATCGCGCACTTTGATAATGGGTTATAAGAATTAAATATGGAATTGTAATATTAATAATCACTTTAATATACTTCACGATGTAGGATATATAAGATATAGAATACAATTGAATATGGAAATAATAATATAATATAAGATATAGGAATACAATGAAATAGTAACACTTGGAAATAGCAATACTTGGAAATAGTAACGATATAGAAACGCGATGTGTACTCCGGGAGTTCCGGAGTGGAACTACCTACGTGATGTGTGCCCCGGGAGTTCCGGAGTGGAACTGCCTACGCGATGTGTACCCCGGGAGTTCCGGAGTGGAACTTCCTATGTGATGTGCGCCCCGGCAGATCCGGAGTGGAACTTCCCTGACTGGGCGTTGCGGAGCTATCTTTATAGTAGTCGGATATGGGTGAGGGGTGTGGTAATGGTAAGGATAAGCGAGCGTGGGACTGCTGACTCTGCATACCTCGGGAGAGATAACGCGAGCTAGCGTGGGACTGCTGACTCTGCATACCTCGGGAGAGATAGCGCGAGCGAGCGTGGGACTGCTGACTCTGCATACCTCGAGAGAGATAGCGCGAGCTAGCGTGGGACTGCTGACTCCGCATACCTCGAGAGAGATAGCGCGAGCTAGCGTGGGACTGCTGACTCCGTATACCTCGAGAGAGATAGCGCGAGCTAGCGTGGGATAGCTGACTCTGGGTAATTGAAGGAAGATATGAGTTGGAGGATTGGGATGGAACAAGCTGACGGTGCGTTCTAGGAATTGAGTCGAGGGATGAGATAGCTGTGGTTGGTGCTTAAGGTTATTAGCTTAGCGACTACGGATATATGCGTGCTTATTGATTATAGGTAAATGGTAATGTAGTGATCGTGCAGAATAGAGGGTAAGGTACGGAGTCGTCGGTATGGCCGACGTTACAGAAACAACAACGATACCGAAGATATCGCAGTTTCCGCATATCAAACGCACTGCGGAGTGCTGAAAACACCAGAAAACGTGTTTTTCGCATTCAATAGCACGAAAACAGCGATTTCGGTGATTCTGCACACTTGTAATAGCAGAATCATGAAGATTATCACTGAAAATGCATATATCAGCTGGAAACAACAACGATACCGAAGATATGGCAGTTTCCGCATGTCAAACGCACTGTGGCGTACTGAAAACACCAGAAAACGTGTTTTTCGCATTCAATAGCACGAAAACATCGATTTCGGTGATTCTGCATACTTGTAACAGCAGAATCATGAAGATTATCACTGAAAATGCATATCTCAGCTGGAAACAACAACGATACCGAAGATATCGCAGTTTCCGCATGTCAAACGCTCTGTGGTGTGCTGAAAACACCAGAAAACGTGTTTTTCGCATTCAGTAGCACGAAAACAACGATTTCGGAGATTCTGCACACTTGTAACAGCAGAATCATGAAGATTATCACTGAAAATGCATATCTCAGCTGGAAACATCAACGATACCGAAGATATGGCAGTTTCCGCATATCAAACGCACCGTGGAGTGCTGAAAACAACAGAAAACGTGTTTTTCGCATTCAGTAGCACGAAAACAACGATTTCGGTGATTCTGCACACTTGTCACAGAAGAAACTCGAAGATTATCGTAGAAAATGCATATCTCAGCTGGAAACAACAACGATACCGAAGATATGGCAGTTTCCGCATATCAAACGCACTGTGGAGTGCAGAAAACACCAGAAAACGTGTTTTTCGCATTCAATAGCACGAAAACAGCGATTTCGGTGATTCTGCACACTTGTAATAGCAGAATCATGAAGATTATCACTGAAAATGCATATCTCAGCTGGAAACAACAACGATACCGAAGATATCGTGGTTTCCGCATATCAAACGCACTGTGGAGTGCTGAAAACACCAGAAAACGTGTTTTTCGCATTCAAAAGCACGAAAACATCGATTTCGGTGATTCTGCACACTTGTAACAGCAGAATCATGAAGATTATCACTGAAAATGCATATCTCAGCTGGAAACAACAACGATACCGAAGATATCGCAGTTTCCGCATGTCAAACGCTCTGTGGCGTGCTGAAAACACCAGAAAACGTGTTTTTCGCATTCAGTAGCACGAAAACAACGATTTCGGTGATTCTGCACACTTGTAACAGCAGAATCATGAAGATTATCACTGAAACTGCATATCTCAACTGGAAACATCAACGATACCGAAGATATGGCAGTTTCCGCATATCAAACGCACCGTGGAGTGCTGAAAACACCAGAAAACGTGTTTTTCGCATTCAATAGCACGAAAACAGCGATTTCGGTGATTCTGCACACTTGTAACAGCAGAATCATGAAGATTATCACTGAAAATGCATATCTCAGCTGGAAACAACAACGATACCGAAGATATCGCAGTTTCCGCATGTCAAACGCTCTGTGGCGTGCTGAAAACACCAGAAAACGTGTTTTTCGCATTCAATAGCACGAAAACAGCGATTTCGCAGATTCTGCACACATGTAACAGCAGAATCATGAAGATTATCACTGGAATGCATATCTGAGCTGGAAACAACAACGATACCGAAGATATCGCAGTTTCCGCATGTCAAACGCTCTGTGGTGTGCTGAAAACACCAGAAAACGTGTTTTTCGCATTCAATAGCACGAAAACAGCGATTTCGGTGATTCTGCACACTTGTCACAGAAGAAACTCGAAGATTATCGTAGAAAATGCATATCTCAGCTGGAAACAACAACGATACCAAAGCTATCGCAGTTTCCGCATATCAGACGGACTGTGGAGTGCTGAAAACACCAGAAAACGTGTTTTTCGCATCCAATAGCTCGAAAACAGCGATTTCGGTGATTCTGCACACTTGTAACAGCAGAATCATGAAGATTATCACTGAAAATGCATATCTCAGCTGGAAACAACAACGATACCGAAGATATGGCAATTTCCGCATATCAAACGCACTGCGTAGTGCTGAAAACACCAGAAAACGTGTTTTTCGCATTCAATAGCAGGAAAACATCGATTTCGGTGATTCTGCACACTTGCAACAGCAGAATCATGAAGATTATCACTGAAAATGCATATCTCAGCTGGAAACAACAACGATACCGAAGATATCGCAGTTTCCGCATGACAAACGCTCTGTGGCGTGCTGAAAACACCAGAAAACACGTTTTTCGCATTCAAAAGCACGAAAACAGCGATCTCGGTGATTCTGCACATTTGTAACAGCAGAATCATGAAGATTATCACTGAAAATGCATATCTCAGCTGGAAACATCAACGATACCGAAGATATGGCAGTTTCCGCATATCAAACGCACCGTGGAGTGCTGAAAACACCAGAAAACGTGTTTTTCGCATTCAATAGCACGAAAACATCGATTTCGGTGATTCTGCACACTTGTCACAGAAGAAACTCGAAGATTATCGTAGAAAATGCATATCTCAGCTGGAAACAACAACGATACCGAAGATATCGCAGTTTCCGCATATCAAACGCACTGTGGAGTGCTGAAAACACCAGAAAACGTGTTTTTCGCATTCAATAGCACGAAAACAGCGATTTCGGTGATTCTGCACACTTGTCACAGAAGAAACTCGAAGATTATCGTAGAAAATGCATATCTCAGCTGGAAACAACAACGATACCGAAGATATGGCAGTTTCCGCATATCAAACGCACCGTGGAGTGCTGAAAACACCAGAAAACGTGTTTTTCGCATTCAGTAGCACGAAAACAACGATTTCGGTGATTCTGCACACTTGTCACAGAAGAAACTCGAAGATTATCGTAGAAAATGCATATCTCAGCTGGAAACAACAACGATACCGAAGATATGGCAGTTTCCGCATATCAAACGCACTGTGGAGTGCTGAAAACACCAGAAAACGTGTTTTTCGCATTCAATAGCACGAAAACAGCGATTTCGGTGATTCTGCACACTTGTAACAGCAGAATCATGAAGATTATCACTGAAAATGCATATCTCAGCTGGAAACAACAACGATACCGAAGATATCGTGGTTTCCGCATATCAAACGCACTGTGGAGTGCTGAAAACACCAGAAAACGTGTTTTTCGCATTCAAAAGCACGAAAACATCGATTTCGGTGATTCTGCACACTTGTAACAGCAGAATCATGAAGATTATCACTGAAAATGCATATCTCAGCTGGAAACAACAACGATACCGAAGATATCGCAGTTTCCGCATGTCAAACGCTCTGTGGCGTGCTGAAAACACCAGAAAACGTGTTTTTCGCATTCAATAGCACGAAAACAGCGATTTCGCAGATTCTGCACACATGTAACAGCAGAATCATGAAGATTATCACTGGAATGCATATCTGAGCTGGAAACAACAACGATACCGAAGATATCGCAGTTTCCGCATGTCAAACGCTCTGTGGTGTGCTGAAAACACCAGAAAACGTGTTTTTCGCATTCAATAGCACGAAAACAGCGATTTCGGTGATTCTGCACACTTGTCACAGAAGAAACTCGAAGATTATCGTAGAAAATGCATATCTCAGCTGGAAACAACAACGATACCAAAGCTATCGCAGTTTCCGCATATCAGACGGACTGTGGAGTGCTGAAAACACCAGAAAACGTGTTTTTCGCATCCAATAGCTCGAAAACAGCGATTTCGGTGATTCTGCACACTTGTAACAGCAGAATCATGAAGATTATCACTGAAAATGCATATCTCAGCTGGAAACAACAACGATACCGAAGATATGGCAATTTCCGCATATCAAACGCACTGCGTAGTGCTGAAAACACCAGAAAACGTGTTTTTCGCATTCAATAGCAGGAAAACATCGATTTCGGTGATTCTGCACACTTGCAACAGCAGAATCATGAAGATTATCACTGAAAATGCATATCTCAGCTGGAAACAACAACGATACCGAAGATATCGCAGTTTCCGCATGACAAACGCTCTGTGGCGTGCTGAAAACACCAGAAAACACGTTTTTCGCATTCAAAAGCACGAAAACAGCGATCTCGGTGATTCTGCACATTTGTAACAGCAGAATCATGAAGATTATCACTGAAAATGCATATCTCAGCTGGAAACATCAACGATACCGAAGATATGGCAGTTTCCGCATATCAAACGCACCGTGGAGTGCTGAAAACACCAGAAAACGTGTTTTTCGCATTCAATAGCACGAAAACATCGATTTCGGTGATTCTGCACACTTGTCACAGAAGAAACTCGAAGATTATCGTAGAAAATGCATATCTCAGCTGGAAACAACAACGATACCGAAGATATCGCAGTTTCCGCATATCAAACGCACTGTGGAGTGCTGAAAACACCAGAAAACGTGTTTTTCGCATTCAATAGCACGAAAACAGCGATTTCGGTGATTCTGCACACTTGTCACAGAAGAAACTCGAAGATTATCGTAGAAAATGCATATCTCAGCTGGAAACAACAACGATACCGAAGATATGGTAGTTTCCGCATATCAAACGCACTGTGGAGTGCTGAAAACGCCAGAAAACGTGTTTTTCGCATTCAAAAGCACGAAAACATCGATTTCGGTAATTCTGCACACTTGTAATAGCAGAATCATGAAGATTATCACTGAAAATGCATATCTCAGCTGGAAACAACAACGATACCGAAGATATCGTGGTTTCCGCATATCAAACGCACTGTGGAGTGCTGAAAACACCAGAAAACGTGTTTTTCGCATTCAAAAGCACGAAAACATCGATTTCGGTGATTCTGCACACTTGTAACAGCAGAATCATGAAGATTATCACTGAAAATGCATATCTCAGCTGGAAACAACAACGATTCCGAAGATATCGCAGTTTCCGCATGTCAAACGCTCTGTGGCGTGCTGAAAACACCACAAAACGTGTTTTTCGCATTCAGTAGCACGAAAACAACGATTTCGGTGATTCTGCTCACTTGTAACAGCAGAATCATGAAGATTATCACTGAAAATGCATATCTCAGCTGGAAACAACAACGATACCGAAGATATCGCAGTTTCCGCATGACAAACGCTCTGTGGCGTGCTGAAAACACCAGAAAACACGTTTTTCGCATTCAAAAGCACGAAAACAGCGATTTCGGTGATTCTGCACATTTGTAACAGCAGAATCATGAAGATTATCACTGAAAATGCATATCTCAGCTGGAAACATCAACGATACCGAAGATATGGCAGTTTCCGCATATCAAACGCACCGTGGAGTGCTGAAAACACCAGAAAACGTGTTTTTCGCATTCAATAGCACGAAAACAACGATTTCGGTGATTCTGCACACTTGTCACAGAAGAAACTCGAAGATTATCGTAGAAAATGCATATCTCAGCTGGAAACAACAACGATACCGAAGATATCGTGGTTTCCGCATATCAAACGCACTGTGGAGTGCTGAAAACACCAGAAAACGTGTTTTTCGCATTCAAAAGCACGAAAACATCGATTTCGGTGATTCTGCACACTTGTAACAGCAGAATCATGAAGATTATCACTGAAAATGCATATCTCAGCTGGAAACAACAACGATACCGAAGATATCGCAGTTTCCGCATGTCAAACGCTCTGTGGCGTGCTGAAAACACCAGAAAACGTGTTTTTCGCATTCAGTAGCACGAAAACAACGATTTCGGTGATTCTGCACACTTGTAACAGCAGAATCATGAAGATTATCACTGAAACTGCATATCTCAACTGGAAACATCAACGATACCGAAGATATGGCAGTTTCCGCATATCAAACGCACCGTGGAGTGCTGAAAACACCAGAAAACGTGTTTTTCGCATTCAGTAGCACGAAAACAACGATTTCGGTGGTTCTGCACACTTGTCACAGAAGAAACTCGAAGATTATCGTAGAAAATGCATATCTCAGCTGGAAACAACAACGATACCGAAGATATGGCAGTTTCCGCATATCAAACGCACTGTGGAGTGCAGAAAACACCAGAAAACGTGTTTTTCGCATTCAATAGCACGAAAACAGCGATTTCGGAGATTCTGCACACTTGTAACAGCAGAATCATGAAGATTATCACTGAAAATGCATATCTCAGCTGGAAACAACAACGATACCGAAGATATGGCAGTTTCCGCATATCAATGGCACTGTGGAGTGCTGAAAACACCAGAAAACGTGTTTTTCGCATTCACTAGCACGAAAACAGCGATTTCGGTGATTCTGCACGCTTGTCACAGAAGAAACTCGAAGATTATCGTAGAAAATGCATATCTCAGCTGGAAACAACAACGATACCGAAGCTATCGCAGTTTCCGCATATCAGACGGACTGTGGAGTGCTGAAAACACCAGAAAACGTGTTTTTCGCATCCAATAGCTCGAAAACAGCGATTTCGGTGATACTGCACACTTGTAACAGCAGAATCATGAAGATTATCACTGAAAATCCATATCTCAGCTGGAAACAACAACGATACCGAAGATATGGCAATTTCCGCATATCAAACGCACTGCGGAGTGCTGAAAACACCAGAAAACGTGTTTTTCGCATTCAATAGCACGAAAACAGCGATTTCGGTGATTCTGCACACTTGTAACAGCAGAATCATGAAGATTATCACTGAAAATGCATATCTCAGCTGGAAACAACAACGATACCGAAGATATCGTGGTTTCCGCATATCAAACGCACTGTGGAGTGCTGAAAACACCAGAAAACGTGTTTTTCGCATTCAAAAGCACGAAAACATCGATTTCGGTGATTCTGCACACTTGTAACAGCAGAATCATGAAGATTATCACTGAAAATGCATATCTCAGCTGGAAACAACAACGATACCGAAGATATCGCAGTTTCCGCATGTCAAACGCTCTGTGGCGTGCTGAAAACACCAGAAAACGTGTTTTTCGCATTCAATAGCACGAAAACAGCGATTTCGCAGATTCTGCACACATGTAACAGCAGAATCATGAAGATTATCACTGGAATGCATATCTGAGCTGGAAACAACAACGATACCGAAGATATCGCAGTTTCCGCATGTCAAACGCTCTGTGGTGTGCTGAAAACACCAGAAAACGTGTTTTTCGCATTCAATAGCACGAAAACAGCGATTTCGGTGATTCTGCACACTTGTCACAGAAGAAACTCGAAGATTATCGTAGAAAATGCATATCTCAGCTGGAAACAACAACGATACCAAAGCTATCGCAGTTTCCGCATATCAGACGGACTGTGGAGTGCTGAAAACACCAGAAAACGTGTTTTTCGCATCCAATAGCTCGAAAACAGCGATTTCGGTGATTCTGCACACTTGTAACAGCAGAATCATGAAGATTATCACTGAAAATGCATATCTCAGCTGGAAACAACAACGATACCGAAGATATGGCAATTTCCGCATATCAAACGCACTGCGTAGTGCTGAAAACACCAGAAAACGTGTTTTTCGCATTCAATAGCAGGAAAACATCGATTTCGGTGATTCTGCACACTTGCAACAGCAGAATCATGAAGATTATCACTGAAAATGCATATCTCAGCTGGAAACAACAACGATACCGAAGATATCGCAGTTTCCGCATGACAAACGCTCTGTGGCGTGCTGAAAACACCAGAAAACACGTTTTTCGCATTCAAAAGCACGAAAACAGCGATCTCGGTGATTCTGCACATTTGTAACAGCAGAATCATGAAGATTATCACTGAAAATGCATATCTCAGCTGGAAACATCAACGATACCGAAGATATGGCAGTTTCCGCATATCAAACGCACCGTGGAGTGCTGAAAACACCAGAAAACGTGTTTTTCGCATTCAATAGCACGAAAACATCGATTTCGGTGATTCTGCACACTTGTCACAGAAGAAACTCGAAGATTATCGTAGAAAATGCATATCTCAGCTGGAAACAACAACGATACCGAAGATATCGCAGTTTCCGCATATCAAACGCACTGTGGAGTGCTGAAAACACCAGAAAACGTGTTTTTCGCATTCAATAGCACGAAAACAGCGATTTCGGTGATTCTGCACACTTGTCACAGAAGAAACTCGAAGATTATCGTAGAAAATGCATATCTCAGCTGGAAACAACAACGATACCGAAGATATGGTAGTTTCCGCATATCAAACGCACTGTGGAGTGCTGAAAACGCCAGAAAACGTGTTTTTCGCATTCAAAAGCACGAAAACATCGATTTCGGTAATTCTGCACACTTGTAATAGCAGAATCATGAAGATTATCACTGAAAATGCATATCTCAGCTGGAAACAACAACGATACCGAAGATATCGTGGTTTCCGCATATCAAACGCACTGTGGAGTGCTGAAAACACCAGAAAACGTGTTTTTCGCATTCAAAAGCACGAAAACATCGATTTCGGTGATTCTGCACACTTGTAACAGCAGAATCATGAAGATTATCACTGAAAATGCATATCTCAGCTGGAAACAACAACGATTCCGAAGATATCGCAGTTTCCGCATGTCAAACGCTCTGTGGCGTGCTGAAAACACCACAAAACGTGTTTTTCGCATTCAGTAGCACGAAAACAACGATTTCGGTGATTCTGCTCACTTGTAACAGCAGAATCATGAAGATTATCACTGAAAATGCATATCTCAGCTGGAAACAACAACGATACCGAAGATATCGCAGTTTCCGCATGACAAACGCTCTGTGGCGTGCTGAAAACACCAGAAAACACGTTTTTCGCATTCAAAAGCACGAAAACAGCGATTTCGGTGATTCTGCACATTTGTAACAGCAGAATCATGAAGATTATCACTGAAAATGCATATCTCAGCTGGAAACATCAACGATACCGAAGATATGGCAGTTTCCGCATATCAAACGCACCGTGGAGTGCTGAAAACACCAGAAAACGTGTCTTTCGCATTCAATAGCACGAAAACAACGATTTCGGTGATTCTGCACACTTGTCACAGAAGAAACTCGAAGATTATCGTAGAAAATGCATATCTCAGCTGGAAACAACAACGATACCGAAGATATCGTGGTTTCCGCATATCAAACGCACTGTGGAGTGCTGAAAACACCAGAAAACGTGTTTTTCGCATTCAAAAGCACGAAAACATCGATTTCGGTGATTCTGCACACTTGTAACAGCAGAATCATGAAGATTATCACTGAAAATGCATATCTCAGCTGGAAACAACAACGATACCGAAGATATCGCAGTTTCCGCATGTCAAACGCTCTGTGGCGTGCTGAAAACACCAGAAAACGTGTTTTTCGCATTCAGTAGCACGAAAACAACGATTTCGGTGATTCTGCACACTTGTAACAGCAGAATCATGAAGATTATCACTGAAACTGCATATCTCAACTGGAAACATCAACGATACCGAAGATATGGCAGTTTCCGCATATCAAACGCACCGTGGAGTGCTGAAAACACCAGAAAACGTGTTTTTCGCATTCAGTAGCACGAAAACAACGATTTCGGTGGTTCTGCACACTTGTCACAGAAGAAACTCGAAGATTATCGTAGAAAATGCATATCTCAGCTGGAAACAACAACGATACCGAAGATATGGCAGTTTCCGCATATCAAACGCACTGTGGAGTGCAGAAAACACCAGAAAACGTGTTTTTCGCATTCAATAGCACGAAAACAGCGATTTCGGAGATTCTGCACACTTGTAACAGCAGAATCATGAAGATTATCACTGAAAATGCATATCTCAGCTGGAAACAACAACGATACCGAAGATATGGCAGTTTCCGCATATCAATGGCACTGTGGAGTGCTGAAAACACCAGAAAACGTGTTTTTCGCATTCACTAGCACGAAAACAGCGATTTCGGTGATTCTGCACGCTTGTCACAGAAGAAACTCGAAGATTATCGTAGAAAATGCATATCTCAGCTGGAAACAACAACGATACCGAAGCTATCGCAGTTTCCGCATATCAGACGGACTGTGGAGTGCTGAAAACACCAGAAAACGTGTTTTTCGCATCCAATAGCTCGAAAACAGCGATTTCGGTGATACTGCACACTTGTAACAGCAGAATCATGAAGATTATCACTGAAAATCCATATCTCAGCTGGAAACAACAACGATACCGAAGATATGGCAATTTCCGCATATCAAACGCACTGCGGAGTGCTGAAAACACCAGAAAACGTGTTTTTCGCATTCAATAGCAGGAAAACATCGATTTCGGTGATTCTGCACACATGTAACAGCAGAATCATGAAGATTATCACTGAAAATGCATATCTCAGCTGGAAACAACAACGATACCGAAGATATCGTAGTTTCCGCATATCAAAGGCACTGTGGAGTGCTGAAAACACCAGAAAACGTGTTTTTCGCATTCAAAAGCACGAAAACATCGATTTCGGTGATTCTGCACACTTGTCACAGAAGAAACTCGAAGATTATCGTAGAAAATGCATATCTCAGCTGGAAACAACAACGATACCGAAGATATCGCAGTTTCCGCATATCAAACGCACTGTGGAGTGCTGAAAACACCAGAAAACGTGTTTTTCGCATTCAATAGCACGAAAACAGCGATTTCGGTGATTCTGCACACTTGTCACAGAAGAAACTCGAAGATTATCGTAGAAAACGCATATCTCAGCTGGAAACAACAACGATACCGAAGATATGGTAGTTTCCGCATATCAAACGCACTGTGGAGTGCTGAAAACGCCAGAAAACGTGTTTTTCGCATTCAAAAGCACGAAAACATCGATTTCGGTAATTCTGCACACTTGTAACAGCAGAATCATGAAGATTATCACTGAAAATGCATATCTCAGCTGGAAACAACAACGATACCGAAGATATCGCAGTTTCCGCATATCAAACGCACTGTGGAGTGCTGAAAACACCAGAAAACGTGTTTTTCGCATTCAAAAGCACGAAAACATCGATTTCGGTGATTCTGCACACTTGTAACAGCAGAATCATGAAGATTATCACTGAAAATGCATATCTCAGCTGGAAACAACAACGATACCGAAGATATCGCAGTATCCGCATGTCAAACGCTCTGTGGCGTGCTGAAAACACCAGAAAACGTGTTTTCCGCATTCAGTAGCACGAAAACAACGATTTCGGTGATTCTGCACACTTGTAACAGCAGAATCATGAAGATTATCACTGAAAATGCAATTCTCAGCTGGAAACAACAACGATACCGAAGATATCGCAGTTTCCGCATGTCAAACGCTCTGTGGCGTGCTGAAAACAGCAGAAAACGTGTTTTTCGCATTCAATAGCACGAAAACAGCGATTTCGGTGATTCTGCACACTTGTCACCGAAGAAACTCGAAGATTATCGCAGAAAATGCATATTTCAGCTGGAAACCCCACGAAAACCAAGTTATCGGCGGCTCTACATATCAAACGCACCGTGGAGTGGTCAAAACACGAGATAACGCGTTTATCGCATTAAATAGCTCGAAAAGAGCGATATCGATGATTCTGCATACTTCGGAGAGAAGTCTCACCAATATTATCGCAGAAAATGCATATCTCAGCTTGAAACCTCACGAAAATCAAGATGTCGCCTGTTCTGCATATCATACGCACTGTGGAGTGGTGAAAACAACCAGATAACGTGTTTCTCGCATTAAATAGCTCGAATAGAGCGATCTCGATGATGCTGCATACTTCTGACAGAAGACACACCAAGATGATCGCAGAAAATGCATATCTCAGCTGGAAACCCCACGAAAACCAAGATATCGCCGGTGCCGCATATCAGACGCACTGTGGAATGTTGAAAACACCAGAAAACGTGTTTCTCGCATTAACCAGCTCGAAAAGAGAGTTCTCGATGATTCTGCATACTTCTCTTAGATGAAACACCAAGATTATCGCAGAAAATGCATATTTCAGCTGGAAACCCCACGAAAACCAAGTTATCGGCGGCTCTACATATCAAACGCACCATGGAGTGGTCAAAACACGAGATAACGCGTTTATCGCATTAAATTGCTCGAACAGAGCGATATCGATGATTCTGCATACTTCGGACAGAAGTCTCACCAATATTATCGCAGAAAATGCATATCTCAGCTTGAAACCTCACGAAAATCAAGATGTCGCCTGTTCTGCATTTCAAACGCACTGTGGAGTGGTGAAAACACCAGAAAACGTGTTTCTCGCATTAAATAGCTCGAATATAGCGATCTCGATGATGCTGCATACTTCGGACGGAGGTCTCACCAATATTTTCGCAGAAAATGCATATCTCATCTTGAAACCTTACGAAAATCAAGATGTCGCCGGTTCTGCATATCAAACGAACTGTGGAGTGGTCAAAACACCAGAAAACTTGTTTTTGCGCATTAATTAGCGCGAAACGAGCGATCTAGATGATTCTGCATACTTCTGACTAAAGTCTCACCAAGATTATCGCAGAAAATGCATATCTCAGCTGGAAACCCTACGAAAACCAAGATATCGCCGGTTCTGCATATCAAACGCCCTGTGGAGTGATGAAAACAGCAGATTACGTGTTTCTCGCATTAAATAGCTCGAATATAGCGATCTCGATGATTCTGCATACTTCTGACAGAAGACTCACCAAGATTATCGCAGAAAATGCATATTTCAGCTGGAAACCCCACGAAAACCATGTTATCGGCGGCTGTACATATCAAACGCACTGTGGAGTGGTCAAAACACTAGAAAACTTGGTTTTTCTCATTAAATAGCTCGAAACGAACGTTCTAGATGATTCCGCATACTTCTGACTGAAGACTCACCAAGCTTATCGCAGAAAATGCATATCTCAGCTGGATACAACACGAAAATCAAGATATCGCCGGTTCTGCATATCAAACGCACTGTGGAATGTTGAAAACACCAGAAAACTTGTTTTTTCGCATTAAATAGCTCGAAACGAGCGATCTAGATGATTCTGCATACTTCTGACTGAAGTCTCACCAATATTATCGCAGAAAATGCATATCTCAGCTTGAAACCCGACGAAAACCAAGATGGCGCCGGTTCTGCATATCATACGCACTGTGGGGTGGTGAAAACACCAGATAACGTGTTTCTCGAAATTAAATAGCTCGAAAAGTGCGATCCAGATGATTCTGCATACTGCTGACAGAAGACTCACCAAGATTATCGCAGAAAATGCATATCTCAGCTGGAAACCCCACGAAAACCAAGTTATCGGCGGCTCTACATATCAAACGCACTGTGGAGTGGTCAGAACACCAGAAAACGTGTTACTCGCATTAACTAGCTCGAAAAGAGCGTTCTGGATGATTCTGCATACTTCTCGTAGACGAAACATCAAGATTATCGCAGAAAATGCATATCTCAGCTGGAAACCACACCAGATCCAAGATATCGCCGGTTCTGCATATCAGACGCAATGTGGAGTGGTGAAAACACCAGAAATCGTGTTACTCGCATTAAATAGCTCGAATAGAGCGATCCCGATGATTCTGCATACTTCTGACAGAAGACTCACAAAGATTACAGCAGAAAATGCATATTTGAGCTGGAAACCCCACGTAAACCAAGTTATCGGCGGCTCTACATATCAAACGCACTGTGGAGTGGTCAAAACACCAGAAAACTTGTTTTTTCGCATTAAATAGCTCGAAACGAGCGATCTAGATGATGCTGCATACTTCTGGCCGAAGACTCACCAAGATTATCGCAGAAAGTGTATATCTCAGCTGGAAACATCACGAAAATCAAGATATCGCCGGTTCTGCATATCAGACGCTCTGTGGAGTGGTGAAAACACCAGAAAACGTGTTACTCGCATTAACTAACACGAAAAGAGCGTTCTGGATGATTCTGCATACTTCTCATAGATGAAACACAAAGATTATCGCAGAAAATGCATATTTCAGCTGGAAACCCCACGAAAACCAAGATATCTACAGTTCTGCATATCAAACGCACTGTGGAATGTTGAAAACACCAGAAAACGTGTTTCTCGCATTAAATATCTCGAAAAGAGCGATCTCGATGATTCTGCATACTTCTGACAGAAGTCGCACCAAGATTATCGTAGAAAATGCATATCTCAGCTTGAAACCCGACGAAAACCAAGATATCGCCGGTTTTGCATATCAAACACACTGTGGAATGTTGAAAACACCAGAAAACGTGTTTCTCGCATTAAATATCTCGAAAAGAGCGATCTCGATGATTCTGCATACTTCTGACAGAAGTCGCACCAAGATTATCGCAGAAAATGCATACCTCAGGATGAATACCGACGAAAACCAAGATTTCGCCATTTCTGCATATCAAGCGCACTGTGGAATGTTGAAAACACCAGAAAACGTGTTTCTCGCATTAAATATCTCGAAAAGAGCGTTCTCTAAGATCCTGCATACTTCTGACAGAAGTCGCACCAAGATTATCGTAGAAAATGCATATCTCAGCTTGAAACCCGACGAAAACCAAGATATCGCCGGTTTTGCATATCAAACGCACTGTGGAGTGGTCAATACACCAGATAACGTGTTTCTCGCATTAAATATCTCGAAAAGAGCGATCTCGATGATTCTGCATACTTCTGACAGAAGTCGCACCAAGATTATCGCAGAAAATGCATACCTCAGGATGAATACCGACGAAAACCAAGATTTCGCCATTTCTGCATATCAAGCGCACTGTGGAGTTGTCAAAACACCAGATAACGTGTTTCTCACATTAAATAGCTCGAAAAGGGCGATATCGATGATTCTGCATACTTCGGACAGAAGTCTCACCAAGATTATCGCAGAAAATGCATATCTCAGCTTGAAACCCGACGAAAACCAAGATATCGCCGGTTTTGCATATCAAACGCAATGTGGAGTGGTCAATACACCAGATAACGTGTTTCTCGCATTAAATAGCTCGAAACGAGCGATCTAGATGATTCTGCATACTTCTGACAGAAGACTCACCAAGATTATCGCAGAAAATGCATATCTCAGCTGGAAACATCACGAAAATCAAGATATCGCCGGTTCTGCATATCAGACGCAATGTGGAGTGGTGAAAACAGCAGAAAACGTGTTACTCGCATTAACTAACACGAAAAGAGCGTTCTGGATGATTCTGCATACTTCTCATAGATGAGACACAAAGATTATCGCAAAAATGCATATTTCAGCTGGAAACCCCACGAAAACCAAGTTATCGGCGGCTCTACATATCAAACACACTGTGGGGTGGTGAAAACACCAGGTAACGGTTTCTCGCATTAACTAGCTCGAAAAGTGCGATCTAGATGATTCTGCATACTGCTGACAGAAGACTCACCAAGATTATAGCAGAAAATGCATATCTCAGCTGGAAACAACACGAAAATCAAGATATCGCGGGTTCTGCATATCAAACGCACTGTGGAATGTTGAAAACACCAGAAAACTTGTTTTATCGCGTTAAATTGTCCGAAACCAGCGGTCTAGATGATTCTGCATAATTCTGACTGAAGTATCACCAATATTATCGCAGAAAATGCATATCTCAGCTTGAAACCCCACGAAAACCAAGATATCTACTGTTCTGCATATCAAACGCACTGTGGAGTGGTGAAAACACCAGATAACGTGTTTCTCGCACTAACTAGCTCGAAAAGAGCGATCTCGATGATTCAGCATACTTCGGACAGAAGTCACACCAAGATTATCGCAATAAATGCATATCTCAGCTTGAAACCCCACGAAAACCAAGATATCGCCGACTCTGCATATCATACGCACTGTGGAGTGGTGAAAATACCAGATAACGTGTTTCTCGCATTAAATAGTTCGAAACGAGCGATCTCGATGATTAAGCATACTTGGGACAGAAGTCTCACCAAGATTATCGGAAACAATGCATATCTCAGCTTGAAACCCCACGAAGACCAAGATATCGCTGGTACTGCATATCAAACGCACTGTGGAGTGGTGAAAACACCAGATAACGTGTTTCTTGCATTAAATAGCTCGAAACGAGCGATCTCGATGATTAAGCATACTCCGGACAGAAGTCTCACCAAGATTATCGTAAAAAATGCATATCTCAGCTTGAAACCCCACGAAAACCAAGATGTCGCTGGTACTGCATATCAAACGCACTGTGGAGTGGTGAAAACACCAGATAACGTGTTTCTGGCATTAAATAGCACGAAAAGAGCGATCTCGATGATTCTGCATACTTCGGACAGAAGTCTCACCAAGATTATCGCAGAAAATGCATATGTCAGCTTGAAACCCCACGAAAACCAAGAAATCGCCGGTTCTGCATATCAAACGCACTGTGGAGTGGTGAAAACACCAGATAACGTGTTTCTCGCATTAAATAGCTCGAAAAGTGCGATCTCGATGATTCTGCATACTTCTAACAGAAGTCTCACCTAGATTATCGCAGAAAATGCATATCTCAGCTTGAAACCCCACGAAAACCAAGATATCTACTGTTCTGCATATCAAACGCACTGTGGAGTGGTGAAAACACCAGATAACGTGTTTCTCGCATTAAATAGCTCGAAAAGAGCGATCTCGATGATTCTGCATACTTCGGACAGAAGTCTCAACAAGATTATCGCAGAAAATGCATATCTCAGCTTGAAACCCCACGAAAACCAAGATATCGGCGGTTCTGCATATCCAACGCACTGTGGAGTGGTAAAAACACCAGATAACGTGTTTCTCGCATTAAATAGCTCGAAACGAGCGATCTCGATGATTCTGCATACTTCGGACAGAAGTCTCAACAAGATTATCGCAGAAAACGCATATCTCAGCTTGAAACCCCACGAAAACCAAGATATCTACTGTTCTGCATATCAAACGCACTGTGGAGTGGTGAAAACACCAGATAACGTGTTTCTCGCACTAACTAGCTCGAAAAGAGCGATCTCGATGATTCAGCATACTTCGGACAGAAGTCTCACAAAGATTATCGCAGAAAATGCTTATCTTAGCTTGAAACCCCACGAAAACCAAGATATCGCCGGTTCTGCATATCAAACGCACTGTGGAGTGGTGAAAACACCAGATAACGTGTTTCTCGCAATTAAATAGCTCGAAACGATTGATCTCGATGATTCTGCATACTTCGGACAGATGTCTCACCAAAGTTATCGTAAAAAATGCATATCTCAGCTTGAAACCCCACGAAAACCAAGATATCGCTGTGTTCAGCATATCAAACGCACTGTGGAGTGGTGAAAACCCCAGAAAACGTGTTTCTCTCATTAAATAGCTCGAAACGAGCGATCTCGATGATTCTGCATACTTCGGACAGAAGTCTCAACAAGATTATCGCAGAAAATGCATATCTCAGCTTGAAACCCCACGAAAACCTAGATATCTACTGTTCTGCATATCAAACGCACTGTGGAGTGGTGAAAACACCAGATAACGTGTTTCTCGCACTAACTAGCTCTAAAAGAGCGATCTCGATGATTCAGCATACTTCGGACAGAAGTCTCACCAGGATTATCGTAGAAAATGCATATCTCAGCTTGATACCCGACCGAAACAAAGATATCTCCGGTTCTGCATGTCAAACATACTGTGGAGTGGTGAAAACACCAGAAAACGTGTTTCGAGCATTAAGAAGCTCGAAAAGAGCGATCTAGATGATTCTGCATACATCTGACTGAAGTCTCACCAATATTTACGCAGAAAATGCATATCTCATCTTGAAACCCCACGAAAACCAAGATATCGCTGGTTCTGCATATCAAACGCACTGTGGAGTGGTGAAAACACCAGAAAACGTGTTTCTCGTATTAAGTAGCTCGAAAAGAGCGATCTCGATGATTCTGCAGACTTCTAACAGAAGTCTCACAAAGATTATCGCAGAAAATGCATATCTCTGCTTGAAACCCCACGAAAACCAAGATATCTACTGTTCAGCATATCCAACGAACTGTGGAGTGGTGAAAACCCCAGAAAACGTGTTTCTCGCATTAAATAGCTCGAAAAGAGCGCTCTCGTGTTTCTGCATACTTCGGACTGATGTCTCACCAAGCTTATCGTAGAAAATGCATATCTCAGCTTGAAACCCGACGAAAACCAAAATATCTCCGGTTCTGCATATCCAACGCACTGTGGAGTGGTGAAAACACCAGATAACGTGTTTCTCGCATTAAATAGCTCGGAACGAGCGATCTCGATGATTCTGCATACCTCGGACAGAAGTCTCAACAAGATTATCGCAGAAAATGCATATCTCAGCTTGAAACCCCACGAAAACCAAGATATCTACTGTTCTGCATATCAAACGCACTGTGGAGTGGTGAAAACACCAGATAACGTGTTTCTCGCACTAACTAGCTCGAAAAGAGCGATCTCGATGATTCAGCATATTTCGGACAGAAGTCACACCAAGATTATCGCAATAAATGCATATCTCAGCTTGAAACCCAACGAAAACCAAGATATCTACTGTTCTGCATATCAAACGCACTGTGGAGTGGTGAAAACACCAGATAACGTGTTTCTCGCATTAAATAGCTCGAAAAGTGCGATCTCGATGATTCTGCATACTTCTAACAGAAGTCTCACCTAGATTATCGCAGAAAATGCATATCTCAGCTTGAAACCCCACGAAAACCAAGATATCTACTGTTCTGCATATCAAACGCACTGTGGAGTGGTGAAAACACCAGATAACGTGTTTCTCGCACTAACTAGCTCGAAAAGTGCGATCTCGATGTTTCTGCATACTTCGGACAGAAGTCTCAACAAGATTATCGCAAAAAATGGATATTTCATCTTGAAACCCCACGAAAACCAAGATATCTACTGTTCTGCATATCAAACGCACTGTGGAGTGGTGAAAACACCAGATAACGTGTTTCTCGCACTAACTAGCTCGAAAAGAGCGATCTCGATGATTCAGCATACTTCGGACAGAAGTCTCACCAAGATTATCGTAATAAATGCATATCTCAGCTTGAAACCCCACGAAATCCAAGATATCGCCGACTCTGCATATCATACGCACTGTGGAGTGGTGAAAATACCAGATAACGTGTTTCTCGCATTAAATAGTTAGAAACGAGCGATCTCGATGATTCAGCATATTTCGGACAGAAGTCACACCAAGATTATCGCAATAAATGCATATCTCAGCTTGAAACCCAACGAAAACCAAGATATCTACTGTTCTGCATATCAAACGCACTGTGGAGTGGTGAAAACACCAGATAACGTGTTTCTCGCACTAACTAGCTCGAAAAGAGCGATCTCGATGATTCAGCATACTTCGGACAGAAGTCACACCAAGATTATCGCAATATATGCATATCTCAGCTTGAAACCCCACGAAAGCCAAGATATCGCTGGTTCTGCATATCAAACGCACTGTGGAGTGGTGAAAACACCGGATAAGGTTTTTCTCGCATTTACTAGCTCGAAAAGAGCGATCTCGATGTTTCAGCATACGTCGGACAGATGTCTCACCAAGATTATCGCAGAAAACGCATATCTCAGCTTGAAACCCGACGAAAACCAAAATATCGCCGGTTCTGCATATCAAACCAACTGTGAAGTGGTGAAAACACCAGATAACGTGTTTCTCGCATTAAATAGCTCGAAAAGTGCGATCTCGATGATTCTGCATACTTCTAACAGAAGTCTCACCAAGATTATCGCAGAAAATGCATATCTCTGCTTGAAACCCCACGAAAACCAAGATATCTACTGTTCTGCTTATCCAACGAACTGTGGAGTGGTGAAAACCCCAGAAAACGTGTTTCTCGCATTAAATAGCTCGAAAAGAGCGCTCTCGATGTTTCTGAATACTTCGGACTGATGTGTCACCAAGCTTATCGTAGAAAATGCATATCTCAGCTTGAAACCCGACGAAAACCAAAATATCTCCGGTTCTGCATATCCAACGCACTGTGGAGTGGTGAAAACACCAGATAACGTGTTTCTCGCATTAAATAGCTCGAAACGAGCGATCTCGATGATTCTGCATACTTCGGACAGAAGTCTCAACAAGATTATCGCAATAAATGCATATCTCAGCTTGAAACCCCACGAAAACCAAGATATCGCCGACTCTGCATATCATACGCACTGTGGAGTGGTGAAAATACGAGATAACGTGTTTCTCGCATTAAATAGTTCGAAACGAGCGATCTCGATGATTAAGCATACTTGGGACAGAAGTCTCACCAAGATTATCGTAAAAAATGCATATCTCAGCTTGAAACCCCACGAAGACCAAGATATCGCTGGTACTGCATATCAAACGCACTGTGGAGTGGTGAAAACACCAGATAACGTGTTTCTTGCATTAAATAGCTCGAAACGAGCGATCTCGATGATTAAGCATACTCCGGACAGAAGTCTCACCAAGATTATCGTAAAAAATGCATATCTCAGCTAGAAACCCGACGAAAACCAAGATGTCGCCGGTTCTGCATATCAAACGCACTGTGGAGTGGTGAAAACACCAGAAAACGTGTTTCTCATTTAAGTAGCTCGAAAAGAGCGTTCTCGAAGATCCTGCATACTTCGGACAGAAGTCTCACCAAGATTATCGCAGAAAATGCATATCTCAGCTTGAAACCCCACGAAAACCAA
This sequence comes from Anthophora plumipes, assembly GCA_951804975.1. Classification (NCBI taxonomy): domain Eukaryota; kingdom Metazoa; phylum Arthropoda; class Insecta; order Hymenoptera; family Apidae; genus Anthophora; species Anthophora plumipes. The sequence continues at coordinate 685,833 of CATORF010001004.1, forward strand.
GATATCGCCGACTCTGCATACCATACGCACTGTGGAGTGGTGAAAACACCAGATAACGTGTTTCTCGCATTAAATAGTTCGAAACGAGCGATCTCGATGATTAAGCATACTTCGGACCGAAGTCTCACCAAGATTATCGAAAATATGCATATCTCAGCTTGAAACCCCACGAAAACCAAGATATCGCCGACTCTGCATATCATACGCACTGTGGAGTGGTGAAAATACCAGATAACGTGTTTCTCGCATTAAATAGTTCGAAGCGAGCGATCTCGATGATTAAGCATACTTGGGACAGATGTCCTACCAAGATTATCGTAAAAAATGCATATCTCAGCTTGAAACCCCACGAAAACCAAGATATCGCTGGTACTGCATATCAAACGCACTGTGGAGTGGTGAAAACACCAGATAACGTGTTTCTTGCATTAAATAGCTCGAAACGAGCGATCTCGATGATTAAGCATACTCCGGACAGAAGTCTCACCAAGATTATCGTAAAAAATGCATATCTCAGCTAGAAACCCGACGAAAACCAAAATATCTCCGGTTCTGCATATCCAACGCACTGTGGAGTGGTGAAAACACCAGATATCGTGTTTCTCGCATTAAATAGCTCGAAACGAGCGATCTCGATGATTCTGCATACTTCGGACAGAAGTCTTACCAAGATTATCGTAGAAAATGCATATCTCAGCTTGAAACCCCACGAAAACCAAGATATCGCCGGTTCTGCATATCAAACGCACAGTGGAGTGGTGAAAACACCAGATAACGTGTTTCTCGCATTAAATAGCTCGAAAAGTGCGATCTCGATGATTCTGCATACTTCTAACAGAAGTCTCACCAAGATTATCGCAGAAAATGCATATCTCAGCTTGAAACCCTACGAAAACCAAGATATCTACTGTTCTGCATATCCAACGCACTGTGGAGTGGTGAAAACACCAGGTAACGTGTTTCTCGCATTAAATAGCTCGAAACGAGCGATCTCGATGATTCTGCATACTTCGGACAGAAGTCTCACCAAGAATAACGCAGAAAATGCATATCTCAGCTTGAAACCCCACGCAAAACCAAAATATCGCCGGTTCTGCATATCAAACGCACTGTGGAGTGGTAAAAACACCAGATAACGTGTTTCTCGCATTAAATAGCTCGAAAAGAGCGATCTCGATGATTCAGCATACTTCGGACAGAAGTCACACCAAGATTATCGCAATATATGCATATCTCAGCTTGAAACCCCACGAAAGCCAAGATATCGCTGGTTCTGCATATCAAACGCACTGTGGAGTGGTGAAAACACCGGATAAGGTTTTTCTCGCATTTACTAGCTCGAAAAGAGCGATCTCGATGTTTCAGCATACGTCGGACAGATGTCTCACCAAGATTATCGCAGAAAATGCATATCTCAGCTTGAAACCCGACGAAAACCAAAATATCGCCGGTTCTGCATATCAAACCAACTGTGAAGTGGTGAAAACACCAGATAACGTGTTTCTCGCATTAAATAGCTCGAAAAGTGCGATCTCGATGATTCTGCATACTTCTAACAGAGGTCTCACCAAGATTATCGCAGAAAATGCATATCTCTGCTTGAAACCCCACGAAAACCAAGATATCTACTGTTCTGCTTATCCAACGAACTGTGGAGTGGTGAAAACCCCAGAAAACGTGTTTCTCGCATTAAATAGCTCGAAAAGAGCGCTCTCGATGTTTCTGAATACTTCGGACTGATGTCTCACCAAGCTTATCGTAGAAAATGCATATCTCAGCTTGAAACCCGACGAAAACCAAAATATCTCCGGTTCTGCATATCCAACGCACTGTGGAGTGGTGAAAACACCAGATAACGTGTTTTTCGCATTAAATAGCTCGAAACGATCGATCTCGATGATTCTGCATACTTCGGACAGAAGTCTCAACAAGATTATCGCAGAAAATGCATATCTCAGCTTGAAACCCCACGAAAACCAAGATATCTACTGTTCTGCATATCAAACGCACTGTGGAGTGGTGAAAACACCAGATAACGTGTTTCTCGCACTAACTAGCTCGAAAAGAGCGATCTCGATGATTCAGCATACTTCGGACAGAAGTCACACCAAGATTATCGCAATAAATGCATATCTCAGCTTGAAACCCCACGAAAACCAAGATATCGCCGACTCTGCATATCATACGCACTGTGGAGTGGTGAAAATACCAGATAACGTGTTTCTCGCATTAAATAGTTCGAAACGAGCGATCTCGATGATTAAGCATACTTGGGACAGAAGTCTCACCAAGATTATCGTAAACAATGCATATCTCAGCTTGAAACCCCACGAAGACCAAGATATCGCTGGTACTGCATATCAAACGCACTGTGGAGTGGTCAAAACACCAGATAACGTGTTTCTTGCATTAAATAGCTCGAAACGAGCGATCTCGCTGATTAAACATACTCCGGACAGAAGTCTCACCAAGATTATCGTAAAAAATGCATATCTCAGCTAGAAACCCGACGAAAACCAAAATATCTCCGGTTCTGCATATCCAACGCACTGTGGAGTGGTGAAAACACCAGATAACGTGTTTCTCGCATTAAATAGCTCGAAACGAGCGATCTCGATGATTCTGCATACTTCGGACAGAAGTCTCACCAAGATTATCGCAGAAAATGCATATCTCAGCTTGAAACCCCACGAAAACCAAGATGTCGCTGGTACTGCATATCAAACGCACTGTGGAGTGGTGAAAACACCAGATAACGTGTTTCTGGCATTAAATAGCACGAAAAGAGCGATCTCGATGATTCTGCATACTTCGGACAGAAGTCTCACCAAGATTATCGCAGAAAATGCATATGTCAGCTTGAAACCCCACGAAAACCAAGATATCTACTGTTCTGCATATCAAACGCACTGTGGAGTGGTGAAAACACCAGATAACGAGTTTCTCGCACTAACTAGCTCGAAAAGTGCGATCTCGATGTTTCTGCATACTTCGGACAGAAGTCTCAACAAGATTATCGCAGAAAATGGATATTTCATCTTGAAACCCCACGAAAACCAAGATATCTACTGTTCTGCATATCAAACGCACTGTGGAGTGGTGAAAACACCAGATAACGTGTTTCTCGCACTAACTAGCTCGAAAAGAGCGATCTCGATGATTCAGCATACTTCGGACAGAAGTCTCACCAAGATTATCGTAATAAATGCATATCTCAGCTTGAAACCCCACGAAAACCAAGATATCGCCGACTCTGCATATCATACGCACTGTGGAGTGGTGAAAATACCAGATAACGTGTTTCTCGCATTAAATAGTTAGAAACGAGCGATCTCGATGATTCAGCATATTTCGGACAGAAGTCACACCAAGATTATCGCAATAAATGCATATCTCAGCTTGAAACCCAACGAAAACCAAGATATCTACTGTTCTGCATATCAAACGCACTGTGGAGTGGTGAAAACACCAGATAACGTGTTTCTCGCACTAACTAGCTCGAAAAGAGCGATCTCGATGATTCAGCATACTTCGGACAGAAGTCACACCAAGATTATCGCAATATATGCATATCTCAGCTTGAAACCCCACGAAAGCCATGATATCGCTGGTTCTGCATATCAAACGCACTGTGGAGTGGTGAAAACACCGGATAAGGTTTTTCTCGCATTTACTAGCTCGAAAAGAGCGATCTCGATGTTTCAGCATACGTCGGACTGATGTCTCACCAAGCTTATCGTAGAAAATGCATATCTCAGCTTGAAACCCGACGAAAACCAAAATATCTCCGGTTCTGCATATCCAACGCACTGTGGAGTGGTGAAAACACCAGATAACGTGTTTCTCGCATTAAATAGCTCGAAACGAGCGATCTCGATGATTCTGCATACTTCGGACAGAAGTCTCAACAAGATTATCGCAGAAAATGCATATCTCAGCTTGAAACCCCACGAAAACCAAGATATCTACTGTTCTGCATATCAAACGCACTGTGGAGTGGTGAAAACACCAGATAACGTGTTTCTCGCACTAATTAGCTCGAAAAGAGCGATCTCGATGATTCAGCATACTTCGGACAGAAGTCACACCTAGATTATCGCAATAAATGCATATCTCAGCTTGAAACCCCACGAAAACCAAGATATCGCCGACTCTGCATATCATACGCACTGTGGAGTGGTGAAAATACCAGATAACGTGTTTCTCGCATTAAATAGTTCGAAACGAGCGATCTCGATGATTAAGCATACTTGGGACAGAAGTCTCACCAAGATTATCGTAAAAAATGCATATCTCAGCTTGAAACCCCACGAAGACCAAGATATCGCTGGTACTGCATATCAAACGCACTGTGGAGTGGTGAAAACACCAGATAACGTGTTTCTTGCATTAAATAGCTCGAAACGAGCGATCTCGATGATTAAGCATACTCCGGACAGAAGTCTCACCAAGATTATCGTAAAAAATGCATATCTCAGCTAGAAACCCGACGAAAATCAAAATATCTCCGGTTCTGCATATCCAACGCACTGTGGAGTGGTGAAAACACCAGATAACGTGTATCTCGCATTAAATAGCTCGAAACGAGCGATCTCGATGATTCTGCATACTTCGGACAGAAGTCTCACGAAGATTATCGCAGAAAATGCATATCTCAGCTTGAAACCCCACGAAAACCAAGATGTCGCTGGTACTGCATATCAAACGCACTGTGGAGTGGTGAAAACACCAGATAACGTGTTTCTGGCATTAAATAGCACGAAAAGAGTGATCTCGATGATTCTGCATACTTCGGACAGAAGTCTCACCAAGATTATCGCAGAAAATGCATATCTCAGCTTGAAACCCCACGAAAACCGAGATATCTACTGTTCTGCATATCAAACGCACTGTGGAGTGGTGAAAACACCAGATAACGTGTTTCTCGCACTAACTAGCTCGAAAAGAGCGATCTCGATGATACAGCATACTTCGGACAGAAGTCTCACCAAGATTATCGCAGGAAATGCATATCTCAGCTTTAAACCCCACGAAAACCAAGATATCGCCTGTTCTGCATATCAAACGCACTGTGGAGTGGTGAAACCTCCAGATAACGTGTTTCTCGCATTAAATAGCTCGAAAAGTGCGATCTCGATGTTTCTGCATACTTCGGACAGAAGTCTCAACAAGATTATCGCAGAAAATGGATATTTCATCTTGAAACCCCACGAAAACCAAGATATCTACTGTTCTGCATATCAAACGCACTGTGGAGTGGTGAAAACACCAGATAACGTGTTTCTCGCACTAACTAGCTCGAAAAGAGCGATCTCGATGATTCAGCATACTTCGGACAGAAGTCTCACCAAGATTATCGTAATAAATGCATATCTCAGCTTGAAACCCCACGAAAGCCAAGATATCGCTGGTTCTGCATATCAAACGCACTGTGGAGTGGTGAAAACACCGGATAAGGTTTTTCTCGCATTAACTAGCTCGAAAAGAGCGATCTCGATGTTTCAGCATACTTCGGACAGAAGTCTCACCAAGATTATCGCAGAAAATGCATATCTCAGCTTGAAACCCCACGAAAACCAAGATATCGCCGACTCTGCATATCATACGCACTGTGGAGTGGTGAAAACACCAGATAACGTGTTTCTCGCATTAAATAGTTCGAAACGAGCGATCTCGATGATTCTGCATACTTCGGACAGAAGTCTCACCAAGATTATCGAAAAAAATGCATATCTCAGCTTGAAACCCCACGAAAACCAAGATATCGCCGACTCTGCATATCATACGCACTGTGGAGTGGTGAAAATACCAGATAACGTGTTTCTCGCATTAAATAGTTCGAAACGAGCGATCTCGATGATTAAGCATACTTGGGACAGAAGTCTCACCAAGATTATCGTAAAAAATGCATATGTCAGCTTGAAACCCCACGAAAACCAAGATATCGCTGGTACTGCATATCAAACGCACTGTGGAGTGGTGAAAACACCAGATAACGTGTTTCTTGCATTAAATAGCTCGAAACGAGCGATCTCGATGATTAAGCATACTCCGGACAGAAGTCTCACCAAGATTATCGTAAAAAATGCATATCTCAGCTAGAAACCCGACGAAAACCAAAATATCTCCGGTTCTGCATATCCAACGCACTGTGGAGTGGTGAAAACACCAGATAACGTGTTTCTCGCATTAAATAGCTCGAAACGAGCGATCTCGATGATTCTGCATACTTCGGACAGAAGTCTTACCAAGATTATCGTAGAAAATGCATATCTCAGCTTGAAACCCCACGAAAACCAAGATATCGCCGGTTCTGCATATCAAACGCACTGTGGAGTGGTGAAAACACCAGATAACGTGTTTCTCGCATTAAATAGCTCGAAAAGTGCGATCTCGATGATTCTGCATACTTCTAACAGAAGTCTCACCAAGATTATCGCAGAAAATGCATATCTCAGCTTGAAACCCTACGAAAACCAAGATATCTACTGTTCTGCATATCCAACGCACTGTGGAGTGGTGAAAACACCAGATAACGTGTTTCTCGCAGTAAATAGCTCGAAACGAGCGATCTCGATGATTCTGCATACTTCGGACAGAAGTCTCACCAAGATTATCGCAGAAAATGCATATCTCAGCTTGAAACCCCACGCAAAACCAAGATATCGCCGGTTCTGCATATCAAACGCACTGTGGAGTGGTGAAAACACCAGATAACGTGTTTCTCGCATTAAATAGCTCGAAAAGTGCGATCTCGATGATTCTGCATACTTCTAACAGAAGTCTCACCAAGATTATCGCAGAAAATGCATATCTCTGCCTGAAACCCCACGCAAACCAAGATATCTCCTGTTCTGCATATCCAAAGAACTGTGGAGTGGTGAAAACCCCAGAAAACGTGTTTCTCGCATTAAATAGCTCGAAAAGAGCGCTCTCGATGTTTCTGCATACTTCGGACAGATGTCTCACCAAGCTTATCGTACAAAATGCATATCTCATCTTGAAACCCGACGAAAACCAAAATATCTCCGGTTCTGCATGTCCAACGCACTGTGGAGTGGTGAAAACACCAGATAACGTGTTTCTCGCATTAAATAGCTCGAAACGAGCGATCTCGATGATTCTGCATACTTCGGACAGAAGTCTCAACAAGATTATCGCAGAAAATGCATATCTCAGCTTGAAACCCTACGAAAACCAAGATATCTACTGTTCTGCATATCAAACGCACTGTGGAGTGGTGAAGACACCAGATAACGTGTTTCTCGCATTAACTAGTTCGAAAAGAGCGATCTCGATGTTTCAGCATACTTCGGACAGAAGTCTCACCAAGATTATCGCAGAAAATGCATATCTCAGCTTGAAACCCCACGAAAACCAAGATATCGCCGACTCTGCATATCATACGCACTGTGGAGTGGTGAAAACACCAGATAACGTGTTTCTCGCATTAAATAGTTCGAAACGAGCGATCTCGATGATTAAGCATACTTCGGACCGAAGTCTCACCAAGATTATCGAAAAAAATGCATATCTCAGCTTGAAACCCCACGAAAACCAAGATATCGCCGACTCTGCATATCATACGCACTGTGGAGTGGTGAAAATACCAGATAACGTGTTTCTCGCATTAAATAGTTCGAAACGAGCGATCTCGATGATTAAGCATACTTGGGACAGAAGTCTCACCAAGATTATCGTAAAAAATGCATATCTCAGCTTGAAACCCCACGAAAACCAAGATATCGCTGGTACTGCATATCAAACGCACTGTGGAGTGGTGAAAACACCAGATAACGTGTTTCTTGCATTAAATAGCTCGAAACGAGCGATTTCGATGATTAAGCATACTCCGGACAGAAGTCTCACCAAGATTATCGTAAAAAATGCATATCTCAGCTAGAAACCCGACGAAAACCAAAATATCTCCGGTTCTGCATATCCAACGCACTGTGGAGTGGTGAAAACACCAGATAACGTGTTTCTCGCATTAAATAGTTCGAAACGAGCGATCTCGATGATTAAGCATACTTGGGACAGAAGTCTCACCAAGATTATCGCAGGAAATGCATATCTCAGCTTTAAACCCCACGAAAACCAAGATATCGCTGGTTCTGCATGTCAAACGCACTGTGGAGTGGTGAAAACACCAGACAACGTGTTTCTCGCATTAAATAGCTCGAAAAGTGCGATCTCGATGATTCTGCATACTTCTAACAGAAGTCTCACCAAGATTATCGCAGAAAATGCATATCTCAGCTTGAAACCCCACGAAAACCAAGATATCTACTGTTCTGCATATCAAACGCACTGTGGAGTGGTGAAAACACCAGATAACGTGTTTCTCGCACTAACTAGCTCGAAAAGAGCGATCTCGATGATTCAGCATACTTCGGACAGAAGTCTCACCAAGATTATCGTAATAAATGCATATCTCAGCTTGAAACCCCACGAAAGCCAAGATATCGCTGGTTCTGCATATCAAACGCACTGTGGAGTGGTGAAAACACCGGATAAGGTTTTTCTCGCATTAACTAGCTCGAAAAGAGCGATCTCGATGTTTCAGCATACTTCGGACAGAAGTCTCACCAAGATTATCGCAGATAATGCATATCTCAGCTTGAAACCCCACGAAAACCAAGATATCGCCGACTCTGCATATCATACGCACTGTGGAGGGGTGAAAACACCAGATAACGTGTTTCTCGCATTAAATAGTTCGAAACGAGCGATCTCGATGATTAAGCATACTTCGGACAGAAGTCTCTCCAAGATTATCGAAAAAAATGCATATCTCAGCTTGAAACCCCACGAAAACCAAGATATCGCCGACTCTGCATATCATACGCACTGTGGAGTGGTGAAAATACCAGATAACGTGTTTCTCGCATTAAATAGTTCGAAACGAGCGATCTCGATGATTAAGCATACTTGGGACAGAAGTCTCACCAAGATTATCGTAAAAAATGCATATGTCAGCTTGAAACCCCACGAAAACCAAGATATCGCTGGTACTGCATATCAAACGCACTGTGGAGTGGTGAAAACACCAGATAACGTGTTTCTTGCATTAAATAGCTCGAAACGAGCGATCTCGATGATTAAGCATACTCCGGACAGAAGTCTCACCAAGATTATCGTAAAAAATGCATATCTCAGCTATAAACCCGACGAAAACCAAAATATCTCCGGTTCTGCATATCCAACGCACTGTGGAGTGGTGAAAACACCAGATAACGTGTTTCTCGCATTAAATAGCTCGAAACGAGCGATCTCGATGATTCTGCATACTTCGGACAGAAGTCTTACCAAGATTATCGTAGAAAATGCATATCTCAGCTTGAAACCCCACGAAAACCAAGATATCGCCGGTTCTGCATATCAAACGCACTGTGGAGTGGTGAAAACACCAGATAACGTGTTTCTCGCATTAAATAGCTCGAAAAGTGCGATCTCGATGATTCTGCATACTTCTAACAGAAGTCTCACCAAGATTATCGCAGAAAATGCATATCTCAGCTTGAAACCCTACGAAAACCAAGATATCTACTGTTCTGCATATCCAACGCACTGTGGAGTGGTGAAAACACCAGATAACGTGTTTCTCGCAGTAAATAGCTCGAAACGAGCGATCTCGATGATTCTGCATACTTCGGACAGAAGTCTCACCAAGATTATCGCAGAAACTGCATATCTCAGCTTGAAACCCCACGCAAAACCAAGATATCGCCGGTTCTGCATATCAAACGCACTGTGGAGTGGTGAAGACACCAGATAACGTGTTTCTCGCATTAACTAGCTCGAAAAGAGCGATCTCGATGTTTCAGCATACTTCGGACAGAAGTCTCACCAAGATTATCGCAGAAAATGCATATCTCGACTTGAAACCCCACGAAAACCAAGATATCGCCGGTTCTGCATATCAAACCAACTGTGGAGTGGTGAAAACACCAGATAAAGTGTTTCTCGCATTAAATAGCTCGAAAAGTGCGATCTCGATGATTCTGCATACTTCGGACAGAAGTCTCAACAAGATTATCGCTGAAAATGCATATCTCAGCTTGAAACCCCACGAAATCCAAGATATCTACTGTTCTGCATATCAAACGCACTGTGGAGTGGTGAAGACACCAGATAACGTGTTTCTCGCATTAACTAGCTCGAAAAGAGCGATCTCGATGTTTCAGCATACTTCGGACAGATGTTTCACCAAGCTTATCGTAGAAAATGCATATCTCAGCTTGAAACCCGATGAAAACCAAGATATCCACTGTTCTGCATATCAAACGCACTGTGGAGTGGTGAAAACACCAGATAACGTGTTTCTCGCATTGAATAGCTCGAAACGAGCGATCTCGATGATTCTGCATACTTCGGACAGAAGTCTCAACAAGATTATCGCAGAAAATGCATATCTCAGCTTGAAACCCCACGAAAACCAAGATATCGCTGGTTCTGCATGTCAAACGCACTGTGGAGTGGTGAAAACACCAGAAAACGTGTTTCGTGCATTAAGTAGCTCGAAAAGAGCGATCTAGATGATTCTGCATACTTCTGACTGAAGTCTCACCAATATTACCGCAGAAAATGCATATCTCAGCTTGAAACCCCACGAAAACCAAGATATCGCTGGTTCTGCATGTCAAACGCACTGTGGAGTGGTGAAAACACCAGAAAACGTGTTTCGCGCATTAAGTAGCTCGAAATGAGCGTTCTCTAAGATTCTGCATAATTCTGACAGAAGTCTCACCAGGATTATCGTAGAAAATGCATATCTCAGCTGGAAACCCGACCGAAACCAAGATATCCACTGTTCTGCATATCAAACGCACTGTGGAGTGGTGAAAACACCAGATAACGTGTTTCTCGCATTGAATAGCTCGAAACGAGCGATCTCGATGATTCTGCATACTTCGGACAGAAGTCTCAACAAGATTATCGCAGAAAATGCATATCTCAGCTTGAAACCCCACGAAAACCAAGATATCGCTGGTTCTGCATGTCAAACGCACTGTGGAGTGGTGAAAACACCAGAAAACGTGTTTCGTGCATTAAGTAGCTCGAAAAGAGCGATCTAGATGATTCTGCATACTTCTGACTGAAGTCTCACCAATATTACCGCAGAAAATGCATATCTCAGCTTGAAACCCCACGAAAACCAAGATATCGCTGGTTCTGCATGTCAAACGCACTGTGGAGTGGTGAAAACACCAGATAACGTGTTTCTCGCATTAAATAGCTCGAAAAGAGTGATCTAGATGATTCAGCATACTTCGGACAGAAGTCTCACCAAGATTATCGCAGGAAATGCATATCTCAGCTTGAAACCCCACGAAAACCAAGATATCTCCGGTTCTGCATATCCAACGAACTGTGGAGTGGTGAAACCCCCAGAAAACGAGTTTCTCGCATTAAATAGCTCGAAAAGAGCGCTCTCGATGTTTCTGCATACTTCGGACAGATGTTTTACGAAGCTTATCGTAGAAAATGCATATCACAGCTTGCAACCCGAAGAAAACCAAAATATCTCCGGTTCTGCATATCCAAAGCACTTTGGAGTGGTCAAAACACCAGATAACGTGTTTGTCGCATTCAGTAGCTCGATACGAGCGATCTCGATGATTCCGCATACTTCGGACAGAAGTCTCACCAAGATTATCGCAGAAAATGCATATCTCAGCTTGAAACCCCACGAAAACCAAGATATCGCCGGTTCTGCATGTCAAACGCACTGTGGAGTGGTGAAAACACCAGATAACGTGTTTCTCGCATTAAATAGCTCGAAAAGAGTGATCTAGATGATTCAGCATACTTCGGACAGAAGTCTCACCAAGATTATCGTAGAAAATGCATATCTCAGCTGGAAACACCACGAAAATCAAGATATCGCCTGTTCTGCATATCAAACGCACTGTGGAGTGGTGAAAACAACCAGAGAACGTGTTTCTCGCATTAAATAGCTCGAGAAGAGCGATCTCGATGATTCAGCATACTTCGGACAGAAGTCTCACCAAGATTATCGCAGGAAATGCATATCTCATCTTGAAACCCCACGAAAACCAAGATATCTCCTTTTCTGCATATCCAACGAACTGTGGAGTGGTGAAAACCCCAGATAACGAGTTTCTCGCATTAAATAGCTCGAAAAGAGCGCTCTCGATGTTTCTGCATACTTCGGACAGATGTTTCACCAAGATTATCGTAGAAAATGCATATCTCAGCTTGAAACCCGACCGAAACCAAGATATCTCCTGTTCTGCATGTCAAACGTACTGTGGAGTGGTGAAAACACCAGAAAACGTGTTTCGTGCATTAAGTAGCTCGAAAAGAGCGATCTAGTTGATTCTGCATACTTCTGACAAAAGACCCACCTAGATTATCGCAGAAAATGCATATCTCAGCTGGAAACACCACGAAAACAATAATATCGCCGGTTCTGCATATCAAACGCACTGTGGAGTGGTGAAAACACCAGATAACGTGTTTCTCGCACTAGCTAGCTCGAAAAGAGCGATCTCGATGATTCAGCATATTTCGGACAGAAGTCTCACCAAGATTATCGCAGAAAATGCATATCTCAGCTTGATACCCCACGAAAACCAAGATATCGCCGGTTCTGCATATCAAACGCACTGTGGAGTGGTAAAAACTTCAGATAACGTGTTTCTCGCATTAAGTAGCTCGAATCGAGCGATCTCGATGATTCTGGATACTTCGGACAGAAGTCTCACCAAGATTATCGCAGAAAATGCATATCTCACCTTGAAACCCCACGAAAACCATAATATCGCCGGTTCTGCATATCATACGCACTGTGGAGTGGTGAAAACACCAGATTACGTGTTTCTCGCATTAAATAGCTCGAAAAGAGCGTTCTCGAAGATCCTGCAGACTTCTGACAGAAGTCACACCAAGATTATCGTAGAAAATGCATATCTCAGCTTGAAACCCGACGAAAACCGAGTTATCTCCGGTTCTGCACATCAAACGAACCGTGGAGTGGTGAAAACACCAGAAAACGTGTTTTGCGGATTAAGTAGCTCGAAAAGAGCGTTCTCGAAGATTCTGCATACTTCTGACAGAAGTCTCACCAGGATTATCGTAGAAAATGCATATCTCAGCTGGAAACACCACGAAAATCAAGATATCGCCTGTTCTGCATATCAAACGCACTGTGGAGTGGTGAAAACAACCAGAGAACGTGTTTCTCGCATTAAATAGCTCGAGAAGAGCGATCTCGATGATTCAGCATACTTCGGACAGAAGTCTCACCAAGATTATCGCAGGAAATGCATATCTCATCTTGAAACCCCACGAAAACCAAGATATCTCCTTTTCTGCATATCCAACGAACTGTGGAGTGGTGAAAACCCCAGAAAACGAGTTTCTCGCATTAAATAGCTCGAAAAGAGCGCTCTCGATGTGTCTGCATACTTCGGACAGATGTTTCACCAAGATTATCGTAGAAAATGCATATCTCAGCTTGAAACTCGACGAAAACCGAGTTATCTCCGGTTCTGCACATCAAACGTACCGTGGAGTGGTGAAAACACCAGAAAACGTGTTTCGCGCATTAAGTAGCTCGAAAAGAGCGTTCTCGAAGATCCTGCATACTTCTGACAGAAGTCTCACCAAGATTATCGTAGAAAATGCATATCTCAGCTTGAAACCCGACCGAAACCAAGATATCTCCGGTTCTGCACATCAAACGTACCGTGGAGTGGTGAAAACACCAGAAAACGTGTTTCTCGCATTAAGTAGCTCGAAAAGATCGTTCTCGAAGATTCTGCATACTTCTGACAGAAGTCTCACCAGGATTATCGTAGAAAATGCATATCTCAGCTGGAAACACCACGAAAATCAAGATATCGCCTGTTCTGCATATCGAACGCACTGTGGAGTAGTGAAAACAACCAGAGAACGTGTTTCTCGCATTAAATAGCTCGAGAAGAGCGCTCTCGATGTTTCTGCATACTTCGGACAGATGTTTCACCAAGATTATCGTAGAAAATGCATATCTCAGCTTGAAACCCGACCGAAACCAAGATATCTCCGGTTCTGCATATCAAACCAACTGTGGAGTGGTGAAAACACCAGATAACGTGTTTCTCGCATTAAATAGCTCGAAAAGTGCGATCTCGATGCATCTGCATACTTCTAACAGAAGTCTCACCAAGATTATCGCAGAGAATGCATATCTCAGCTTGAAACCCCACGAAAACCAAGATATCGCCGGTTCTGCATATCAAACCAACCGTGGAGTGGTGAAAACACCAGAAAACGTGTTTCTCGCATTAAGTAGCTCGAAAAGATCGTTCTCGAAGATTCTGCATACTTCTGACAGAAGTCTCACCAAGATTATCGCAGAAAATGCATATCTCAGCTGGAAACACCACGAAAATCAAGATATCGCCTGTTCTGCATATCGAACGCACTGTGGAGTAGTGAAAACAACCAGAGAACGTGTTTCTCGCATTAAATAGCTCGAGAAGAGCGCTCTCGATGTTTCTGCATACTTCGGACAGATGTTTCACCAAGATTATCGTAGAAAATGCATATCTCAGCTTGAAACCCGACCGAAACCAAGATATCTCCGGTTCTGCATGTCAAACGTACTGTGGAGTGGTGAAAACCCCAGAAAACGAGTTTCTCGCATTAAATAGCTCGAAAAGAGCGCTCTCGATGTTTCTGCATACTTCGGACAGATGTTTCACCAAGATTATCGTAGAAAATGCATATCTCAGCTTGAAACCCGACCGAAACCAAGATATCTCCGGTTCTGCATGTCAAACGTACTGTGGAGTGGTGAAAACACCAGAAAACGTGTTTCGTGTATTAAGTAGCTCGAAAAGAGCGATCTAGTTGATTCAGCATATTTCGGACAGGAGTCTCACCAAGAATATCGCAGGAAATGCATATCTCAGCTTGAAACCCCACGAAAACCAAGATATCTCCTGTTCTGCATATCCAACGAACTGTGGAGTGGTGAAAACCCCAGAAAACGAGTTTCTCGCATTAAATAGCTCGAAAAGAGCGCTCTCGATGTTTCTGCATACTTCGGACAGATGTTTCACCAGGATTATCGTAGAAAATGCATATCTCAGCTTGAAACCCGACGAAAACCAAAATATCGCCTGTTCTGCATATCAAACAATTGTGGAGTGGTGAAAACACCAGATAACGTGTTTCTCGCATTAAATAGCTCGAAAAGTGCGATCTCGATGCATCTGCATACTTCTAACAGAAGTCTCACCAAGATTATCGCAGAAAATGCATATCTCAGCTTGAAACCCCACGAAAACCAAGATATCGCCGGTTCTGCATATCAAACCAACTGTGGAGTGGTGAAAACACCAGATAACGTGTTTCTCGCATTAAATAGCTCGAAAAGTGCGATCTCGAAGATTCTGCATACTTCTGACAGAATTCTCACCAATATTATCGCGGAAAATGCATATCTCAGCTTGAAACCCCACGAAAACCAAGATATCGCTGGTTCTGCATGTCAAACGCACTGTGGAGTGGTGAAAACACCAGATAACGTGTTTCTCGCATTAAATAGCTCGAAAAGAGTGATCTAGATGATTCAGCATACTTCGGACAGAAGTCTCACCAAGATTATCGCAGGAAATGCATATCTCAGCTTGAAACCCCACGAAAACCAAGATATCTCCGGTTCTGCATATCCAACGAACTGTGGAGTGGTGAAAACCCCAGAAAACGAGTTTCTCGCATTAAATAGCTCGAAAAGAGCGCTCTCGATGTTTCTGCATACTTCGGACAGAGGTTTCACCAAGATTATCGTAGAAAATGCATATCTCAGCTTGAAACCCGACGAAAACCAAAATATCGCCGGTTCTGCATATCAAACCAACTGTGGAGTGGTGAAAACACCAGATAACGTGTGTCTCGCATTAAATAGCTCGAAAAGCGCGATCTCGATGATTCTGCATACTTCTAACAGATGTCTCACAAAGATTATCGCAGAAAATGCATATCTCTGCTTGTAACCCCACGAAAACCAACATATCTACTGTTCTGCATATCCAACGAACTGTGGAGTGGTGAAACCCCCAGAAAACGTGTTTCACGCATTAAATACCTCGAAAAGAGCGCTCTCGATGTATCTGCATACTTCGGACAGATGTTTTACGAAGCTTATCGTAGAAAATGCATATCACAGCTTGCAACCCGAAGAAAACCAAAATATCTCCGGTTCTGCATATCCAAAGCACTTTGGAGTGGTCAAAACACAAGATAACGTGTTTCTCGCATTCAGTAGCTCGATACGAGCGATCTCGATGATTCCGCATACTTCGGACAGAAGTCTCACCAAGATTATCGCAGAAAATGCATATCTCAGCTTGAAACCCCACGAAAACCAAGATATCGCCGGTTCTGCATGTCAAACGCACTGTGGAGTGGTGAAAACACCAGATAACGTGTTTCTCGCATTAAATAGCTAGAAAAGAGTGATCTAGATGATTCAGCATACTTCGGACAGAAGTCTCACCAAGATTATCGCAGGAAATGCATATCTCAGCTTTAAACCCCACGAAAACCAAGATATCGCCTGTTCTGCATATCAAACGCACTGTGGAGTGGTGAAAACACCAGATTACGTGTTTCTAGCATTAAATAGCTCGAAAAGAGCGTTCTCGAAGATCCTGCATACTTCTGACGGAAGTCTCACCAAGATTATCGTAGAAAATGCATATCTCAGCTTGAAACCCGACGAAAACCGAGTTATCTCCGGTTCTGCACATCAAACGTACCGTGGAGTGGTGAAAACACCAGAAAACGTGTTTAGCGCATTAAGTAGCTCGAAAAGAGCGTTCTCGAAGATTCTGCATACTTCTGACAGAAGTCTCACCAGGATTGTCGTAGAAAATGCATATCTCAGCTGGAAACACCACGAAAATCAAGATATCGCCTGTTCTGCATATCAAACGCACTGTGGAGTGGTGAAAACAACCAGAGAACGTGTTTCTCGCATTAAATAGCTCGAGAAGAGCGATCTCGATGATTCAGCATACTTCGGACAGAAGTCTCACCAAGATTATCGCAGGAAATGCATATCTCATCTTGAAACCCCACGAAAACCAAGATATCTCCTTTTCTGCATATCCAACGAACTGTGGAGTGGTGAAAACACCAGATAACGAGTTTCTCGCATTAAATAGCTCGAAAAGAGCGCTCTCGATGTTTCTGCATACATCGGACAGATGTTTCACCAAGATTATCGTAGAAAATGCATATCTCAGCTTGAAACCCGACCGAAACCAAGATATCTCCTGTTCTGCATGTCAAACGTTCTCTGGAGTGGTGAAAACACCAGAAAACGTGTTTCGTGCATTAAGTAGCTCGAAAAGAGCGATCTAGTTGATTCTGCATACTTCTGACAAAAGACCCACCAAGATTATCGCAGAAAATGCATATCTCAGCTGGAAACACCACGAAAACAATAATATCGCCGGTTCTGCATATCAAACGCACTGTGGAGTGGTGAAAACACCAGATAACGTGTTTCTCGCACTAGCTAGCTCGAAAAGAGCGATCTCGATGATTCAGCATATTTCGGACAGAAGTCTCACCAAGATTATCGCAGAAAATGCATATCTCAGCTTGATACCCCACGAAAACCAAGATATCGCCGGTTCTGCATATCAAACGCACTGTGGAGTGGTAAAAACTTCAGATAACGTGTTTCTCGCATTAAGTAGCTCGAATCGAGCGATCTCGATGATTCCGGATACTTCGGACAGAAGTCTCACCAAGATTATCGCAGAAAATGCATATCTCACCTTGAAACCCCACGAAAACCATAATATCGCCGGTTCTGCATATCATACGCACTGTGGAGTGGTGAAAACACCAGATTACGTGTTTCTCGCATTAAATAGCTCGAAAAGAGCGTTCTCGAAGATCCTGCATACTTCTGACAGAATTCTCACCAATATTATCGCAGAAAATGCATATCTCAGCTTGAAACCCCACGAAAACCAAGATATCGCTGGTTCTGCATGTCAAACGCACTGTGGAGTGGTGAAAACACCAGATAACGTGTTTCTCGCATTAAATAGCTCGAAAAGAGTGATCTAGATGATTCAGCATACTTCGGACAGAAGTCTCACCAAGATTATCGCAGGAAATGCATATCTCAGCTTGAAACCCCACGAAAACCAAGATATCTCCGGTTCTGCATATCCAACGAACTGTGGAGTGGTGAAAACCCCAGAAAACGAGTTTCTCGCATTAAATAGCTCGAAAAGAGCGCTCTCGATGTTTCTGCATACTTCGGACAGAGGTTTCACCTAGATTATCGTAGAAAATGCATATCTCAGCTTGAAACCCGACGAAAACCAAAATATCGCCGGTTCTGCATATCAAACCAACTGTGGAGTGGTGAAAACACCAGATAACGTGTGTCTCGCATTAAATAGCTCGAAAAGCGCGATCTCGATGATTCTGCATACTTCTAACAGATGTCTCACAAAGATTATCGCAGAAAATGCATATCTCTGCTTGTAACACCACGAAAACCAACATATCTACTGTTCTGCATATCCAACGAACTGTGGAGTGATGAAACCCCCAGAAAACGTGTTTCACGCATTAAATACCTCGAAAAGAGCGCTCTCGATGTTTCTGCATACTTCGGACAGATGTTTTACGAAGCTTATCGTAGAAAATGCATATCACAGCTTGCAACCCGAAGAAAACCAAAATATCTCCGGTTCTGCATATCCAAAGCACTTTGGAGTGGTCAAAACACCAGATAACGTGTTTCTCGCATTCAGTAGCTCGATACGAGCGATCTCGATGATTCCGCATACTTCGGACAGAAGTCTCACCAAGATTATCGCAGAAAATGCATATCTCAGCTTGAAACCCCACGAAAACCAAGATATCGCCGGTTCTGCATGTCAAACGCACTGTGGAGTGGTGAAAACACCAGATAACGTGTTTCTCGCATTAAATAGCTAGAAAAGAGTGATCTAGATGATTCAGCATACTTCGGACAGAAGTCTCACCAAGATTATCGCAGGAAATGCATATCTCAGCTTTAAACCCCACGAAAACCAAGATATCGCCTGTTCTGCATATCAAACGCACTGTGGAGTGGTGAAAACACCAGATTACGTGTTTCTAGCATTAAATAGCTCGAAAAGAGCGTTCTCGAAGATCCTGCATACTTCTGACGGAAGTCTCACCAAGATTATCGTAGAAAATGCATATCTCAGCTTGAAACCCGACGAAAACCGAGTTATCTCCGGTTCTGCACATCAAACGTACCGTGGAGTGGTGAAAACACCAGAAAACGTGTTTAGCGCATTAAGTAGCTCGAAAAGAGCGTTCTCGAAGATTCTGCATACTTCTGACAGAAGTCTCACCAGGATTATCGTAGAAAATGCATATCTCAGCTGGAAACACCACGAAAATCAAGATATCGCCTGTTCTGCATATCAAACGCACTGTGGAGTGGTGAAAACAACCAGAGAACGTGTTTCTCGCATTAAATAGCTCGAGAAGAGCGATCTCGATGATTCAGCATACTTCGGACAGAAGTCTCACCAAGATTATCGCAGGAAATGCATATCTCATCTTGAAACCCCACGAAAACCAAGATATCTCCTTTTCTGCATATCCAACGAACTGTGGAGTGGTGAAAACCCCAGATAACGAGTTTCTCGCATTAAATAGCTCGAAAAGAGCGCTCTCGATGTTTCTGCATACTTCGGACAGATGTTTCACCAAGATTATCGTAGAAAATGCATATCTCAGCTTGAAACCCGACCGAAACCAAGATATCTCCTGTTCTGCATGTCAAACGTACTGTGGAGTGGTGAAAACACCAGAAAACGTGTTTCGTGCATTAAGTAGCTCGAAAAGAGCGATCTAGTTGATTCTGCATACTTCTGACAAAAGACCCACCAAGATTATCGCAGAAAATGCATATCTCAGCTGGAAACACCACGAAAACAGTAATATCGCCAGTTCTGCATATCAAACGCACTGTGGAGTGGTGAAAACACCAGATAACGTGTTTCTCGCACTAGCTAGCTCGAAAAGAGCGATCTCGATGATTCAGCATATTTCGGACAGAAGTCTCACCAAGATTATCGCAGAAAATGCATATCTCAGCTTGATACCCCACGAAAACCAAGATATCGCCGGTTCTGCATATCAAACGCACTGTGGAGTGGGAAAAACTTCAGATAACGTGTTTCTCGCATTAAATAGCTCGAAAAGAGCGTTCTCGAAGATCCTGCATACTTCTGACAGAAGTCACACCAAGATTATCGTAGAAAATGCATATCTCAGCTTGAAACCCGACGAAAACCGAGTTATCTCCGGTTCTGCACATCAAACGTACCGTGGAGTGGTGAAAACACCAGAAAATGTGTTTTGCGGATTAAGTAGCTCGAAAAGTGCGTTCTCGAAGATTCTGCATACTTCTGACAGAAGTCTCACCGGGATTATCGTAGAAAATGCATATCTCAGCTGGAAACACCACGAAAATCAAGATATCGCCTGTTCTGCATATGAAACGCACTGTGGAGTGGTGAAAACAACCAGAGAACGTGTTTCTCGCATTAAATAGCTCGAGAAGAGCGATCTCGATGATTCAGCATACTTCGGACAGAAGTCTCACCAAGATTATCGCAGGAAATGCATATCTCATCTTGAAACCCCACGAAAACCAAGATATCTCCTTTTCTGCATATCCAACGAACTGTGGAGTGGTGAAAACCCCAGAAAACGAGTTTCTCGCATTAAATAGCTCGAAAAGAGCGCTCTCGATGTGTCTGCATACTTCGGACAGATGTTTCACCAAGATGATCGTAGAAAATGCATATCTCAGCTTGAAACCCGACCGAAACCAAGATATCTCCGGTTCTGCATGTCAAACGTACTGTGGAGTGGTGAAAACACCAGAAAACTTGTTTGGTGCATTAAATAGCTCGAAAAGAGCGCTCTCGATGTTTCTGCATACTTTGGACAGACGTTTCACCAAGCTTATCGTAGAAAATGCATATCTCAGCTTGAAACCCGACGAAAACCAAAATATCGCCGGTTCTGCATATCCAACGCACTGTGGAGTGGTGAAAACACCAGATAACGTGTTTCTCGCATTAAGTAGCTCGAAACGAGTGATCTCGATGATTCTGCATACTTCGGACAGAAGTCTCAACAAGATTATCGCAGAAAATGCATATCTCAGCTTCAAACCCCACGAAAACCAAGATATCTACTGTTCTGCATATCAAACGCACTGTGGAGTGGTGAAATCACCAGATAACGTGTTTCTCGCATTAAGTAGCTCGAAAAGATCGTTCTCGAAGATTCTGCATACTTCTGACAGAAGTCTCACCAGGATTATCGTAGAAAATGCATATCTCAGCTGGAAACACCACGAAAATCAAGATATCGCCTGTTCTGCATATCGAACGCACTGCGGAGTAGTGAAAACAACCAGAGAACGTGTTTCTCGCATTAAATAGCTCGAGAAGAGCGCTCTCGATGTTTCTGCATACTTCGGACAGATGTTTCACCAAGATTATCGTAGAAAATGCATATCTCAGCTTGAAACCCGACCGAAACCAAGATATCTCCGGTTCTGCATATCAAACCAACTGTGGAGTGGTGAAAACACCAGATAACGTGTTTCTCGCATTAAATAGCTCGAAAAGTGCGATCTCGATGCATCTGCATACTTCTAACAGAAGTCTCACCAAGATTATCGCAGAAAATGCATATCTCAGCTTGAAACCCCACGAAAACCAAGATATCGCCGGTTCTGCATATCAAACCAACTGTGGAGTGGTGAAAACACCAGAAAACGTGTTTCTCGCATTAAGTAGCTCGAAATGATCGTTCTCGAAGATTCTGCATACTTCTGACAGAAGTCTCACCAGGATTATCGTAGAAAATGCATATCTCAGCTGGAAACACCACGAAAATCAAGATATCGCCTGTTCTGCATATCGAACGCACTGTGGAGTAGTGAAAACAACCAGAGAACGTGTTTCTCGCATTAAATAGCTCGAGAAGAGCGCTCTCGATGTTTCTGCATACTTCGGACAGATGTTTCACCAAGATTATCGTAGAAAATGCATATCTCAGCTTGAAACCCGACCGAAACCAAGATATCTCCGGTTCTGCATGTCAAACGTACTGTGGAGTGGTGAAAACCCCAGAAAACGAGTTTCTCGCATTAAATAGCTCGAAAAGAGCGCTCTCGATGTTTCTGCATACTTCGGACAGATGTTTCACCAAGATTATCGTAGAAAATGCATATCTCAGCTTGAAACCCGACCGAAACCAAGATATCTCCGGTTCTGCATGTCAAACGTACTGTGGAGTGGTGAAAACACCAGAAAACGAGTTTCGTGTATTAAGTAGCTCGAAAAGAGCGATCTAGTTGATTCTGCATACTTCTGACAAAAGACCCACCAAGATTATCGCAGAAAATGCATATATCAGCTGGAAACAACACGAAAATCAAGATATCGCCTGTTCTGCATATCAAACGCACTGTGGAGTGGTGAAAACAACCAGAGAACGTGTTTCTCGCATTAAATAGCTCGAAAAGGGCGATCTCGATGATTCAGCATATTTCGGACAGGAGTCTCACCAAGATTATCGCAGGAAATGCATATCTCAGCTTGAAACCCCACGAAAACCAAGATATCTCCTGTTCTGCATATCCAACGAACTGTGGAGTGGTGAAAACCCCAGAAAACGAGTTTCTCGCATTAAATAGCTCGAAAAGAGCGCTCTCGATGTTTCTGCATACTTCGGACAGATGTTTCACCAAGATTATCGTAGAAAATGCATATCTCAGCTTGAAACCCGACGAAAACCAAAATATCGCCTGTTCTGCATATCAAACAATTGTGGAGTGGTGAAAACACCAGATAACGTGTTTCTCGCATTAAATAGCTCGAAAAGTGCGATCTCGATGCATCTGCATACTTCTAACAGAAGTCTCACCAAGATTATCGCAGAAAATGCATATCTCAGCTTGAAACCCCACGAAAACCAAGATATCGCCGGTTCTGCATATCAAACCAACTGTGGAGTGGTGAAAACACCAGATAACGTGTTTCTCGCATTAAATAGCTCGAAAAGTGCGATCTCGATGATTCTGCATACTTCTAACAGAAGTCTCACCAAGATTATCGCAGAAAATGTATATCTCAGCTTGAAACCCCACGAAAACCAAGATATCGCCGGTTTTGCATATCGAACGCACTGTGGAGTGGTGAAAACACCGGATAAGGTTTTTCTCGCATTAACTAACTCGAAAAGAGCGATCTCGATGTTTCAGCATACTTCGGACAGAAGTCTCACCAAGATTATCGCAGAAAATGCATATCTCACCTTGAAACCCCACGAAAACCATAATATCGCCGGTTCTGCATATCATACGCACTGTGGAGTGGTGAAAACACCTGATTACGTGTTTCTCGCATTAAATAGCTCGAAAAGAGCGTTCTCGAAGATCCTGCATACTTCTGACAGAAGTATCACCAAGATTATCGTAGAAAATGCATATCTCAGCTTGAAACCCGACGAAAACCGAGTTATCTCCGGTTATGCACATCAAACGTACCGTGGAGTGGTGAAAACACCAGAAAACGTGTTTCTCGCATTAAGTAGCTCGAAAAGATCGTTCTCGAAGATTCTGCATACTTCTGACAGAAGTCTCACCAGGATTATCGTAGAAAATGCATTTCTCAGCTGGAAACACCACGAAAATCAAGATATCGCCTGTTCTGCATATCGAACGCACTGTGGAGTAGTGAAAACAACCAGAGAACGTGTTTCTCGCATTAAATAGCTCGAGAAGAGCGCTCTCGATGTTTCTGCATACTTCGGACAGATGTTTCACCAAGATTATCGTAGAAAATGCATATCTCAGCTTGAAACCCGACCGAAACCAAGATATCTCCGGTTCTGCATGTCAAACGTACTGTGGAGTGGTGAAAACCCCAGAAAACGAGTTTCTCGCATTAAATAGCTCGAAAAGAGCGCTCTCGATGTTTCTGCATACTTCGGACAGATGTTTCACCAAGATTATCGTAGAAAATGCATATCTCAGCTTGAAACCCGACGAAAACCGAGTTATCTCCGGTTCTGCACATCAAACGTACCGTGGAGTGGTGAAAACACCA
This sequence comes from Anthophora plumipes, assembly GCA_951804975.1. Classification (NCBI taxonomy): domain Eukaryota; kingdom Metazoa; phylum Arthropoda; class Insecta; order Hymenoptera; family Apidae; genus Anthophora; species Anthophora plumipes. The sequence continues at coordinate 710,015 of CATORF010001004.1, forward strand.
GAAAACGTGTTTAGCGCATTAAGTAGCTCGAAAAGAGCGTTCTCGAAGATTCTGCATACTTCTGACAGAAGTCTCACCAGGATTGTCGTAGAAAATGCATATCTCAGCTGGAAACACCACGAAAATCAAGATATCGCCTGTTCTGCATATCAAACGCACTGTGGAGTGGTGAAAACAACCAGAGAACGTGTTTCTCGCATTAAATAGCTCGAGAAGAGCGATCTCGATGATTCAGCATACTTCGGACAGAAGTCTCACCAAGATTATCGCAGGAAATGCATATCTCATCTTGAAACCCCACGAAAACCAAGATATCTCCTTTTCTGCATATCCAACGAACTGTGGAGTGGTGAAAACAACAGATAACGAGTTTCTCGCATTAAATAGCTCGAAAAGAGCGCTCTCGATGTTTCTGCATACTTCGGACAGATGTTTCACCAAGATTATCGTAGAAAATGCATATCTCAGCTTGAAACCCGACCGAAACCAAGATATCTCCTGTTCTGCATGTCAAACGTTCTCTGGAGTGGTGAAAACACCAGAAAACGTGTTTCGTGCATTAAGTAGCTCGAAAAGAGCGATCTAGTTGATTCTGCATACTTCTGACAAAAGACCCACCAAGATTATCGCAGAAAATGCATATCTCAGCTGGAAACACCACGAAAACAATAATATCGCCGGTTCTGCATATCAAACGCACTGTGGAGTGGTGAAAACACCAGATAACGTGTTTCTCGCACTAGCTAGCTCGAAAAGAGCGATCTCGATGATTCAGCATATTTCGGACAGAAGTCTCACCAAGATTATCGCAGAAAATGCATATCTCAGCTTGATACCCCACGAAAACCAAGATATCGCCGGTTCTGCATATCAAACGCACTGTGGAGTGGTAAAAACTTCAGATAACGTGTTTCTCGCATTAAGTAGCTCGAATCGAGCGATCTCGATGATTCCGGATACTTCGGACAGAAGTCTCACCAAGATTATCGCAGAAAATGCATATCTCACCTTGAAACCCCACGAAAACCATAATATCGCCGGTTCTGCATATCATACGCACTGTGGAGTGGTGAAAACACCAGATTACGTGTTTCTCGCATTAAATAGCTCGAAAAGAGCGTTCTCGAAGATCCTGCATACTTCTGACAGAATTCTCACCAATATTATCGCAGAAAATGCATATCTCAGCTTGAAACCCCACGAAAACCAAGATATCGCTGGTTCTGCATGTCAAACGCACTGTGGAGTGGTGAAAACACCAGATAACGTGTTTCTCGCATTAAATAGCTCGAAAAGAGTGATCTAGATGATTCAGCATACTTCGGACAGAAGTCTCACCAAGATTATCGCAGGAAATGCATATCTCAGCTTGAAACCCCACGAAAACCAAGATATCTCCGGTTCTGCATATCCAACGAACTGTGGAGTGGTGAAAACCCCAGAAAACGAGTTTCTCGCATTAAATAGCTCGAAAAGAGCGCTCTCGATGTTTCTGCATACTTCGGACAGAGGTTTCACCAAGATTATCGTAGAAAATGCATATCTCAGCTTGAAACCCGACGAAAACCAAAATATCGCCGGTTCTGCATATCAAACCAACTGTGGAGTGGTGAAAACACCAGATAACGTGTGTCTCGCATTAAATAGCTCGAAAAGCGCGATCTCGATGATTCTGCATACTTCTAACAGATGTCTCACAAAGATTATCGCAGAAAATGCATATCTCTGCTTGTAACACCACGAAAACCAACATATCTACTGTTCTGCATATCCAACGAACTGTGGAGTGATGAAACCCCCAGAAAACGTGTTTCACGCATTAAATACCTCGAAAAGAGCGCTCTCGATGTTTCTGCATACTTCGGACAGATGTTTTACGAAGCTTATCGTAGAAAATGCATATCACAGCTTGCAACCCGAAGAAAACCAAAATATCTCCGGTTCTGCATATCCAAAGCACTTTGGAGTGGTCAAAACACCAGATAACGTGTTTCTCGCATTCAGTAGCTCGATACGAGCGATCTCGATGATTCCGCATACTTCGGACAGAAGTCTCACCAAGATTATCGCAGAAAATGCATATCTCAGCTTGAAACCCCACGAAAACCAAGATATCGCCGGTTCTGCATGTCAAACGCACTGTGGAGTGGTGAAAACACCAGATAACGTGTTTCTCGCATTAAATAGCTAGAAAAGAGTGATCTAGATGATTCAGCATACTTCGGACAGAAGTCTCACCAAGATTATCGCAGGAAATGCATATCTCAGCTTTAAACCCCACGAAAACCAAGATATCGCCTGTTCTGCATATCAAACGCACTGTGGAGTGGTGAAAACACCAGATTACGTGTTTCTAGCATTAAATAGCTCGAAAAGAGCGTTCTCGAAGATCCTGCATACTTCTGACGGAAGTCTCACCAAGATTATCGTAGAAAATGCATATCTCAGCTTGAAACCCGACGAAAACCGAGTTATCTCCGGTTCTGCACATCAAACGTACCGTGGAGTGGTGAAAACACCAGAAAACGTGTTTAGCGCATTAAGTAGCTCGAAAAGAGCGTTCTCGAAGATTCTGCATACTTCTGACAGAAGTCTCACCAGGATTATCGTAGAAAATGCATATCTCAGCTGGAAACACCACGAAAATCAAGATATCGCCTGTTCTGCATATCAAACGCACTGTGGAGTGGTGAAAACAACCAGAGAACGTGTTTCTCGCATTAAATAGCTCGAGAAGAGCGATCTCGATGATTCAGCATACTTCGGACAGAAGTCTCACCAAGATTATCGCAGGAAATGCATATCTCATCTTGAAACCCCACGAAAACCAAGATATCTCCTTTTCTGCATATCCAACGAACTGTGGAGTGGTGAAAACCCCAGATAACGAGTTTCTCGCATTAAATAGCTCGAAAAGAGCGCTCTCGATGTTTCTGCATACTTCGGACAGATGTTTCACCAAGATTATCGTAGAAAATGCATATCTCAGCTTGAAACCCGACCGAAACCAAGATATCTCCTGTTCTGCATGTCAAACGTACTGTGGAGTGGTGAAAACACCAGAAAACGTGTTTCGTGCATTAAGTAGCTCGAAAAGAGCGATCTAGTTGATTCTGCATACTTCTGACAAAAGACCCACCAAGATTATCGCAGAAAATGCATATCTCAGCTGGAAACACCACGAAAACAGTAATATCGCCAATTCTGCATATCAAACGCACTGTGGAGTGGTGAAAACACCAGATAACGTGTTTCTCGCACTAGCTAGCTCGAAAAGAGCGATCTCGATGATTCAGCATATTTCGGACAGAAGTCTCACCAAGATTATCGCAGAAAATGCATATCTCAGCTTGATACCCCACGAAAACCAAGATATCGCCGGTTCTGCATATCAAACGCACTGTGGAGTGGGAAAAACTTCAGATAACGTGTTTCTCGCATTAAATAGCTCGAAAAGAGCGTTCTCGAAGATCCTGCATACTTCTGACAGAAGTCACACCAAGATTATCGTAGAAAATGCATATCTCAGCTTGAAACCCGACGAAAACCGAGTTATCTCCGGTTCTGCACATCAAACGTACCGTGGAGTGGTGAAAACACCAGAAAATGTGTTTTGCGGATTAAGTAGCTCGAAAAGTGCGTTCTCGAAGATTCTGCATACTTCTGACAGAAGTCTCACCGGGATTATCGTAGAAAATGCATATCTCAGCTGGAAACACCACGAAAATCAAGATATCGCCTGTTCTGCATATCAAACGCACTGTGGAGTGGTGAAAACAACCAGAGAACGTGTTTCTCGCATTAAATAGCTCGAGAAGAGCGATCTCGATGATTCAGCATACTTCGGACAGAAGTCTCACCAAGATTATCGCAGGAAATGCATATCTCATCTTGAAACCCCACGAAAACCAAGATATCTCCTTTTCTGCATATCCAACGAACTGTGGAGTGGTGAAAACCCCAGAAAACGAGTTTCTCGCATTAAATAGCTCGAAAAGAGCGCTCTCGATGTGTCTGCATACTTCGGACAGATGTTTCACCAAGATGATCGTAGAAAATGCATATCTCAGCTTGAAACCCGACCGAAACCAAGATATCTCCGGTTCTGCATGTCAAACGTACTGTGGAGTGGTGAAAACACCAGAAAACTTGTTTGGTGCATTAAATAGCTCGAAAAGAGCGCTCTCGATGTTTCTGCATACTTTGGACAGACGTTTCACCAAGCTTATCGTAGAAAATGCATATCTCAGCTTGAAACCCGACGAAAACCAAAATATCGCCGGTTCTGCATATCCAACGCACTGTGGAGTGGTGAAAACACCAGATAACGTGTTTCTCGCATTAAGTAGCTCGAAACGAGTGATCTCGATGATTCTGCATACTTCGGACAGAAGTCTCAACAAGATTATCGCAGAAAATGCATATCTCAGCTTCAAACCCCACGAAAACCAAGATATCTACTGTTCTGCATATCAAACGCACTGTGGAGTGGTGAAATCACCAGATAACGTGTTTCTCGCATTAAGTAGCTCGAAAAGATCGTTCTCGAAGATTCTGCATACTTCTGACAGAAGTCTCACCAGGATTATCGTAGAAAATGCATATCTCAGCTGGAAACACCACGAAAATCAAGATATCGCCTGTTCTGCATATCGAACGCACTGCGGAGTAGTGAAAACAACCAGAGAACGTGTTTCTCGCATTAAATAGCTCGAGAAGAGCGCTCTCGATGTTTCTGCATACTTCGGACAGATGTTTCACCAAGATTATCGTAGAAAATGCATATCTCAGCTTGAAACCCGACCGAAACCAAGATATCTCCGGTTCTGCATATCAAACCAACTGTGGAGTGGTGAAAACACCAGATAACGTGTTTCTCGCATTAAATAGCTCGAAAAGTGCGATCTCGATGCATCTGCATACTTCTAACAGAAGTCTCACCAAGATTATCGCAGAAAATGCATATCTCAGCTTGAAACCCCACGAAAACCAAGATATCGCCGGTTCTGCATATCAAACCAACTGTGGAGTGGTGAAAACACCAGAAAACGTGTTTCTCGCATTAAGTAGCTCGAAATGATCGTTCTCGAAGATTCTGCATACTTCTGACAGAAGTCTCACCAGGATTATCGTAGAAAATGCATATCTCAGCTGGAAACACCACGAAAATCAAGATATCGCCTGTTCTGCATATCGAACGCACTGTGGAGTAGTGAAAACAACCAGAGAACGTGTTTCTCGCATTAAATAGCTCGAGAAGAGCGCTCTCGATGTTTCTGCATACTTCGGACAGATGTTTCACCAAGATTATCGTAGAAAATGCATATCTCAGCTTGAAACCCGACCGAAACCAAGATATCTCCGGTTCTGCATGTCAAACGTACTGTGGAGTGGTGAAAACCCCAGAAAACGAGTTTCTCGCATTAAATAGCTCGAAAAGAGCGCTCTCGATGTTTCTGCATACTTCGGACAAAAGATCCACCAAGATTATCGCAGAAAATGCATATATCAGCTGGAAACAACACGAAAATCAAGATATCGCCTGTTCTGCATATCAAACGCACTGTGGAGTGGTGAAAACAACCAGAGAACGTGTTTCTCGCATTAAATAGCTCGAAAAGGGCGATCTCGATGATTCAGCATATTTCGGACAGGAGTCTCACCAAGATTATCGCAGGAAATGCATATCTCAGCTTGAAACCCCACGAAAACCAAGATATCTCCTGTTCTGCATATCCAACGAACTGTGGAGTGGTGAAAACCCCAGAAAACGAGTTTCTCGCATTAAATAGCTCGAAAAGAGCGCTCTCGATGTTTCTGCATACTTCGGACAGATGTTTCACCAAGATTATCGTAGAAAATGCATATCTCAGCTTGAAACCCGACGAAAACCAAAATATCGCCTGTTCTGCATATCAAACAATTGTGGAGTGGTGAAAACACCAGATAACGTGTTTCTCGCATTAAATAGCTCGAAAAGTGCGATCTCGATGCATCTGCATACTTCTAACAGAAGTCTCACCAAGATTATCGCAGAAAATGCATATCTCAGCTTGAAACCCCACGAAAACCAAGATATCGCCGGTTCTGCATATCAAACCAACTGTGGAGTGGTGAAAACACCAGATAACGTGTTTCTCGCATTAAATAGCTCGAAAAGTGCGATCTCGATGATTCTGCATACTTCTAACAGAAGTCTCACCAAGATTATCGCAGAAAATGTATATCTCAGCTTGAAACCCCACGAAAACCAAGATATCGCCGGTTTTGCATATCGAACGCACTGTGGAGTGGTGAAAACACCGGATAAGGTTTTTCTCGCATTAACTAACTCGAAAAGAGCGATCTCGATGTTTCAGCATACTTCGGACAGAAGTCTCACCAAGATTATCGCAGAAAATGCATATCTCACCTTGAAACCCCACGAAAACCATAATATCGCCGGTTCTGCATATCATACGCACTGTGGAGTGGTGAAAACACCTGATTACGTGTTTCTCGCATTAAATAGCTCGAAAAGAGCGTTCTCGAAGATCCTGCATACTTCTGACAGAAGTATCACCAAGATTATCGTAGAAAATGCATATCTCAGCTTGAAACCCGACGAAAACCGAGTTATCTCCGGTTATGCACATCAAACGTACCGTGGAGTGGTGAAAACACCAGAAAACGTGTTTCTCGCATTAAGTAGCTCGAAAAGATCGTTCTCGAAGATTCTGCATACTTCTGACAGAAGTCTCACCAGGATTATCGTAGAAAATGCATTTCTCAGCTGGAAACACCACGAAAATCAAGATATCGCCTGTTCTGCATATCGAACGCACTGTGGAGTAGTGAAAACAACCAGAGAACGTGTTTCTCGCATTAAATAGCTCGAGAAGAGCGCTCTCGATGTTTCTGCATACTTCGGACAGATGTTTCACCAAGATTATCGTAGAAAATGCATATCTCAGCTTGAAACCCGACCGAAACCAAGATATCTCCGGTTCTGCATGTCAAACGTACTGTGGAGTGGTGAAAACCCCAGAAAACGAGTTTCTCGCATTAAATAGCTCGAAAAGAGCGCTCTCGATGTTTCTGCATACTTCGGACAGATGTTTCACCAAGATTATCGTAGAAAATGCATATCTCAGCTTGAAACCCGACCGAAACCAAGATATCTCCGGTTCTGCATGTCAAACGTACTGTGGAGTGGTGAAAACACCAGAAAACGTGTTTCGTGCATTAAGTAGCTCGAAAAGAGCGATCTAGATGATTCTGCATACTTCTGACAAAAGACCCACCAAGATTATCGCAGAAAATGCATATATCAGCTGGAAACAACACGAAAATCAATATATCGCCTGTTCTGCATGTCAAACGTACTGTGGAGTGGTGAAAACACCAGAAAACGTGTTTCGTGCATTAAGTAGCTCGAAAAGAGCGATCTAGATGATTCTGCATACTTCTGACAAAAGACCCACCAAGATTATCGCAGAAAATGCATATCTCAGCTGGAAACACCACGAAAACCGAGTTATCTCCGGTTCTGCACATCAAACGTACCGTGGAGTGGTGAAAACACCAGAAAACGTGCTTCATGCATTAAGTAGCTCGAATAGAGCGCTCTCGATGATTCTGCATACTTCGGACAGAGGTTTCACCAAGATTATCGTAGAAAATGCATATCTCAGCTTGAAACCCGACGAAAACCAAAATATCGCAGGTTCTGCATATCAAACCAACTATGGAGTGGTGAAAACACCAGATAACGTGTTTCTCGCATTAAATAGCTCGAAAATTGCGATCTCGATGATTCTGCATACTTCTAACAGAAGTCACACCAAGATTATCGCAGAAAATGCATATCTCTGCTTGAAACCCCACGAAAACCAAGATATCTACTGTTCTGCATGTCAAACGTACTGTGGAGTGGTGAAAACACCAGAAAACGTGTTTCGTGCATTAAGTAGCTCGAAAAGAGCGATCTAGTTGATTCTGCATACTTCTGACAAAAGACCCACCAAGATTATCGCAGAAAATGCATATCTCAGCTGGAAACACCACGAAAACAATAATATCGCCAGTTCTGCATATCAAACGCACTGTGGAGTGGTGAAAACACCAGATAACGTGTTTCTCGCACTAGCTAGCTCGAAAAGAGCGATCTCGATGATTCAGCATATTTCGGACAGAAGTGTCACCAAGATTATCGCAGAAAATGCATATCTCAGCTTGATACCCCACGAAAACCAAGATATCGCCGGTTCTGCACATCAAACGTACCGTGGATTGGTGAAAACACCAGAAAACGTGTTTTGCGGATTAAGTAGCTCGAAAAGTGCGTTCTCGAAGATTCTGCATACTTCTGACAGAAGTCTCACCGGGATTATCGTAGAAAATGCATATCTCAGCTGGAAACACCACGAAAATCAAGATATCGCCTGTTCTGCATATCAAACGCACTGTGGAGTGGTGAAAACAACCAGAGAACGTGTTTCTCGCATTAAATAGCTCGAGAAGAGCGATCTCGATGATTCAGCATACTTCGGACAGAAGTCTCACCAAGATTATCGCAGGAAATGCATATCTCATCTTGAAACCCCACGAAAACCAAGATATCTCCTTTTCTGCATATCCAACGAACTGTGGAGTGGTGAAAACCCCAGAAAACGAGTTTCTCGCATTAAATAGCTCGAAAAGAGCGCTCTCGATGTGTCTGCATACTTCGGACAGATGTTTCACCAAGATGATCGTAGAAAATGCATATCTCAGCTTGAAACCCGACCGAAACCAAGATATCTCCGGTTCTGCATGTCAAACGTACTGTGGAGTGGTGAAAACACCAGAAAACTTGTTTGGTGCATTAAATAGCTCGAAAAGAGCGCTCTCGATGTTTCTGCATACTTTGGACAGACGTTTCACCAAGCTTATCGTAGAAAATGCATATCTCAGCTTGAAACCCGACGAAAACCAAAATATCGCCGGTTCTGCATATCAAACCAACTGTGGAGTGGTGAAAACACCAGATAACGTGTTTCTCGCATTAAATAGCTCGAAAAGTGCGATCTCGATGCATCTGCATACTTCTAACAGAAGTCTCACCAAGATTATCGCAGAAAATGCATATCTCAGCTTGAAACCCCACGAAAACCAAGATATCGCCGGTTCTGCATATCAAACCAACTGTGGAGTGGTGAAAACACCAGAAAACGTGTTTCTCGCATTAAGTAGCTCGAAATGATCGTTCTCGAAGATTCTGCATACTTCTGACAGAAGTCTCACCAGGATTATCGTAGAAAATGCATATCTCAGCTGGAAACACCACGAAAATCAAGATATCGCCTGTTCTGCATATCGAACGCACTGTGGAGTAGTGAAAACAACCAGAGAACGTGTTTCTCGCATTAAATAGCTCGAGAAGAGCGCTCTCGATGTTTCTGCATATTTCGGACAGATGTTTCACCAAGATTATCGTAGAAAATGCATATCTCAGCTTGAAACCCGACCGAAACCAAGATATCTCCGGTTCTGCATGTCAAACGTACTGTGGAGTGGTGAAAACCCCAGAAAACGAGTTTCTCGCATTAAATAGCTCGAAAAGAGCGCTCTCGATGTTTCTGCATACTTCGGACATATGTTTCACCAAGATTATCGTAGAAAATGCATATCTCAGCTTGAAACCCGACCGAAACCAAGATATCTCCGGTTCTGCATGTCAAACGTACTGTGGAGTGGTGAAAACACCAGAAAACGTGTTTCGTGTATTAAGTAGCTCGAAAAGAGCGATCTAGTTGATTCTGCATACTTCTGACAAAAGACCCACCAAGATTATCGCAGAAAATGCATATATCAGCTGGAAACAACACGAAAATCAAGATATCGCCTGTTCTGCATATCAAACGCACTGTGGAGTGGTGAAAACAACCAGAGAACGTGTTTCTCGCATTAAATAGCTCGAAAAGGGCGATCTCGATGATTCAGCATATTTCGGACAGGAGTCTCACCAAGATTATCGCAGGAAATGCATATCTCAGCTTGAAACCCCACGAAAACCAAGATATCTCCTGTTCTGCATATCCAACGAACTGTGGAGTGGTGAAAACCCCAGAAAACGAGTTTCTCGCATTAAATAGCTCGAAAAGAGCGCTCTCGATGTTTCTGCATACTTCGGACAGATGTTTCACCAAGATTATCGTAGAAAATGCATATCTCAGCTTGAAACCCGACGAAAACCAAAATATCGCCTGTTCTGCATATCAAACAATTGTGGAGTGGTGAAAACACCAGATAACGTGTTTCTCGCATTAAATAGCTCGAAAAGTGCGATCTCGATGCATCTGCATACTTCTAACAGAAGTCTCACCAAGATTATCGCAGAAAATGCATATCTCAGCTTGAAACCCCACGAAAACCAAGATATCGCCGGTTCTGCATATCAAACCAACTGTGGAGTGGTGAAAACACCAGATAACGTGTTTCTCGCATTAAATAGCTCGAAAAGTGCGATCTCGATGATTCTGCATACTTCTAACAGAAGTCTCACCAAGATTATCGCAGAAAATGTATATCTCAGCTTGAAACCCCACGAAAACCAAGATATCGCCGGTTTTGCATATCGAACGCACTGTGGAGTGGTGAAAACACCGGATAAGGTTTTTCTCGCATTAACTAACTCGAAAAGAGCGATCTCGATGTTTCAGCATACTTCGGACAGAAGTCTCACCAAGATTATCGCAGAAAATGCATATCTCACCTTGAAACCCCACGAAAACCATAATATCGCCGGTTCTGCATATCATACGCACTGTGGAGTGGTGAAAACACCAGATTACGTGTTTCTCGCATTAAATAGCTCGAAAAGAGCGTTCTCGAAGATCCTGCATACTTCTGACAGAAGTATCACCAAGATTATCGTAGAAAATGCATATCTCAGCTTGAAACCCGACGAAAACCAAGTTATCTCCGGTTATGCACATCAAACGTACCGTGGAGTGGTGAAAACACCAGAAAACGTGTTTCTCGCATTAAGTAGCTCGAAAAGATCGTTCTCGAAGATTCTGCATACTTCTGACAGAAGTGTCACCAGGATTATCGTAGAAAATGCATTTCTCAGCTGGAAACACCACGAAAATCAAGATATCGCCTGTTCTGCATATCGAACGCACTGTGGAGTAGTGAAAACAACCAGAGAACGTGTTTCTCGCATTAAATAGCTCGAGAAGAGCGCTCTCGATGTTTCTGCATACTTCGGACAGATGTTTCACCAAGATTATCGTAGAAAATGCATATCTCAGCTTGAAACCCGACCGAAACCAAGATATCTCCGGTTCTGCATGTCAAACGTACTGTGGAGTGGTGAAAACCCCAGAAAACGAGTTTCTCGCATTAAATAGCTCGAAAAGAGCGCTCTCGATGTTTCTGCATACTTCGGACAGATGTTTCACCAAGATTATCGTAGAAAATGCATATCTCAGCTTGAAACCCGACCGAAACCAAGATATCTCCGGTTCTGCATGTCAAACGTACTGTGGAGTGGTGAAAACACCAGAAAACGTGTTTCGTGTATTAAGTAGCTCGAAAAGAGCGATCTAGTTGATTCTGCATACTTCTGACAAAAGACCCACCAAGATTATCGCAGAAAATGCATATATCAGCTGGAAACAACACGAAAATCAATATATCGCCTGTTCTGCATGTCAAACGTACTGTGGAGTGGTGAAAACACCAGAAAACGTGTTTCGTGCATTAAGTAGCTCGAAAAGAGCGATCTAGATGATTCTGCATACTTCTGACAAAAGACCCACCAAGATTATCGCAGAAAATGCATATCTCAGCTGGAAACACCACGAAAACCGAGTTATCTCCGGTTCTGCACATCAAACGTACCGTGGAGTGGTGAAAACACCAGAAAACGTGCTTCATGCATTAAGTAGCTCGAATAGAGCGCTCTCGATGATTCTGCATACTTCGGACAGAGGTTTCACCAAGATTATCGTAGAAAATGCATATCTCAGCTTGAAACCCGACGAAAACCAAAATATCGCAGGTTCTGCATATCAAACCAACTATGGAGTGGTGAAAACACCAGATAACGTGTTTCTCGCATTAAATAGCTCGAAAATTGCGATCTCGATGATTCTGCATACTTCTAACAGAAGTCACACCAAGATTATCGCAGAAAATGCATATCTCTGCTTGAAACCCCACGAAAACCAAGATATCTACTGTTCTGCATATCCAACGAACTGTAGAGTGGTGAAAACACCGGATAAGGTTCTTCTCGCATTGACTAGCTCGAAAAGAGCGATCTCGATGTTTCAGCATACTTCGGACAGAAGTCTCACCAAGATTATCGCAGAAAATGCATATCTCAGCTTGAAACCCCACGAAAACCAAGATATCGCCGGTTCTGCATATCATACGCACTGTGGAGTGGTGATAACACCAGATAACGTGTTTCTCGCATCAAATAGCTCGAAACGAGCGATCTCGATGATTCAGCATACTTCGGACAGAAGTCTCACCAAGATTATCGCAGAAAATGCATATCTCAGCTTGAAACCCTACGAAAACCAAGATATCGCCGGTTCTGCATATCAAACGCACTGTAGAGTGGTGAAAACACCGGATAAGGTTCTTCTCGCATTGACTAGCTCGAAAAGAGCGATCTCGATGTTTCAGCATACTTCGGACAGAAGTCTCACCAAGATTATCGCAGAAAATGCATATCTCAGCTTGAAACCCGACGAAAACCAAAATATCGCAGGTTCTGCATATCAAACCAACTATGGAGTGGTGAAAACCCCCGAAAACGTGTTTCTCGCACTAACTAGCTCGAAAAGAGCGATCTCGATGATTCAGCATACTTCGGACAGAAGTCTCACCAAGATTATCGCAGAAAATGCATATCTCAGCTTGAAACCCTACGAAAACCAAGATATCGCCGGTTCTGCATATCAAACGCACTGTAGAGTGGTGAAAACACCGGATAAGGTTCTTCTCGCATTGACTAGCTCGAAAAGAGCGATCTCGATGTTTCAGCATACTTCGGACAGAAGTCTCACCAAGATTATCGCAGAAAATGCATATCTCAGCTTGAAACCCCACGAAAACCAAGATATCGCCGGTTCTGCATATCATACGCACTGTGGAGTGGTGATAACACCAGATAACGTGTTTCTCGCATCAAATAGCTCGAAACGAGCGATCTCGATGATTAAGCATACTTCGGACAAAAGTCTCACCAAGATTATCGTAAAAAATGCATATCTCAGCTTGAAACCCCACGAAAACCAAGATATCGCTGGTTCTGCATACCAAACGCACTGTGGGGTGCTGAAAACACCAGATAACGTGTTTGTCGCATTAAATAGCTCGAATAGAGCGATCTCGATGATTCTGCATACTTCGGACAGAAGTCTCACCAAGATTATCGTAAATAATGCATATCTCAGCATGAAACCCCACGAAAACCAAGATATCGTTGGTACTGCATATCAAACGCACTGTGGAGTGGTGAAAACACCAGATAACGTGATTCTCGCATTAAATAGCTCGAAAAGATCGATCTCGATGATTCTGCATACTTCGGACAGAAGTCTCACCAAGATTATCGCAGAAAATGCATATCTCAGCTTGAAACCCCACGAAAACCAAGATATCTCCGGTTCTGCATATCCAACGAACTGTGGAGTGGTGAAAACCCCAGAAAACGAGTTTCTCGCATTAAATAGCTCGAAAAGAGCGCTCTCGATGTTTCTGCATACTTCGGACAGATGTTTCACCAAGATTATCGTAGAAAATGCATATTTCAGCTTGAAACCTGACGAAAACCAAAATATCGCCGGTTCTGCATATCAAACCAACTGTGTGGTGGTGAAAACACCAGATAACGTGTTTCTCGCATTAAATAGCTCGAAAAGTGCGATCTCGATGATTCTGCATACTTCTAACAGAAGTCTCACCAAGATTATCGCAGAAAATGCATATCTCAGCTTGAAACCCCACGAAAACCAAGATATCGCCGGTTTTGCATATCAAACGCACTGTGGAGTGGTGAAAACCCCGGATAAGGTTTTTCTCGCATTAACTAGCTCGAAAAGAGCGATCTCGATGTTTCAGCATACTTCGGACAGAAGTCTCACCAAGATTATCGCAGAAAATGCATATCTCAGCTTGAAACCCCACGAAAACCAAGATATCTCCGGTTCTGCATATCCAACGAACTGTGGAGTGGTGAAAACCCCAGAAAACGAGTTTCTCGCATTAAATAGCTCGAAAAGAGCGCTCTCGATGATTCTGCATACTTCTAACAGAAGTCTCACCAAGATTATCGCAGAAAATGCATATCTCAGCTTGAAACCCCACGAAAACCAAGATATCTCCGGTTCTGCATATCCAACGAACTGTGGAGTGGTGAAAACCCCAGAAAACGAGTTTCTCGCATTAAATAGCTCGTAACGAGCGATCGCGATGATTCTGCATACTTCGGACAGAAGTCTCACCAAGATTATCGCAGAAAATGCATATCTGAGCTTGAAACCCCACGAAAACCAAGATATCGTCGGTTCTGCATATCATACGCACTGTGGAGTGGTGAAAACACCAGATAACGTGTTTCTCGCATAAAATAGCTCGAAACGAGCGATCTCGATGATTCTGCACACTTCGGACAGAAGTCTCACCAAGATTATCGCAGATAATGCATATCTCAGCTTGAAACCCCACGAAAACCAAGATATCGCCGGATCTGCATATCATACGCACTGTGGAGTGGTGAAAACACCAGATAACGTGTTTCTCGCATTAAATAGCTCGAAAAGTGCGATCTCGATGATTCTGCATACTTCTAACAGAAGTCTCACCATGATTATCGCAGAAAATGCATATCTCAGCTTGAAACCCGACGAAAACCAAACATTGCCGGTTCTGCATATCAAACGCACTGTGGCGTGGTGAAAACACCAGATAACGTGTTTGCTCGCATTAAACATGTCGAAAACAGCGATCTCGATGATTCTGCATACTTCTAACAGAAGTCTCACCATGATTAACGCAGAAAATGCATATCTCGGCTAGAAACCCCACGAAAACCAAGATATCTCCTGTTCTGCATATCCAACGAACTGTGGAGTGGTGAAAACCCCAGAAAACGTGTTTCTCGCATTAAATAGCTCGAAAAGTACGATCTCGATGACTCTTCATACTTCGGACAGAAGTCTCACCAAGATTATCGCAGAAAATGCATTTCTGAGCTTGAAACCCCACGAAAACCAAGATATCGCTGGTTCTGCATATCGAACGCACTGTGGAGTGGTGAAAACACCAGATAACTTGTTTCTCGCATTAAATAGCTCGAAAAGAGCGATCTCGATGATTCTGCATACTTCGGACAGAAGTCTCACCAAGCTTATCGCAGAAAATGCATATCTCAGCTTGAAACCCCACGAAAACCAAGATATCTCCGGTTCTGCATATCAAACGAACTGTGGAGTGGTGAAAACACCAGAAAACGTGTTTCTCGCATTAAATAGCTCGAAAAATACGATCTCGATGACTCTGCATACTTCGGATAGAAGTCTCACCAAGATTATCGCAGAAAATGCATATCTCAGCTTGAAACCCGACGAAAACCGAACATCGCCGGTTCTGCATATCAAACCAACTGTGGAGTGGTGAAAACACCAGACAACGTGTTTCTCGCATTAAATAGATCGAAATGTGCGATCTCGATGATTCTGCATACTTCTAACAGAAGTCCCACCATGATTATCGCAGAAAATGCATATCTCTGCTGGAAACTCCACGAAAACCAAGATATCTCCTGTTCTGCATATCCAACGCACTGTGGAGTGGTGAAAACAACCAGAGAACGTGTTTCTCGCATTAAATAGCTCGAGAAGAGCGCTCTCGATGTTTCTGCATACTTCGGACAGATGTTTCACCAAGATTATCGTAGAAAATGCATATCTCAGCTTGAAACCCGACCGAAACCAAGATATCTCCGGTTCTGCATGTCAAACGTACTGTGGAGTGGTGAAAACCCCAGAAAACGAGTTTCTCGCATTAAATAGCTCGAAAAGAGCGCTCTCGATGTTTCTGCATACTTCGGACATATGTTTCACCAAGATTATCGTAGAAAATGCATATCTCAGCTTGAAACCCGACCGAAACCAAGATATCTCCGGTTCTGCATGTCAAACGTACTGTGGAGTGGTGAAAACACCAGAAAACGTGTTTCGTGTATTAAGTAGCTCGAAAAGAGCGATCTAGTTGATTCTGCATACTTCTGACAAAAGACCCACCAAGATTATCGCAGAAAATGCATATATCAGCTGGAAACAACACGAAAATCAAGATATCGCCTGTTCTGCATATCAAACGCACTGTGGAGTGGTGAAAACAACCAGAGAACGTGTTTCTCGCATTAAATAGCTCGAAAAGGGCGATCTCGATGATTCAGCATATTTCGGACAGGAGTCTCACCAAGATTATCGCAGGAAATGCATATCTCAGCTTGAAACCCCACGAAAACCAAGATATCTCCTGTTCTGCATATCCAACGAACTGTGGAGTGGTGAAAACCCCAGAAAACGAGTTTCTCGCATTAAATAGCTCGAAAAGAGCGCTCTCGATGTTTCTGCATACTTCGGACAGATGTTTCACCAAGATTATCGTAGAAAATGCATATCTCAGCTTGAAACCCGACGAAAACCAAAATATCGCCTGTTCTGCATATCAAACAATTGTGGAGTGGTGAAAACACCAGATAACGTGTTTCTCGCATTAAATAGCTCGAAAAGTGCGATCTCGATGCATCTGCATACTTCTAACAGAAGTCTCACCAAGATTATCGCAGAAAATGCATATCTCAGCTTGAAACCCCACGAAAACCAAGATATCGCCGGTTCTGCATATCAAACCAACTGTGGAGTGGTGAAAACACCAGATAACGTGTTTCTCGCATTAAATAGCTCGAAAAGTGCGATCTCGATGATTCTGCATACTTCTAACAGAAGTCTCACCAAGATTATCGCAGAAAATGTATATCTCAGCTTGAAACCCCACGAAAACCAAGATATCGCCGGTTTTGCATATCGAACGCACTGTGGAGTGGTGAAAACACCGGATAAGGTTTTTCTCGCATTAACTAACTCGAAAAGAGCGATCTCGATGTTTCAGCATACTTCGGACAGAAGTCTCACCAAGATTATCGCAGAAAATGCATATCTCACCTTGAAACCCCACGAAAACCATAATATCGCCGGTTCTGCATATCATACGCACTGTGGAGTGGTGAAAACACCAGATTACGTGTTTCTCGCATTAAATAGCTCGAAAAGAGCGTTCTCGAAGATCCTGCATACTTCTGACAGAAGTATCACCAAGATTATCGTAGAAAATGCATATCTCAGCTTGAAACCCGACGAAAACCAAGTTATCTCCGGTTATGCACATCAAACGTACCGCGGAGTGGTGAAAACACCAGAAAACGTGTTTCTCGCATTAAGTAGCTCGAAAAGATCGTTCTCGAAGATTCTGCATACTTCTGACAGAAGTGTCACCAGGATTATCGTAGAAAATGCATTTCTCAGCTGGAAACACCACGAAAATCAAGATATCGCCTGTTCTGCATATCGAACGCACTGTGGAGTAGTGAAAACAACCAGAGAACGTGTTTCTCGCATTAAATAGCTCGAGAAGAGCGCTCTCGATGTTTCTGCATACTTCGGACAGATGTTTCACCAAGATTATCGTAGAAAATGCATATCTCAGCTTGAAACCCGACCGAAACCAAGATATCTCCGGTTCTGCATGTCAAACGTACTGTGGAGTGGTGAAAACCCCAGAAAACGAGTTTCTCGCATTAAATAGCTCGAAAAGAGCGCTCTCGATGTTTCTGCATACTTCGGACAGATGTTTCACCAAGATTATCGTAGAAAATGCATATCTCAGCTTGAAACCCGACCGAAACCAAGATATCTCCGGTTCTGCATGTCAAACGTACTGTGGAGTGGTGAAAACACCAGAAAACGTGTTTCGTGTATTAAGTAGCTCGAAAAGAGCGATCTAGTTGATTCTGCATACTTCTGACAAAAGACCCACCAAGATTATCGCAGAAAATGCATATATCAGCTGGAAACAACACGAAAATCAATATATCGCCTGTTCTGCATGTCAAACGTACTGTGGAGTGGTGAAAACACCAGAAAACGTGTTTCGTGCATTAAGTAGCTCGAAAAGAGCGATCTAGATGATTCTGCATACTTCTGACAAAAGACCCACCAAGATTATCGCAGAAAATGCATATCTCAGCTGGAAACACCACGAAAACCGAGTTATCTCCGGTTCTGCACATCAAACGTACCGTGGAGTGGTGAAAACACCAGAAAACGTGCTTCATGCATTAAGTAGCTCGAATAGAGCGCTCTCGATGATTCTGCATACTTCGGACAGAGGTTTCACCAAGATTATCGTAGAAAATGCATATCTCAGCTTGAAACCCGACGAAAACCAAAATATCGCAGGTTCTGCATATCAAACCAACTATGGAGTGGTGAAAACACCAGATAACGTGTTTCTCGCATTAAATAGCTCGAAAATTGCGATCTCGATGATTCTGCATACTTCTACCGGAAGTCACACCAAGATTATCGCAGAAAATGCATATCTCTGCTTGAAACCCCACGAAAACCAAGATATCTACTGTTCTGCATATCCAACGAACTGTGGAGTGGTGAAAACCCCCGAAAACGTGTTTCTCGCACTAACTAGCTCGAAAAGAGCGATCTCGATGATTCAGCATACTTCGGACAGAAGTCTCACCAAGATTATCGCAGAAAATGCATATCTCAGCTTGAAACCCTACGAAAACCAAGATATCGCCGGTTCTGCATATCAAACGCACTGTAGAGTGGTGAAAACACCGGATAAGGTTCTTCTCGCATTGACTAGCTCGAAAAGAGCGATCTCGATGTTTCAGCATACTTCGGACAGAAGTCTCACCAAGATTATCGCAGAAAATGCATATCTCAGCTTGAAACCCCACGAAAACCAAGATATCGCCGGTTCTGCATATCATACGCACTGTGGAGTGGTGATAACACCAGATAACGTGTTTCTCGCATCAAATAGCTCGAAACGAGCGATCTCGATGATTAAGCATACTTCGGACAAAAGTCTCACCAAGATTATCGTAAAAAATGCATATCTCAGCTTGAAACCCCACGAAAACCAAGATATCGCTGGTTCTGCATACCAAACGCACTGTGGGGTGCTGAAAACACCAGATAACGTGTTTGTCGCATTAAATAGCTCGAATAGAGCGATCTCGATGATTCTGCATACTTCGGACAGAAGTCTCACCAAGATTATCGTAAATAATGCATATCTCAGCATGAAACCCCACGAAAACCAAGATATCGTTGGTACTGCATATCAAACGCACTGTGGAGTGGTGAAAACACCAGATAACGTGATTCTCGCATTAAATAGCTCGAAAAGATCGATCTCGATGATTCTGCATACTTCGGACAGAAGTCTCACCAAGATTATCGCAGAAAATGCATATCTCAGCTTGAAACCCCACGAAAACCAAGATATCTCCGGTTCTGCATATCCAACGAACTGTGGAGTGGTGAAAACCCCAGAAAACGAGTTTCTCGCATTAAATAGCTCGAAAAGAGCGCTCTCGATGTTTCTGCATACTTCGGACAGATGTTTCACCAAGATTATCGTAGAAAATGCATATCTCAGCTTGAAACCCGACCGAAACCAAGATATCTCCGGTTCTGCATGTCAAACGTACTGTGGAGTGGTGAAAACACCAGAAAACGTGTTTCGTGTATTAAGTAGCTCGAAAAGAGCGATCTAGTTGATTCTGCATACTTCTGACAAAAGACCCACCAAGATTATCGCAGAAAATGCATATATCAGCTGGAAACAACACGAAAATCAATATATCGCCTGTTCTGCATGTCAAACGTACTGTGGAGTGGTGAAAACACCAGAAAACGTGTTTCGTGCATTAAGTAGCTCGAAAAGAGCGATCTAGATGATTCTGCATACTTCTGACAAAAGACCCACCAAGATTATCGCAGAAAATGCATATCTCAGCTGGAAACACCACGAAAACCGAGTTATCTCCGGTTCTGCACATCAAACGTACCGTGGAGTGGTGAAAACACCAGAAAACGTGCTTCATGCATTAAGTAGCTCGAATAGAGCGCTCTCGATGATTCTGCATACTTCGGACAGAGGTTTCACCAAGATTATCGTAGAAAATGCATATCTCAGCTTGAAACCCGACGAAAACCAAAATATCGCAGGTTCTGCATATCAAACCAACTATGGAGTGGTGAAAACACCAGATAACGTGTTTCTCGCATTAAATAGCTCGAAAATTGCGATCTCGATGATTCTGCATACTTCTAACAGAAGTCACACCAAGATTATCGCAGAAAATGCATATCTCTGCTTGAAACCCCACGAAAACCAAGATATCTACTGTTCTGCATATCCAACGAACTGTGGAGTGGTGAAAACCCCCGAAAACGTGTTTCTCGCACTAACTAGCTCGAAAAGAGCGATCTCGATGATTCAGCATACTTCGGACAGAAGTCTCACCAAGATTATCGCAGAAAATGCATATCTCAGCTTGAAACCCTACGAAAACCAAGATATCGCCGGTTCTGCATATCAAACGCACTGTAGAGTGGTGAAAACACCGGATAAGGTTCTTCTCGCATTGACTAGCTCGAAAAGAGCGATCTCGATGTTTCAGCATACTTCGGACAGAAGTCTCACCAAGATTATCGCAGAAAATGCATATCTCAGCTTGAAACCCCACGAAAACCAAGATATCGCCGGTTCTGCATATCATACGCACTGTGGAGTGGTGATAACACCAGATAACGTGTTTCTCGCATCAAATAGCTCGAAACGAGCGATCTCGATGATTAAGCATACTTCGGACAAAAGTCTCACCAAGATTATCGTAAAAAATGCATATCTCAGCTTGAAACCCCACGAAAACCAAGATATCGCTGGTTCTGCATACCAAACGCACTGTGGGGTGCTGAAAACACCAGATAACGTGTTTGTCGCATTAAATAGCTCGAATAGAGCGATCTCGATGATTCTGCATACTTCGGACAGAAGTCTCACCAAGATTATCGTAAATAATGCATATCTCAGCATGAAACCCCACGAAAACCAAGATATCGTTGGTACTGCATATCAAACGCACTGTGGAGTGGTGAAAACACCAGATAACGTGATTCTCGCATTAAATAGCTCGAAAAGATCGATCTCGATGATTCTGCATACTTCGGACAGAAGTCTCACCAAGATTATCGCAGAAAATGCATATCTCAGCTTGAAACCCCACGAAAACCAAGATATCTCCGGTTCTGCATATCCAACGAACTGTGGAGTGGTGAAAACCCCAGAAAACGAGTTTCTCGCATTAAATAGCTCGAAAAGAGCGCTCTCGATGTTTCTGCATACTTCGGACAGATGTTTCACCAAGATTATCGTAGAAAATGCATATTTCAGCTTGAAACCTGACGAAAACCAAAATATCGCCGGTTCTGCATATCAAACCAACTGTGTGGTGGTGAAAACACCAGATAACGTGTTTCTCGCATTAAATAGCTCGAAAAGTGCGATCTCGATGATTCTGCATACTTCTAACAGAAGTCTCACCAAGATTATCGCAGAAAATGCATATCTCAGCTTGAAACCCCACGAAAACCAAGATATCGCCGGTTTTGCATATCAAACGCACTGTGGAGTGGTGAAAACCCCGGATAAGGTTTTTCTCGCATTAACTAGCTCGAAAAGAGCGATCTCGATGTTTCAGCATACTTCGGACAGAAGTCTCACCAAGATTATCGCAGAAAATGCATATCTCAGCTTGAAACCCCACGAAAACCAAGATATCTCCGGTTCTGCATATCCAACGAACTGTGGAGTGGTGAAAACCCCAGAAAACGAGTTTCTCGCATTAAATAGCTCGAAAAGAGCGCTCTCGATGATTCTGCATACTTCTAACAGAAGTCTCACCAAGATTATCGCAGAAAATGCATATCTCAGCTTGAAACCCCACGAAAACCAAGATATCTCCGGTTCTGCATATCCAACGAACTGTGGAGTGGTGAAAACCCCAGAAAACGAGTTTCTCGCATTAAATAGCTCGTAACGAGCGATCGCGATGATTCTGCATACTTCGGACAGAAGTCTCACCAAGATTATCGCAGAAAATGCATATCTGAGCTTGAAACCCCACGAAAACCAAGATATCGTCGGTTCTGCATATCATACGCACTGTGGAGTGGTGAAAACACCAGATAACGTGTTTCTCGCATAAAATAGCTCGAAACGAGCGATCTCGATGATTCTGCACACTTCGGACAGAAGTCTCACCAAGATTATCGCAGATAATGCATATCTCAGCTTGAAACCCCACGAAAACCAAGATATCGCCGGATCTGCATATCATACGCACTGTGGAGTGGTGAAAACACCAGATAACGTGTTTCTCGCATTAAATAGCTCGAAAAGTGCGATCTCGATGATTCTGCATACTTCTAACAGAAGTCTCACCATGATTATCGCAGAAAATGCATATCTCAGCTTGAAACCCGACGAAAACCAAACATTGCCGGTTCTGCATATCAAACGCACTGTGGCGTGGTGAAAACACCAGATAACGTGTTTGCTCGCATTAAACATGTCGAAAACAGCGATCTCGATGATTCTGCATACTTCTAACAGAAGTCTCACCATGATTAACGCAGAAAATGCATATCTCTGCTAGAAACCCCACGAAAACCAAGATATCTCCTGTTCTGCATATCCAACGAACTGTGGAGTGGTGAAAACCCCAGAAAACGTGTTTCTCGCATTAAATAGCTCGAAAAGTACGATCTCGATGACTCTTCATACTTCGGACAGAAGTCTCACCAAGATTATCGCAGAAAATGCATTTCTGAGCTTGAAACCCCACGAAAACCAAGATATCGCTGGTTCTGCATATCGAACGCACTGTGGAGTGGTGAAAACACCAGATAACTTGTTTCTCGCATTAAATAGCTCGAAAAGAGCGATCTCGATGATTCTGCATACTTCGGACAGAAGTCTCACCAAGCTTATCGCAGAAAATGCATATCTCAGCTTGAAACCCCACGAAAACCAAGATATCTCCGGTTCTGCATATCAAACGAACTGTGGAGTGGTGAAAACACCAGAAAACGTGTTTCTCGCATTAAATAGCTCGAAAAATACGATCTCGATGACTCTGCATACTTCGGATAGAAGTCTCACCAAGATTATCGCAGAAAATGCATATCTGAGCTTGAAACCCCACGAAAACCAAGATATCGTCGGTTCTGCATATCATACGCACTGTGGAGTGGTGAAAACACCAGATAACGTGTTTCTCGCATAAAATAGCTCGAAACGAGCGATCTCGATGATTCTGCACACTTCGGACAGAAGTCTCACCAAGATTATCGCAGATAATGCATATCTCAGCTTGAAACCCCACGAAAACCAAGACATCGCCGGTTCTGCATATCATACGCACTGTGGAGTGGTGAAAACACCAGAAAACGTGTTTCTCGCATAAAATAGCTCGAAACGAGCGATCTCGATGATCCTGCACACTTCGGACAGAAGTCTCACCAAGATTATCGCAGTAATTGCATATCTCAGCTTGAAACCCCACGAAAACCAAGATATCGCTGGTTCTGCATATCAAACGCACTGTGGAGTGCTGAAAACACCCGATAACGTGTTTCTCGCATTAAATAGCTCGAATAGAGCGATCTCGATGATTAAGAATAGTTCGGACAGAAGTCTCACTAAGATTATCGTAAAAAATGCATATCTCAGCTTGAAACCCCACAAAAACGAAGATATCGCCGGTTCTGCATATCAAACGCACTGTGGAGTGGTGAAAACACCAGATAACGTGTTGCTCGCATTAAATAGCTCGAAAAGTGCGATCTCGATGATTCTGCATACTTCGGACAGAAGTCTCACCAAGATTATCGCTGAAAATGCATATCTGAGCTTGAAACCCCACGAAAACCAAGATATAGTCGGTTCTGCATATCATACGCACTGTGGAGTTGTGAAAAGACCAGATAACGTGTTTCTCGCATTAAATAGCTCGAAACGAGCGATCTCGATGATTAAGCATACTTCGGAGAGATGTCTCACCAAGCTTATCGTAGAAAATGCATATCTCAGCTTGAAACCCGACGAAAACCAAAATATCTCCGGTTCTGCATATCCAACGCACTGTGGAGTGGTGAAAACACCAGATAACGTGTTTCTCGCATTAAATAGCTCGAAAAGTGCGATCTCGATGATTCTGCATGCTTCGGACAGAAGTCTCACCAAGATTATCGCAGAAAATGCATATCTCTGCTAGAAACCCCACGAAAACCAAGATATCTCCTGTTCTGCATATCAAACGCACTGTGGAGTGGTGAAAACACCGGATAAGGTTTTTCTCGCATTAACTAGCTCGAAAAGAGCGATCTCGATGTTTCAGCATACTTCGGACAGAAGTCTCGCCAAGATTATCGCAGAAAATGCATATCTCAGCTTGAAACCCCACGAAAACCAAGATTTCGCCGGTTCTGCATATCATACGCACTGAGGAGTGGTGAAAACACCGGATAAGGTTTTTCTCGCATTAACTAGCTCGAAAAGAGCGATCTCGATGTTTCAGCATACTTCGGACAGAAGTCTCACCAAGATTATCGCAGAAAATGCATATCTCTGCTAGAAACCCCACGAAAACCAAGATATCTCCTGTTCTGCATATCAAACGCACTGTGGAGTGGTGAAAACACCGGATAAGGTTTTTCTCGCATTAACTAGCTCGAAAAGAGCGATCTCGATGTTTCAGCATACTTCGGACAGAAGTCTCGCCAAGATTATCGCAGAAAATGCATATCTCAGCTTGAAACCCCACGAAAACCAAGATTTCGCCGGTTCTGCATATCCAACGCACTGTGGAGTGGTGAAAACACCAGATAACGTGTTTCTCGCATTAAATAGCACGAAAAGTGCGATCTTTATGATTCTGCATACTTGTAACAGAAGTCTCACCAAGATTATCGCAGAAAATGCATATCTCAGCTTGAAACCCCACGAAAACCAAGATATCGCCGGTTCTGCACATCAAACGTACCGTGGAGTGGTGAAAACACCAGAAAACGTGTTTCGCGCATTAAGTAGCTCGAAAAGAGCGTTCTCGAAGATCCTGCATACTTCTGACAGAAGTCTCACCAAGATTATCGTAGAAAATGCATATCTCAGCTTCAAACCCGACGAAAACCGAGTTATCTCCGGTTCTGCACAGCAAACGTACCGTGGAGTGGTAAAAACACCAGAAAACGTATTTCGCGCATTAAGTAGCTCGAAAAGAGCGTTCTCGAAGATTCTGCATACTTCTGACAGAAGTCTCACCAGGATTATCGTAGAAAATGCATATCTCAGCTTGAAACTCGACCGAAACCAAGATATCTCCGGTTCTTCATGTCAAACGTACTGTGGAGTGGTGAAAACACCAGAAAACGTGTTTCGTGCATTAAATAGCGCGAAAAGAGCGCTCTCGATGTTTCTGCATACTTTGGACAGATGTTTCACCAAGCTGATCGTCGAAAATGCATATCTCAGTTTGAATCCCGACGAAAACCAAAATATCGCCGGTTCTGCATATCCAACGCACTGTGGAGTGGTGAAAACACCAGATAACGTGTTTCTCGCATTAAGTAGCTCGAAACGAGCGATCTCGATGATTCAGCATACTTCGGACAGAAGTCTCGCCAAGATTATCGCAGAAAATGCATATCTCAGCTTGAAACCCCACGAAAACCAAGATTTCGCCGGTTCTGCATATCCAACGCACTGTGGAGTGGTGAAAACACCAGATAACGTGTTTCTCGCATTAAATAGCACGAAAAGTGCGATCTTTATGATTCTGCATACTTGTAACAGAAGTCTCACCAAGATTATCGCAGAAAATGCATATCTCAGCTTGAAACCCCACGAAAACCAAGATATCGCCGGTTCTGCACATCAAACGTACCGTGGAGTGGTGAAAACACCAGAAAACGTGTTTCGCGCATTAAGTAGCTCGAAAAGAGCGTTCTCGAAGATCCTGCATACTTCTGACAGAAGTCTCACCAAGATTATCGTAGAAAATGCATATCTCAGCTGGAAACACCACGAAAATCAAGATATCGCCTGGTCTGCATATCAAACGCACTGTGGAGTGGTGAAAACAACCAGAGAACGTGTTTCTCGCATTAAATAGCTCGAAAAGAGCGCTCTCGATGTTTCTGCATGCTTCGGACAGATGTTTCACCAAGATTATCGTAGAAAATGCATATCTCAGCTTGAAACCCGACCGAAACCAAGATATCTCCGGTTCTGCATGTCAAACGAACTGTGGAGTGGTGAAAACCCCAGAAAACGAGTTTGTCGCATTAAATAGCTCGAAAAGAGCGCTCTCGATGTTTCTGCATACTTCGGACAGATGTTTCACCAAGATTATCGTAGAAAATGCATATCTCAGCTTGAAACCCCACGAAAACCAAGATATCGCTGGTACTGCATATCAAACGCACTGTGGAGTGGTGAAAACACCAGATAACGTGTTTCTCGCATTACATAGCTCGAAAAGAGCGTTCTCGAAGGTCCTGCATACTTCTGACAGAAGTCCCACCAAGATTATCGTAGAAAATGCATATCTCAGCTTGAAACCCGACGAAAACCGAGTTATCTCCGGTTCTGCACATCAAACGTACTGTGGAGTGGTGAAAACCCCAGAAAGCGAGTTTCTCGCATTAAATAGCTCGAAAAGAGCGCTCTCGATGTTTCTGCATGCTTCGGACAGATGTTTCACCAACATTATCGTAGAAAATGCATATCTCAGCTTGAAACCCGACCGAAACCAAGATATCTCCGGTTCTGCATGTCAAACGTACTGTGGAGTGGTGAAAACACCAGAAAACGTGTTTCGTGCATTAAGTAGCTCGAAAAGAGCGATCTCGATGATTCAGCATACTTCGGACAGAAGTCTCACCAAGATTATCGCAGGAAATGCATATCTCATCTTGAAACCCCACGAAAACCAAGATATCCCCGGTTCTGCATATCCAACGAACTGTGGAGTGGTGAAAACCCCAGATAACGTGTTTCTCGCACTAGCTAGCTCGAAAAGAGCGATCTCGATGATACAGCATACTTCGGACAGAAGTCTCACCAAGATTATCGTAAAAAATGCATATCTCATCATGAAACCCCACGAAAACCAAGATATCGCTGGTACTGCATATCAATCGCACTGTGGAGTGGTGAAAACACCAGATAACGTGATTGTCGGATTAAATAGCTGGAAAAGAGCGATCTCAATGATTCTGCATACTTCGGACAGAAGTCTCACCAAGATTATCGCAGAAAATGCATATCTCAGCTTGAAACCCCACGAAAACCAAGATGTCTCCGGTTCTGCATATCCAACGAACTGTGGAGTGGTGAAAACACCAGAAAACGAGTTTCTCGCATTAGATAGCTCGAAAAGAGCGCTCTCGATGTTTCTGCATACTTCGGACAGATGTTTCACCAAGATTATCGTAGAAAATGCATATTTCAGCTTGAAACCTGACGAAAACCAAAATATCGCCGGTTGTGCATATCAAACCAACTGTGGAGTGGTGAAAACACCAGATAACGTGTTTCTCGCATTAAATTGCTCGAAAAGTGCGATCTCGATGATTCTGCATACTTCTAACAGAAGTCTCACCAAGATTATCGCAGAAAATGCATATCTCAGCTTGAAACCCCACGAAAACCAAGATATCGCCGGTTTTGCATATCAAACGCACTGTGGAGTGGTGAAAACACCGGATAAGGTTTTTCTCGCATTAACTAGCTCGAAAAGAGCGATCTCGATGTTTCAGCATACTTCGGACAGAAGTCTCACCAAGATTATCGTAGAAAATGCATATCTCAGCTTGAAACCCGACGAAAACCGAGTTATCTGCGGTTCTGCACATCAAACGTACCGTGGAGTGGTGAAAACACCAGAAAACGTGCTTCGTGCATTAAGTTGCTCGAATAGAGCGCTCTCGATGATTCTGCATACTTCGGACAGAGGTTTCACCAAGATTATCGTAGAAAATGCATATCGCAGCTTGAAACCCGACGAAAACCAAAATATCGCAGGTTCTGCATATCAAACCAACTATGGAGTGGTGAAAACACCAGTTAACGTGTTTCTCGCATTAAATAGCTCGAAAATTGCGATCTCGATGATTCTGCATACTTCTAACAGAAGTCACACCAAGATTATCAAAGAAAATGCATATCTCTGCTTGAAACCCCACGAAAACCAAGATATCGCCGGTTCTGCATATCAAACGCACTGTAGAGTGGTGAAAACACCGGATAAGGTTCTTCTCGCATTGACTAGCTCGAAAAGAGCGATGTCGATGTTTCAGCATACTTCGGACAGAAGTCTCACCAAGATTATCGCAGAAAATGCATATCTCGGCTTGAAACCCCACGAAAACCAAGATATCGCCGGTTCTGCATATCATACGCACTGTGGAGTGGTGATAACACCAGATAACGTGTTTCTCGCATCAAATAGCTCGAAACGAGCGATCTCGATGATTAAGCATACTTCGGACAAAAGTCTCACCAAGATTATCGTAAAAAATGCATATCTCAGCTTGAAACCCCACGAAAACCAAGATATCGCTGGTTCTGCATACCAAACGCACTGTGGGGTGCTGAAAACACCAGATAACGTGTTTGTCGCATTAAATAGCTCGAATAGAGCGATCTCGATGATTCTGCATACTTCGGACAGAAGTCTCACCAAGATTATCGTAAATAATGCATATCTCAGCATGAAACCCCACGAAAACCAAGATATCGTTGGTACTGCATATCAAACGCACTGTGGAGTGGTGAAAACACCAGATAACGTGATTCTCGCATTAAATAGCTCGAAAAGATCGATCTCGATGATTCTGCATACCTCGGACAGAAGTCTCACCAAGATTATCGCAGAAAATGCATATCTCAGCTTGAAACCCCACGAAAACCAAGATATCTCCGGTTCTGCATATCCAACGAACTGTGGAGTGGCGAAAACCCCAGAAAACGAGTTTCTCGCATTAAATAGCTCGAAAAGAGCGCTCTCGATGTTTCTGCATACTTCGGACAGATGTTTCACCAAGATTATCGTAGAAAATGCATATTTCAGCTTGAAACCTGAGGAAAACCAAAATATCGCCGGTTCTGCATATCAAACCAACTGTGTAGTGGTGAAAACACCAGATAACGTGTTTCTCGCATTAAATAGCTCGAAAAGTGCGATCTCGATGATTCTGCATACTTCTAACAGAAGTCTCACCAAGATTATCGCAGAAAATGCATATCTCAGCTTGAAACCCCACGAAAACCAAGATATCGCCGGTTTTGCATATCAAACGCACTGTGGAGTGGTGAAAACCCCGGATAAGGTTTTTCTCGCATTAACTAGCTCGAAAAGAGCGATCTCGATGTTTCAGCATACTTCGGACAGAAGTCTCACCAAGATTATCGCAGAAAATGCATATCTCAGCTTGAAACCCCACGAAAACCAAGATATCTCCGGTTCTGCATATCCAACGAACTGTGGAGTGGTGAAAACCCCAGAAAACGAGTTTCTCGCATTAAATAGCTCGAAAAGAGCGCTCTCGATGATTCTGCATACTTCTAACAGAAGTCTCACCAAGATTATCGCAGAAAATGCATATCTCAGCTTGAAACCCCACGAAAACCAAGATATCGCCGGATCTGCATATCATACGCACTGTGGAGTGGTGAAAACACCAGATAACGTGTTTCTCGCATTAAATAGCTCGAAAAGTGCGATCTCGATGATTCTGCATACTTCTAACAGAAGTCTCACCATGATTATCGCAGAAAATGCATATCTCAGCTTGAAACCCGACGAAAACCAAACATTGCCGGTTCTGCATATCAAACGCACTGTGGCGTGGTGAAAACACCAGATAACGTGTTTGCTCGCATTAAACATGTCGTAAACAGCGATCTCGATGATTCTGCATACTTCTAACAGAAGTCTCACCATGATTAACGCAGAAAATGCATATCTCTGCTAGAAACCCCACGAAAACCAAGATATCTCCTGTTCTGCATATCCAACGAACTGTGGAGTGGTGAAAACCCCAGAAAACGTGTTTCTCGCATTAAATAGCTCGAAAAGTACGATCTCGATGACTCTTCATACTTCGGACAGAAGTCTCACCAAGATTATCGCAGGAAATGCATTTCTGAGCTTGAAACCCCACGAAAACCAAGATATCGCTGGTTCTGCATATCATACGCACTGTGGAGTGGTGAAAACACCAGAAAACGTGTTTCGCACATTAAGTAGCTCGAAAAGAGCGTTCTCGAAGATTCTTCATACTTCTGACAGAAGTCTCACCAGGATTATCGCAGAAAATGAATATCTCAGCTTGAAACCCCACGAAAACCAAGATATCGCCGGTTCTGCATATCAAACGCACTGTGGAGTGGTGAAAACACCAGATAACGTGTTCCTCGCATTAAATAGCTCGAAAAGAGCGATCTCGATGATTCAGCATACTTCGGACAGATGTCTCTCCAAGATTATTGCAGGAAATGCATATCTCAGCTTGAAACCCGACCGAAACCAAGATATCTCCGGTTCTGCATGTCAAACGTACTGTGGAGTGGTGAAAACACCAGAAAACGTGTTTCGTACATTAAGTAGCTCGAAAAGAGCGATCTAGATGATTCTGCATACTTCTGACAAAAGACCCACCAAGATTATCGCAGAAAATACATATCTCCGCTGGAAACACCACGAAAATCAAGATATCGCCTGGTCTGCATATCAAACGCACTGTGGAGTGGTGAAAACAACCAGAGAACGTGTTTGTCGCATTAAATAGCTCGAAAAGAGCGATCTCGATGATTCAGCATACTTCGGACAGAAGTTTCACCAAGATTATCGCAGGAAATGCATATCTCATCTTGAAACCCCACGAAAACCAAGATATCCCCGGTTCTGCATATCCAACGAACTGTGGAGTGGTGAAAACCCCAGAAAACGAGTTTCTCGCATTAAATAGCTCGAAAAGAGCGCTCTCGATGTTTCTGCATACTTCGGACAGATGTTTCACCAAGATTATCGTAGAAAATGCATATCTCAGCTTGAAACCCCACGAAAACCAAGATATCGCTGGTACTACATATCAAACGCACTGTGGAGTGGTGAAAACACCAGATAACGTGTTTCTCGCATTACATAGCTCGAAAAGAACGTTCTCGAAGATCCTGCATACTTCTGACAGAAGTCCCACCAAGATTATCGTAGAAAATGCAAATCTCAGCTTGAAACCCGACCGAAACCAAGATATCTCCGGTTCTGCATGTCAAACGTACTGTGGAGTGGTGAAAACACCAGAAAACGTGTTTCGTGCATTAAGTAGCTCGAAAAGAGCGATCTCGATGATTCAGCATACTTCGGACAGAAGTCTCACCAAGATTATCGCAGGAAATGCATATCTCATCTTGAAACCCCACGAAAACCAAGATATCCCCGGTTCTGCATATCCAACGAACTGTGGAGTGGTGAAAACCCCAGAAAACGAGTTTCTCGCATTAAATAGCTCGAAAAGAGCGCTCTCGATGATTCTGCATACTTCGGACAGATGTCTCAACAAGATTATCGCAGAAAATGCATATCTCAGCTTGAAACTCCACGAAAACCAATGTATCTACTGTTCTGCATATCAAACGCACTGTGGAGTGGTGAAAACACCAGATAACGTGTTTCTCGCACTAGCTAGCTCGAAAAGAGCGATCTCGATGATTCAGCATACTTCGGACAGAAGTCTCACCAAGATTATCGTAAAAAATGCATATCTCAGCATGAAACCCCACGAAAACCAAGATATCGCTGGTACTGCATATCAATCGCACTGTGGAGTGGTGAAAACACCAGATAACGTGATTGTCGGATTAAATAGCTGGAAAAGAGCGATCTCAATGATTCTGCATACTTCGGACAGAAGTCTCACCAAGATTATCGCAGAAAATGCATATCTCAGCTTGAAACCCCACGAAAACCAAGATATCTCCGGTTCTGCATATCCAACGAACTGTGGAGTGGTGAAAACACCAGAAAACGAGTTTCTCGCATTAGATAGCTCGAAAAGAGCGCTCTAGATGTTTCTGCATACTTCGGACAGATGTCTCACCAAGATTATCGTAGAAAATGCATATTTCAGCTTGAAACCTGACGAAAACCAAAATATCGCCGGTTGTGCATATCAAACCAACTGTGGAGTGGTGAAAACACCAGATAACGTGTTTCTCGCATTAAATAGCTCGAAAAGTGCGATCTCGATGATTCTGCATACTTCTAACAGAAGTCTCACCAAGATTATCGCAGAAAATGCATATCTCAGCTTGAAACCCCACGAAAACCAAGATATCGCCGGTTTTGCATATCAAACGCACTGTGGAGTGGTGAAAACACCGGATAAGGTTTTTCTCGCATTAACTAGCTCGAAAAGAGCGATCTCGATGTTTCAGCATACTTCGGACAGAAGTCTCACCAAGATTATCGTAGAAAATGCATATCTCAGCTTGAAACCCGACGATAACCGAGTTATCTGCGGTTCTGCACATCAAACGTACCGTGGAGTGGTGAAAACACCAGAAAACGTGTTTCGCACATTAAGTAGCTCGAAAAGAGCGTTCTCGAAGATTCTTCATACTTCGGACAGAAGTCTCACCAGGATTATCGCAGAAAATGCATATCTCAGCTTGAAACCCCACGAAAACCAAGATATCGCCGGTTCTGCATATCAAACGCACTGTGGAGTGGTGAAAACACCAGATAACGTGTTCCTCGCATTAAATAGCTCGAAAAGAGCGATCTCGATGATTCAGCATACTTCGGACAGATGTCTCACCAAGATTTTTGCAGGAAATGCATATCTCAGCTTGAAACCCGACCGAAACCAAGATATCTCCGGTTCTGCATGTCAAACGTACTGTGGAGTGGTGAAAACACCAGATAACGTGTTTCTCGCATTACATAGCTCGAAAAGAGCGTTCTCGAAGATCCTGCATACTTCTGACAGAAGTCCCACCAAGATTATCGTAGAAAATGCATATCTCAGCTTGAAACCCGACGAAAACCGAGTTATCTCCGGTTCTGCACATCAAACGTACTGTGGAGTGGTGAATACCCCAGAAAACGAGTTTCTCGCATTTAATAGCTCGAAAAGAGCGCTCTCGATGTTTCCGCATACTTCGGACAGATGTTTCACCAAGATTATCGTAGAAAATGCATATCTCAGCTTGAAACCCGACCGAAACCAAGATATCTCCGGTTCTGCATGTCAAACGTACTGTGGAGTGGTGAAAACACCAGAAAACGTGTTTCCGGCATTAAGTAGCTCGAAAAGAGCGATTGAGTTATTCTGCATACTTCGGACAGAAGTCTCACCAAGATGATCGCAGAAAATGCATATCTCAGCAGGAAACCCCACGAAAACCAAGATGTCGCCGGTTCTGCATATCCAACGAACTGTGGAGTGGTGAAAACACCAGAAAACGTGTTTCGTGCATTAAGTAGCTCGAAAAGAGCTATCTAGATGATTCTGCATACTTCTGACAAAAGACCCACCAAGATTATCGCAGAAAATGCATATCTCAGCTGGAAACACCACGAAAATCAAGATATCGCCTGGTCTGCATATCAAACGCACTGTGGAGTGGTGAAAACAACCAGAGAACGTGTTTGTCGCATTAAATAGCTCGAAAAGAGCGATCTCGATGTTTCTGCATACTTCGGACAGATGTTTCACCAAGATTATCGTAGAAAATGCATATCTCAGCTTGAAACCCCACGAAAACCAAGATATCGCTGGTACTGCATATCAAACGCACTGTGGAGTGGTGAAAACACCAGATAACGTGTTTCTCGCATTACATAGCTCGAAAAGAGCGTTCTCGAAGATCCTGCATACTTCTGACAGAAGTCCCACCAAGATTGTCGTAGAAAATGCATATCTCAGCTTGAAACCCGACGAAAACCGAGTTATCTCCGGTTCTGCACATCAAACGTACTGTGGAGTGGTGAAAACCCCAGAAAACGAGTTTCTCGCATTAAATAGCTCGAAAAGAGCGCTCTCGATGTTTCTGCATGCTTCGGACAGATGTTTCACCAAGATTATCGTAGAAAATGCATATCTCAGCTTGAAACCCGACCGAAACCAAGATATCTCCGGTTCTGCATGTCAAACGTACTGTGGAGTGGTGAAAACACCAGAAAACGTGTTTCGTGCATTAAGTAGCTCGAAAAGAGCGATCTCGATGATTCAGCATACTTCGGACAGAAGTCTCACCAAGATTATCGCAGGAAATGCATATCTCATCTTGAAACCCCACGAAAACCAAGATATCCCCGGTTCTGCATATCCAACGAACTGTGGAGTGGTGAAAACCCCAGAAAACGAGTTTCTCGCATTAAATAGCTCGAAAAGAGCGCTCTCGATGATTCTGCATACTTCGGACAGATGTCTCAACAAGATTATCGCAGAAAATGCATATCTCAGCTTGAAACTCCACGAAAACCAATGTATCTACTGTTCTGCATATCAAACGCACTGTGGAGTGGTGAAAACACCAGATAACGTGTTTCTCGCACTAGCTAGCTCGAAAAGAGCGATCTCGATGATTCAGCATACTTCGGACAGAAGTCTCACCAAGATTATCGTAAAAAATGCATATCTCAGCATGAAACCCCACGAAAACCAAGATATCGCTGGTACTGCATATCAATCGCACTGTGGAGTGGTGAAAACACCAGATAACGTGATTGTCGGATTAAATAGCTGGAAAAGAGCGATCTCAATGATTCTGCATACTTCGGACAGAAGTCTCACCAAGATTATCGCAGAAAATGCATATCTCAGCTTGAAACCCGACGAAAACCGAGTTATCTCCGGTTCTGCACATCAAACGTACTGTGGAGTGGTGAAAACCCCAGAAAACGAGTTTCTCGCATTAAATAGCTCGAAAAGAGCGCTCTCGATGTTTCTGCATGCTTCGGACAGATGTTTCACCAAGATTATCGTAGAAAATGCATATCTCAGCTTGAAACCCGACCGAAACCAAGATATCTCCGGTTCTGCATGTCAAACGTACTGTGGAGTGGTGAAAACACCAGAAAACGTGTTTCGTGCATTAAGTAGCTCGAAAAGAGCGATCTCGATGATTCAGCATACTTCGGACAGAAGTCTCACCAAGATTATCGCAGGAAATGCATATCTCATCTTGAAACCCCACGAAAACCAAGATATCCCCGGTTCTGCATATCCAACGAACTGTGGAGTGGTGAAAACCCCAGAAAACGAGTTTCTCGCATTAAATAGCTCGAAAAGAGCGCTCTCGATGATTCTGCATACTTCGGACAGATGTCTCAACAAGATTATCGCAGAAAATGCATATCTCAGCTTGAAACTCCACGAAAACCAATGTATCTACTGTTCTGCATATCAAACGCACTGTGGAGTGGTGAAAACACCAGATAACGTGTTTCTCGCACTAGCTAGCTCGAAAAGAGCGATCTCGATGATTCAGCATACTTCGGACAGAAGTCTCACCAAGATTATCGTAAAAAATGCATATCTCAGCATGAAACCCCACGAAAACCAAGATATCGCTGGTACTGCATATCAATCGCACTGTGGAGTGGTGAAAACACCAGATAACGTGATTGTCGGATTAAATAGCTGGAAAAGAGCGATCTCAATGATTCTGCATACTTCGGACAGAAGTCTCACCAAGATTATCGCAGAAAATGCATATCTCAGCTTGAAACCCCACGAAAACCAAGATATCTCCGGTTCTGCATATCCAACGAACTGTGGAGTGGTGAAAACACCAGAAAACGAGTTTCTCGCATTAGATAGCTCGAAAATAGCGCTCTCGATGTTTCTGCATACTTCGGACAGATGTCTCACCAAGATTATCGTAGAAAATGCATATTTCAGCTTGAAACCTGACGAAAACCAAAATATCGCCGGTTGTGCTTATCAAACCAACTGTGGAGTGGTGAAAACACCAGATAACGTGTTTCTCGCATTAAATAGCTCGAAAAGTGCGATCTCGATGATTCTGCATACTTCTAACAGAAGTCTCACCAAGATTATCGCAGAAAATGCATATCTCAGCTTGAAACCCCACGAAAACCAAGATATCGCCGGTTTTGCATATCAAACGCACTGTGGAGTGGTGAAAACACCGGATAAGGTTTTTCTCGCATTAACTAGCTCGAAAAGAGCGATCTCGATGTTTCAGCATACTTCGGACAGAAGTCTCACCAAGATTATCGTAGAAAATGCATATCTCAGCTTGAAACCCGACGATAACCGAGTTATCTGCGGTTCTGCACATCAAACGTACCGTGGAGTGGTGAAAACACCAGAAAACGTGTTTCGCACATTAAGTAGCTCGAAAAGAGCGTTCTCGAAGATTCTTCATACTTCTGACAGAAGTCTCACCAGGATTATCGCAGAAAATGCATATCTCAGCTTGAAACCCGACGAAAACCGAGTTATCTCCGGTTCTGCACATCAAACGTACTGTGGAGTGGTGAATACCCCAGAAAACGAGTTTCTCGCAATAAATAGCTCGAAAAGAGCGCTCTCGATGTTTCTGCATACTTCGGACAGATGTTTCACCAAGATTATCGTAGAAAATGCATATCTCAGCTTGAAACCCGACCGAAACCAAGATATCTCCGGTTCTGCATGTCAAACGTACTGTGGAGTGGTGAAAACACCAGAAAACGTGTTTCGTGCATTAAGTAGCTCGAAAAGAGCGATTCAGTTATTCTGCATACTTCGGACAGAAGTCTCACCAAGATGATCGCAGAAAATGCATATCTCAGCAGGAAACCCCACGAAAACCAAGATGTCGCCGGTTCTGCATATCCAACGAACTGTGGAGTGGTGAAAACACCAGAAAACGTGTTTCTCGCATTAAGTAGCTCGAAAAGAGCGTTCTCGAAGATCCTGCTTACTTCTGACAGAAGTCTCACCAAGATTATCGTAGAAAATGCATATCTCAACTTGAAACCCGACGAAAACCGAGTTATCTCCGGTTCTGCACATCAAACGTACCGTGGAGTGGTGAAAACACCAGAAAACGTGTTTCGCGCATTAAGTAGCTCGAAAAGAGCGTTCTCGAAGATTCTTCATACTTCTGACAGAAGTCTCACCAGGATTATCGCAGAAACTGCATATCTCAGTTTGAAATCCCACGAAAACCAAGATATCGCCGGTTCTGCATATCAAACGCACTGTGGAGTGGTGAAAACACCAGATAACGTGTTTCTCGCATTAAGTAGCTCGAAAAGAGCGATCTAGATGATTCAGCATACTTCGGGCAGAAGTCTCACCAAGATTATCGCAGGAAATGCATATCTCAGCTTGAAACCCCACGAAAACCAAGATATCTCCGGTTCTGCATATCCAACGAACTGTGGAGTGGTGAAAACCCCAGAAACCGTGTTTCTCGCATTAAATAGCTCGAAAAGAGCGTTCTCGATGATTCTGCATACTTCTCATAGATGAAACACCAAGATTATCGCAGAAAATGCATATTTCAGCTGGAAACCCCACGAAAACCAAGTTATCGGCGTCTCTACATATCAAACGCACTGTGGAGTGGTCAAAACACCAGATAACGTGTTTCTCGCATTCAATAGCTCGAAAAGTGCGATCTCGAAGGTTCTGCATACTTCTGACAGAAGTCTCACCAGGATTATCGTAGAAAATGCATATCTCAGCTTGAAACCCGGCCGAAACCAAGATATCTCCGGTTCTGCATGTCAAACGTACTGTGGAGTGGTGAAAACACCAGAAACCGTGTTTCGTGCATTAAGTAGCTCGAAAGCAGCGTTCTCGAAGATTCTGCATACTTCTGACAGAAGTCTCACGAACATTATCGTAGAAAATGCATA
Organism: Anthophora plumipes; assembly: GCA_951804975.1. Lineage (NCBI taxonomy): Eukaryota > Metazoa > Arthropoda > Insecta > Hymenoptera > Apidae > Anthophora > Anthophora plumipes. The sequence goes on from CATORF010001004.1 coordinate 748,107, forward strand.
TCTCAGCTGGAAACACCACGAAAATCAAGATATCGCCGGTTCTGCACATCAAACGTACCGTGGATTGGTGAAAACACCAGAAAACGTGTTTCGCGCATTAAGTAGCTCGAAAAGAGCGCCCTCGAAGATTCTGCATACTTCTGACAGAAGCCTCACCAAGATTATCGCAGGAAATGCATATCTCAGCTTGAAACCCCACGAAAACCAAGATATCTCCGGTTCTGCATATCCAACGAACTGTGGAGTGGTGAAAACCCCAGAAAACGAGTTTCTCGCATTAAATAGCTCGAAAAGAGCACTCTCGATGTATCTGCATACTTCGGACAGATGTTTCACCACGATTATCGTAGAAAATGCATATCTCAGCTTGAAACCCGACCGAAACCAAGATATCTCCGGTTCTGCATATCAAACGCACTGTGGAGTGCTGAAAACACCAGAAAACGTGTTTCGTGCATTATGTAGCTTGAAAAGAGCGATCTAGTTGATTGTGCATACTTCTGACAAAAGACCCACCATGATTATCGCAGAAAATGCATATCTCAGCTGGAAACACCACGAAAATCAAGATATCGCCTGTTCGGCATATCAAACGCACTGCGGAGTGGTGAAAACAACCAGAGAACGTGTTTCTCGCATTGAATAGCTCGAAAAGGGCGATCTCGATGATTCAGCATACTTCGGACAGAAGTCTCACCACGATTATCGCAGGAAATGCATATCTCAGCTTGAAACCCCACGAAAACCAAGATATCTCCGGTTCTGCATATCCAACGAACTGTGGAGTGGTGAAAACCCCAGAAAACGAATTTCTCGCATTAAATAGCTCGAAAAGAGCGCTCTCGATGTTTCTGCATACTTCGGACAGATGTTTCACCAAGATTATCGTAGAAAATGCATATATCAGCTTGAAACCCGACCGAAACCAAGATATCGCTGGTACTGCATATCAAACGCACTGTGGAGTGGTGAAAACACCAGATAACGTGTTTCTCGCATTAAATAGCTCGAAAAGAGCGTTCTCGAAGATCCTGCATACTTCTGACAGAAGTCTCACCAAGATTATCGTAGAAAATGCATATATCAGCTTGAAACCCGACCGAAACCAAGATATCTCCGGTTCTGCATGTCAAACGTACTGTGGAGTGGTGAAAACACCAGAAAACGTGTTTCGTGCATTAAGTAGCTCGAAAAGAGCGTTCTCGAAGATTCTGCATACTTCTGACAGAAGTCTCACCAAGATTATCGCAGGAAATGCATATCTCAGCTTGAAACCCGACGAAAACCAAAATTTCGCCGGTTCTGCATATCAAACCAACTGTGGGGTGGTGAAAACACCAGATAACGTGTTTATCGCATTAAATAGCTCGAAACGAGCGATCTCGATGATTCTGCATACTTCGGACAGAAGTCTCACCAAAATTATCGTAAAAAATTCATATCTCAGCTTGAAACCCCACCGAAAACCAAGATATCGCTGTGTTCTGCATATCAAACGCACTGTGGAGTGGTGAATACCTCAGAAAACGTGTTTCTCGCCTTAAATAGCTCGAAACGAGCGATCTCGATGATTAAGCATACTTCGGACAGTAGTCTCACCAAGATTATCGTAAAAAATGCATATCTCAGCTTGAAACCCCACGAAAGCCAAGATATCGCTGGTTCTGCATATCAAACGCACTGTGGAGTGGTGAAAACACCAGATAACGTGTTTCTCGCACTAACTAGCTCGAAAAGAGCGATCTCGATGATTCAGCATACTTCGGACAGAAGTCTCATCAAGATTATCGCAGAAAATGCATATCTCAGCTTGAAACCCCACGAAAACCAAGATATCGCCGGTTCTGCATATCAAACGCACTGTGGAGTGGTGAAAACACCAGATAACGTGTTTCGTGCATTAAGTAGCTCGAATAGAGCGTTCTCGAAGATCCTGCATACTTCTGACAGAAGTCTCACCAAGCCTATCGTAGAAAATGCATATCTCAGCTTGAAACCCGACGAAAACCGAGTTATCTCCGGTTCTGCACATCAAACGTACCGTGGATTGGTGAAAACACCAGAAAACGTGTTTCGCGCATTAAGTAGCTCGAAAAGAGCGTCCTCGAAGATTCTGCATACTTCTGACAGAAGTCTCACCAGGGTTATCGTAGAAAATGCATATCTCAGCTTGAAACCCGACCGAAATCAAGATATCTCCGGTTCAGCATATCCAACGCACTGTGGAGTGGTGCAAATACCAGATAACGTGTTTCTCGCATTAAATAGCTCGAAACGAGCGATCTCGATGATTCTGCATACTTCGGACAGAAGTCTCACCAAGATTATCGCAGAAAATGCATATTTCAGCTGGAAACACCTCGAAAATCAAGATGTCGCCGGTTCTGCATATCAGACGCACTGTGGAGTGGTGAAATCAACCAGATAACGTGTTTCTCGCATTAAACAGCTCGCATAGAGCGATTTCTGTGATTCTGCAAACGTCTCACAGAAGAATATCCAAGATTATCGCAGAAAATGCATATCTCAGCGGGAAACCCCACGAAAACCAAGATATCGCCGGTTCTGCATATCAAACGCACTGTGGAGTGGTGAAAACACCAGATAACGTGTTTCGTGCATTAAGTAGCTCGAAAAGAGCGTTCTCGAAGATCCTGCATACTTCTGACAGAAGTCTCACCAAGACTATCGTAGAAAATGCATATCTCAGCTTGAAACCCGACGAAAACCGAGTTATCTCCGGTTCTGCACATCAAACGTACCGTGGATTGGTGAAAACACCAGAAAACGTGTTTCGCGCATTAAGTAGCTCGGAAAGAGCGTCCTCGAAGATTCTGCATACTTCTGACAGAAGTCTCACCAGGGTCATCGTAGAAAATGCATATCTCAGCTTGAAACCCGACCGAAATCAAGATATCTCCGGTTCAGCATGTCCAACGCACTGTGGAGTGGTGAAAATACCAGATAACGTGTTTCGTGCATTAAGTAGCTCGAAAAGAGCGTTCTCGAAGATTCAGCATACTTCTGACAGAAGCCTCACCAAGATTATCGCAGGAAATGCATATCTCAGCTTGAAACCCCACGAAAACCAAGATATCTCCGGTTCTGCATATCAAACGCACTGTGGAGTGCTGAAAACACCAGAAAACGTGTTTCGTGCATTATGTAGCTTGAAAAGAGCGATCTAGTTGATTGTGCATACTTCTGACAAAAGACCCACCATGATTATCGCAGAAAATGCATATCTCAGCTGGAAACACCACGAAAATCAAGATATCGCCTGTTCGGCATATCAAACGCACTGTGGAGTGGTGAAAACAACCAGAGAACGTGTTTCTCGCATTGAATAGCTCGAAAAGGGCGATCTCGATGATTCAGCATACTTCGGACAGAAGTCTCACCACGATTATCGCAGCAAATGCATATCTCAGCTTGAAACCCCACGAAAACCAAGATATCTCCGGTTCTGCATATCCAACGAACTGTGGAGTGGTGAAAACCCCAGAAAACGAATTTCTCGCATTAAATAGCTCGAAAAGAGCGCTCTCGATGTTTCTGCATACTTCGGACAGATGTTTCACCAAGATTATCGTAGAAAATGCATATATCAGCTTGAAACCCGACCGAAACCAAGATATCGCTGGTACTGCATATCAAACGCACTGTGGAGTGGTGAAAACACCAGATAACGTGTTTCTCGCATTAAATAGCTCGAAAAGAGCGAACTCGATGATTCTGCATACTTCGGACAGAAGTCTCACCAAAATTATCGTAAAAAATTCATATCTCAGCTTGAAACCCCACCGAAAACCAAGATATCGCTGTGTTCTGCATATCAAACGCACTGTGGAGTGGTGAATACCTCAGAAAACGTGTTCCTCGCATTACATAGCTAGAATAGAGCGATCTCGATGATTCTTCATACTTCGGAGAGAAGTCTCACCAAGATTATCGTAAAAAATGCATATCTCAGCTTGAAACCCCACGAAAGCCAAGATATCGCTGGTTCTGCATATCAAACGCACTGTGGAGTGGTGAAAACACCAGATAACGTGTTTCTCGCACTAACTAGCTCAAAAAGAGCGATCTCGATGTTTCAGCATACTTCGGACAGAAGTCTCACCAAGATTATCGCACAAAACGCATATCTCAGTTTGAAACCCCACGAAAACCAAGATATCGCCGGTTCTGCATATCAAACCAACTGTGGAGTGGTGAAAACACCAGAAAACGTGTTTCTCGCCTTAAATAGCTCGAAACGAGCGATCTCGATGATTAAGCATACTTCGGACAGTAGTCTCACCAAGATTATCGTAAAAAATGCATATCTCAGCTTGAAACCCCACGAAAGCCAAGATATCACTGGTTCTGCATATCAAACGCACTGTGGAGTGGTGAAAACACCAGATAACGTGTTTCTCGCACTAACTAGCTCGAAAAGAGCGATCTCGATGATTCAGCATACTTCGGACAGAAGTCTCACCAAGATTATCGCACAAAACGCATATCTCAGTTTGAAACCCCACGAAAACCAAGATATCGCCGGTTCTGCATATCAAACCAACTGTGGAGTGGTGAAAACACCAGAAAACGTGTTTCTCGCCTTAAATAGCTCGAAACGAGCGATCTCGATGATTAAGCATACTTCGGACAGTAGTCTCACCAAGCTTATCGTAGAAAATGCATATCTCAGCTTGAAACCCGACGAAAACCAAAATATCTCCGGTTCTGCATATCCAACGCACTGTGGAGTGGTGAAAACACCAGATAACGTGTTTCTCGCATTAAACAGCTCGAATAGAGCGATTTCTGTGATTCTGCAAACGTCTCACAGAAGAATATCCAAGATTATCGCAGAAAATGCATATCTCAGCGGGAAACACCACGAAAATCAAGATATCTCCGGTTCAGCATATCCAACGCACTGTGGAGTGGTGAAAACACCAGATAACGTGTTTCTCGCACTAACTAGCTCGAAAAGAGCGATCTCGATGATTCAGCATACTTCGGACAGAAGTCTCACCAAGATTATCGCACAAAACGCATATCTCAGTTTGAAACCCCACGAAAACCAAGATATCGCCGGTTCTGCATATCAAACCAACTGTGGAGTGGTGAAAACACCAGAAAACGTGTTTCTCGCCTTAAATAGCTCGAAACGAGCGATCTCGATGATTAAGCATACTTCGGACAGTAGTCTCACCAAGATTATCGTAAAAAATGCATATCTCAGCTTGAAACCCCACGAAAGCCAAGATATCACTGGTTCTGCATATCAAACGCACTGTGGAGTGGTGAAAACACCAGATAACGTGTTTCGTGCATTAAGTAGCTCGAAAAGAGCGTTCTCGAAGATTCTGCATACTTCGGACAGAAGTCTCACCAAGATTATCGCACAAAACGCATATCTCAGTTTGAAACCCCACGAAAACCAAGATATCGCCGGTTCTGCATATCAAACCAACTGTGGAGTGGTGAAAACACCAGAAAACGTGTTTCTCGCCTTAAATAGCTCGAAACGAGCGATCTCGATGATTAAGCATACTTCGGACAGTAGTCTCACCAAGCTTATCGTAGAAAATGCATATCTCAGCTTGAAACCCGACGAAAACCAAAATATCTCCGGTTCTGCATATCCAACGCACTGTGGAGTGGTGAAAACACCAGATAACGTGTTTCTCGCATTAAACAGCTCGAATAGAGCGATTTCTGTGATTCTGCAAACGTCTCACAGAAGAATATCCAAGATTATCGCAGAAAATGCATATCTCAGCGGGAAACACCACGAAAATCAAGATATCTCCGGTTCAGCATATCCAACGCACTGTGGAGTGGTGAAAATACCAGATAACGTGTTTCGTGCATTAAGTAGCTCGAAAAGAGCGTTCTCGAAGATCCTGCATACTTCTGACAGAAGTCTCACCAAGACTATCGTAGAAAATGCATATCTCAGCTTGAAACCCGACGAAAACCGAGTTATCTCCGGTTCTGCACATCAAACGTACCGTGGATTGGTGAAAACACCAGAAAACGTGTTTCGCGCATTAAGTAGCTCGAAAAGAGCGTCCTCGAAGATTCTGCATACTTCTGACAGAAGCCTCACCAAGATTATCGCAGGAAATGCATATCTCAGCTTGAAACCCCACGAAAACCAAGATATCTCCGGTTCTGCATATCCAACGAACTGTGGAGTGGTGAAAACCCCAGAAAACGAGTTTCTCGCATTAAATAGCTCGAAAAGAGCACTCTCGATGTATCTGCATACTTCGGACAGATGTTTCACCACGATTATCGTAGAAAATGCATATCTCAGCTTGAAACCCGACCGAAACCAAGATATCTCCGGTTCTGCATATCAAACGCACTGTGGAGTGCTGAAAACACCAGAAAACGTGTTTCGTGCATTATGTAGCTTGAAAAGAGCGATCTAGTTGATTGTGCATACTTCTAACAGAAGTCTCCCCAAGATTAGCGCAGAAAATGCATATCTCTGCTTGAAACCCCACGAAAACCAAGATATCTACTGTTCTGCATATCAAACGCACTGTGGAGTGGTGAAAACACCAGATAACGTGTTTCTCGCATTAAATAGCTCGAAAAGTGCGATCTCGATGATTCTGCATACTTCTAACAGAAGTCTCCCCAAGATTAGCGCAGAAAATGCATATCTCTGCGTGAAACCCCACGAAAACCAAGATATCTACTGTTCTGCATATCAAACGCACTGTGGAGTGGTTAAAACACCAGATAACGTGTTTCTCGCATTAAATAGCTCGAAAAGAGCGCTCTCGACGTTTCTGCATACTTCGGACAGATGTTTCACCAAGCTTATCGTAGAAAATGCATATGTCAGCTTGAAACCCGACGAAAACCAAAATATCTCCGGTTCTGCATATCCAACGCACTGTGGAGTGGTGAAAACCCCAGAAAATGTGTTTCTCGAATTAAATAGCTCGAAAAGAGCGCTCTCGACGTTTCTGCATACTTCGGACAGATGTCTCACCAAGCTTATCGTAGAAAATGCACATCTCTGCTTGAAACCCCACGAAAACCAAGATATCTACTGTTCTGCATATCAAACGCACTGTGGAGTGGTGAAAACACCAGATAACGTGTTTCTCGCATTAAATAGCTCGAAAAGTGCGATCTCGATGATTCTGCATACTTCTAACAGAAGTCTCCCCAAGATTAGCGCAGAAAATGCATATCTCTGCTTGAAACCCCACGAAAACCAAGATATCTACTGTTCTGCATATCAAACGCACTGTGGAGTGGTGAAAACACCAGATAACGTGTTTCTCGCATTAAATAGCTCGAAAAGGGCGATCTCGATGAATCTGCATACTTCTAACAGAAGTCTCCCCAAGATTAGCGCAGAAAATGCATATCTCTGCTTGAAACCCCACGAAAACCAAGATATCTACTGTTCTGCATATCAAACGCACTGTGGAGTGGTGAAAACCCCAGAAAATGTGTTTCTCGAATTAAATAGCTCGAAAAGAGCGCTCTCGACGTTTCTGCATACTTCGGACAGATCTTTCACCAAGCTTATCGCAGAAAAAGCATATCTCAGCTTGAAACCCCACGAAAACCAAGATATCTACTGTTCTGCATATCAAACGCACTGTGGAGTGGTGAAAACACCAGATAACGTGTTTCTCGCACTAACTAGCTCGAAAAGAGCGATCTCGATGATTCAGCATACTTCGGACAGAAGTCTCACCCAGATTATCGCAGAAAATGCTTATCTCAGCTTGAAACCCCACGAAAACCAAGATATCGCCGGTTCTGCATATCAAACGCACTGTGGAGTGGTGAAAACACCAGATAACGTGTTTCTCGCAATTAAATAGCTCGAAACGATTGATCTCGATGATTCTGCATACTTCTGACAGAAGTCTCACCAAGATTATCGTAGAAAATGCATATATCAGCTTGAAACCCGACCGAAACCAAGATATCTCCGGTTCTGCATGTCAAACGTACTGTGGAGTGGTGAAAACACCAGAAAACGTGTTTCGTGCATTAAGTAGCTCGAAAAGAGCGTTCTCGAAGATTCTGCATACTTCTGACAGAAGTCTCACCAAGATTATCGCAGGAAATGCATATCTCAGCTTGAAACCCGACGAAAACCAAAATTTCGCCGGTTCTGCATATCAAACCAACTGTGGGGTGGTGAAAACACCAGATAACGTGTTTATCGCATTAAATAGCTCGAAACGAGCGATCTCGATGATTCTGCATACTTCGGACAGAAGTCTCACCAAAATTATCGTAAAAAATTCATATCTCAGCTTGAAACCCCACCGAAAACCAAGATATCGCTGTGTTCTGCATATCAAACGCACTGTGGAGTGGTGAATACCTCAGAAAACGTGTTTCTCGCCTTAAATAGCTCGAAACGAGCGATCTCGATGATTAAGCATACTTCGGACAGTAGTCTCACCAAGATTATCGTAAAAAATGCATATCTCAGCTTGAAACCCCACGAAAGCCAAGATATCGCTGGTTCTGCATATCAAACGCACTGTGGAGTGGTGAAAACACCAGATAACGTGTTTCTCGCACTAACTAGCTCGAAAAGAGCGATCTCGATGATTCAGCATACTTCGGACAGAAGTCTCATCAAGATTATCGCAGAAAATGCATATCTCAGCTTGAAACCCCACGAAAACCAAGATATCGCCGGTTCTGCATATCAAACGCACTGTGGAGTGGTGAAAACACCAGATAACGTGTTTCGTGCATTAAGTAGCTCGAATAGAGCGTTCTCGAAGATCCTGCATACTTCTGACAGAAGTCTCACCAAGCCTATCGTAGAAAATGCATATCTCAGCTTGAAACCCGACGAAAACCGAGTTATCTCCGGTTCTGCACATCAAACGTACCGTGGATTGGTGAAAACACCAGAAAACGTGTTTCGCGCATTAAGTAGCTCGAAAAGAGCGTCCTCGAAGATTCTGCATACTTCTGACAGAAGTCTCACCAGGGTTATCGTAGAAAATGCATATCTCAGCTTGAAACCCGACCGAAATCAAGATATCTCCGGTTCAGCATATCCAACGCACTGTGGAGTGGTGCAAATACCAGATAACGTGTTTCTCGCATTAAATAGCTCGAAACGAGCGATCTCGATGATTCTGCATACTTCGGACAGAAGTCTCACCAAGATTATCGCAGAAAATGCATATTTCAGCTGGAAACACCTCGAAAATCAAGATGTCGCCGGTTCTGCATATCAGACGCACTGTGGAGTGGTGAAATCAACCAGATAACGTGTTTCTCGCATTAAACAGCTCGCATAGAGCGATTTCTGTGATTCTGCAAACGTCTCACAGAAGAATATCCAAGATTATCGCAGAAAATGCATATCTCAGCGGGAAACCCCACGAAAACCAAGATATCGCCGGTTCTGCATATCAAACGCACTGTGGAGTGGTGAAAACACCAGATAACGTGTTTCGTGCATTAAGTAGCTCGAAAAGAGCGTTCTCGAAGATCCTGCATACTTCTGACAGAAGTCTCACCAAGACTATCGTAGAAAATGCATATCTCAGCTTGAAACCCGACGAAAACCGAGTTATCTCCGGTTCTGCACATCAAACGTACCGTGGATTGGTGAAAACACCAGAAAACGTGTTTCGCGCATTAAGTAGCTCGGAAAGAGCGTCCTCGAAGATTCTGCATACTTCTGACAGAAGTCTCACCAGGGTCATCGTAGAAAATGCATATCTCAGCTTGAAACCCGACCGAAATCAAGATATCTCCGGTTCAGCATGTCCAACGCACTGTGGAGTGGTGAAAATACCAGATAACGTGTTTCGTGCATTAAGTAGCTCGAAAAGAGCGTTCTCGAAGATTCAGCATACTTCTGACAGAAGCCTCACCAAGATTATCGCAGGAAATGCATATCTCAGCTTGAAACCCCACGAAAACCAAGATATCTCCGGTTCTGCATATCAAACGCACTGTGGAGTGCTGAAAACACCAGAAAACGTGTTTCGTGCATTATGTAGCTTGAAAAGAGCGATCTAGTTGATTGTGCATACTTCTGACAAAAGACCCACCATGATTATCGCAGAAAATGCATATCTCAGCTGGAAACACCACGAAAATCAAGATATCGCCTGTTCGGCATATCAAACGCACTGTGGAGTGGTGAAAACAACCAGAGAACGTGTTTCTCGCATTGAATAGCTCGAAAAGGGCGATCTCGATGATTCAGCATACTTCGGACAGAAGTCTCACCACGATTATCGCAGCAAATGCATATCTCAGCTTGAAACCCCACGAAAACCAAGATATCTCCGGTTCTGCATATCCAACGAACTGTGGAGTGGTGAAAACCCCAGAAAACGAATTTCTCGCATTAAATAGCTCGAAAAGAGCGCTCTCGATGTTTCTGCATACTTCGGACAGATGTTTCACCAAGATTATCGTAGAAAATGCATATATCAGCTTGAAACCCGACCGAAACCAAGATATCGCTGGTACTGCATATCAAACGCACTGTGGAGTGGTGAAAACACCAGATAACGTGTTTCTCGCATTAAATAGCTCGAAAAGAGCGAACTCGATGATTCTGCATACTTCGGACAGAAGTCTCACCAAAATTATCGTAAAAAATTCATATCTCAGCTTGAAACCCCACCGAAAACCAAGATATCGCTGTGTTCTGCATATCAAACGCACTGTGGAGTGGTGAATACCTCAGAAAACGTGTTCCTCGCATTACATAGCTAGAATAGAGCGATCTCGATGATTCTTCATACTTCGGAGAGAAGTCTCACCAAGATTATCGTAAAAAATGCATATCTCAGCTTGAAACCCCACGAAAGCCAAGATATCGCTGGTTCTGCATATCAAACGCACTGTGGAGTGGTGAAAACACCAGATAACGTGTTTCTCGCACTAACTAGCTCAAAAAGAGCGATCTCGATGTTTCAGCATACTTCGGACAGAAGTCTCACCAAGATTATCGCACAAAACGCATATCTCAGTTTGAAACCCCACGAAAACCAAGATATCGCCGGTTCTGCATATCAAACCAACTGTGGAGTGGTGAAAACACCAGAAAACGTGTTTCTCGCCTTAAATAGCTCGAAACGAGCGATCTCGATGATTAAGCATACTTCGGACAGTAGTCTCACCAAGATTATCGTAAAAAATGCATATCTCAGCTTGAAACCCCACGAAAGCCAAGATATCACTGGTTCTGCATATCAAACGCACTGTGGAGTGGTGAAAACACCAGATAACGTGTTTCTCGCACTAACTAGCTCGAAAAGAGCGATCTCGATGATTCAGCATACTTCGGACAGAAGTCTCATCAAGATTATCGCAGAAAATGCATATCTCAGCTTGAAACCCCACGAAAACCAAGATATCGCCGGTTCTGCATATCAAACGCACTGTGGAGTGGTGAAAACACCAGATAACGTGTTTCGTGCATTAAGTAGCTCGAAAAGAGCGTTCTCGAAGATTCTGCATACTTCGGACAGAAGTCTCACCAAGATTATCGCACAAAACGCATATCTCAGTTTGAAACCCCACGAAAACCAAGATATCGCCGGTTCTGCATATCAAACCAACTGTGGAGTGGTGAAAACACCAGAAAACGTGTTTCTCGCCTTAAATAGCTCGAAACGAGCGATCTCGATGATTAAGCATACTTCGGACAGTAGTCTCACCAAGCTTATCGTAGAAAATGCATATCTCAGCTTGAAACCCGACGAAAACCAAAATATCTCCGGTTCTGCATATCCAACCCACTGTGGAGTGGTGAAAACACCAGATAACGTGTTTCTCGCATTAAACAGCTCGAATAGAGCGATTTCTGTGATTCTGCAAACGTCTCACAGAAGAATATCCAAGATTATCGCAGAAAATGCATATCTCAGCGGGAAACACCACGAAAATCAAGATATCTCCGGTTCAGCATATCCAACGCACTGTGGAGTGGTGAAAATACCAGATAACGTGTTTCGTGCATTAAGTAGCTCGAAAAGAGCGTTCTCGAAGATCCTGCATACTTCTGACAGAAGTCTCACCAAGACTATCGTAGAAAATGCATATCTCAGCTTGAAACCCGACGAAAACCGAGTTATCTCCGGTTCTGCACATCAAACGTACCGTGGATTGGTGAAAACACCAGAAAACGTGTTTCGCGCATTAAGTAGCTCGAAAAGAGCGTCCTCGAAGATTCTGCATACTTCTGACAGAAGCCTCACCAAGATTATCGCAGGAAATGCATATCTCAGCTTGAAACCCCACGAAAACCAAGATATCTCCGGTTCTGCATATCCAACGAACTGTGGAGTGGTGAAAACCCCAGAAAACGAGTTTCTCGCATTAAATAGCTCGAAAAGAGCACTCTCGATGTATCTGCATACTTCGGACAGATGTTTCACCACGATTATCGTAGAAAATGCATATCTCAGCTTGAAACCCGACCGAAACCAAGATATCTCCGGTTCTGCATATCAAACGCACTGTGGAGTGCTGAAAACACCAGAAAACGTGTTTCGTGCATTATGTAGCTTGAAAAGAGCGATCTAGTTGATTGTGCATACTTCTAACAGAAGTCTCCCCAAGATTAGCGCAGAAAATGCATATCTCTGCTTGAAACCCCACGAAAACCAAGATATCTACTGTTCTGCATATCAAACGCACTGTGGAGTGGTGAAAACACCAGATAACGTGTTTCTCGCATTAAATAGCTCGAAAAGTGCGATCTCGATGATTCTGCATACTTCTAACAGAAGTCTCCCCAAGATTAGCGCAGAAAATGCATATCTCTGCGTGAAACCCCACGAAAACCAAGATATCTACTGTTCTGCATATCAAACGCACTGTGGAGTGGTTAAAACACCAGATAACGTGTTTCTCGCATTAAATAGCTCGAAAAGAGCGCTCTCGACGTTTCTGCATACTTCGGACAGATGTTTCACCAAGCTTATCGTAGAAAATGCATATGTCAGCTTGAAACCCGACGAAAACCAAAATATCTCCGGTTCTGCATATCCAACGCACTGTGGAGTGGTGAAAACCCCAGAAAATGTGTTTCTCGAATTAAATAGCTCGAAAAGAGCGCTCTCGACGTTTCTGCATACTTCGGACAGATGTCTCACCAAGCTTATCGTAGAAAATGCACATCTCTGCTTGAAACCCCACGAAAACCAAGATATCTACTGTTCTGCATATCAAACGCACTGTGGAGTGGTGAAAACACCAGATAACGTGTTTCTCGCATTAAATAGCTCGAAAAGTGCGATCTCGATGATTCTGCATACTTCTAACAGAAGTCTCCCCAAGATTAGCGCAGAAAATGCATATCTCTGCTTGAAACCCCACGAAAACCAAGATATCTACTGTTCTGCATATCAAACGCACTGTGGAGTGGTGAAAACACCAGATAACGTGTTTCTCGCATTAAATAGCTCGAAAAGGGCGATCTCGATGAATCTGCATACTTCTAACAGAAGTCTCCCCAAGATTAGCGCAGAAAATGCATATCTCTGCTTGAAACCCCACGAAAACCAAGATATCTACTGTTCTGCATATCAAACGCACTGTGGAGTGGTGAAAACCCCAGAAAATGTGTTTCTCGAATTAAATAGCTCGAAAAGAGCGCTCTCGACGTTTCTGCATACTTCGGACAGATCTTTCACCAAGCTTATCGCAGAAAAAGCATATCTCAGCTTGAAACCCCACGAAAACCAAGATATCTACTGTTCTGCATATCAAACGCACTGTGGAGTGGTGAAAACACCAGATAACGTGTTTCTCGCACTAACTAGCTCGAAAAGAGCGATCTCGATGATTCAGCATACTTCGGACAGAAGTCTCACCCAGATTATCGCAGAAAATGCTTATCTCAGCTTGAAACCCCACGAAAACCAAGATATCGCCGGTTCTGCATATCAAACGCACTGTGGAGTGGTGAAAACACCAGATAACGTGTTTCTCGCAATTAAATAGCTCGAAACGATTGATCTCGATGATTCTGCATACTTGGGACAGAAGTCTCACCAAAGTTATCGTAAAAAATGCATATCTCAGCTTGAAACCCCACGAAAACCAAGATATCGCTGTGTTCAGCATATCAAACGCACTGTGGAGTGGTGAAAACCCCAGAAAACGTGTTTCTCTCATTAAATAGCTCGAAACGAGCGATCTCGATGATTCTGCATACTTCGGACAGAAGTCTCAACAAGATTATCGCAGAAAATGCATATCTCAGATTGAAACCCCACGAAAACCAAGATATCTCCTGTTCTGCATATCAAACGCACTGTGGAGTGGTGAAAACACTAGATAACGTGTTTCTCGCACTAACTAGCTCTAACAGAGCGATCTCGATGATTCAGCATACTTCGGACAGAAGTCTCACCAAGATTATCGCAGAAAATGCATATCTCAGCTTGAAACCCCACGAAAACCAAGATGTCGCTGGTACTGCATATCAAACGCACTGTGGAGTGGTGAAAACACCAGATAACGTGTTTCTCGCATCAAATAGCTCGAAAAGAGCGATCTCGAAGATTCTGCATACTTCTGACAGAATTCTCACCAGGATTATCGTAGAAAATGCATATCTCAGCTTGATACCCGACCGAAACCAAGATATCTCCGGTTCTGCATGTCAAACATACTGTGGAGTGGTGAAAACACCAGAAAACGTGTTTCGAGCATTAAGTAGCTCGAAAAGAGCGATCTAGATGATTCTGCATACATCTGACTGAAGTCTCACCATTATTTACGCAGATAATGCATATCTCATCTTGAAACCCCACGAAAACCAAGATATCGCTGGTTCTGCATATCAAACACTCTGTGGAGTGGTGAAAACACCAGAAAACGTGTTTCTCGTATTAAGTAGCTCGAAAAGAGCGTTCTCGAAGATCCTGCATACCTCGGACAGAAGTCTCAACAAGATTATCGCAGAAAATACATATCTCAGCTTGAAACCCCACGAAAACCAAGATATCTACTATTCTGCATATCAAACGCACTGTGGAGTGGTGAAAACCCCAGAAAACGTGTTTCTTGCATTAAATAGCTCGAAAAGAGCGCTCTCGATGTTTCTGCATACTTCGGACAGATGTTTCACCAAGATTATCGTAGAAAATGCATATCTCAGCTTGAAACCCGACGAAAACCAAAATATCGCCGGTGCTGCATATCAAACCACCTGTGGAGTGGTGAAAACACCAGATAACGTGTTTCTCGCATTAAATAGCTCGAAAAGTGCGATCTCGATGATTCTGCATACTTCTAACAGAAGTCTCACCAAGCTTATCGCAGAAAATGCATATCTCTGCTTGAAACACCACGCAAACCAAGATATTTCCTGTCCTGCATATCCAAAGAACTGTGGAGTGGTGAAACCCCCAGAAAACCTGTTTCTCGCATTAAATGGCTCGAAAAGAGCGCTCTCGGTGTTTCTGCATACTTCGGACAGATGTCTCACCAAGCTTATCGTAGAAAATGCATATCTCAGCTTGAAACCCGACGAAAACCAAAATATCTCCGGTTCTGCATATCCAACGCACTGTGGAGTGGTGAAAACACCAGATAACGTGTTTCTCGCATTAAATAGCTCGAAACGAACGATCTCGATGATTCTGCATACTTCGGACAGAAGTCTCAACAAGATTATCGCAGAAAATGCACATATCAGCTTGAAACCCCACGAAAACCAAGATATCGCCGGTTCTGCATATCAAACGCACTGTGGAGTGGTGAAAACACCAGATAACGTGTTTCTCGCATTAAATAGCTCGAAAAGAGCGCTCTCGATGTTTCTGCATACTTCGGACAGATGTTTCACCAAGATTATCGTAGAAAATGCATATCTCAGCTTGAAACCCGACGAAAACCAAAATATCGTCGGTTCTGCATATCAAACCAACTGTGGAGTGGTGAAAACACCAGATAACGTGTTTCTCGCATTAAATAGCTCGAAAAGTGCGATCTCGATGATTCTGCATACTTCTAACAGAAGTCTCCCCAAGATTAGCGCAGAAAATGCATATCTCTGCTTGAAACCCCACGAAAACCAAGATATCTACTGTTCTGCATATCAAACGCACTGTGGAGTGGTGAAAACAGCAGATAACGTGTTTCTCGCATTAAATAGCTCGAAAAGTGCGATCTCGATGATTCTGCATGCTTCTAACAGAAGTCTCCCCAAGATTAGCGCAGAAAATGCATATCTCTGCGTGAAACCCCACGAAAACCAAGATATCTACTGTTCTGCATATCAAACGCACTGTGGAGTGGTTAAAACACCACATAACGTGTTTCTCGCATTAAATAGCTCGAAAAGAGCGCTCTCGATGTTTCTGCATACTTCGGACAGATGTTTCACCAAGCTTATCGTAGAAAATGCATATGTCAGCTTGAAACCCGACGAAAACCAAAATATCTCCGGTTCTGCATATCCAACGCACTGTGGAGTGGTGAAAACCCCAGAAAATGTGTTTCTCGCATTAAATAGCTCGAAAAGAGCGCTCTCGACGTTTCTGCATACTTCGGACAGATGTTTCACCAAGCTTATCGTAGAAAATGCATATGTCAGCTTGAAACCCGACGAAAACCAAAATATCTCCGGTTCTGCATATCCAACGCACTGTGGAGTGGTGAAAACACCAGATAACGTGTTTCTCGCATTAAATAGCTCGCAAAGTGCGATCTCGATGATTCTGCATACTTCTAACAGAAGTCTCCCCAAGATTAGCGCAGAAAATGCATATCTCTGCTTGAAACCCCACGAAAACCAAGATATCTACTGTTCTGCATATCAACCGCACTATGGAGTGGTTAAAACACCAGATAACGTGTTTCTCGCATTAAATAGCTCGAAAAGAGCGCTGTCGATGTTTCTGCATACTTCGGACAGATGTTTCACCAAGCTTATCGTAGAAAATGCATATGTCAGCTTGAAACCCGACGAAAACCAAAATATCTCCGGTTCTGCATATCCAACGCACTGTGGAGTGGTGAAAACACCAGAAAACGTGTTTCTCGCATTAAATAGCTCGAAAAGAGCGCTCTCGACGTTTCTGCATACTTCGGACAGATGTCTCACCAAGCTTAGCGTAGAAAATGCATATCTCAGCTTGAAACCCGTCGAAAACCAAAATATCTCCGGTTCTGCATATCCAACGCACTGTGGAGTGGTGAAATCACCAGATAACGTGTTTCTCGCACTAACTAGCTCTAAAAGAGCGATCTCGATGATTCAGCATACTTCGGACAGAAGTCTCACCAAGATTATCGCAGAAAATGCATATCTCAGCTTGAAACCCCACGAAAACCAAGATGTCGCTGGTTCTGCACATCAAACGTACCGTGGAGTGGTGAAAACACCAGAAAACGTGTTTCGCGCATTAAGTAGCTCGGAAAGAGCGTTCTCGAAGATTCTGCATACTTCTGACAGAAGTCTCACCAGGATTATCGTAGAAAATGCATATCTCAGCTTGATACACGACCGAAACAAAGATATCTCTGGTTCTGCATGTCAAACATACAGTAGAGTGGTGAAAACACCAGAAAACGTGTTTCGAGCATTAAGTAGCTCGAAAAGAGCGATCTCGATGATTCTGCATACATCTGACTGAAGTCTCACCAATATTTACGCAGAAAATGCATATCTCATCTTGAAACCCCACGAAAACCAAGATATCGCTGGTTCTGCATATCAAACGCACTGTGGAGTGGTGAAAACACCAGATAACGTGTTTCTCGCATTAAATTGCTCGAAAAGAGCGATCTCGAAGATTCTGCATACTTCTGACAGAAGTCTCACCAAGATTATCGTAGAAAATGCATATCTCAGCTTGAAACCCGTCGAAAACCGAGTTTTCTCCGGTTCTCCACATCAAACGTACCGTGGAGTGGTGAAAACACCAGAAAACGTGTTTCGCGCATTAAATGGCTCGAAAAGAGCGCTCTCGATGTTTCTGCATACTTCGGACTGAAGTCTCACCATTATTTACGGAGATAATGCAAATCTCATCTTGAAACCCCACGAAAACCAAGATATCGCTGGTTCTGCATATCAAACACTCTGTGGAGTGGTGAAAACACCAGAAAACGTGTTTCTCGTATTAAGTA
Organism: Anthophora plumipes; assembly: GCA_951804975.1. NCBI lineage: Eukaryota > Metazoa > Arthropoda > Insecta > Hymenoptera > Apidae > Anthophora > Anthophora plumipes. The sequence goes on from CATORF010001004.1 coordinate 766,227, forward strand.
GCTCGAAAAGAGCGTTCTCGAAGATCCTGCATACTTCGGACAGAAGTCTCAACAAGATTATCGCAGAAAATACATATCTCAGCTTGAAACCCCACGAAAACCAAGATATCTACTATTCTGCATATCAAACGCACTGTGGAGTGGTGAAAACACCAGATAACGTGTTTCTCGCATTAAATAGCTCGAAAAGAGCGCACTCGATGTTTCTGCATACTTCGGACAGATGTCTCACCAAGCTTATCGTAGAAAATGCATATCTCAGCTTGAAACCGGACGAATACGAAAATATCTCCGGTTCTGCATATCCAACGCACTGTGGAGTGGTGAAAACACCAGATAACGTGTTTCTCTCATTAAATAGCTCGAAACGAGCGATCTCGATGATTCTGCATACTTCGGACAGAAGTCGCAACAAGATTATCGCAGAAAATGCATATCTCAGCTTGAAACCCCACGAAAACCAAGATATCTCCTGTTCTGCATATCAAACGCACTGTGGAGTGGTGAAAGCATCAGATAACGTGTTTCTCGCACTAACTAGCTCTAAATGAGCGATCTCGATGATTCAGCATACTTCGGACAGAAGTCTCACCAAGATTATCGCAGAAAATGCATATCTCAGCTTGAAACCCCACGAAAACCAAGATGTCGCTGGTACTGCATATCAAACGCACTGTGGAGTGGTGAAAACACCAGATAACGTGTTTCTCGCATTAAATAGCTCGAAAAGAGCGATCTCGAAGGTTCTGCATACTTCTGACAGAAGTCTCACCAAGATTATCGTAGAAAATGCATATCTCAGCTTGAAACCCGACGAAAACCGAGTTTTCTCCGGTTCTGCACATCAAACGTACCGTGGAGTGGTGAAAACACCAGAAAACGTGTTTCGCGCATTAAGTAGCTCGAAAAGAGCGTTCTCGAAGATTCTGCATACTTCTGACAGAAGTCTCACCGGGATTATCGTAGAAAATGCATATCTCAGCTTGATACCCGACCGAAACAAAGATATCTCCGGTTCTGCATGTCAAACATACTGTGGAGTGGTGAAAAAACCAGAAAACGTGTTTCGAGCATTAAGAAGCTCGAAAAGAGCGATCTAGATGATTCTGCATACATCTGACTGAAGTCTCACCATTATTTACGCAGAAAATGCATATCTCATCTTGAAACCCCACGAAAATCAAGATATCTATTGTTCTGCATATCCAACGAACTGTGGAGTGGTGAAAACCCCAGAAAACGTGTTTCTCGCATTAAATAGCTCGAAAAGAGCGCTCTCGATGTTTCTGCATACTTCGGACAGATCTTTCACCAAGCTTATCGCAGAAAATGCATATCTCATCTTGAAACCCCACGAAAACCAAGATATCTACTGTTCTGCATATCAAACGCACTGTGGTGTGGTTAAAACACCAGATAACGTGTTTCTCGCATTAAATAGCTCGAAAAGAGCGCTCTCGATGTTTCTGCATACTTCGGACTGATGTTTCACCAAGATTATCGTAGAAAATGCATATGTCAGCTTGAAACCCGACGAAAACCAAAATATCGCCGGTTCTGCATATCAAACCAACTGTGAAGTGGTGAAAACACCAGATAACGTGTTTCTCGCATTAAATAGCTCGAAAAGTGCGATCTCGATGATTCTGCATACTTCGGACAGAAGTCTCAACAAGATTATCGCAGAAAATGCATATCTCAGCTTGAAACCCCACGAAAACCAAGATATCTACTGTTCTGCATATCAGACGCACTGTGGTGTGGTTAAAACACCAGATAACGTGTTTCTCGCATTAAATAGCTCGAAAAGAGCGCACTCGATGTTTCTGCATACTTCGGTCAGATGTCTCACCAAGCTTATCGTAGAAAATGCATATCTCAGCTTGAAACCCGACGAATACGAAAATATCTCCGGTTCTGCATATCCAACGCACTGTGGAGTGGTAAAAACACCAGATAACGTGTTCCTCGCATTAAATAGCTCGAAACGAGCGATCTCGATGATTCTGCATACTTCGGACAGAAGTCTCAACAAAATTATCGCAGAAAATGCATATCTCAGCATGAAACCCCACGAAAACCAAGACATCTACTGTTCTGCATATCAAACGCACTGTGGAGTGGTGAAAACACCAGATAACGTGTTTCTCGCACTAACTAGCTCGAAAAGAGCGATCTCGATGATTCAGCATACTTCGGACAGAAGTCTCACACAGATTATCGCAGAAAATGCTTATCTCAGCTTGAAACCCCACGAAAACCAAGATATCTACTGTTCTGCATATCAGACGCACTGTGGTGTGGTTAAAACACCAGATAACGTGTTTCTCGCATTAAATAGCTCGAAAAGAGCGCTCTCGATGTTTCTGCATACTTCGGACTGATGTTTCACCAAGATTATCGTAGAAAATGCATATGTCAGCTTGAAACCCGACGAAAACCAAAATATCGCCGGTTCTGCATATCAAACCAACTGTGAAGTGGTGAAAACACCAGATAACGTGTTTCTCGCATTAAATAGCTCGAAAAGAGCGCTCTCGATGTTTCTGCATACTTCGGACAGATCTTTCACCAAGCTTATCGCAGAAAATGCATATCTCATCTTGAAACCCCACGAAAACCAAGATATCTACTGTTCTGCATATCAAACGCACTGTGGTGTGGTTAAAACACCAGATAACGTGTTTCTCGCATTAAATAGCTCGAAAAGAGCGCTCTCGATGTTTCTGCATACTTCGGACTGATGTTTCACCAAGATTATCGTAGAAAATGCATATGTCAGCTTGAAACCCGACGAAAACCAAAATATCGCCGGTTCTGCATATCAAACCAACTGTGAAGTGGTGAAAACACCAGATAACGTGTTTCTCGCATTAAATAGCTCGAAAAGTGCGATCTCGATGATTCAGCATACTTCGGACAGAAGTCTCACCAAGATTATCGCAGAAAATGCATATCTCAGCTTGAAACCCCACGAAAACCAAGATGTCGCTGGTACTGCATATCAAACGCACTGTGGAGTGGTGAAAACACCAGATAACGTGTTTCTCGCATTAAATAGCTCGAAAAGAGCGATCTCGAAGGTTCTGCATACTTCTGACAGAAGTCTCACCAAGATTATCGTAGAAAATGCATATCTCAGCTTGAAACCCGACGAAAACCGAGTTTTCTCCGGTTCTGCACATCAAACGTACCGTGGAGTGGTGAAAACACCAGAAAACGTGTTTCGCGCATTAAGTAGCTCGAAAAGAGCGTTCTCGAAGATTCTGCATACTTCTGACAGAAGTCTCACCAGGATTATCGTAGAAAATGCATATCTCAGCTTGATACCCGACCGAAACAAAGATATCTCCGGTTCTGCATGTCAAACATACTGTGGAGTGGTGAAAACACCAGAAAACGTGTTTCGAGCATTAAGAAGCTCGAAAAGAGCAATCTAGATGATTCTGCATACATCTGACTGAAGTCTCACCATTATTTACGCAGAAAATGCATATCTCATCTTGAAACCCCACGAAAACCAAGATATCGCTGGTTCTGCATATCAAACGCTCTGTGGAGTGGTGAAAACACCAGAAAACGTGTTTCTCGTATTAAGTAGCTCGAAACGAGCGATCTCGATGATTCTGCATACTTCGGACAGAAGTCTCAACAAAATTATCGCAGAAAATGCATATCTCAGCTTGAAACCCCACGAAAACCAAGACATCTACTGTTCTGCATATCAAACGCACTGTGGAGTGGTGAAAACACCAGATAACGTGTTTCTCGCACTAACTAGCTCGAAAAGAGCGATCTCGATGATTCAGCATACTTCGGACAGAAGTCTCACACAGATTATCGCAGAAAATGCTTATCTCAGCTTGAAACCCCACGAAAACCAAGATATCGCCGGTTCTGCATATCAAACGCACTGTGGAGTGGTGAAAACACCAGATAACGTGTTTCTCTCATTAAATAGCTCGAAACGAGCGATCTCGATGATTCTGCATACTTCGGACAGAAGTCGCAACAAGATTATCGCAGAAAATGCATATCTCAGCTTGAAACCCCACGAAAACCAAGATATCTCCTGTTCTGCATATCAAACGCACTGTGGAGTGGTGAAAGCATCAGATAACGTGTTTCTCGCACTAACTAGCTCTAAAAGAGCGATCTCGATGATTCAGCATACTTCGGACAGAAGTCTCACCAAGATTATCGCAGAAAATGCATATCTCAGCTTGAAACCCCACGAAAACCAAGATGTCGCTGGTACTGCATATCAAACGCACTGTGGAGTGGTGAAAACACCAGATAACGTGTTTCTCGCATTAAATAGCTCGAAAAGAGCGATCTCGAAGGTTCTGCATACTTCTGACAGAAGTCTCACCAAGATTATCGTAGAAAATGCATATCTCAGCTTGAAACCCGACGAAAACCGAGTTTTCTCCGGTTCTGCACATCAAACGTACCGTGGAGTGGTGAAAACACCAGAAAACGTGTTTCGCGCATTAAGTAGCTCGAAAAGAGCGTTCTCGAAGATTCTGCATACTTCTGACAGAAGTCTCACCAGGATTATCGTAGAAAATGCATATCTCAGCTTGATACCCGACCGAAACAAAGATATCTCCGGTTCTGCATGTCAAACATACTGTGGAGTGGTGAAAACACCAGAAAACGTGTTTCGAGCATTAAGAAGCTCGAAAAGAGCGATCTAGATGATTCTGCATACATCTGACTGAAGTCTCACCATTATTTACGCAGAAAATGCATATCTCATCTTGAAACCCCACGAAAACCAAGATATCGCTGGTTCTGCATATCAAACGCTCTGTGGAGTGGTGAAAACACCAGAAAACGTGTTTCTCGTATTAAGTAGCTCGAAAATATCGTTCTCGAAGATCCTGCATACTTCGGACAGAAGTCTCAACAAGATTATCGCAGAAAATACATATCTCAGCTTGAAACCCCACGAAAACCAAGATATCTACTATTCTGCATATCAAACGCACTGTGCAGTGGTGAAAACCCCAGAAAACGTGTTTCTCGCATTAAATAGCTCGAAAAGAGCGCTCTCGATGTTTCTGCATACTTCGGACAGATGTTTCACCAAGCTTATCGTAGAAAATGCATATCTCAGCTTGAAACCCGACGAAAACCAAAATATCTCCGGTTCTGCATATCCAACGCACTGTGGAGTGGTGAAAACACCAGATAACGTGTTTCTCGCATTAAATAGCTCGAAACGAGCGATCTCGATGATTCTGCATACTTCGGACAGAAGTCTCAACAAGATTATCGCAGAAAATGCATATCTCAGCTTGAAACCCCACGAAAACCAAGATATCTACTGTTCTGCATATCAAACGCACTGTGGAGTGGTGAAAACACCAGATAACGTGTTTCTCGCACTAACTAGCTCGAAAAGAGCGATCTCGATGATTCAGCATACTTCGGACAGAAGTCACACCAAGATTATCGCAATAAATGCATATCTCAGCTTGAAACCCCACGAAAGCCAAGATATCGCCGGTTCTGCATATCAAACGCACTGTGGAGTGGTGAAAACACCAGATAACGTGTTTCTCGCATTAAATAGCTCGAAAAGTGCGATCTCGATGATTCTGCATACTTCTAACAGAAGTCTCACCAAGATTATCGCAGAAAATGCATATCTCTGCTTGAAACCCCACGAAAACCAAGATATCTATTGTTCTGCATATCCAACGAACTGTGGAGTGGTGAAAACCCCAGAAAACGTGTTTCTCGCATTAAATACCTCGAAACGAGCGCTCTCGATGTTTCTGCATACTTCGGACAGATGTTTCACCAAGCTTATCGTAGAAAATGCATATCTCAGCTTGAAACCCGACGAAAACCAAAATATCTCCGGTTCTGCATATCCAACGCACTGTGGAGTGGTGAAAACACCAGATAACGTGTTTCTCGCATTAAATAGCTCGAAACGAGCGATCTCGATGATTCTGCATACTTCGGACAGAAGTCTCAACAAGATTATCGCAATAAATGCATATCTCAGCTTGAAACCCCACGAAAACCAAGATATCTACTGTTCTGCATATCAAACGCACTGTGGAGTGGTGAAAACACCAGATAACGTGTTTCTCGGACTAACTAGCTCGAAAAGAGCGATCTCGATGATTCAGCATACTTCGGACAGAAGTCACACCAAGGTTATCGCAATAAATGCATATCTCAGCTTGAATCCCCACGAAAGCCAAGATATCGCTGGTTCTGCATATCAAACGCACTGTGGAGTGGTGAAAACACCGGATAAGGTTTTTCTCGCATTAACTAGCTCGAAAAGAGCGATCTCGATGTTTCAGCATACGTCGGACAGATGTCTCACCAAGATTATCGCAGAAAATGCATATCTCAGCTTGAAAACCCACGAAAACCAAGATATCTACTATTCTGCATATCAAACTCACTGTGGAGTTGTGAAAACACCAGATAACGTGTTTCTCGCATTAAATAGCTCGAAAAGAGCGCTCTCGATGTTTCTGCATACTTCGGACAGATGTTTCACCAAGATTATCGTAGAAAATGCATATCTCAGCTTGAAACCTCACGAAAGCCAAGATATCGCTGGTTCTGCATATCAAACGCACTGTGGAGTGTTGAAAACACCAGAGAACGTGTTTCTCGCATTAAGTAGCTCGAAAAGAGCGATCTCGATGATTCAGCATACTTCGGACAGAAGTCTCACCAAGATTATCGCAGGAAATGCATATCTCAGCTTGAAACCCCACGAAAACCAAGATATCTCCGGTTCTGCATATCCAACGAACTGTGGAGTGGTGAGAACATCAGATAACGTGTTTCTCGCATTAAATAGCTCGAAAAGTGCGATCTCGATGATTCTGCATACTTCTAACAGAAGTCTCACCAAGATTATCGCAGGAAATGCATATCTCAACTTGAAACCCCACGAAAACCAAGATATCGCCGGTTCTGCATATCAAACGCACTGTGGAGTGGTGAAAACAACCAGAGAACGTGTTTCTCGCATTAAATAGCCCGAAAAGAGCGTTCTCGAAGATCCTGCATACTTCTGACAGAAGTCTCGCCTAGATTATCGTAGAAAATGCATATCTCAGCTTGAAACCCGACGAAAACCGAGTTATATCCGGTTCTGCACATCAAACGTACCGTGGAGTGATGAAAACACCAGAAAACGGGTTTCGCGCATTAAGTAGCTCGAAAAGAGCGATCTACATGATTCTGCATACTTCGGACAGAAGTCTCACCAAGATTATCGCAGGAAATGCATATCTCAGCTTGAAACCCGACGAAAACCGAGTTATATCCGGTTCTGCACATCAAACGTACCGTGGAGTGATGAAAACACCAGAAAACGGGTTTCGCGCATTAAGTAGCTCGAAAAGAGCGTTCTCGAAGATTCTGCATACTTCTGACAGAAGTCTCACCAAGATTATCGTAGAAAATGCATATCTCAGCTTGAAACCCGACGAAAACCAAAATATCTCCGGTTCTGCATATCCAACGCATTGTGCAGTGGTGAAAACACCAGATAACGTGTTTCCGCATTAAATAGCTCGAAACGAGCGATCTCGATGATTCTGCATACTTCGGACAGAAGTCTCAACAAGATTATCGCAGAAAATGCATATCTCAGCTTGAAACCCCACGAAAAACAAAATATCTACTGTTCTGCATATCAAACGCACTGTGGAGTGGTGAAAGCACCAGATAACGTGTTTCTCGCACTACCCAGCTCGAAAAGAGCGATCTCGATGTTTCAGCATACTTCGGACAGAAGTCTCACCAAGATTATCGCAGAAAATGCATATCTCAGCTTGAAACCCCACGAAAACCAAGATATCGCCGGATCTGCATATCAAACGCACTGTGGAGTGGTGAAAACACCGGACAAGGTTTTTCTCGCATTAACTAGCTCGAAAAGAGCGATCTCGATGTTTCAGCATACTTCGGACAGAAGTCTCACCAAGATTATCGCAGAAAATGCATATCTCAGCTTGAAACCCCACGAAAACCAAGATATCGCCGGATCTGCATATCAAACGCACTGTGGAGTGGTGAAAACACCGGACAAGGTTTTTCTCGCATTAACTAGCTCGAAAAGAGCGATCTCGATGTTTCAGCATACTTCGGACAGAAGTCTCACCAAGATTATCGTAAAAAATGCATATCTCAGCTTGAAACCCCACGAAAGCCAAGATATCGCTGGTTCTGCATATCAAACGCACTGTGGAGTGGTGAAAACCCCAGAAAACGTGTTTCTCGCATTAAATAGCTCGAAAAGTGCGATCTCGATGATTCTGCATACTTCGGTCAAGAGTCTCAACAAGATTATCGCAGAAAATGCATATTTCAGCTTGAAACCCCACGAAAACCAAGATATCTACTGTTCTGCATATCAAACGCACTGTGGAGTGGTGAAAACACCAGATAACGTGTTTCTCGCACTACCCAGCTCGAAAAGAGCGATCTCGATGTTTCAGCATGCTTCGGACAGTAGTCTCACCAAGGTTATCGCAGAAAATGCATATCTCAGCTTGAAACCCCACGAAAACCAAGATATCGCCGGATCTGCATATCAAACGCACTGTGGAGTGGTGAAAACACCGGACAAGGTTTTTCTCGCATTAACTAGCTCGAAAAGAGCGATCTCGATGTTTCAGCATACTTCGGACAGAAGTCTCACCAAGATTATCGCAGAAAATGCATATCTCAGCTTGAAACCCCACGAAAACAAAGATGTCGCCGGTTCTGCATATCAAACGCACTGTGGAGTGGTGAAAACACCAGAAAACGTGTTTCTCATATTAAGTAGCTCGAAAAGAGCGTACTCGATGATTCAGCATACTTCGGACAGAAGTCTCACCAAGATTATAGCAGAAAATGCATATCTCTGCTAGAAACCCCACGAAAACCAAGATATCTACTGTTCTGCATATCCAACGAACTGTGGAGTGGTGAAAACCCCAGAAAACGTGTTTCTCGCATTAAGTAGCTCGAAAAGTGCGCTCTCGTTGTTTCTGCATACTTCGAACTGATGTCTCACAAAGCTTATCGTAGAAAATGCATATCTCAGCTTGAAACCCGACGAAAACCAAAATATCTCCGGTTCTGCATATCCAACGCACTGTGGAGTGGTGAAAACACCAGATAACGTGTTTCCGCATTAAATAGCTCGAAACGAGCGATCTCGATGATTCTGCATACTTCGGACAGATGTCTCAACAAGATTATCGCAGAAAATGCATATCTCATCTTGAAACCCCACGAAAACCAAGATATCTACTGTTCTGCATATCAAACGCACTGTGGAGTGGTGAAAACCCCAGAAAACGTGTTTCTCGCATTAAATAGCTCGAAAAGTGCGATCGCGATGATTCTGCATACTTCGGACAAGAGTCTCAACAAGATTATCGCAGAAAATGCATATTTCAGCTTGAAACCCTACGAAAACCAAGATATCTACTGTTCTGTATATCAAACGCACTGTGGAATGGTGAAAACACCAGACAACGTGTTTCTCGCACTAACTAGCTCGAAAAGGGCGATCTCGATGATTCAGCATACCTCGGACAGAAGTCTCACCAAGATTATCGTAAAAAATGCATATCTCAGCTTGAAAACCCCACGAAAGCCAAGATATCGCTGGTTCTGCATATCAAAGGTACTTTGGTTTGGTGAAAACACCGGATATGGTTTTTCTCGCATTAACTAGCTCGAAATGAGCGATCTCGATGATGCAGCATACCTCGGAGAGAAGTCTCACCAAGATTATCGTAAAAAATGCATATCTCAGCTTGAAAACCCCACGAAAGCCAAGATATCGCCGGTTCTGCATATCAAACGCACTGTGGAGTGGTGAAAACACCAGATAACGTGTTTCTCGCATTAAATAGCTCGAAACGAGCGATCTCGATGATTCTGCATACTTCGGACAGAAGTCTCACCAAGATTATCGCAGAAAACGCATATCTCAGCTTGAAACCCCACGAAAACCAAGATATCGCCGGTTCTGCATATCATACGCACTGTGGAGTGGTGAAAACACCACATATCTTGGTTCGCGCATTAAAAAGCTCGAAAAGAGCGTTCTCGATGATTCAGCATACTTCGGACAGAAGTCTCACCCAGATTATCGCAGAAAATGCATATCTCAGCTTTAAACCCTACGAAAACCAAGATGTCTACTGTTCTGCACATCAAACGCACTGTGGAGTGGTGAAAACACCAGATAACGTGTTTCTCGCACTAACTAGCTCGAAAAGAGCGATCTCGATGATGCAGCATACCTCGGAGAGAAGTCTCACCAAGATTATCGTAAAAAATGCATATCTCAGCTTGAAAACCCCACGAAAGCCAAGATATCGCCGGTTCTGCATATCAAACGCACTGTAGAGTGGTGAAAACACCAGATAACGTGTTTCTCGCATTAAATAGCTCGAAACGAGCGATCTCGATGATTCTGCATACTTCGGACAGAAGTCTCACCAAGATTATCGCAGAAAACGCATATCTCAGCTTGAAACCCCACGAAAACCAAGATATCGCCGGTTCTGCATATCATACGCACTGTGGAGTGGTGAAAACACCAGATATCTTGTTTCGCGCATTAAATAGCTCTAAACGAGCGATCTCGATGATTAAGCATATTTCGGACAGGAGTCTCACCAAGATTATCGAAGGAAATGCATATCTCAGCTTGAAACCCCACGAAAACTAAGATATCTCCGGTTCTGCATATCCAACGAACTGTGGAGTGGTGAAAACACCAGATAACGTGTTTCTCGCACTAACTAGCTCGAAAAGAGCGATCTCGATGATTCAGCATACTTCAGACAGAAGTCTCACCAAGATTATCGCAGAAAACGCATATCTCAGCTTGAAACCCCACGAAAACCAAGATATCGCCGGTTCTGCATATCATACGCACTGTGGAGTGGTGAAAACACCAGATATCTTGTTTCGCGCATTAAATAGCTCTAAACGAGCGATCTCGATGATTAAGCATATTTCGGACAGGAGTCTCACCAAGATTATCGAAGGAAATGCATATCTCAGCTTGAAACCCCACGAAAACTAAGATATCTCCGGTTCTGCATATCCAACGAACTGTGGAGTGGTGAAAACACCAGATAACGTGTTTCTCGCACTAACTAGCTCGAAAAGAGCGATCTCGATGGTTCAGCATACTTCAGACAGAAGTCTCACCAAGATTATCGCAGAAAATGCATATCTCAGCTTTAAACCCCACGAAAACCAAGATATCGCCGGTTCTGCATATCAAACGCACTGTGGAGTGGTGAAAACACCAGATAACGTGTTTCTCGCATGAAATAGCTCGAAACGAGCGATCTCGATGATTCTGCATACTTCGGACAGAAGTCTCACCAAAATTATCGTAAAAAATGCATATCTCAGCTTGAAACCCCACCGAAAACCAAGATATCGCTGTGTTCTGCATATCAAGCGCACTGTGGAGTGGTGAAAACCCCAGAAAACGTGTTCCTCGCATTACATAGCTAGAATAGAGCGATCTCGATGATTCTTCATACTTCGGACAGAAGTCTCACCAAGATTATCGTAAAAAATGCATATCTCAGCTTGAAACCCCACGAAAGCCAAGATTTCGCTGGTTCTGCATATCAAACGCACTGTGGTGTGGTGAAAACACCGGATAAGGTTTTTCTCGCATTAACTAGCTCGAAAAGAGCGATCTCGATGTTTCAGCATACTACAGACAGAAGTCTCACCAAGATTATCGCAGAAAATGCAAATCTCAGCTTGAAACCCCACGAAAACCAAGATATCGCCGGATCTGCATACCAAACGCACTGTGGAGTGGTGAGAACACCGGATAAGGTTGTTCTCGCATTAACTAGCTCGAAAAGAGCGATCTCGATGTTTCAGCATACTTCGGACAGAAGTCTCACCAAGATTATCGCAGAAAATGCATATCTCAGCTTGAAACCCCACGAATACCAAGATGTCGCCGGTTCTTCATATCAAACGCACTGTGGAGTGGTGAAAACACCAGAAAACGTGTTTCTCATATTAAGTAGCTCGAAAAGAGCGTTCTCGATGATTCAGCATACTTCGGACAGAAGTCTCACCCAGATTATCGCAGAAAATGCATATCTCAGATTTAAACCCCACGAAAACCAAGATATCGCCGGTTCTGCATATCAAACGCACTGTGGAGTGGTGAAAACACCAGATAACGTGTTTCTCGCATTAAATAGCTCGAAACGAGCGATCTCGATGATTCTGCATACTTCGGACAGAAGTCTCACCAAGATTATCGCAGAAAACGCATATCTCAGCTTGAAACCCCACGAAAACCAAGATATCGCCGGTTCTGCATATCATACGCACTGTGGAGTGGTGAAAACACCACATATCTTGGTTCGCGCATTAAATAGCTCGAAAAGAGCGTTCTCGATGATTCAGCATACTTCGGACAGAAGTCTCACCCAGATTATCGCAGAAAATGCATATCTCAGCTTTAAACCCTACGAAAACCAAGATATCTACTGTTCTGCATATCAAACGCACTGTGGAGTGGTGAAAACACCAGATAACGTGTTTCTCAGACTAACTAGCTCGAAAAGAGCGATCTCGATGATTCAGCATACCTCGGAGAGAAGTCTCACCAAGATTATCGTAAAAAATGCATATCTCAGCTTGAAAACCCCACGAAAGCCAAGATATCGCCGGTTCTGCATATCAAACGCACTGTGGAGTGGTGAAAACACCAGATAACGTGTTTCTCGCATTAAATAGCTCGAAACGAGCGATCTCGATGATTCTGCATACTTCGGACAGAAGTCTCACCAAGATTATCGCAGAAAACGCATATCTCAGCTTGAAACCCCACGAAAACCAAGATATCGCCGGTTCTGTATATCATACGCACTGTGGAGTGGTGAAAACCCCAGATAACGTGTTTCCGCATTAAATAGCTCGAAACGAGCGAGCTCGATGATTCTGCATACTTCGGACAGTAGTCTCACCAAGATTATCGTAAAAAATGCATATCTCAGCTTGAAACCCCACGAAAGCCAAGATATCGCTCGTTCTGCATATCAAACGCACTGTGGAGTGGAGAAAACACCGGATAAGGCTTTTCTCGCACTAACTAGCTCGAAAAGAGCGATCTCGTTGTTTCTGCATTCTTCGAACTGATGTCTCACAAAGCTTATCGTAGAAAATGCATATCTCAGCTTGAAACCCGACGAAAACCAAAATATCTCCGGTTCTGCATATCCAACGCACTGTGGAGTGGTGAAAACACCAGATAACGTGTTTCCGCAATAAATAGCTCGAAACGAGCGATCTCGATGATTCTGCATACTTCGGACAGTAGTCTCACCAAGATTATCGTAAAAAATGCATATCTCAGCTTGAAACCCCACGAAAGCAAAGATATCGCTGGTTCTGCATATCAAACGCACTGTGGAGTGGAGAAAACACCGGATAAGGCTTTTCTCGCACTAACTAGCTCGAAAAGAGCGATCTCGCTGATTCAGCATACTTCTAACAGAAGTCTCACCAAGATTATCGCAGAAAATGCATATCTCTGCTTGAAACCCCACGAAAACCAAGATATCTACTGTTCTGCATATCAAACGCACTGTGGAGTGGTGAAAACACCAGATAACGTGTTTCTCGCACTAACTAGCTCGAAAAGAGCGCTCTCGATGATTCAGCATACTTCTAACAGAAGTCTCACCAAGATTATCGCAGAAAATGCATATCTCTGCTTGAAACCCCACGAATACCAAGATATCTACTGTTCTGCATATCCAACGAACTGTGGAGTGGTGAAAACCCCAGAAAACGTGTTTCTCGCATTATGTAGCTCGAAAAGAGCGCTCTCGTTGTTTCTGCATACTTCGAACTGATTTCTCACAAAGCTTATCGTAGAAAATGCATATCTCAGCTTGAAACCCGACGAAAACCAAAATATCTCCGGTTCTGCATATCCAACGCACTGTGGAGTGGTGAAAACACCAGATAACGTGTTTCCGCATTAAATAGCTCGAAACGAGCGATCTCGATGATTCTGCATACTTCGGACAGTAGTCTCACCAAGATTATCGTAAAAAATGCATATCTCAGCTTGAAACCCCACGAAAGCCAAGATATCGCTGGTTCTGCATATCAAACGCACTGTGGAGTGGTGAAAACACCGGATAAGGTTTTTCTCGCATTAACTAGCTCGAAAAGAGCGATCTCGGTGATTCAGCATACTTCGGACAGAAGTCTCACCAATATTATCGCAGAAAATGCATATTTCAGCTTCAAACCCCACGAAAACCAAAATATCTACTGTTCTGCATATCAAACGCACTGTGGAGTGGTGAAAACACCAGATAACGTGTTTCTCGCACTAACTAACTCGAAAAGAGCGATCTCGATGATTCAGCATACTTCAAACAGAAGTCTCACCAAGATTATCGCAGAAAATGCATATCTCTGCTTGAAACCCCACGAAAACCAAGATATCTACTGTTCTGCATATCCAACGAACTGTGGAGTGGTGACAACCCCAGAAAACGTGTTTCTCGCATTAAGTAGCTCGAAAAGAGCGCTCTCGTTGTTTCTGCATACTTCGAACTGATGTCTCACAAAGCTTATCGTAGAAAATGCATATCTCAGCTTGAAACTCGACGAAAACCAAAATATCTCCGGTTCTGCATATCCAACGCACTGTGGAGTGGTGAAAACACCAGATAACGTGTTTCCGCATTAAATAGCTCGAAACGAGCGATCTCGATGATTCTGCATACTTCGGACAGAAGTCTCAACAAGATTATCGCAGAAAATGCATATCTCAGCTTGAAACCCCACGAAAACCAAGATATCTACTGTTCTGCATATCAAACGCAGTGTGGAGTGGTGAAAACCCCAGAAAACGTGTTTCTCGCATTAAATAGCTCGAATAGTGCGATCTCGATGATTCTGCATACTTCGGACAAGAGTCTCAACAAGATTATCGCAGAAAATGCATATTTCAGCTTGAAACCCTACGAAAACCAAGATATCTACTGTTCTGCATATCAAACGCACTATGGAGTGGTGAAAACACCAGATAACGTGTTTCTCGCACTAACTAGCTCGAAAAGAGCGATCTCGATGATTCAGCATACCTCGGACAGAAGTCTCACAAAGATTATCGTAAAAAATGCATATCTCAGCTTGAAAACCCCACGAAAGCCAAGATATCGCTGGTTCTGCATATCATACGTACTTTGGTGTGGTGAAAACACCGGATAAGGTTTCTCTCGCATTAACTAGCTCGAAAAGAGCGATCTCGATGTTTCAGCATACTTCGGACAGAAGTCTCAGCAAGATTATCGCAGAAAATGCATATCTCAGCTTGAAACCCCACGAAAACCAAGATATCGCCGGATCTGCATACCAAACGCACTGTGGAGTGGTGAGAACACCGGATAAGGTTTTTCTCGCATTAACTAGCTCGAAAAGAGCGATCTCGATGTTTCAGCATACTTCGGACAGAAGTCTCACCAAGATTATCGCAGAAAATGCATATCTCAGCTTGAAACCCCACGAATACCAAGATGTCGCCGGTTCTGCATATCAAACGCACTGTGGAGTGGTGAAAACACCAGAAAACGTGTTTCTCATATTAAGTAGCTCGAAAAGAGCGTTCTCGATGATTCAGCATACTTCGGACAGAAGTCTCACCAAGATTATCGCAGAAAATGCATATCTCTGCTTGAAACCCCACGACAACCAAGATATCTAATGTTCTGCATATCCAACGAACTGTGGAGTGGTGAAAACACCAGATAACGTGTTTCTCGCACTAACTAGCTCGAAAAGAGCGATCTCGATGATTCAGCATACCTCGGACAGAAGTCTCACCAAGATTATCGTAAAAAATGCATATCTCAGCTTGAAAACCCCACGAAAGCCAAGATATCGCTGGTTCTGCATATCAAACGCACTGTGGAGTGGTGAAAACACCAGATAACGTGTTTCTCGCACTAACTAGCTCGAAAAGAGCAATCTCGATGATTCAGCATACCTCGGACAGAAGTCTCACCAAGATTATCGTAAAAAATGCATATCTCAGCTTGAAAACCCCACGAAAGCCAAGATATCGCTGGTTCTGCATATCAAACGCACTTTGGAGTGGTGAAAACACCGGATAAGGTTTTTCTCGCATTAACTAGCTCGAATAGAGCGATCTCGATGTTTCAGCATACTTCGGACAGAAGTCTCACCAAGATTATCGCAGAAAATGCATATCTCAGCTTGAAACCCCACGAAAACCAAGATATCGCCGGATCTGCATATCAACCGCACAGCGGATTGGTGAAAACACCGGATACGGTTTTTCTCGCATTAACTAGCTCGAAAAGAGCGCTCTCGTTGTTTCTGCATACTTCGAACTGATGTCTCACAAAGCTTATCGTAGAAAATGCATATCGCAGCTTGAAACCCGACGAAAACCAAAATATCTCCGGTTCTGCATATCCAACGCACTGTGGAGTGGTGAAAACACCAGATAATGTGTTTCCGCATTAAATAGCTCGAAACGAGCGATCTCGATGATTCTGCATACTTCGGACAGAAGTCTCAACAAGATTATCGCAGAAAACGCATATCTCAGCTTGAAACCCCACGAAAACCAAGATATCTACTGTTCTGCATATCAAACGCACTGTAGAGTGGTAAAAACACCAGATAACGTGTTTCTTGCACTAACTAGCTCGAAAAGAGCGATCTCGATGATTCAGCATACTTCGGACAGAAGTCTCACCAAAATTATCGTAAAAAATGCATATCTCAGCTTGAAACCCCACCGAAAACCAAGATATCGCTGTGTTCTGCATATCAAACGCACTGTGGAGTGGTGAAAACCCCAGAAAACGTGTTTCTCGCATTAAATAGCTCGAGAAGAGCGCTCTCGTTGTTTCTGCATACTTCGAACTGATGTCTCACAAAGCTTATCGTAGAAAATGCATATCTCAGCTTGAAACCCGACGAAAACCAAAATATCTCCGGTTCTGCATATCCAACGCACTGTGGAGTGGTGAACACACCGGATAAGGTTTTTCTCGCATTAACTAGCTCGAAAAGAGCGATCTCGATGGTTCAGCATACTTCGGACACAAGTCTCACCTAGATTATCGCAGAAAATGCATATCTCTGCTTGAAACCCCACGAAATCCAAGATATCTCCTGTTCTGCATATCCAACGAACTGTGGAGTGGTGAAAACCCCAGAAAACGTGTTTCTCGCATTAAATAGCTCAAAAGAGGGCTCTCGTTGTTTCTGCATACTTCGAACTGATGTCTCACAAAGCTTATCGTAGAAAATGCATATCTCAGCTTGAATCCCGACGAAAACCAAAATATCTCCGGTTCTGCATATCCAACGCACTGTGGAGTGGTGAAAACACCAGATAACGTGTTTCCGCATTAAATAGCTCGAAACGAGCGATCTCGATGATTCTGCATACTTCGGACAGAAGTCTCAAAAAGATTATTGCAGAAAATGCATATTTCAGCTTGAAACCCCACGAAAACCAAGACATCTACTGTTCTGCATGTCAAACGCACTGTGGAGTGGTGAAAACACCAGATAACGTGTTTCTCACATTACATAGCTCGATAAGCGCGATCTAGATGATTCTGCATACTTCGGACAGAAGTCTCACCAAGATTATCGTAGAAAATGCATATCTCAGCTTGAAACCCGACGAAAACCGAGTTATCTCCGGTTCTGCACATCAAACGTACCGTGGAGTGGTGAAAACCCCAGAAAACGAGTTTCGTGCATTAAGTAGCTCGAAAAGAGCGATTTCGATGATTCAGCATATTTCGGACAGGAGTCTCACCAAGATTATCGCATAAAATGCATATCTCAGCTGGAAACACCACGAAAATCAAGATATCGCCTGTTCTGCATATGAAACGCACTGTGGAGTGGTGAAAACAACCAGAGAACGTGTTTCTGGCATTAAATAGCTCGAAACGAGCGCTCTCGATGTTTCTGCATACTTCGGACAGATGTTTCACCAAGATTATCGTAGAAAATGCACATCTCAGCTTGAAACCCGACGAAAACCGAGTTATCTCCGGTTCTGCACATCAAACGTACCGTGGAGTGGTGAAAACACCAGAAAACGTGTTTCGCGCATTAAGTAGCTCGAAAAGTGCGACCTCGATGATTCGGCATACTTCTAACAGAAGTCTCACCGAGATTATCGCAGAAAATGCATATCTCAGCTGGAAACACCACGAAAATCAAGATATCGCCTGCTCTGCATATCAAAGGCACTGTGGAGAGGTGAAAACAGCCAGAGAACGTGTTTCTCGCATTAAATAGCTCGAGAAGAGCGATCTCGATGATTCAGCATACTTCGGACAGAAGTCTCACCAAGATTATCGCAGGAAATGCATATCTCATCTTGAAACCCCACGAAAACCAAGATATCTCCGGTTCTGCATATCCAACGAACTGTGGAGTGGTGAAAACCCGAGAAAACGAGTTTCTCGCATTAAATAGCTCGAAAAGAGCGTTCTCGAAGATCCTGCATACTTCTGACAGAAGTCTCACCAAGATTATCGTAGAAAATGCATATCTCAGCTTGAAACCCGACGAAAACCGAGTTATCTCCGGTTCTGCACATCAAACGTACCGTGGAGTGGTGAAAACACCAGAAAACGTATTTCGCGCATTAAGTAGCTCGAATAGAGCGTTCTCGAAGATTCTGCATACTTCTGACAGAAGTCTCACCAGGATTAACGTAGAAAATGCATATCTCAGCTTGAAACCCGACCGAAACCAAGATATCTCCGGTTCTGCATGTCAAACGTACTGTGGAGTGGTGAAAACACCAGAAAACGTGTTTCGTGCATTAAGTAGCTCGAGAAGAGCGATCTCGATGATTCAGCATATTTCGGACAGGAGTCTCACCAAGATTATCGCAGAAAATGCATATCTCAGCTGGAAACACCACGAAAATCAAGATATCGCCTGTTCTGCATATCCAACGAACTGTGGAGTGGTGAAAACACCAGAAAACGTGTTTCTTGCACTTAGTAGCTCGAAAAGAGCGATCTAGTTGATTCTGCATACTTCTGACAAAAGACCCACCAAGGTTATCGCAGAAAATGCATATCTCAGCTGGAAACACCACGAAAATCAAGATATCGCCTGTTCTGCATATCAAACGCACTGTGGAGTGGTGAAAACAACCAGAGAACGTGTTTCTCGCATTAAATAGCTCGAAAAGAGCGATCTCGATGATTCAGCATATTTCGGACAGGAGTCTCACCAAGATTATCAAAGGAAATGCATATCTCAGCTTGAAACCCCACGAAAACCAAGATATCTCCGGTTCTGCATATCCAACGAACTGTGGAGTGGTGAAAACCCCAGAAAACGAGTTTCTCGCATTAAATAGCTCGAAAAGAGCGCTCTCGATGTTTCTGCATACTTCGGATAGATGTTTCACCAAGATTATCGTAGAAAATGCATATCTCAGCTTGAAACCCGACGAAAACCGAGTTATCTCCGGTTCTGCACATCAAACGTACCGTGGAGTGGTGAAAACACCAGAAAACATGTTTCGCGCAGTAAGTAGCTCGAAAAGAGCGTTCTCGAAGATTCTGCATACTTCTGACAGAAGTCTCACCAGGATTATCGTAGAAAATGCATATCTCAGCTTGAAACCCGACGAAAACCAAAATATCGCCGGTTCTGCATATCCAACGCACTGTGGAGTGGTGAAAACACCAGATAACGTGTTTCTCGCATTAAGTAGCTCGAAACGAGCGATCTCGATGATTCTGCATACTTCGGACAGAAGTCTCAACAAGATTATCGCAGAACATGCATATCTCAGCTTGAAACCCCACGAAAACCAAGATATCTACTGTTCTGCATATCAAACGCACTGTGGAGTGGTGAAATCACCAGATAACGTGTTTCTCGCACTAACTAGCTCGAAAAGAGCGATCTCGATGATTCAGCATACTTCGGACAGAAGTCTCACCAAGATTATCGCAGAAAATGCATATCTAAGCTTGAAACCCCACGAAAACCAAGATATCGCCGGTTCTGCATATCAAACGCACTGTGGAGTGGGGAAAACACCGGATAAGGTTTTTCTCGCATTAACTAGCACGAGAAGAGCGATCTCGATGTTTCAGCATACTTCGGACAGAAGTCTCACCAGGATTATCGTAGAAAATGCATATCTCAGCTGGAAACACCACGAAAATCAAGATATCGCCTGTTCTGCATATCAAACGCACGGTGGAGTGGTGAAAACAACCAGAGAACGTGTTTCTCGCTTTAAATAGCTCGAGAAGAGCTATCTCGGTGATTCAGCATACTTCGGACAGAAGTCTCATCAAGATTATCGCAGGAAATGCATATCTTATCTTGAAACCCGTCCGAAACCGAGATATCTCCCGTTCTGCATGTAAAACGTACTGCGGAGTGGTGAAAACAACAGAAAACGTGTTTCTTGCATTAAGTAGCTCGAAAAGTGCGATCTAGATGATTCTGCATACTTCTGACTGAAGTCTCACCAGTATTATCGCAGAAAATGCATATCTCAGCTCGAAACCTCACGAAAATCAAGATGTTGCCGGTTCTGCATATCAAACGCACTGTGGAGTGGTGAAAACAACCAGAGAACGTGTTTCTCGCGTTAAATAGCTCGAAAAGAGCGATCTCGATGATTCAGCATACTTCGGACAGATGTTTCACCAAGATTATCGTTGAAAATGCATATCTCAGCTTGAAACCCGACGAAAACCAAAATATCGCCGGTTCTGCATATCAAACCAACTGTGGAGTGGTGAAAACACCGTATAAGGTTTTTCTCGCATTAACTAGCAGGAAAAGAGCGATCTCGATGTTTCAGCATACTTCGGACAGAAGTCTCACCAAGATTATCGCAGAAAATGCATATCTCACCTTGAAACCCCACGAAAACCAAAATATCGCCGGTTCTGCATATCATACGCACTGTGGAGTGGTGAAAACACCAGATAACGTGTTTCTCGCATTAAATAGCTCGAAAAGAGCGATCTCGATGATTCTGCATACTTCGGACAGAAGTCTCAACAAGATTATCGCAGAAAACGCATATCTCAGCTTGAAACCCCACGAAAACCAAGATATCTACTGTTCTGCATATCAAACGCACTGTAGAGTGGTAAAAACACCAGATAACGTGTTTCTTGCACTAACTAGCTCGAAAAGAGCGATCTCGATGATTCAGCATACTTCGGACAGAAGTCTCACCAAAATTATCGTAAAAAATGCATATCTCAGCTTGAAACCCCACCGAAAACCAAGATATCGCTGTGTTCTGCATATCAAACGCACTGTGGAGTGGTGAAAACCCCAGAAAACGTGTTTCTCGCATTAAATAGCTCGAGAAGAGCGCTCTCGTTGTTTCTGCATACTTCGAACTGATGTCTCACAAAGCTTATCGTAGAAAATGCATATCTCAGCTTGAAACCCGACGAAAACCAAAATATCTCCGGTTCTGCATATCCAACGCACTGTGGAGTGGTGAACACACCGGATAAGGTTTTTCTCGCATTAACTAGCTCGAAAAGAGCGATCTCGATGGTTCAGCATACTTCGGACACAAGTCTCACCTAGATTATCGCAGAAAATGCATATCTCTGCTTGAAACCCCACGAAATCCAAGATATCTCCTGTTCTGCATATCCAACGAACTGTGGAGTGGTGAAAACCCCAGAAAACGTGTTTCTCGCATTAAATAGCTCAAAAGAGGGCTCTCGTTGTTTCTGCATACTTCGAACTGATGTCTCACAAAGCTTATCGTAGAAAATGCATATCTCAGCTTGAATCCCGACGAAAACCAAAATATCTCCGGTTCTGCATATCCAACGCACTGTGGAGTGGTGAAAACACCAGATAACGTGTTTCCGCATTAAATAGCTCGAAACGAGCGATCTCGATGATTCTGCATACTTCGGACAGAAGTCTCAAAAAGATTATTGCAGAAAATGCATATTTCAGCTTGAAACCCCACGAAAACCAAGACATCTACTGTTCTGCATGTCAAACGCACTGTGGAGTGGTGAAAACACCAGATAACGTGTTTCTCACATTACATAGCTCGATAAGCGCGATCTAGATGATTCTGCATACTTCGGACAGAAGTCTCACCAAGATTATCGTAGAAAATGCATATCTCAGCTTGAAACCCGACGAAAACCGAGTTATCTCCGGTTCTGCACATCAAACGTACCGTGGAGTGGTGAAAACCCCAGAAAACGAGTTTCGTGCATTAAGTAGCTCGAAAAGAGCGATTTCGATGATTCAGCATATTTCGGACAGGAGTCTCACCAAGATTATCGCATAAAATGCATATCTCAGCTGGAAACACCACGAAAATCAAGATATCGCCTGTTCTGCATATGAAACGCACTGTGGAGTGGTGAAAACAACCAGAGAACGTGTTTCTGGCATTAAATAGCTCGAAACGAGCGCTCTCGATGTTTCTGCATACTTCGGACAGATGTTTCACCAAGATTATCGTAGAAAATGCACATCTCAGCTTGAAACCCGACGAAAACCGAGTTATCTCCGGTTCTGCACATCAAACGTACCGTGGAGTGGTGAAAACACCAGAAAACGTGTTTCGCGCATTAAGTAGCTCGAAAAGTGCGACCTCGATGATTCGGCATACTTCTAACAGAAGTCTCACCGAGATTATCGCAGAAAATGCATATCTCAGCTGGAAACACCACGAAAATCAAGATATCGCCTGCTCTGCATATCAAAGGCACTGTGGAGAGGTGAAAACAGCCAGAGAACGTGTTTCTCGCATTAAATAGCTCGAGAAGAGCGATCTCGATGATTCAGCATACTTCGGACAGAAGTCTCACCAAGATTATCGCAGGAAATGCATATCTCATCTTGAAACCCCACGAAAACCAAGATATCTCCGGTTCTGCATATCCAACGAACTGTGGAGTGGTGAAAACCCGAGAAAACGAGTTTCTCGCATTAAATAGCTCGAAAAGAGCGTTCTCGAAGATCCTGCATACTTCTGACAGAAGTCTCACCAAGATTATCGTAGAAAATGCATATCTCAGCTTGAAACCCGACGAAAACCGAGTTATCTCCGGTTCTGCACATCAAACGTACCGTGGAGTGGTGAAAACACCAGAAAACGTATTTCGCGCATTAAGTAGCTCGAATAGAGCGTTCTCGAAGATTCTGCATACTTCTGACAGAAGTCTCACCAGGATTAACGTAGAAAATGCATATCTCAGCTTGAAACCCGACCGAAACCAAGATATCTCCGGTTCTGCATGTCAAACGTACTGTGGAGTGGTGAAAACACCAGAAAACGTGTTTCGTGCATTAAGTAGCTCGAGAAGAGCGATCTCGATGATTCAGCATATTTCGGACAGGAGTCTCACCAAGATTATCGCAGAAAATGCATATCTCAGCTGGAAACACCACGAAAATCAAGATATCGCCTGTTCTGCATATCCAACGAACTGTGGAGTGGTGAAAACACCAGAAAACGTGTTTCTTGCACTTAGTAGCTCGAAAAGAGCGATCTAGTTGATTCTGCATACTTCTGACAAAAGACCCACCAAGGTTATCGCAGAAAATGCATATCTCAGCTGGAAACACCACGAAAATCAAGATATCGCCTGTTCTGCATATCAAACGCACTGTGGAGTGGTGAAAACAACCAGAGAACGTGTTTCTCGCATTAAATAGCTCGAAAAGAGCGATCTCGATGATTCAGCATATTTCGGACAGGAGTCTCACCAAGATTATCAAAGGAAATGCATATCTCAGCTTGAAACCCCACGAAAACCAAGATATCTCCGGTTCTGCATATCCAACGAACTGTGGAGTGGTGAAAACCCCAGAAAACGAGTTTCTCGCATTAAATAGCTCGAAAAGAGCGCTCTCGATGTTTCTGCATACTTCGGATAGATGTTTCACCAAGATTATCGTAGAAAATGCATATCTCAGCTTGAAACCCGACGAAAACCGAGTTATCTCCGGTTCTGCACATCAAACGTACCGTGGAGTGGTGAAAACACCAGAAAACATGTTTCGCGCAGTAAGTAGCTCGAAAAGAGCGTTCTCGAAGATTCTGCATACTTCTGACAGAAGTCTCACCAGGATTATCGTAGAAAATGCATATCTCAGCTTGAAACCCGACGAAAACCAAAATATCGCCGGTTCTGCATATCCAACGCACTGTGGAGTGGTGAAAACACCAGATAACGTGTTTCTCGCATTAAGTAGCTCGAAACGAGCGATCTCGATGATTCTGCATACTTCGGACAGAAGTCTCAACAAGATTATCGCAGAACATGCATATCTCAGCTTGAAACCCCACGAAAACCAAGATATCTACTGTTCTGCATATCAAACGCACTGTGGAGTGGTGAAATCACCAGATAACGTGTTTCTCGCACTAACTAGCTCGAAAAGAGCGATCTCGATGATTCAGCATACTTCGGACAGAAGTCTCACCAAGATTATCGCAGAAAATGCATATCTAAGCTTGAAACCCCACGAAAACCAAGATATCGCCGGTTCTGCATATCAAACGCACTGTGGAGTGGGGAAAACACCGGATAAGGTTTTTCTCGCATTAACTAGCACGAGAAGAGCGATCTCGATGTTTCAGCATACTTCGGACAGAAGTCTCACCAGGATTATCGTAGAAAATGCATATCTCAGCTGGAAACACCACGAAAATCAAGATATCGCCTGTTCTGCATATCAAACGCACGGTGGAGTGGTGAAAACAACCAGAGAACGTGTTTCTCGCTTTAAATAGCTCGAGAAGAGCTATCTCGGTGATTCAGCATACTTCGGACAGAAGTCTCATCAAGATTATCGCAGGAAATGCATATCTTATCTTGAAACCCGTCCGAAACCGAGATATCTCCCGTTCTGCATGTAAAACGTACTGCGGAGTGGTGAAAACAACAGAAAACGTGTTTCTTGCATTAAGTAGCTCGAAAAGTGCGATCTAGATGATTCTGCATACTTCTGACTGAAGTCTCACCAGTATTATCGCAGAAAATGCATATCTCAGCTCGAAACCTCACGAAAATCAAGATGTTGCCGGTTCTGCATATCAAACGCACTGTGGAGTGGTGAAAACAACCAGAGAACGTGTTTCTCGCGTTAAATAGCTCGAAAAGAGCGATCTCGATGATTCAGCATACTTCGGACAGATGTTTCACCAAGATTATCGTTGAAAATGCATATCTCAGCTTGAAACCCGACGAAAACCAAAATATCGCCGGTTCTGCATATCAAACCAACTGTGGAGTGGTGAAAACACCGTATAAGGTTTTTCTCGCATTAACTAGCAGGAAAAGAGCGATCTCGATGTTTCAGCATACTTCGGACAGAAGTCTCACCAAGATTATCGCAGAAAATGCATATCTCACCTTGAAACCCCACGAAAACCAAAATATCGCCGGTTCTGCATATCATACGCACTGTGGAGTGGTGAAAACACCAGATAACGTGTTTCTCGCATTAAATAGCTCGAAAAGAGCGATCTAGATGATTCAGCATACTTCGGACAGAAGTCTCACCAAGATTATCGCAGAAAATGCATATCTCAGCTTGAAACCCCACGAAAACCAAGATATCTACTGTTCTGCATATCAAACGCACTGTGGAGTGGTGAAAACAACCAGAGAACGTGTTTCTCGCATTAACTAGCTCGAAAAGAGCGATCTCGATGATTCAGCATACTTCGGACAGAAGTCTCACCAGGATTATCGCAGAAAATGCATATCTCAGCTTGAAACCCGACCGAAACCAAGATATCTCCTGTTCTGCATGTCAAACGTACTGTGGAGTGGTGAAAAAACCAGAAAACGTGTTTCGCGCATTAAGTAGCTCGAAAAGAGCGTTCTCGAAGATTCTGCATACTTCCGACGGAAGTCTCACCAAGATTATCGCAGGAAATGCATATCTCAGCTTGAAACCCCACGAAAACCAAGATATCTCCGGTTCTGCATATCCAACGAACTGTGGAGTGGTGAAAACCCCAGAAAACGAGTTTCTCGCATTAAATAGCTCGAAAAGAGCGCTCTCGATGTTTCTGCATACTTCGGACAGATGTTTCACCAAGATTATCGTAGAAAATGCATATCTCAGCTTGAAACCCGACGAAAACCGAGTTATCTACGGTTCTGCACATCAAACGTACCGTGGAATGGTGAAAACACCAGGAAACGTGTTTCGCGCATTAAGTAGCTCGAAAAGAGCGTTCTCGAAGATTCTGCATACTGCTGACGGAAGTCTCACCAGGATTATCGTAGAAAATGCATATCTCAGCTTGAAACCCGACCGACTCCAAGATATCTCCGGTTCTGCATGTCAAAATTACTGTGGAGTGGTGAAAACACCAGAAAACGTGTTTCGTGCAATAAGCAGCTCGAAAAGAGCGATCTAGATGATTCTGCATACTTCTGACAAGAGACCCACCAAGATTATCACAGAAAATGCATATCTCAGCTGGAAACCCCACGAAAACCAAGATATCTCCGGTTCTGCATATCCAGCGAACTGTGGAGTGGTGAAAACACCAGATAACGTGTTTCTCGCATTAACTAGCTCGAAAAGAGCGATCTCGATGATTCAGCATACTTCGGACAGAAGTCTCACCAGGATTATCGCAGAAAATGCCTATCTCAGCTTGAAACCCGACGAAAACCGAGTTATCTCCGGTTCTGCACATCAAACGTACCGTGGAATGGTGAAAACACCAGAAAACGTGTTTCGCGCATTAAGTAGCTCGAAAAGAGCGTTCTCGAAGATTCTGCATACTGCTGACGGAAGTCTCACCAGGATTATCGTAAAAAATGCATATCTCAGCTTGAAACCCCACCGAAAACCAAGATATCGCTGTGTTCTGCATATCAAACGCACTGTGGAGTGGTGAAAACCCCAGTAAACGTGTTTCTCGCATTAAATAGCTCGAGAAGAGCGCTCTCGTTGTTTCTGCATACTTCGAACTGATGTCTCACAAAGCTTATCGTAGAAAATGCATATCTCAGCTTGAAACCCGACGAAAACCAAAATATCTCCGGTTCTGCATATCCAACGCACTGTGGAGTGGTGAACACACCGGATAAGGTTTTTCTCGCATTAACTAGCTCGAAAAGAGCGATCTCGATGGTTCAGCATACTTCGGACAGAAGTCTCACCTAGATTATCGCAGAAAATGCATATCTCTGCTTGAAACCCCACGAAATCCAAGATATCTCCTGTTCTGCATATCCAACGAACTGTGGAGTGGTGAAAACCCCAGAAAACGTGTTTCTCGCATTAAATAGCTCAAAAGAGGGCTCTCGTTGTTTCTGCATACTTCGAACTTATGTCTCACAAAGCTTATCGTAGAAAATGCATATCTCAGCTTGAATCCCGACGAAAACCAAAATATCTCCGGTTCTGCATATCCAACGCACTGTGGAGTGGTGAAAACACCAGATAACGTGTTTCCGCATGAAATAGCTCGAAACGAGCGATCTCGATGATTCTGCATACTTCGGACAGAAGTCTCAAAAAGATTATTGCAGAAAATGCATATTTCAGCTTGAAACCCCACGAAAACCAAGACATCTACTGTTCTGCATGTCAAACGCACTGTGGAGTGGTGAAAACACCAGATAACGTGTTTCTCACATTACATAGCTCGATAAGCGCGATCTAGATGATTCTGCATACTTCGGACAGAAGTCTCACCAAGATTATCGCAGGAAATGCATATCTCATCTTGAAACCCCACGAAAACCAAGATATCTCCGGTTCTGCATATCCAACGAACTGTGGAGTGGTGAAAACCCGAGAAAACGAGTTTCTCGCATTAAATAGCTCGAAAAGAGCGTTCTCGAAGATCCTGCATACTTCTGACAGAAGTCTCACCAAGATTATCGTAGAAAATGCATATCTCAGCTTGAAACCCGACGAAAACCGAGTTATCTCCGGTTCTGCACATCAAACGTACCGTGGAGTGGTGAAAACACCAGAAAACGTATTTCGCGCATTAAGTAGCTCGAATAGAGCGTTCTCGAAGATTCTGCATACTTCTGACAGAAGTCTCACCAGGATTAACGTAGAAAATGCATATCTCAGCTTGAAACCCGACCGAAACCAAGATATCTCCGGTTCTGCATGTCAAACGTACTGTGGAGTGGTGAAAACACCAGAAAACGTGTTTCGTGCATTAAGTAGCTCGAGAAGAGCGATCTCGATGATTCAGCATATTTCGGACAGGAGTCTCACCAAGATTATCGCAGAAAATGCATATCTCAGCTGGAAACACCACGAAAATCAAGATATCACCTGTTCTGCATATCCAACGAACTGTGGAGTGGTGAAATCACCAGAAAACGTGTTTCTTGCATTAAGTAGCTCGAAAAGAGCGATCTAGTTGATTCTGCATACTTCTGACAAAAGACCCACCAAGGTTATCGCAGAAAATGCATATCTCAGCTGGAAACACCACGAAAATCAAGATATTGCCTGTTCTGCATATCAAACGCACTGTGGAGTGGTGAAAACAACCAGAGAACGTGTTTCTCGCATTAAATAGCTCGAAAAGAGCGATCTCGATGATTCAGCATATTTCGGACAGGAGTCTCACCAAGATTATCAAAGGAAATGCATATCTCAGCTTGAAACCCCACGAAAACCAAGATATCTCCGGTTCTGCATATCCAACGAACTGTGGAGTGGTCAAAACCCCAGATAACGAGTTTCTCGCATTAAATAGCTCGAAAAGAGCGCTCTCGATGTTTCTGCATACTTCGGATAGATGTTTCACCAAGATTATCGTAGAAAATGCATATTTCAGCTTGAAACCCGATGAAAACTAAAATATCGCCGGTTCTGCATATCAAACCAACTGTGGAGTGGTGAAAACACCAGATAACGTGTTTCTCGCATTAAATAGCTCGAAAAGTGCGATCTAGATGATTCTGCATACTTCTGACTGAAGTCTCACCAGTATTATCGCAGAAAATGCATATCTCAGCTCGAAACCTCACGAAAATCAAGATGTTGCCGGTTCTGCATATCAAACGCACTGTGGAGTGGTGAAAACAACCAGAGAACGTGTTTCTCGCGTTAAATAGCTCGAAAAAGCCGATCACGATGATTCTGCATACTTCTGACAGAAGTCTCACCAAGATTATAATAGAAAATGCATATCTCAACTTGAACCCCGACGAAATCAAAGATGTCGCCGATTCTGCATATCAAACGCACTGTGGAGTGGTGAAAACACCAGATATCGTGTTTCTCGCATTAAATAGCTCGAAAAGAGCGATCTAGATGATTCTGCATACTTCTGACAAAAGACCCACCAAGATTATCGTAGAAAATGCATATCTCAACTTGAACCCCGACGAAATCAAAGATGTCGCCGGTTCCGCATATCAAACGCACTGTGGAGTGGTGAAAACCACCAGAGAACGTGTTTCTCGCATTAAATAGCTCGAAAAGAGCGATCTCGAAGATCCTGCATACTTCTGACAGAAGTCTCACCAAGATTATCGTAGAAAATGCATATCTCAGCTTGAAACCCGACGAAAACCGAGTTATCTCCGGTTCTGCACATCAAACGTACCGTGGAGTGGTGAAAACACCAGAAAACATGTTTCGCGCAGTAAGTAGCTCGAAAAGAGCGTTCTCGAAGATTCTGCATACTTCTGACAGAAGTCTCACCAGGATTATCGTAGAAAATGCATATCTCAGCTTGAAACCCGACCGAAACCAAGATATCTCCGGTTCTGCATGTCAAACGTACTGTGGAGTGGTGAAAACACCAGAAAACGTGTTTCGTGCATTAAATAGCGCGAAAAGAGCGCTCTCGATGTTTCTGCATACTTTGGACAGATGTTTCACCAAGCTTATCGTCGAAAATGCATATCTCAGCTTGAATCCCGACGAAAACCAAAATATCGCCGGTTCTGCATATCCAACGCACTGTGGAGTGGTGAAAACACCAGATAACGTGTTTCTCGCATTAAGTAGCTCGAAACGTGCGATCTCGATGATTCTGCATACTTCGGACAGAAGTCTCAACAAGATTATCGCAGAACATGCATATCTCAGCTTGAAACCCCACGAAAACCAAGATATCTACTGTTCTGCATATCAAACGCACTGTGGAGTGGTGAAATCACCAGATAACGTGTTTCTCGCACTAACTAGCTCGAAAAGAGCGATCTCGATGATTCAGCATACTTCGGACAGAAGTCTCACCAAGATTATCGCAGAAAATGCATATCTAAGCTTGAAACCCCACGAAAACCAAGATATCGCCGGTTCTGCATATCAAACGCACAAGTGGAGTGGGGAAAACACCGGATAAGGTTTTTCTCGCATTAACTAGCACGAGAAGAGCGATCTCGATGTTTCAGCATACTTCGGACAGAAGTCTCACCAGGATTATCGTAGAAAATGCATATCTCAGCTGGAAACACCACGAAAATCAAGATATCGCCTGTTCTGCATATCAAACGCACTGTGGAGTGGTGAAAACAACCAGAGAACGTGTTTCTCGTTTTAAATAGCTCGAGAAGAGCGATCTCGGTGATTCAGCATACTTCGGACAGAAGTCTCATCAAGATTATCGCAGGAAATGCATATCTTATCTTGAAACCCGACCGAAACCGAGATATCTCCCGTTCTGCATGTAAAACGTACTGCGGAGTGGTGAAAACAACAGAAAACGTGTTTCTTGCATTAAGTAGCTCGAAAAGTGCGATCTAGATGATTCTGCATACTTCTGACTGAAGTCTCACCAGTATTATCGCAGAAAATGCATATCTCAGCTCGAAACCTCACGAAAATCAAGATGTTGCCGGTTCTGCATATCAAACGCACTGTGGAGTGGTGAAAACAACCAGAGAACGTGTTTCTCGCGTTAAATAGCTCGAAAAGAGCGATCTCGATGATTCAGCATACTTCGGACAGATGTTTCACCAAGATTATCGTTGAAAATGCATATCTCAGCTTGAAACCCGACGAAAACCAAAATATCGCCGGTTCTGCATATCAAACCAACTGTGGAGTGGTGAAAACACCGTATAAGGTTTTTCTCGCATTAACTAGCACGAAAAGAGCGATCTCGATGTTTCAGCATACTTCGGACAGAAGTCTCACCAAGATTATCGCAGAAAATGCATATCTCACCTTGAAACCCCACGAAAACCAAAATATCGCCGGTTCTGCATATCATACGCACTGTGGAGTGGTGAAAACACCAGATAACGTGTTTCTCGCATTAAATAGCTCGAAAAGAGCGATCTAGATGATTCAGCATACTTCGGACAGAAGTCTCACCAAGATTATCGCAGAAAATGCATATCTCAGCTTGAAACCCCACGAAAACCAAGATATCTACTGTTCTGCATATCAAACGCACTGTGGAGTGGTGAAAACAACCAGAGAACGTGTTTCTCGCATTAACTAGCTCGAAAAGAGCGATCTCGATGATTCAGCATACTTCGGACAGAAGTCTCACCAAGATTATCGCTGGAAATGCATATCTCAGCTTGAAACCCCACGAAAACCAAGATATCTCCGGTTCTGCATATCCAACGAACTGTGGAGTGGTGAAAACACCGGATAAGGTTTTTCTCGCATTAACTAGCTCGAAAAGAGCGATCTCGATGTTTCAGCATACTTCGGACAGAAGTCTCACCAGGATTATCGCAGAAAATGCATATCTCAGCTTGAAACCCGACCGAAACCAAGATATCTCCTGTTCTGCATGTCAAACGTACTGTGGAGTGGTGAAAAAACCAGAAAACGTGTTTCGCGCATTAAGTAGCTCGAAAAGAGCGTTCTCGAAGATTCTGCATACTTCCGACGGAAGTCTCACCAAGATTATCGCAGGAAATGCATATCTCAGCTTGAAACCCCACGAAAACCAAGATATCTCCGGTTCTGCATATCCAACGAACTGTGGAGTGGTGAAAACCCCAGAAAACGAGTTTCTCGCATTAAATAGCTCGAAAAGAGCGCTCTCGATGTTTCTGCATACTTCGGACAGATGTTTCACCAAGATTATCGTAGAAAATGCATATCTCAGCTTGAAACCCGACGAAAACCGAGTTATCTCCGGTTCTGCACATCAAACGTACCGTGGAATGGTGAAAACACCAGAAAACGTGTTTCGCGCATTAAGTAGCTCGAAAAGAGCGTTCTCGAAGATTCTGCATACTGCTGACGGAAGTCTCACCAGGATTATCGTAGAAAATGCATATCTCAGCTTGAAACCCGACCGACTCCAAGATATCTCCGGTTCTGCATGTCAAAATTACTGTGGAGTGGTGAAAACACCAGAAAACGTGTTTCGTGCAATAAGTAGCTCGAAAAGAGCGATCTAGATGATTCTGCATACTTCTGACAAGGGACCCACCAAGATTATCGCAGAAAATGCATATCTCAGCTGGAAACCCCACGAAAACCAAGATATCTCCGGTTCTGCATATCCAGCGAACTGTGGAGTGGTGAAAACACCAGATAACGTGTTTCTCGCATTAACTAGCTCGAAAAGAGCGATCTCGATGATTCAGCATACTTCGGACAGAAGTCTCACCAGGATTATCGCAGAAAATGCATATCTCAGCTTGAAACCCGACGAAAACCGAGTTATCTCCGGTTCTGCACATCAAACGTACCGTGGAATGGTGAAAACACCAGAAAACGTGTTTCGCGCATTAAGTAGCTCGAAAAGAGCGTTCTCGAATTTTCTGCATACTGCTGACGGAAGTCTCAGAAGGATTATCGTAGAAAATGCATATCTCAGCTTGAAACCCGACCGACTCCAAGATATCTCCGGTTCTGCATGTCAAAATTACTGTGGAGTGGTGAAAACCCCAGAAAACGAGTTTCTCGCATTAAATAGCTCGAAAAGAGCGCTCTCGATGTTTCTGCATACTTCGGACAGATGTTTCACCAAGATTATCGTAGAAAATGCATATCTCAGCTTGAAACCCGACGAAAACCGAGTTATCTCCGGTTCTGCACATCAAACGTACCGTGGAATGGTGAAAACACCAGAAAACGTGTTTCGCGCATTAAGTAGCTCGAAAAGAGCGTTCTCGAAGATTCTGCATACTGCTGACGGAAGTCTCACCAGGATTATCGTAGAAAATGCATATCTCAGCTTGAAACCCGACCGACTCCAAGATATCTCCGGTTCTGCATGTCAAACCAACTGTGGAATGGTGAAAACACCGTATAAGGTTTTTCTCGCATTAACTAGCACGAAAAGAGCGATCTCGATGTTTCAGCATACTTCGGACAGAAGTCTCACCAGGATTATCGCAGAAAATGCATATCTCAGCTTGAAACCCCACGAAAACCAAGATATCTACTGTTCTGCATATCAAACGCACTGTGGAGTGGTGAAAACACCAGATAACGTGTTTCTCGCGCTAACTAGCTCGAAAGAGCGATCTCGATGATTCTGCATACTTCTGACAAAAGACCCGCCAAGATTATCGCAGAAAATGCATATCTCAGCTGGAAACACCACGAAAATCAAGATATCGCCTGTTCTGCATATCTAACGCACTGTGGAGTGGTGAAAACAACCAGAGAACGTGTTTCTCGCATTAACTAGCTCGAAAAGAGCGATCTCGATGATTCAGCATACTTCGGACAGAAGTCTCACCAAGATTATCGCAGCAAATGCATATCTCAGCTTGAAACCCCACGAAAACCAAGATATCGCCGGTTCTGCATATCATACGCACTGTGGAGTGGTGAAAACACCAGATAACGTGTTTCTCGCATTAAATAGCTCGAAAAGAGCGTTCTCGAAGATCCTGCATACTTCTGACAGAAGTCTCACTAAGATTATCGTAGAAAATGCACATCTCAGCTTGAAACCCGACGAAAACCGAGTTATCTCCGGTTCTGCACATCAAACGTACCGTGGAGTGGTGAAAACACCAGAAAACGTGTTTCGTGCATTAAGTAGCTCGAAAAGAGCGATCTAGATGATTCTGCATACTTCTGACTGAAGTCTCACCAATATTATCGCAGAAAATGCATATCTCAGCTCGAAATCTCACGAAAATCAAGATGTTGCCCGTTCTGCATATCAAACGCACTGTGGAGTGGTGAAAACAACCAGAGAACGTGTTTCTCGCATTAGATAGCTCGAATAGAGCGATCTCGATGATTCTGCATACTTCGGACAGAAGTCTCACCAAGATTATCGTTGAAAATGCATATCTCAGCTTGAAACCCGACGAAAACCAAAATATCTCCGGTTCTGCATATCCAACGCACTGTGGAGTGGTGAAAACACCAGATAACGTGTTTCACGCATCAAGTAGCTCGAAACGAGCGTTCTCGAAGATTCTGCATACTTCCGACAGAAGTCTCACCAGGATTATTGTAGAAAATGCATATCTCAGCTTGAAACCCGACCGAAACCAAGATATCTCCGGTTCTGCATGTCAAACGTACTGTGGGGTGGTGAAAACACCAGAAAACGTGTTTCGTGCATTAAGTAGCTCGAAAAGAGCGATCTAGATGATTCTGCATACTTCTGACAAAAGACCCACCAAGATTATCGCAGAAAATGCATATCTCAGCTGGAAACACCACGAAAATCAAGATATCGCCTGTTCTGCATATCAAACGAACTGTGGAGTGGTGAAAACAACCGGAGAACGTGTTTCACGCATTAAATAGATCGAAAAGAGCGATCCGATGATTCAGCATACTTCGGACAGAAGTCTCACCAAGATTATCGCAGGAAATGCATATCTCAGCTTGAAACCCCACGAAAACCAAGATATCTCCGAATCTGTATATCCAACGAACTGTGGAGTGGTGAAAACACCAGATAACGTGTTTCTCGCATTAAATAGCTCGAAAAGTGCGATCTCGATGATTCTGCATACTTCTAACAGAAGTCTCACCAAGATTATCGCAGAAAATGCATATCTCAGCTTGAAACCCCACGAAAACCAAGATATCGCCGGTTCTGCATATCATACGCACTGTGGAGTGGTGAAAACACCAGATAACGTGTTTCTCGCATTAAATAGCTGGAAAAGAGCGTTCTCGAAGATCCTGCATACTTCTGACAGAAGTCTCACTAAGATTATCGTAGAAAATGCACATCTCAGCTTGAAACCCGACGAAAACCGAGTTATCTCCGGTTCTGCATATCCAACGCACTGTGGAGTGGTGAAAACACCAGATAACGTGTTTCTCGCATCAAGTAGCTCGAAACGAGCGTTCTCGAAGATTCTGCATACTTCCGACAGAAGTCTCACCAGGATTATCGTAGAAAATGCATATCTCAGCTTGAAACCCGACCGAAACCAAGATATCTCCGGTTCTGCATGTCAAACGTACTGTGGAGTGGTGAAAACACCAGATAACGTGTTTCGTGCATTAAGTAGCTCGAAAAGAGCGATCTAGATGATTCTGCATACTTCTGACAAAAGACCCACCAAGATTATCGCAGAAAATGCATATCTCAGCTGGAAACACAACGAAAATCAAGATATCGCCTGTTCTGCATATCAAACGAACTGTGGAGTGGAGAAAACAACCGGAGAACGTGTTTCTCGCATTAAATAGCTCGAAAAGAGCGATCCGATGATTCAGCATACTTCGGACAGAAGTCTCACCAAGATTATCGCAGGAAATGCATATCTCAGCTTGAAACCCCACGAAAACCAAGATATCTCCGATTCTGCATATCCAACGAACTGTGGAGTGGTGAAAACACCAGATAACGTGTTTCTCGCATTAAATAGCTCGAAAAGTGCGATCTCGATGATTCTGCATACTTCTAACAGAAGTCTCACCAAGATTATCGCGGAAAATGCATATCTCAGATTGAAACCCCACGAAAACCAAGATATCGCCGGTTCTGCATATCAAATGCACTGTGGAGTGGTGAAAACACCGGATAAGGATTTTCTCGCATTAACTAGCTCGAAAAGAGCGATCTCGATGTTTCAGCATACTTCGGACAGAAGTCTCACCAGGATTATCGCAGAAAATGCATATCTCAGCTTGAAACCCGACCGAAACCAAGATATCTCCTGTTCTGCATGTCAAACGTACTGTGGAGTGGTGAAAACACCAGAAAACGTGTTTCGCGCATTAAGTAGCTCGAAAAGAGCGTTCTCGAAGATTCTGCATACTTCCGACAGAAGTCTCACCAAGATTATCGCAGGAAATGCATATCTCAGCTTGAAACCCCACGAAAACCAAGATATCTCCGGTTCTGCATATCAAACGAACTGTGGAGTGGTGAAAACAACCGGAGAACGTGTTTGTCGCATTAAATAGCTCGAAAAGAGCGCTCTCGATGTTTCTGCATACTTCGGACAGATGTTTCACCAAGCTTATCGTAGAAAATGCATATCTCAGCTTGAAACCCGACGAAAACCAAAATATCGCCGTTTCTGCATATCCAACGCACTGTGGAGTGGTGAAAACACCAGATAACGTGTTTCTCGCATTAAGTAGCTCGAAACGAGCGATCTCGATGATTCTGCATACTTCGGACAGAAGTCTCAACAAGATTATCGCAGAAAATGCATATCTCAGCTTGAAACCCCACGAAAACCAAGATATCTACTGTTCTGCATATCAAACGCACTGTGGAGTGGTGAAAACACCAGATAACGTGTTTCACGCATTAAATAGCTCGAAAAGTGCGATCTCGATGATTCTGCATACTTCTAACAGAAGTCTCACCAAGATTATCGCAGGAAATGCATATCTCAGCTTGAAACCCCACGAAAACCAAGATATCGCCGGTTCTGCATATCAAACGCACTGTGGAGTGGTGAAAACAACCAGAGAACGTGTTTCTCGCACTAACTAGCTCGAAAAGAGCGATCTCGATGATTCAGCATACTTCGGACAGAAGTCTCACCAAGATTATCGCAGAAAATGCATATCTCAGCTTGAAACCCGACCGAAACCAAGATATCTCCTGTTTTGCATGTCAAACGTACTGTGGAGTGGTGAAAACACCAGAAAACGTGTTTCGTGCATTAACTAGCTCGAAAAGAGCGATCTAGATGATTCTGCATACTTCTGACTGAAGTCTCACCAATATTATCGCAGAAAATGCATATCTCAGCTCGAAATCTCACGAAAATCAAGATGTTGCCCGTTCTGCATATCAAACGCACTGTGGAGTGGTGAAAACAACCAGAGAACGTGTTTCTCGCATTAAATAGCTCGAATAGAGCGATCTCGATGATTCTGCATACTTCGGACAGAAGTCTCACCAAGATTATCGTTGAAAATGCATATCTCAGCTTGAAACCCGACGAAAACCAAAATATCTCCGGTTCTGCATTTCCCACGCACTGTGGAGTGGTGAAAACACCAGATAACGTGTTTCACGCATCAAGTAGCTCGAAACGAGCGTTCTCGAAGATTCTGCATACTTCCGACAGAAGTCTCACCAGGATTATTGTAGAAAATGCATATCTCAGCTTGAAACCCCACGAAAACCAAGATATCTCCGATTCTGCATATCCAACGAACTGTGGAGTGGTGAAAACACCAGATAACGTGTTTCTCGCATTAAATAGCTCGAAAAGTGCGATCTCGATGATTCTGCATACTTCTAACAGAAGTCTCACCAAGATTATCGCGGAAAATGCATATCTCAGATTGAAACCCCACGAAAACCAAGATATCGCCGGTTCTGCATATCAAATGCACTGTGGAGTGGTGAAAACACCGGATAAGGTTTTTCTCGCATTAACTAGCTCGAAAAGAGCGATCTCGATGTTTCAGCATACTTCGGACAGAAGTCTCACCAGGATTATCGCAGAAAATGCATATCTCAGCTTGAAACCCGACCGAAACCAAGATATCTCCTGTTCTGCATGTCAAACGTACTGTGGAGTGGTGAAAACACCAGAAAACGTGTTTCGTGCATTAACTAGCTCGAAAAGAGCGATCTAGATGATTCTGCATACTTCTGACTGAAGTCTCACCAATATTATCGCAGAAAATGCATATCTCAGCTCGAAATCTCACGAAAATCAAGATGTTGCCCGTTCTGCATATCAAACGCACTGTGGAGTGGTGAAAACAACCAGAGAACGTGTTTCTCGCATTAAATAGCTCGAATAGAGCGATCTCGATGATTCTGCATACTTCGGACAGAAGTCTCACCAAGATTATCGTTGAAAATGCATATCTCAGCTTGAAACCCGACGAAAACCAAAATATCTCCGGTTCTGCATTTCCAACGCACTGTGGAGTGGTGAAAACACCAGATAACGTGTTTCACGCATCAAGTAGCTCGAAACGAGCGTTCTCGAAGATTCTGCATACTTCCGACAGAAGTCTCACCAGGATTATTGTAGAAAATGCATATCTCAGCTTGAAACCCCACGAAAACCAAGATATCTCCGATTCTGCATATCCAACGAACTGTGGAGTGGTGAAAACACCAGATAACGTGTTTCTCGCATTAAATAGCTCGAAAAGTGCGATCTCGATGATTCTGCATACTTCTAACAGAAGTCTCACCAAGATTATCGCGGAAAATGCATATCTCAGATTGAAACCCCACGAAAACCAAGATATCGCCGGTTCTGCATATCAAATGCACTGTGGAGTGGTGAAAACACCGGATAAGGTTTTTCTCGCATTAACTAGCTCGAAAAGAGCGATCTCGATGTTTCAGCATACTTCGGACAGAAGTCTCACCAGGATTATCGCAGAAAATGCATATCTCAGCTTGAAACCCGACCGAAACCAAGATATCTCCTGTTCTGCATGTCAAACGTACTGTGGAGTGGTGAAAACACCAGAAAACGTGTTTCGCGCATTAAGTAGCTCGAAAAGAGCGTTCTCGAAGATACTGCATACTTCCGACAGAAGTCTCACCAAGATTATCGCAGGAAATGCATATCTCAGCTTGAAACCCCACGAAAACCAAGATATCTCCGGTTCTGCATATCAAACGAACTGTGGAGTGGTGAAAACAACCGGAGAACGTGTTTCTCGCATTAAATAGCTCGAAAAGAGCGCTCTCGATGTTTCTGCATACTTCGGACAGATGTTTCACCAAGCTTATCGTAGAAAATGCATATCTCAGCTTGAAACCCGACGAAAACCAAAATATCGCCGTTTCTGCATATCCAACGCACTGTGGAGTGGTGAAAACACCAGATAACGTGTTTCTCGCATTAAGTAGCTCGAAACGAGCGATCTCGATGATTCTGCATACTTCGGACAGAAGTCTCAACAAGATTATCGCAGAAAATGCATATCTCAGCTTGAAACCCCACGAAAACCAAGATATCTACTGTTCTGCATATCAAACGCACTGTGGAGTGGTGAAAACACCAGATAACGTGTTTCACGCATTAAATAGCTCGAAAAGTGCGATCTCGATGATTCTGCATACTTCTAACAGAAGTCTCACCAAGATTATCGCAGGAAATGCATATCTCAGCTTGAAACCCCACGAAAACCAAGATATCGCCGGTTCTGCATATCAAACGCACTGTGGAGTGGTGAAAACAACCAGAGAACGTGTTTCTCGCATTAAATAGCTCGAAAAGAGCGTTCTCGAAGATCCTGCATACTTCTGACAGAAGTCTCACCTAGATTATCGTAGAAAATGCATATCTCAGCTTGAAACCCGACGAAAACCGAGTTATATCCGGTTCTGCACATCAAACGTACCGTGGAGTGATGAAAACACCAGAAAACGGGTTTTGCGCATTAAGTAGCTCGAATAGAGCGATCTAGATGATTCTGCATACTTCGGACAGAAGTCTCACCAAGATTATCGCAGGAAATGCATATCTCAGCTTGAAACCCCACGAAAACCAAGATATCTACTGTTCTGCATATCCAACGAACTGTGGAGTGGTGAAAACCCCAGAAAACGTGTTTCGTGCATTAAGTAGCTCGAAAAGAGCGATCTAGATGATTCTGCATACTTCTAACAGAAGTCTCACCAAGATTATCGCGGAAAATGCATATCTCAGATTGAAACCCCACGAAAACCAAGATATCGCCGGTTCTGCATATCAAACGCACTGTGGAGTGGTGAAAACAACCAGAGAACGTGTTTCTCGCACTAACTAGCTCGAAAAGAGCGATCTCGATGATTCAGCATACTTCGGACAGAAGTCTCACCAAGATTATCGCAGAAAATGCATATCTCAGCTTTAAACCCCACGAAAACCAAGATATCGCCGGTTCTGCATATCAAACGCACTGTTGAGTGGTGAAAACACCAGAAAACGTGTTTCGCGCATTAAGTAGCTCGAAAAGAGCGTTCTCGAAGATTCTGCATACTTCTGACAGAAGTCTCACCAGGATTATCGCAGAAAATGCATATCTCAGCTTGAAACCCGACCGAAACCAAGATATCTCCTGTTTTGCATGTCAAACGTACTGTGGAGTGGTGAAAACACCAGAAAACGTGTTTCGTGCATTAAGTAGCTCGAAAAGAGCGATCTAGATGATTCTGCATACTTCTGACTGAAGTCTCACCAATATTACCGCAGAAAATGCATATCTCAGCTCGAAATCTCACGAAAATCAAGATGTTGCCCGTTCTGCATATCAAACGCACTGTGGAGTGGTGAAAACAACCAGAGAACGTGTTTCTCGCATTAAATAGCTCGAATAGAGCGATCTCGATGATTCTGCATACTTCGGACAGAAGTCTCACCAAGATTATCGTTGAAAATGCATATCTCAGCTTGAAACCCGACGAAAACCAAAATATCTCCGGTTCTGCATATCCAACGCACTGTGGAGTGGTGAAAACACCAGATAACGTGTTTCACGCATCAAGTAGCTCGAAACGAGCGTTCTCGAAGATTCTGCATACTTCCGACAGAAGTCTCACCAGGATTATTGTAGAAAATGCATATCTCAGCTTGAAACCCGACCGAAACCAAGATATCTCCGGTTCTGCATGTCAAACGTACTGTGGGGTGGTGAAAACACCAGAAAACGTGTTTCGTGCATTAAGTAGCTCGAAAAGAGCGATCCGATGATTCAGCATACTTCGGACAGAAGTCTCACCAAGATTATCGCAGGAAATGCATATCTCAGCTTGAAACCCCACGAAAACCAAGATATCTCCGAATCTGCATATCCAACGAACTGTGGAGTGGTGAAAACACCAGATAACGTGTTTCTCGCATTAAATAGCTCGAAAAGTGCGATCTCGATGATTCTGCATACTTCTAACTGAAGTCTCACCAAGATTATCGCAGAAAATGCATATCTCAGCTTGAAACCCCACGAAAACCAAGATATCGCCGGTTCTGCATATCATACGCACTGTGGAGTGGTGAAAACACCAGATAACGTGTTTCTCGCATTAAATAGCTCGAAAAGAGCGTTCTCGAAGATCCTGCATACTTCTGACAGAAGTCTCACTAAGATTATCGTAGAAAATGCACATCTCAGCTTGAAACCCGACGAAAACCGAGTTATCTCCGGTTCTGCACATCAAACGTACCGTGGAGTGGTGAAAACACCAGAAAACGTGTTTCGCGCATTAAGTAGCTCGAAAAGAGCGTTCTCGAAGATTCTGCATACTTCTGACAGAAGTCTCACCAGGATTATCGCAGAAAATGCATATCTCAGCTTGAAACCCGACCGAAACCAAGATATCTCCTGTTTTGCATGTCAAACGTACTGTGGAGTGGTGAAAACACCAGAAAACGTGTTTCGTGCATTAAGTAGCTCGAAAAGAGCGATCTAGATGATTCTGCATACTTCTGTCTGAAGTCTCACCAATATTATCGCAGAAAATGCATATCTCAGCTCGAAATCTCACGAAAATCAAGATGTTGCCCGTTCTGCATATCAAACGCACTGTGGAGTGGTGAAAACAACCAGAGAACGTGTTTCTCGGTTTAAATAGCTCGGATAGAGCGATCTCGATGATTCTGCATACTTCGGACAGAAGTCTCACCAAGATTATCGTTGAAAATGCATATCTCAGCTTGAAACCCGACGAAAACCAAAATATCTCCGGTTCTGCATATCCAACGCACTGTGGAGTGGTGAAAACACCAGATAACGTGTTTCTCGCATCAAGTAGCTCGAAACGAGCGTTCTCGAAGATTCTGCATACTTCCGACAGAAGTCTCACCAGGATTATCGTAGAAAATGCATATCTCAGCTTGAAACCCGACCGAAACCAAGATATCTCCGGTTCTGCATGTCAAACGTACTGTGGAGTGGTGAAAACACCAGATAACGTGTTTCTCGCATTAAATAGCTCGAAAAGTGCGATCTCGATGATTCTGCATACTTCTAACAGAAGTCTCACCAAGATTATCGCGGAAAATGCATATCTCAGATTGAAACCCCACGAAAACCAAGATATCGCCGGTTCTGATTATCAAATGCACTGTGGAGTGGTGAAAACACCGGATAAGGTTTTTCTCGCATTAACTAGCTCGAAAAGAGCGATCTCGATGTTTCAGCATACTTCGGACAAAAGTCTCACCAGGATTATCG
This sequence comes from Anthophora plumipes, assembly GCA_951804975.1. Lineage (NCBI taxonomy): Eukaryota > Metazoa > Arthropoda > Insecta > Hymenoptera > Apidae > Anthophora > Anthophora plumipes. The sequence continues at coordinate 808,800 of CATORF010001004.1, forward strand.
CAGAAAATGCATATCTCAGCTTGAAACCCGACCGAAACCAAGATATCTCCTGTTCTGCATGTCAAACGTACTGTGGAGTGGTGAAAACACCAGAAAACGTGTTTCGCGCATTAAGTAGCTCGAAAAGAGCGTTCTCGAAGATTCTGCATACTTCCGACAGAAGTCTCACCAAGATTATCGCAGGAAATGCATATCTCAGCTTGAAACCCCACGAAAACCAAGATATCTCCGGTTCTGCATATCAAACGAACTGTGGAGTGGTGAAAACAACCGGAGAACGTGTTTCTCGCATTAAATAGCTCGAAAAGAGCGCTCTCGATGTTTCTGCATACTTCGGACAGATGTTTCACCAAGCTTATCGTAGAAAATGCATATCTCAGCTTGAAACCCGACGAAAACCAAAATATCGCCGTTTCTGCATATCCAACGCACTGTGGAGTGGTGAAGACACCAGATAACGTGTTTCTCGCATTAAGTAGCTCGAAACGAGCGATCTCTATGATTCTGCATACTTCGGACAGAAGTCTCAACAAGATTATCGCAGAAAATGCATATCTCAGCTTGAAACCCCACGAAAACCAAGATATCTACTGTTCTGCATATCAAACGCACTGTGGAGTGGTGAAAACACCAGATAACGTGTTTCACGCATTAAATAGCTCGAAAAGTGCGATCTCGATGATTCTGCATACTTCTAACAGAAGTCTCACCAAGATTATCGCAGGAAATGCATATCTCAGCTTGAAACCCCACGAAAACCAAGATATCGCCGGTTCTGCATATCAAACGCACTGTGGAGTGGTGAAAACAACCAGAGAACGTGTTTCTCGCATTAAATAGCTCGAAAAGAGCGTTCTCGAAGATCCTGCATACTTCTGACAGAAGTCTCACCTAGATTATCGTAGAAAATGCATATCTCAGCTTGAAACCCGACGAAAAACGAGTTATATCCGGTTCTGCACATCAAACGTACCGTGGAGTGATGAAAACACCAGATAACGTGTTTCTCGCACTAACTAGCTCGAAAAGAGCGATCTCGATGATTCAGCATACTTCGGACAGAAGTCTCACCAAGATTATCGCAGAAAATGCATATCTCAGCTTTAAACCCCACGAAAACCAAGATATCGCCGGTTCTGCATATCAAACGCACTGTTGAGTGGTGAAAACACCAGATAACGTGTTTCTCGCATGAAATAGCTCGAAACGAGCGATCTCGATGATTCTGCATACTTCGGACAGATGTTTCACCAAGATGATCGTAGAAAATGCATATCTCAGCTTGAAACCCGACGAAAACCAAAATATCGTCGGTTCTGCATATCAAACCAACTGTGGAGTGGTGAAAACCCCAGAAAACGAGTTTCTCGCATTAAATAGCTCGAAAAGAGCGTTCTCGAAGATTCTGCATACTTCTGACAGAAGTCTCACCAGGATTATCGTAGAAAATGCATATCTCAGCTTGAAACCCGACTGAAACCAAGGTATCTCCGGTTCTGCATATCCAACGAACTGTGGAGTGGTGAAAACACCAGATAACGTGTTTCTCGCATTAAATAGCTCGAAAAGAGCGTTCTCGAAGAACCTGCATACTTCTGACAGAAGTCTCACCAAGATTATCGTAGAAAATGCATATCTCAGCTTGAAACCCGACGAAAACCGAGTTATCTCCGGTTCTGCACATCAAACGTACCGTGGAGTGGTGAAAACAACAGAAAACGAGTTTCTCGCATTAAATAGCTCGAAAAGAGCGCTCTCGATATTTCTGCATACTTCGGACAGATGTTTCACCAAGATTATCGTAGAAAATGCATATCTCAGCTTGAAACCCGACCGAAACCAAGATATCTCCGGTTCTACATGTCAAACGTACTGTGGAGTGGTGAAAACACAAGAAAACGTGTTTCGTGCATTAAGTAGCTCGAAAAGAGCGATCTAGATGATTCTGCATACTTCGGACAGAAGTCTCACCAAGATTATCGTAAAAAATGCATATCTCAGCTTGAAACCACACGAAAGCCAAGATATCGCTGGTTCTGCATATCAAACGCACTGTGGAGTGGTGAAAACACCGGATAAGGTTTTTCTCGCATTAACTAGCTCGAAAAGAGCGATCTCGATGTATCAGCATACTTCGGACAGAAGTCTCACCAATATTATCGCAGAAAATGCATATTTCAGCTTGAAACCCCACGAAAACAAAAATATCTACTGTTCTGCATATCAAACGCACTGTGGAGTGGTGAAAACACCAGATAACGTGTTTCTCGCACTAACTAGCTCGAAAAGAGCGCTCTCGATGATTCAGCATACTTCTAACAGAAGTCTCACCAAGATTATCGCAGAAAATGCATATCTCTGCTTGAAACCCCACGAAAACCAAGATATCTACTGTTCTGCATATCCAACGAACTGTGGAGTGGTGAAAACCCCAGAAAACGTGTTTCTCGCATTAAGTTGCTCGAAAAGAGCGCTCTCGTTGTTTCTGCATACTTCGAACTGATGTCTCACAAAGCTTATCGTAGAAAATGCATATCTCAGCTTGAAACCCGACGAAAACCAAAATATCTCCGGTTCTGCATATCCAACGCACTGTGGAGTGGTGAAAACACCAGATAACGTGTTTCCGCATTAAATAGCTCGAAACGAGCGATCTCGATGATTCTGCATACTTCGGACAGTAGTCTCACCAAGATTATCGTAAAAAATGCATATCTCAGCTTGAAACCCCACGAAAGCCAAGATATCGCTGGTTCTGCATATCAAACGCACTGTGGAGTGGTGAAAACACCGGATAAGGTTTTTCTCGCATTAACTAGCTCGAAAAGAGCGATCTCGATGATTCGGCATACTTCGGACAGTAGTCTCACCAAGATTATCGTAAAAAATGCATATCTCAGCTTGAAACCCCACGAAAGCCAAGATATCGCTGGTTCTGCATATCAAACGCACTGTGGAGTGGTGAAAACACCGGATAAGGTTTTTCTCGCATTAACTAGCTCGAAAAGAGCGATCTCGATGATTCGGCATACTTCGGACAGAAGTCTCACCAATATTATCGCAGAAAATGCAAATTTCAGCTTGAAACCCCACAAAATCCAAAATATCTACTGTTCTGCATATCAAACGCACTGTGGAGTGGTGAAAACACCAGATAACGTGTTTCTCGCACTAACTAGCTCGAAAAGAGCGATCTCGGTGATTCAGCATACTTCTAACAGAAGTCTCACCATGATTATCGCAGAAAATGCATATCTCTGCTTGAAACCCCACGAAAACCAAGATATCTACTGTTCTGCATATCCAACGAACTGTGGAGTGGTGAAAACCCCAGAAAACGTGTTTCTCGCATTAAGTAGCTCGAAAAGAGCGCTCTCGTTGTTTCTGCATACTTCGAACTGATGTCTCACATAGCTTATCGTAGAAAATGCATATCTCAGCTTGAAACTCGACGAAAACCAAAATATCTCCGGTTCTGCATATCCAACGCACTGTGGAGTGGTGAAAACACCAGATAACGTGTTTCTCGCACTAACTAGCTCGAAAAGAGCGATCTCGATGATTCAGCATACCTCGGACAGAAGTCTCACAAAGATTATCGTAAAAAATGCATATCTCAGCTTGAAAACCCCACGAAAGCCAAGATATCGCTGGTTCTGCATATCAAACGTACTTTGGTGTGGTGAAAACACCGGATAAGGTTTTTCTCGCATTAACTAGCTCGAAAAGAGCGATCTCGATGTTTCAGCATACTTCGGACAGATGTCTCAGCAAGATTATCGCAGAAAATGCATATCTCAGCTTGAAACCCCACGAAAACCAAGATATCGCCGGTTCTGCATATCATACGCACTGTGGAGTGGTGAAAACACGAGATAACGTGTTTCTCGCATTAAATAGCTCGAAAAGAGCGTTCTCGAAGATCCTGCATACTTCTGACAGAAGTCTCACTAAGATTATCGTAGAAAATGCACATCTCAGCTTGAAACCCGACGAAAACCGAGTTATCTCCGGTTCTGCACATCAAACGTACCGTGGAGTGGTGAAAACACCAGAAAACGTGTTTCGCGCATTAAGTAGCTCGAAAAGAGCGTTCTCGAAGATTCTGCATACTTCTGACAGAAGTCTCACCAGGATTATCGCAGAAAATGCATATCTCAGCTTGAAACCCGACCGAAACCAAGATATCTCCTGTTTTGCATGTCAAACGTACTGTGGAGTGGTGAAAACACCAGAAAACGTGTTTCGTGCATTAAGTAGCTCGAAGTCTCACCAAGATTATCGCAGAAAATGCATACCTCAGCTTGAAACCACACGAAAACCAAGATGTCGCCGGTTCTGCATATCAAACGCACTGTGGAGTGGTGAAAACACCAGAAAACGTGTTTCTCATATTAAGTAGCTCGAAAAGAGCGTTCTCGATGACTCAGCATACTTCGGACAGAAGTCTCACCAAGATTATCGCAGAAAATGCATATCTCTGCTTGAAACCCCACGATAACCAAGATATCTACTGTTCTGCATATCCAACGCACTGTGGAGTGCTGAAAACACCAGATAACGTGTTTCCGCATTAAATAGCTCGAAACGAGCGATCTCGATGATTTTGCATACTTCGGACAGATGTCTCAACAAGATTATCGCAGAAAATGCATATCTCAGCTTGAAACCCCACGAAAACCAACATATCTACTGTTCTGCATATCAAACGCACTGTGGAGTGGTGAAAACCCCAGAAAACGTGTTTCTCGCATTAAATAGCTCGAAAAGTGCGATCTCGATGATTCTGCATACTTCGGACAAGAGTCTCAACAAGATTATCGCAGAAAATGCATATTTCAGCTTGAAACCCTACGAAAACCAAGATATCTACTGTTCTGCATATCAAACGCACTGTGGAGTGGTGAAAACACCAGATAACGTGTTTCTCGCACTAACTAGCTCGAAAAGAGCGATCTCGATGATTCAGCATACTTCTAACAGAAGTCTCTCCAAGATTATCGCAGAAAATGCATATCTCTGCTTGAAACCCCACGAAAACCAAGATATCTCCGGTTCTGCATATCAAACGCACTGTGGAGTGGTGAAAACACCAGAAAACGAGTTTCTCGCATTAAATAGCTCGAAAAGTGCGATCTCGATGATTCTGCATACTTCGGACAAGAGTCTCAACAAGATTATCGCAGAAAATGCATATTTCAGCTTGAAACCGTACGAAAACCAAGATATCTACTGTTCTGCATATCAAACGCACTGTGGAGTGGTGAAAACACCGGACAAGGTTTTTCTCGCATTAACTAGCTCGAAAAGAGCGATCTCGATGTTTCAGCATACTTCGGACAGAAGTCTCACCAAGATTATCGTAAAAAAAGCATATCTCAGCTTGAAACCCCACGAAAACCAAGATATCTACTGTTCTGCATATCAAACGCACTGTAGAGTGGTAAAAACACCGGACAAGGTTTTTCTCGCATTAACTAGCTCGAAAAGAGCGATCTCGATGTTTCAGCATACTTCGGACAGAAGTCTCACCAAGATTATCGCAGAAAATGCATATCTCAGCTTGAAACCCCACGAAAACCAAGATGTCGCCGGTTCTGCATATCAAACGCACTGTGGAGTGGTGAAAACACCAGAAAACGTGTTTCTCATATTAAGTAGCTCGAAAAGAGCGTTCTCGATGACTCAGCATACTTCGGACAGAAGTCTCACCAAGATTATCGCAGAAAATGCATATCTCTGCTTGAAACCCCACGAAAACCAAGATATCTACTGTTCTGCATATCCCACGCACTGTGGAGTGCTGAAAACACCAGATAACGTGTTTCCGCATTAAATAGCTCGAAACGAGCGATCTCGATGATTTTGCATAATTCGGACAGATGTCTCAACAAGATTATCGCAGAAAATGCATATCTCAGCTTGAAACCCCACGAAAACCAAGATATCTACTGTTCTGCATATCAAACGCACTGTGGAGTGGTGAAAACCCCAGAAAACGTGTTTCTCGCATTAAATAGCTCGAAAAGTGCGATCTCGATGATTCTGCATACTTCGGACAAGAGTCTCAACAAGATTATCGCAGAAAATGCATATTTCAGCTTGAAACCCTACGAAAACCAAGATATCTACTGTTCTGCATATCAAACGCACTGTGGAGTGGTGAAAACACCAGATAACGTGTTTCTCGCACTAACTAGCTCGAAAAGAGCGATCTCGATGATTCAGCATACTTCTAACAGAAGTCTCTCCAAGATTATCGCAGAAAATGCATATCTCTGCTTGAAACCCCACGAAAACCAAGATATCTACTGTTCTGCATATCAAACGCACTGTGGAGTGGTGAAAACACCAGAAAACGTGTTTCTGGCATTAAATAGCTCGAAAAGTGCGATCTCGATGATTCTGCATACTTCGCACAAGAGTCTCAACAAGATTATCGCAGAAAATGCATATTTCAGCTTGAAACCCTACGAAAGCCAAGATATCGCTGGTTCTGCATATCAAACTCACTGTGGAGTGGAGAAAACACCGGATAAGGCTTTTCTCGCACTAACTAGCTCGAAAAGAGCGATCTTGTTGTTTCTGCATACTTCGAACTGATGTCTCACAAAGCTTATCGTAGAAAATGCATATCTCAGCTTGAAACCCGACGAAAACCAAAATATCTCCGGTTCTGCATATCCAACGCACTGTGGAGTGGTGAAAACCCCAGAAAACGTGTTTCTCGCATTAAGTAGCTCGAAAAGAGCGCTCTCGTTGTTTCTGCATACTTCGAACTGATGTCTCACAAAGCTTATCGTAGAAAATGCATATCTCAGCTTGAAACCCGACGAAAACCAAAATATCTCCGATTCTGCATATCCAACGCACTGTGGAGTGGTGAAAACACCAGATAACGTGTTTCCGCACTAAATAGCTCGAAACGAGCGATCTCGATGATTCTGCATACTTCGGACAGAAGTCTCAACAAGATTATCGCAGAAAATGCATATCTCAGCTTGAAACCCCACGAAAACCAAGATATCGCCGGATCTGCATACCAAACGCACTGTGGAGTGGTGAGAACACCGGATAAGGTTTTTCTCGCATTAACTAGCTCGAAAAGAGCGATCTCGATGTTTCAGCATACTTCGGACAGAAGTCTCACCCAGATTATCGCAGAAAATGCATATCTCAGATTTAAACCCCACGAAAACCAAGATATCGCCGGTTCTGCATATCAAACGCACTGTGGAGTGGTGGAAACACCAGATAACATGTTTCTCGCATTAAATAGCTCGAAACGAGCGATCTCGATGATTCTGCATACTTCGGACAGAAGTCTCACCAAGATTATCGCAGAAAACGCATATCTCAGCTTGAAACCCCACGAAAACCAAGATATCGCCGGTTCTGCATATCATACGCACTGTGGAGTGGTGAAAACACCAGATATCGTGTTTCGCGCATTAAATAGCTCTAAACGAGCGATCTCGATAATTAAGCATACTTCGGACAGAAGTCTCACCAAGATTATCGTAAAAAATGCATATCTCATCTTGAAACCCCACGAAATCCAAGATATCGCTGGTTCTGCATATCAAACGCACTGTGGAGTGGTGAAAACACCGGATAAGGTTTTTCTCGCATTAACTAGCTCGAAAAGAGCGATCTCGATGTTTCAGCATACTTCGGACAGAAGTCTCACCAATATTATCGCAGAAAATGCATATTTCAGCTTGAAACCCCACGAAAACAAAAATATCTACTGTTCTGCATATCAAACGCACTGTGGAGTGGTGGAAACACCAGATAACGTGTTTCTCGCATTAAATAGCTCGAAACGAGCGATCTCGATGATTCTGCATACTTCGGACAGAAGTCTCACCAAGATTATCGCAGAAAACGCATATCTCAGCTTGAAACCCCACGAAAACCAAGATATCGCCGGTTCTGCATATCATACGCACTGTGGAGTGGTGAAAACACCAGATATCGTGTTTCGCGCATTAAATAGCTCTAAACGAGCGATCTCGATAATTAAGCATACTTCGGACAGAAGTCTCACCAAGATTATCGTAAAAAATGCATATCTCATCTTGAAACCCCACGAAATCCAAGATATCGCTGGTTCTGCATATCAAACGCACTGTGGAGTGGTGAAAACACCGGATAAGGTTTTTCTCGCATTAACTAGCTCGAAAAGAGCGATCTCGATGTTTCAGCATACTTCGGACAGAAGTCTCACCAATATTATCGCAGAAAATGCATATTTCAGCTTGAAACCCCACGAAAACAAAAATATCTACTGTTCTGCATATCAAACGCACTGTGGAGTGGTGAAAACACCAGATAACGTGTTTCTCGCACTAACTAGCTCGAAAAGAGCGCTCTCGATGATTCAGCATACTTCTAACAGAAGTCTCACCAAGATTATCGCAGAAAATGCATATCTCTGCTTGAAACCCCACGAAAACCAAGATATCTACTGTTCTGCATATCCAACGATCTGTGGAGTGGTGAAAACCCCAGAAAACGTGTTTCTCGCATTAAGTTGCTCGAAAAGAGCGCTCTCGTTGTTTCTGCATACTTCGAACTGATGTCTCACAAAGCTTATCGTAGAAAATGCATATCTCAGCTTGAAACCCGACGAAAACCAAAACATCTCCGGTTCTGCATATCCAACGCACTGTGGAGTGGTGAAAACCCCAGAAAACATGTTTCTCGCATTAAGTAGCTCGAAAAGAGCGCTCTCCTTGTTTCTGCATACTTCGAACTGATGTCTCACAAAGCTTATCGTAGAAAATGCATATCTCAGCTTGAAACCCGACGAAAACCAAAATATCTCCGATTCTGCATATCCAACGCACTGTGGAGTGGTGAAAACACCAGATAACGTGTTTCCGCACTAAATAGCTCGAAACGAGCGATCTCGATGATTCTGCATACTTCGGACAGAAGTCTCAACAAGATTATCGCAGAAAATGCATATCTCAGCTTGAAACCCCACGAAAACCAAGATATCGCCGGTTCTGCATATCATACGCACTGTGGAGTGGTGAAAACACCAGATATCGTGTTTCGCGCATTAAATAGCTCTAAACGAGCGATCTCGATAATTAAGCATACTTCGGACAGAAGTCTCACCAAGATTATCGTAAAAAATGCATATCCCAGCTTGAAACTCGACGAAAACCAAAATATCTCCGGTTCTGCATATCCAACGCACTGTGGAGTGGTGAAAACACCAGATAACGTGTTTCCGCATTAAATAGCTCGAAACGAGCGATCTCGATGATTCTGCATACTTCGGACAGAAGTCTCAACAAGATTATCGCAGAAAATGCATATCTCAGCTTGAAACCCCACGAAATCCAAGATATCTACTGTTCTGCATATCAAACGCACTGTGGAGTGGTGAAAACCCCAGAAAACGTGTTTCTCGCATTAAATAGCTCGAATAGTGCGATCTCGATGATTCTGCATACTTCGGACAAGAGTCTCAACAAGATTATCGCAGAAAATGCATATTTCAGCTTGAAACCCTACGAAAACCAAGATATCTACTGTTCTGCATATCAAACGCACTGCGGAGTGGTGAAAACACCAGATAACGTGTTTCTCGCACTAACTAGCTCGAAAAGAGCGATCTCGATGATTCAGCATACCTCGGACAGAAGTCTCACAAAGATTATCGTAAAAAATGCATATCTCAGCTTGAAAACCCCACGAAAGCCAAGATATCGCTGGTTCTGCATATCAAACGTACTTTGGTGTGGTGAAAACACCGGATAAGGTTTTTCTCGCATTAACTAGCTCGAAAAGAGCGATCTCGATGGTTCAGCATACTTCGGACAGAAGTCTCACCAAGATTATCGCAGAAAATGCATATCTCTGCTTGAAACCCCACGAAAACCAAGATATCTCCTGTTCTGCATATCCAACGAACTGTGGAGTGGTGAAAACCCCAGAAAACGTGTTTCTCGCATTAAATAGCTCTAAAGAGGGCTCTCGTTGTTTCTGCATACTTCGAACTGATGTCTCACAAAGCTTATCGTAGAAAATGCATATCTCAGCTTGAAACCCGACGAAAACCAAAATATCTCCGGTTCTGCATATCCAACGCACTGTGGAGTGGTGAAAACACCAGATAACGTGTTTCTCGCACTAACTAGCTCGAAAAGAGCGCTCTCGATGATTCAGCATACTTCTAACAGAAGTCTCACCAAGATTATCGCAGAAAATGCATATCTCTGCTTGAAACCCCACGAAAACCAAGATATCTACTGTTCTGCATATCCAACGATCTGTGGAGTGGTGAAAACCCCAGAAAACGTGTTTCTCGCATTAAGTTGCTCGAAAAGAGCGCTCTCGTTGTTTCTGCATACTTCGAACTGATGTCTCACAAAGCTTATCGTAGAAAATGCATATCTCAGCTTGAAACCCGACGAAAACCAAAACATCTCCGGTTCTGCATATCCAACGCACTGTGGAGTGGTGAAAACCCCAGAAAACATGTTTCTCGCATTAAGTAGCTCGAAAAGAGCGCTCTCCTTGTTTCTGCATACTTCGAACTGATGTCTCACAAAGCTTATCGTAGAAAATGCATATCTCAGCTTGAAACCCGACGAAAACCAAAATATCTCCGATTCTGCATATCCAACGCACTGTGGAGTGGTGAAAACACCAGATAACGTGTTTCCGCACTAAATAGCTCGAAACGAGCGATCTCGATGATTCTGCATACTTCGGACAGAAGTCTCAACAAGATTATCGCAGAAAATGCATATCTCAGCTTGAAACCCCACGAAAACCAAGATATCGCCGGTTCTGCATATCATACGCACTGTGGAGTGGTGAAAACACCAGATATCGTGTTTCGCGCATTAAATAGCTCTAAACGAGCGATCTCGATAATTAAGCATACTTCGGACAGAAGTCTCACCAAGATTATCGTAAAAAATGCATATCCCAGCTTGAAACTCGACGAAAACCAAAATATCTCCGGTTCTGCATATCCAACGCACTGTGGAGTGGTGAAAACACCAGATAACGTGTTTCCGCATTAAATAGCTCGAAACGAGCGATCTCGATGATTCTGCATACTTCGGACAGAAGTCTCAACAAGATTATCGCAGAAAATGCATATCTCAGCTTGAAACCCCACGAAAACCAAGATATCTACTGTTCTGCATATCAAACGCACTGTGGAGTGGTGAAAACCCCAGAAAACGTGTTTCTCGCATTAAATAGCTCGAATAGTGCGATCTCGATGATTCTGCATACTTCGGACAAGAGTCTCAACAAGATTATCGCAGAAAATGCATATTTCAGCTTGAAACCCTACGAAAACCAAGATATCTACTGTTCTGCATATCAAACGCACTGCGGAGTGGTGAAAACACCAGATAACGTGTTTCTCGCACTAACTAGCTCGAAAAGAGCGATCTCGATGATTCAGCATACCTCGGACAGAAGTCTCACAAAGATTATCGTAAAAAATGCATATCTCAGCTTGAAAACCCCACGAAAGCCAAGATATCGCTGGTTCTGCATATCAAACGTACTTTGGTGTGGTGAAAACACCGGATAAGGTTTTTCTCGCATTAACTAGCTCGAAAAGAGCGATCTCGATGGTTCAGCATACTTCGGACAGAAGTCTCACCAAGATTATCGCAGAAAATGCATATCTCTGCTTGAAACCCCACGAAAACCAAGATATCTCCTGTTCTGCATATCCAACGAACTGTGGAGTGGTGAAAACCCCAGAAAACGTGTTTCTCGCATTAAATAGCTCTAAAGAGGGCTCTCGTTGTTTCTGCATACTTCGAACTGATGTCTCACAAAGCTTATCGTAGAAAATGCATATCTCAGCTTGAAACCCGACGAAAACCAAAATATCTCCGGTTCTGCATATCCAACGCACTGTGGAGTGGTGAAAACACCAGATAACGTGTTTCCGCATTAAATAGCTCGAAACGAGCGATCTCGATGATTCTGCATACTTCGGACAGAAGTCTCAACAAGATTATCGCAGAAAACGCATATCTCAGCTTGAAACCCCACGAAAACCAAGATATCTACTGTTCTGCATATCCAACGCACTGTGGAGTGGTGAAAACACCGGATAAGGTTTTTCTCGCATTAACTAGCTCGAAAAGAGCGCTCTCGTTGTTTCTGCATACTTCGAACTGATGTCTCACAAAGCTTATCGTAGAAAATGCATATCTCAGCTTGAATCCCCACGAAAACCAAAATATCTCCGGTTCTGCAAATCCAACGCACTGTGGAGTGGTGAAAACACCGGATAAGGTTTTTCTCGCATTAACTAGCTCGAAAAGAGCGATCTCGATGATTCAGCATACTTCGGACAGAAGTCTCACCAAGATTATCGTAAAAAATGCATATCTCAGCTTGAAACCCCACGAAAGCCAAGATATCGCTGGTTCTGCATATCAAACGCACTGTGGAGTGGTGAAAACACCGGATAAGGTTTTTCTCGCATTAACCAGCTCGAAAAGAGCGATCTCGATGATTCAGCATACTTCGGACAGAAGTCTCACCAATATTATCGCAGAAAATGCATATTTCAGCTTGAAACCCCACGAAAACCAAAATATCTACTGTTCTGCATATCAAACGCACTGTGGAGTGGTGAAAACACCAGATAACGTGTTTCTCGCACTAACTAGCTCGAAAAGAGCGATCTCGATGATTCAGCATACTTCTAACAGAAGTCTCACCAAGATTATCGCAGAAAATGCATATCTCTGCTTGAAACCCCACGAAAACCAAGATATCTACTGTTCTGCATATCCAACGAACTGTGGAGTGGTGAAAACCCCAGAAAACGTGTTTCTCGCATTAAGTAGCTCGAAAAGAGCGCTCTCGTTGTTTCTGCATACTTCGAACTGATGTCTCACAAAGCTTATCGTAGAAAATGCATATCTCAGCTTGAAACCCGACGAAGACCAAAATATCTCCGGTTCTGCATATCCAACGCACTGTGGAGTGGTGAAAACACCAGATAACGTGTTTCCGCATTAAATAGCTCGAAACGAGCGATCTCGATGATTCTGCATACTTCGGACAGAAGTCTCAACAAGATTATCGCAGAAAATGCATATCTCAGCTTGAAACCCCACGAAAACCAAGATATCTACTGTTCTGCATATCAAACGCACTGTGGAGTGGTGAAAACCCCAGAAAACGTGTTTCTCGCATTAAATAGCTCGAAAAGTGCGATCTCGATGATTCTGCATACTTCGGACAAGATTCTCAACAAGATTATCGCAGAAAATGCATATTTCAGCTTGAAACCCTACGAAAACCAAGATATCGCTGGTTCTGCATATCAAACGCACTTTGGAGTGGTGGAAACAGCGGATAAGGTTTTTCTCGCATTAACTAGCTCGAATAGAGCGATCTCGATGTTTCAGCATACTTCGGACAGAAGTCTCACCAAAATTATCGTAAAAAATGCATATCTCAGCTTGAAATCCCCCCGAAAACCAAGATATCGCTGTGTTCTGCATATCAAACGCACTGTGGAGTGGTGAAAACCCCAGAAAACGTGTTTCTCGCATTAAATAGCTCGAAAAGTGCGATCTCGATGATGCTGCATACTTCGGACAGAAGTCTCAAAAAGATTATCGCAGAAAATGCATATTTCAGCTTGAAACCCCACGAAAACCAAGACATCTACTGTTCTGCATATCAAACGCACTTTGGAGTGGTGGAAACACCGGATAAGGTTTTTCTCGCATTAACTAGCTCGAATAGAGCGATCTCGATGTTTCAGCATACTTCGGACAGAAGTCTCAACAAGATTATCGCAGAAAACGCATATCTCAGCTTGAAACCCCACGAAAACCAAGATATCTACTGTTCTGCATATCAAACGCACTGTAGAGTGGTGAAAACACCAGATAACGTGATTCTTGCACTAGCTAGCTCGAAAAGAGCGATCTCGGTGATTCAGCATACCTCGTACAGAAGTCTCACCAAGATTATCGTAAAAAATGCATATCTCAGCTTGAAACCCGACGAAAACCAAAATATCTCCGGTTCTGCATATCCAACGCACTGTGGAGTGGTGAACACACCGGGTAAGGTTTTTCTCGCATTAACTAGCTCTAAAAGAGCGGTCTCGATGGTTCAGCATACTTCGGACAGAAGTCTCACCAAGATTATCGCAGAAAATGCATATCTCTGCTTGAAACCCCACGAAAACCAAGATATCTCCTGTTCTGCATATCCAACGAACTGTGGAGTGGTGAAAACCCCAGAAAACGTGTTTCTCGCATTAAATAGCTCTAAAGAGGGCTCTCGTTGTTTCTGCATACTTCGAACTGATGTCTCACAAAGCTTATCGTAGAAAATGCATATCTCAGCTTGAAACCCGACGAAAACCAAAATATCTCCGGTTCTGCATATCCAACGCACTGTGGAGTGGTGAAAACACCAGATAACGTGTTTCCGCATTAAATAGCTCGAAACGAGCGATCTCGATGATTCTGCATACTTCGGACAGAAGTCTCAACAAGATTATCGCAGAAAACGCATATCTCAGCTTGAAACCCCACGAAAACCAAGATATCTACTGTTCTGCATATCCAACGCACTGTGGAGTGGTGAAAACACCGGATAAGGTTTTTCTCGCATTAACTAGCTCGAAAAGAGCGCTCTCGTTGTTTCTGCATACTTCGAACTGATGTCTCACAAAGCTTATCGTAGAAAATGCATATCTCAGCTTGAATCCCGACGAAAACCAAAATATCTCCGGTTCTGCAAATCCAACGCACTGTGGAGTGGTGAAAACACCGGATAAGGTTTTTCTCGCATTAACTAGCTCGAAAAGAGCGATCTCGATGATTCAGCATACTTCGGACAGAAGTCTCACCAAGATTATCGTAAAAAATGCATATCTCAGCTTGAAACCCCACGAAAGCCAAGATATCGCTGGTTCTGCATATCAAACGCACTGTGGAGTGGTGAAAACACCGGATAAGGTTTTTCTCGCATTAACTAGCTCGAGAAGAGCGATCTCGATGATTCAGCATACTTCGGACAGAAGTCTCACCAATATTATCGCAGAAAATGCATATTTCAGCTTGAAACCCCACGAAAACCAAAATATCTACTGTTCTGCATATCAAACGCACTGTGGAGTGGTGAAAACACCAGATAACGTGTTTCCGCATTAAATAGCTCAAACGAGCGATCTCGATGATTCTGCATACTTCGGACAGAAGTCTCAACAAGATTATCGCAGAAAATGCATATCTCAGCTTGAAACCCCACGAAAACCAAGATATCTACTGTTCTGCATATCAAACGCACTGTGGAGTGGTGAAAACCCCAGAAAACGTGTTTCTCGCATTAAATAGCTCGAAAAGTGCGATCTCGATGATTCTGCATACTTCGGACAAGATTCTCAACAAGATTATCGCAGAAAATGCATATTTCAGCTTGAAACCCTACGAAAACCAAGATATCTACTGTTCTGCATATCAAACGCACTGTAGAGTGGTAAAAACACCAGATAACGTGTTTCTTGCACTAACTAGCTCGAAAAGAGCGATCTCGATGATTCAGCATACTTCGGACAGAAGTCTCACCAAAATTATCGTAAAAAATGCATATCTCAGCTTGAAACCCCACCGAAAACCAAGATATCGCTGTGTTCTGCATATCAAACGCACTGTGGAGTGGTGAAAACCCCAGAAAACGTGTTTCTCGCATTAAATAGCTCGAAAAGTGCGACCTCGATGATTCTGCATACGTCGGACAGAAGTCTCAACAATATTATCACAGAAAATGCATATTTCAGATTGAAACCCCACGAAAACCAAGATATCTACTGTTCTGCATATCAAACGCACTGTGGAGTGGTGAAAACACCAGATAACGTGTTTCTCGCACTAACTAGCTCGAAAAGAGCGATCTCGATGATTCAGCATACCTCGGACAGATGTCTCACCAAGATTATCGTAAAAAATGCATATCTCAGCTTGAAAACCCCACGAAAGCCAAGATATCGCTGGTTCTGCATATCAAACGCACTTTGGAGTGGTGAAAACACCGGATAAGGTTTTTCTCGCATTAACTAGCTCGAATAGAGCGATCTCGATGTTTCAGCATACTTCGGAGAGAAGTCTCACCAAGATTATCGCAGAAAATGCATATCTCAGCTTGAAACCCCACGAAAACCAAGATATCGCCGGATCTGCATATCAAACGCACTGTGGATTGGTGAAAACACCGTATATGGTTTTTCTCGCATTAACTAGCTCGAAAAGAGCGCTCTCGTTGTTTCTGCATACTTCGAACTGATGACTCACAAAGCTTATCGTAGAAAATGCATATCTCAGCTTGATACCCGACGAAAACCAAAATATCTCCGGTTCTGCATATCCAACGCACTGTGGAGTGGTGAAAACACCGCATAAGGTTTTTCTCGCATTAACTAGCTCGAAAAGAGCGCACTCGTTGTTTCTGCATACTTCGAACTGATGTCTCACAAAACTTATCGTAGAAAATGCATATCTCAGCTTGAAACCCGACGAAAACCAAAATATCTCCGGTTCTGCATATCCAACACTCTGTGGAGTGGTGAAAACACCGGATAAGTTTTTTCTCGCATTAACTAGCTCGAAAAGAGCGATCTCGATGATTCAGCATACTTCGGACAGAAGTCTCACCAAAATTATCGTAAAAAATGCATATCTCAGCTTAAAATCCCCCCGAAAACCAAGATATCGCTGTGTTCTGCATATCAATCGCACTGTGGAGTGGTGAAAACCCCAGAAAACGTGTTTCTCGCATTAAATAGCTCGAAAAGTGCGATCTCGATGATTCTGCATACTTCGGACAGAAGTCTCAACAAGATTATCGCAGACAACGCATATCTCAGCTTGAAACCCCACGAAAACCAAGATATCTACTGTTCTGCATATCAAACGCACTGTAGAGTGGTGAAAACACCAGATAACGTGTTTCTTGCACTAGCTAGCTCGAAAAGAGCGATCTCTATGATTCAGCATACCTCGTACAGAAGTCTCACCAAGATTATCGTAAAAAATGCATATCTCAGCTTGAAACCCGACGAAAACCAAAATATCTCCGGTTCTGCATATCCAACGCACTGTGGAGTGGTGAACACACCGGATAAGGTTTTTCTCGCATTAACTAGCTCGAAAAGAGCGATCTCGATGGTTCAGCATACTTCGGACAGAAGTCTCACCAAGATTATCGCAGAAAATGCATATCTCTGCTTGAAACCCCACGAAAACCAAGATATCTACTGTTCTGCATATCCAACGAACTGTGGAGTGGTGAAAACCCCAGAAAACGTGTTTCTCGCATTAAGTAGCTCGAAAAGAGCGCTCTCGTTGTTTCTGCATACTTCGAACTGATGTCTCACAAAGCTTATCGTAGAAAATGCATATCTCAGCTTGAAACCCGACGAAGACCAAAATATCTCCGGTTCTGCATATCCAACGCACTGTGGAGTGGTGAAAACACCAGATAACGTGTTTCCGCATTAAATAGCTAGAAACGAGCGATCTCGATGATTCTGCATACTTCGGACAGAAGTCTCAACAAGATTATCGCAGAAAACGCATATCTCAGCTTGAAACCCCACGAAAACCAAGATATCTACTGTTCTGCATATCAAACGCACTGTAGAGTGGTGAAAACACCAGATAACGTGTTTCTTGCACTAGCTAGCTCGAAAAGAGCAATCTCGGTGATTCAGCATACCTCGTACAGAAGTCTCACCAAGATTATCGTAAAAAATGCATATCTCAGCTTGAAACCCGACGAAAACCAAAATATCTCCGGTTCTGCATATCCAACGCACTGTGGAGTGGTGAACACACCGGGTAAGGTTTTTCTCGCATTAACTAGCTCTAAAAGAGCGGTCTCGATGGTTCAGCATACTTCGGACAGAAGTCTCACCAAGATTATCGCAGAAAATGCATATCTCTGCTTGAAACCCCACGAAAACCAAGATATCTCCTGTTCTGCATATCCAACGAACTGTGGAGTGGTGAAAACCCCAGAAAACGTGTTTCTCGCATTAAATAGCTCTAAAGAAGGCTCTCGTTGTTTCTGCATACTTCGAACTGATGTCTCACAAAGCTTATCGTAGAAAATGCATATCTCAGCTTGAAACCCGACGAAAACCAAAATATCTCCGGTTCTGCATATCCAACGCACTGTGGAGTGGTGAAAACACCAGATAACGTGTTTCCGCATTAAATAGCTCGAAACGAGCGATCTCGATGATTCTGCATACTTCGGACAGAAGTCTCAACAAGATTATCGCAGAAAACGCATATCTCAGCTTGAAACCCCACGAAAACCAAGATATCTACTGTTCTGCATATCCAACGCACTGTGGAGTGGTGAAAACACCGGATAAGGTTTTTCTCGCATTAACTAGCTCGAAAAGAGCGATCTCGATGATTCAGCATACTTCGGACAGAAGTCTCACCAAGATTATCGTAAAAAATGCATATCTCAGCTTGAAACCCCACGAAAGCCAAGATATCGCTGGTTCTGCATATCAAACGCACTGTGGAGTGGTGAAAACACCGGATAAGGTTTTTCTCGCATTAACTAGCTCGAAAAGAGCGATCTCGATGATTCAGCATACTTCGGACAGAAGTCTCACCAATATTATCGCAGAAAATGCATATTTCAGCTTGAAACCCCACGAAAACCAAAATATGTACTGTTCTGCATATCAAACGCACTGTGGAGTGGTGAAAACACCAGATAACGTGTTTCTCGCACTAACTAGCTCGAAAAGAGCGATCTCGATGATTCAGCATACTTCTAACAGAAGTCTCACCAAGATTATCGCAGAAAATGCATATCTCTGCTTGAAACCCCACGAAAACCAAGATATCTACTGTTCTGCATATCCAACGAACTGTGGAGTGGTGAAAACCCCAGAAAACGTGTTTCTCGCATTAAGTAGCTCGAAAAGAGCGCTCTCGTTGTTTCTGCATACTTCGAACTGATGTCTCACAAAGCTTATCGTAGAAAATGCATATCTCAGCTTGAAACCCGACGAAGACCAAAATATCTCCGGTTCTGCATATCCAACGCACTGTGGAGTGGTGAAAACACCGGATAAGGTTTTTCTCGCATTAACTAGCTCGAAAAGAGCGATCTCGATGATTCAGCATACTTCGGACAGAAGTCTCACCAATATTATCGCAGAAAATGCATATTTCAGCTTGAAACCCCACGAAAACCAAAATATCTACTGTTCTGCATATCAAACGCACTGTGGAGTGGTGAAAACACCAGATAACGTGTTTCCGCATTAACTAGCTCGAAAAGAGCGATCTCGATGATTCAGCATACTTCGGACAGAAGTCTCACCAAGATTATCGTAAAAAATGCATATCTCAGCTTGAAACCCCACGAAAGCCAAGATATCGCTGGTTCTGCATATCAAACGCACTGTGGAGTGGTGAAAACACCGGATAAGGTTTTTCTCGCATTAACTAGCTCGAAAAGAGCGATCTCGATGATTCAGCATACTTCGGACAGAAGTCTCACCAATATTATCGCAGAAAATGCATATTTCAGCTTGAAACCCCACGAAAACCAAAATATCTACTGTTCTGCATATCAAACGCACTGTGGAGTGGTGAAAACACCAGATAACGTGTTTCCGCATTAAATAGCTCGAAACGAGCGATCTCGATGATTCTGCATACTTCGGACAGAAGTCTCAACAAGATTATCGCAGAAAATGCATATCTCAGCTTGAAACCCCACCGAAAACCAAGATATCGCTGTGTTCTGCATATCAAACGCACTGTGGAGTGGTGAAAACCCCAGAAAACGTGTTTCTCGCATTAAATAGCTCGAAAAGTGCGACCTCGATGATTCTGCATACGTCGGACAGAAGTCTCAACAATATTATCACAGAAAATGCATATTTCAGATTGAAACCCCACGAAAACCAAGATATCTACTGTTCTGCATATCAAACGCACTGTGGAGTGGTGAAAACACCAGATAACGTGTTTCTCGCACTAACTAGCTCGAAAAGAGCGATCTCGATGATTCAGCATACCTCGGACAGATGTCTCACCAAGATTATCGTAAAAAATGCATATCTCAGCTTGAAAACCCCACGAAAGCCAAGATATCGCTGGTTCTGCATATCAAACGCACTTTGGAGTGGTGAAAACACCGGATAAGGTTTTTCTCGCATTAACTAGCTCGAATAGAGCGATCTCGATGTTTCAGCATACTTCGGAGAGAAGTCTCACCAAGATTATCGCAGAAAATGCATATCTCAGCTTGAAACCCCACGAAAACCAAGATATCGCCGGATCTGCATATCAAACGCACTGTGGATTGGTGAAAACACCGTATATGGTTTTTCTCGCATTAACTAGCTCGAAAAGAGCGCTCTCGTTGTTTCTGCATACTTCGAACTGATGACTCACAAAGCTTATCGTAGAAAATGCATATCTCAGCTTGATACCCGACGAAAACCAAAATATCTCCGGTTCTGCATATCCAACGCACTGTGGAGTGGTGAAATCACCGCATAAGGTTTTTCTCGCATTAACTAGCTCGAAAAGAGCGCACTCGTTGTTTCTGCATACTTCGAACTGATGTCTCACAGAGCTTATCGTAGAAAATGCATATCTCAGCTTGAAACCCGACGAAAACCAAAATATCTCCGGTTCTGCATATCCAACACACTGTGGAGTGGTGAAAACACCGGATAAGTTTTTTCTCGCATTAACTAGCTCGAAAAGAGCGATCTCGATGATTCAGCATACTTCGGACAGAAGTCTCACCAAAATTATCGTAAAAAATGCATATCTCAGCTTAAAATCCCCCCGAAAACCAAGATATCGCTGTGTTCTGCATATCAATCGCACTGTGGAGTGGTGAAAACCCCAGAAAACGTGTTTCTCGCATTAAATAGCTCGAAAAGTGCGATCTCGATGATTCTGCATACTTCGGACAGAAGTCTCAACAAGATTATCGCAGACAACGCATATCTCAGCTTGAAACCCCACGAAAACCAAGATATCTACTGTTCTGCATATCAAACGCACTGTAGAGTGGTGAAAACACCAGATAACGTGTTTCTTGCTCTAGCTAGCTCGAAAAGAGCGATCTCGATGATTCAGCATACCTCGTACAGAAGTCTCACCAAGATTATCGCAGAAAATGCATATCTCTGCTTGAAACCCCACGAAAACCAAGATATCTCCTGTTCTGCATATCCAACGAACTGTGGAGTGGTCAAAACCCCAGAAAACGTGTTTCTCGCATTAAATAGCTCAAAAGAGGGCTCTCGTTGTTTCTGCATACTTCGAACTGATGTCTCACAAAGCTTATCGTAGAAAATGCATATCTCAGCTTGAAACCCGACGAAAAACAAAATATCTCCGGTTCTGCATATCCAACGCACTGTGGAGTGGTGAAAACACCAGATAACGTGTTTCCGCATTAAATAGCTCGAAACGAGCGATCTCGATGGTTCTGCATACTTCGGACAGAAGTCTCAACAAGATTATCGCAGAAAACGCGTATCTCAGCTTGAAACCCCACGAAAACCAAGATATCTACTGTTCTGCATATCAAACGCACTGTGGAGTGGTGAAAACACCAGATAACGTGTTTCTCGCACTAACTAGCTCGAAAAGAGCGATCTCGATGATTCAGCATACCTCGGACAGAAGTCTCACCAAGATTATCGTAAAAAATGTATATCTCAGCTTGAAAACCCCACGAAAGCAAAGATATCGCTGGTTCTGCATATCAAACGCACTTTGGAGTGGTGAAAACACCGGATAAGGTTTTTCTCGCATTAACTAGCTCGAAAAGAGCGATCTCGATGTTTCAGCATACTTCGGACAGAAGTCTCACCAAGATTATCGCAGAAAATGCATATCTCAGCTTGAAACCCCACGAAAACCAAGATATCGCCGGATCTGCATATCAAACGCACTGTGGATTGGTGAAAACACCGGATAAGGTTTTTCTCGCATTAACTAGCTCGAAAAGAGCGCTCTCGTTGTTTCTGCATACTTCGAACTGATGTCTCACAAAGCTTATCGTAGAAAATGCATATCTCACCTTGAAACCCGACGAAAACCAAAATATCTCCGGTTCTGCATATCCAACGCACTGTGGAGTGGTGAAAACACCAGAAAACGTGTTTTTCGCATTCAAAAGCACGAAAACAGCGATTTCAGTGATTCTGCACACTTGTAACAGCAGAATCGTGATGATTAACACTGAAAGTGCATATCTCAGCTGGAAACAACAACGATACCGAAGATATCGCAGTTTCCGCATATCAAACGCACTGTGGAGTGCTGAAAACACCAGAAAACGTGTTTTTCGCATTCAAAAGCACGAAAACAGCGATTTCGGTGATTCTGCACACTTGTAACAGCAGAATCATGAAGATTATCACTGAAAATGCATATCTCAGCTGGAAACAACAACGATACCGAAGATGTGGCAGTTTCCGCATATCAAACGCAGTGTGCAGTGCTGAAAACACCAGAAAACGTGTTTTTCGCATTCAAAAGCACGAAAACAGCGATTTCGGTGATTCTGCACACTTGTAACAGCAGAATCGTGATGATTAACACTGAAAGTGCATATCTCAGCTGGAAACAACAACGATACCGAAGATATCGCAGTTTCCGCATATCAAACGCACTGTGGAGTGCTGAAAACACCAGAAAACGTGTTTTTCGCATTCAATAGCACGAAAACAGCGATTTCGGTGATTCTGCACACTTGTAACAGGAGAATCATGAAGATTATCACTGAAAATGCATGTCTCAGCTGAAAACAACAACGATACCGAAGATATCGTAGTTTCCGCATATCAAACGCACTGTGGAGTGCTGAAAACACCAGAAAACGTGTTTTTCGCATTCAAAAGCACGAAAACAGCGATTTCGGTGATTCTGCACACTTGTAACAGCAGAATCATGAAGATTATCACTGAAAATGCATATCTCAGCTGGAATCAACAACGATACCGAAGATATCGCAGTTTCCGCATATCAAACGCACTGTGGAGTGCTGAAAACACCAGAAAACGTGTTTTTCGCATTCAAAAGCACGAAAACAGCGATTTCGGTGATTCTGCACACTTGTAACAGCAGAATCATGAAGATTATCACTGAAAATGCATATCTCAGCTGGAAAGAACAACGATACCGAAGATATTGTAGTTTCCGCATATCAAACGCACTGCGGAGTGCTGAAAACACCAGAAAACGTGTTTTTCGCATTGAATAGCGCGAAAACAGCGATTTCGGTGATTCTGCACACTTGTAACAGCAGAATCATGAAGATTATCACTGCTAATGCATATGTCAGCTGGAAACAACAACGATACCGAAGATATGGCAGTTTCCGCATATCAAATGCACTGTGGAGTGCTGAAAACACCAGAAAACGTGTTTTTCGAATTCAATAGCACGAAAACAGCGATTTCGGTAATTCTGCACACTTGTAACAGCAGAATCATGAAGATTATCACTGAAAATGCATATCTCAGCTGGAAACAACAACGATACCGAAGATATCGTAGTTTCCGCATATCAAACGCACTGTGGAGTGCTGAAAACACCAGAAAACGTGTTTTTCGCATTCAAAAGCACGAAAACAGCGATTTCGGTGATTCTGCACACTTGTAACAGCAGAATCATGAAGATTATCACTGAAAATGCATATCTCAGCTGGAAACAACAACGATACCGAAGATATTGTAGTTTCCGCATATCAAAAGCACTGTGGAGTGCTGAAAACAGCAGAAAACGTGTTTTTCGCATTGAATAGCGCGTAAACAGCGATTTCGGTGATTCTGCACACTTGTAACAGCAGAATCATGAAGATTATCACTGATAATGCATATCTCAGCTGGAAACAACAACGATACCGAAGGTATGGCAGTTTCCGCATATCAAACGCACTGTGGAGTGCTGAAAACACCAGAAAACGTGTTTTTCGCATTCAAAAGCACGAAAACAGCGATTTCGGTGAATCTGCACACTTGTAACAGCAGAATCATGAAGATTATCACTGAAAATGCATATCTCAGCTGGAATCAACAACGATACCGAAGATATCGCAGTTTCCGCATATCAAACGCACTGTGGAGTGGTGAAAACACCAGAAAGCGTGTTTTTCGCATTCAAAAGCACGAAAACAGCGATTTCGGTGATTCTGCACACTTGTAACAGCAGAATCATGAAGATTATCACTGAAAATGCATATCTCAGCTGGAAAGAACAACGATACCGAAGATATCGTAGTTTCCCATTATCAAACGCACTGTGGAGTGCTGAAAACACCAGAAAACGTGTTTTTCGCATTCAATAGCACGAAAACAGCGATTTCGGTGATTCTGCACACTTGTAACAGGAGAATCATGAAGATTATCACTGAAAATGCATGTCTCAGCTGAAAACAACAACGATACCGAAGATATCGTAGTTTCCGCATATCAAACGCACTGTGGAGTGCTGAAAACACCAGAAAACGTGTTTTTCGCATTCAAAAGCACGAAAACAGCGATTTCGGTGATTCTGCACACTTGTAACAGCAGAATCGTGATGATTAACACTGAAAGTGCATATCTCAGCTGGAAACAACAACGATACCGAAGATATCGCAGTTTCCGCATATCAAACGCACTGTGGAGTGCTGAAAACACCAGAAAACGTGTTTTTCGCATTCAATAGCACGAAAACAGCGATTTCGGTGATTCTGCACACTTGTAACAGGAGAATCATGAAGATTATCACTGAAAATGCATGTCTCAGCTGAAAACAACAACGATACCGAAGATATCGTAGTTTCCGCATATCAAACGCACTGTGGAGTGCTGAAAACACCAGAAAACGTGTTTTTCGCATTCAAAAGCACGAAAACAGCGATTTCGGTGATTCTGCACACTTGTAACAGCAGAATCATGAAGATTATCACTGAAAATGCATATCTCAGCTGGAATCAACAACGATACCGAAGATATCGCAGTTTCCGCATATCAAACGCACTGTGGAGTGGTGAAAACACCAGAAAGCGTGTTTTTCGCATTCAAAAGCACGAAAACAGCGATTTCGGTGATTCTGCACACTTGTAACAGCAGAATCGTGATGATTAACACTGAAAGTGCATATCTCAGCTGGAAACAACAACGATACCGAAGATATCGCAGTTTCCGCATATCAAACGCACTGTGGAATGCTGAAAACACCAGAAAACGTGTTTTTCGCATTCAATAGCACGAAAACAGCGATTTCGGTGATTCTGCACACTTGTAACAGGAGAATCATGAAGATTATCACTGAAAATGCATGTCTCAGCTGAAAACAACAACGATACCGAAGATATCGTAGTTTCCGCATATCAAACGCACTGTGGAGTGCTGAAAACACCAGAAAACGTGTTTTTCGCATTCAAAAGCACGAAAACAGCGATTTCGGTGATTCTGCACACTTGTAACAGCAGAATCATGAAGATTATCACTGAAAATGCATATCTCAGATGGAATCAACAACGATACCGAAGATATCGCAGTTTCCGCATATCAAACGCACTGTGGAGTGCTGAAAACACCAGAAAACGTGTTTTTCGCATTCAAAAGCACGAAAACAGCGATTTCGGTGATTCTGCACACTTGTAACAGCAGAATCATGAAGATTATCACTGAAAATGCATATCTCAGCTGGAAAGAACAACGATACCGAAGATATTGTAGTTTCCGCATATCAAACGCACTGCGGAGTGCTGAAAACACCAGAAAACGTGTTTTTCGCATTCAAAAGCACGTAAAAAGCGATTTCGGTGATTCTGCACACTTGTAACTGCAGAATCATGAAGATTATCACTGAAAATGCATATCTCAGCTGGAAACAACAACGATACCGAAGATATGGCAGTTTCCGCATATCAAACGCACTGTGGAGTGCTGAAAACACCAGAAAACGTGTTTTTCGCATTCAAAAGCACGAAAACAGCGATTTCGGTGATTCTGCACACTTGTAACAGCAGAAACATGAAGATTATCACTGATAATGCATATCTCAGCTGGAAACAACAACGATACCGAAGATATGGCAGTTTCCGCATATCAAACGCACTGTGGAGTGCTGAAAACACCAGAAAACGTGTTTTTCGCATTCAATAGCACGAAAACAGCAATTTCGGTGATTCTGCACACTTGTAACAGCAGAATCATGAAGATTATCACTGAAAATGCATATCTCAGCTGGAAACAACAACGATACCGAAGATATTGTAGTTTCCGCATATCAAACGCACTGTGGAGTGCTGAAAACAGCAGAAAACGTGTTTTTCGCATTGAATAGCGCGTAAACAGCGATTTCGGTGATTCTGCACACTTGTAACAGCAGAATCATGAAGATTATCACTGATAATGCATATCTCAGCTGGAAACAACAACGATACCGAAGGTATGGCAGTTTCCGCATATCAAACGCACTGTGGAGTGCTGAAAACACCAGAAAACGTGTTTTTCGCATTCAAAAGCACGAAAACAGCGATTTCGGTGAATCTGCACACTTGTAACAGCAGAATCATGAAGATTATCACTGAAAATGCATATCTCAGCTGGAATCAACAACGATACCGAAGATATCGCAGTTTCCGCATATCAAACGCACTGTGGAGTGGTGAAAACACCAGAAAGCGTGTTTTTCGCATTCAAAAGCACGAAAACAGCGATTTCGGTGATTCTGCACACTTGTAACAGCAGAATCATGAAGATTATCACTGAAAATGCATATCTCAGCTGGAAAGAACAACGATACCGAAGATATCGTAGTTTCCCATTATCAAACGCACTGTGGAGTGCTGAAAACACCAGAAAACGTGTTTTTCGCATTCAAAAGCACGAAAACAGCGATTTCGGTGATTCTGCACACTTGTAACAGCAGAATCATGAAGATTATCACTGCTAATGCATATCTCAGCTGGAAACAACAACGATACCGAAGATATGGCAGTTTCCGCATATCAAATGCACTGTGGAGTGCTGAAAACACCAGAAAACGTGTTTTTCGAATTCAATAGCACGAAAACAGCGATTTCGGTAATTCTGCACACTTGTAACAGCAGAATCATGAAGATTATCACTGAAAATGCATATCTCAGCTGGAAACAACAACGATACCGAAGATATCGTAGTTTCCGCATATCAAACGCACTGTGGAGTGCTGAAAACACCAGAAAACGTGTTTTTCGCATTCAAAAGCACGAAAACAGCGATTTCGGTGATTCTGCACACTTGTAACAGCAGTATCGTGAAGATTATCACTGAAAGTGCATATCACAGCTGGAAACAACAACGATACCGAAGATATCGCAGTTTCCGCATATCAAACGCACTGTGGAGTGCTGAAAACACCAGAAAACGTGTTTTTCGCATTCAAAAGCACGTAAAAAGCGATTTCGGTGATTCTGCACACTTGTAACTGCAGAATCATGAAGATTATCACTGAAAATGCATATCTCAGCTGGAAACAACAACGATACCGAAGATATGGCAGTTTCCGCATATCAAACGCACTGTGGAGTGCTGAAAACACCAGAAAACGTGTTTTTCGCATTCAAAAGCACGAAAACAGCGATTTCGGTGATTCTGCACACTTGTAACAGCAGAAACATGAAGATTATCACTGATAATGCATATCTCAGCTGGAAACAACAACGATACCGAAGATATGGCAGTTTCCGCATATCAAACGCACTGTGGAGTGCTGAAAACACCAGAAAACGTGTTTTTCGCATTCAATAGCACGAAAACAGCAATTTCGGTGATTCTGCACACTTGTAACAGCAGAATCATGAAGATTATCACTCGAAAATGCATATCTCAGCTGGAAACAACAACGATACCGAAGATATTGTAGTTTCCGCATATCAAACGCACTGTGGAGTGCTGAAAACAGCAGAAAACGTGTTTTTCGCATTGAATAGCGCGTAAACAGCGATTTCGGTGATTCTGCACACTTGTAACAGCAGAATCATGAAGATTATCACTGATAATGCATATCTCAGCTGGAAACAACAACGATACCGAAGGTATGGCAGTTTCCGCATATCAAACGCACTGTGGAGTGCTGAAAACACCAGAAAACGTGTTTTTCGCATTCAAAAGCACGAAAACAGCGATTTCGGTGAATCTGCACACTTGTAACAGCAGAATCATGAAGATTATCACTGAAAATGCATATCTCAGCTGGAATCAACAACGATACCGAAGATATCGCAGTTTCCGCATATCAAACGCACTGTGGAGTGGTGAAAACACCAGAAAGCGTGTTTTTCGCATTCAAAAGCACGAAAACAGCGATTTCGGTGATTCTGCACACTTGTAACAGCAGAATCATGAAGATTATCACTGAAAATGCATATCTCAGCTGGAAAGAACAACGATACCGAAGATATCGTAGTTTCCCATTATCAAACGCACTGTGGAGTGCTGAAAACACCAGAAAACGTGTTTTTCGCATTCAAAAGCACGAAAACAGCGATTTCGGTGATTCTGCACACTTGTAACAGCAGAATCATGAAGATTATCACTGAAAATGCATATCTAAGCTGGAAACAACAACGATACCGAAGATATGGCAGTTTCCGCATATCAAACGCACTGTGGAGTGCTGAAAACACCAGAAAACGTGTTTTTCGCATTGAATAGCGCGAGAACAGCGATTTCGGTGATTCTGCACACTTGTAACAGCAGAATCATGAAGATTATCACTGATAATGCATATCTCAGCTGGAAACAACAACGATACCGAAGATATTGTAGTTTCCGCATATCAAACGCACTGTGGAGTGCTGAAAACACCAGAAAACGTGTTTTTCGCATTCAAAAGCACGAACACAGCGATTTCGGTGGTTCTGCACACTTGTAACAGCAGAATCGTGAAGATTAACACTGAAAGTGCATATCTCAGCTGGAAACAACAACGATACCGAAGATATCGCAGTTTCCGCATATCAAACGCACTGTGGAGTGCTGAAAACACCAGAAAACGTGTTTTTCGCATTCAAAAGCACGAAAACAG
Source organism: Anthophora plumipes (assembly GCA_951804975.1). Classification (NCBI taxonomy): domain Eukaryota; kingdom Metazoa; phylum Arthropoda; class Insecta; order Hymenoptera; family Apidae; genus Anthophora; species Anthophora plumipes. The sequence continues at coordinate 837,905 of CATORF010001004.1, forward strand.
CGATTTCGGTGATTCTGCACACTTGTAACAGCAGAATCATGAAGATTATCACTGAAAATGCATATCTCAGCTGGAAACAACAACGATACCGAAGATATGGCAGTTTCCGCATATCAAACGCACTGTGGAGTGCTGAAAACACCAGAAAACGTGTTTTTCGCATTGAATAGCGCGAGAACAGCGATTTCGGTGATTCTGCACACTTGTAACAGCAGAATCATGAAGATTATCACTGATAATGCATATCTCAGCTGGAAACAACAACGATACCGAAGATATCGTAGTTTCCGCATATCAAACGCACTGTGGAGTGCTGAAAACACCAGAAAACGTGTTTTTCGCATTGAATAGCGCGAAAACAGCGATTTCGGTGATTCTGCACTCTTGTAACAGCAGAATCATGAAGATTATCACTGAAAGTGCATATCTCAGCTGGAAACAACAACGATACCGAAGATATGGCAGTTTCCGCATATCAAACGCACTGTGGAGTGCTGAAAACACCAGAAAACGTGTTTTTCGCATTCAAAAGCACGAACACAGCGATTTCGGTGATTCTGCACACTTGTAACAGCAGAATCGTGAAGATTAACACTGAAAGTGCATATCTCAGCTGGAAACAACAACGATACCGAAGATATCGCAGTTTCCGCATATCAAACGCACTGTGGAGTGCTGAAAACACCAGAAAACGTGTTTTTCGCATTCAAAAGCACGAAAACAGCGATTTCGGTGATTCTGCACACTTGTAACAGCAGAATCATGAAGATTATCACTGAAAATGCATATCTCAGCTGGAAACAACAACGATACCGAAGATATGGCAGTTTCCGCATATCAAACGCACTGTGGAGTGCTGAAAACACCAGAAAACGTGTTTTTCGCATTGAATAGCGCGAGAACAGCGATTTCGGTGATTCTGCACACTTGTAACAGCAGAATCATGAAGATTATCACTGATAATGCATATCTCAGCTGGAAACAACAACGATACCGAAGATATCGTAGTTTCCGCATATCAAACGCACTGTGGAGTGCTGAAAACACCAGAAAACGTGTTTTTCGCATTCAAAAGCACGAAAACAGCGATTTCGGTGATTCTGCACACTTGTAACAGCAGAATCGTGAAGATTATCACTGAAAGTGCATATCTCATCTGGAAACAACAACGATACCGAAGATATCGCAGTTTCCGCATATCAAACGCACTGTGGAGTGCTGAAAACACCAGAAAACGTTTTTTTCGCATTCAAAAGCACGAAAACAGCGATTTCGGTGATTCTGCACACTTGTAACAGCAGAATCATGAAGATTATCACTGAAAATGCATATCTCAGCTGGAAACAACAACGATACCGAAGATATGGCAGTTTCCGCATATCAAACGCACTGTGGAGTGCTGAAAACACCAGAAAACGTGTTTTTCACATTCAATAGCACGAAAACAGCGATTTCGGTGATTCTGCACACTTGTAACAGCAGAATCATGAAGATTATCACTGAAAATGCATGTCTCAGCTGGAAACAACAACGATACCGAAGATATCGTAGTTTCCGCATATCAAACGCACTGTGGAGTGCTGAAAACACCAGAAAACGTGTTTTTCGCATTCAAAAGCACGAAAACAGCGATTTCGGTGATTCTGCACACTTGTAACAGCAGAATCGTGAAGATTATCACTGAAAGTGCATATCTCAGCTGGAAACAACAACGATACCGAAGATATCGCAGTTTCCGCATATCAAACGCACTGTGGAGTGCTGAAAACACCAGAAAACGTGTTTTTCGCATTGAATAGCGCGAAAACAGCGATTTCGGTGATTCTGCACACTTGTAACGGCAGAATCGTGAAGATTAACACTGAAAGTGCATATCTCAGCTGGAAACAACAACGATACCGAAGGTATGGCAGTTTCCGCATATCAAACGCACTGTGGAGTGCTGAAAACACCAGAAAACGTGTATTTCGCATTCAAAAGCACGAAAACAGCGATTTCGGTGATTCTGCACACTTGTAACAGCAGAATCGTGAAGATTATCACTGAAAGTGCATATCTCAGCTGGAAACAACAACGATACCGAAGATATCGCAGTTTGCGCATATCAAACGGACTGTGGAGTGCTGAAAACACCAGAAAACGTGTTTTTCGCATTGAATAGCGCGAAAACAGCGATTTCGGTGATTCTGCACACTTGTAACGGCAGAATCGTGAAGATTAACTCTGAAAGTGCATATCTCAGCTGGAAACAACAACGATACCGAAGGTATGGCAGTTTCCGCATATCAAACGCACTGTGGAGTGCTGAAAACACCAGAAAACGTGTTTTTCGCATTCAATAGCACGAAAACAGCGATTTCGGTGATTCTGCACATTTGTAACAGCAGAATCATGAAGATTATCACTGAAAATGCATGTCTCAGCTGGAAACAACAACGATACCGAAGATATCGTAGTTTCCGCATATCAAACGCACTGTGGAGTGCTGAAAACACCAGAAAACGTGTTTTTCGCATTCAAAAGCACGAAAACAGCGATTTCGGTGATTCTGCACACTTGTAACAGCAGAATCATGAAGATTATCACTGAAAATGCATATCTCAGCTGGAATCAACAACGATACCGAAGATATCGCAGTTTCCGCATATCAAACGCACTGTGGAGTGCTGAAAACACCAGAAAACGTGTTTTTCGCATTGAATAGCGCGAAAACAGCGATTTCGGTGATTCTGCACTCTTGTAACAGCAGAATCATGAAGATTATCACTGAAAGTGCATATCTCAGCTGGAAACAACAACGATACCGAAGATATCGTAGTTTCCGCATATCAAACGCACTGTGGAGTGCTGAAAACACCAGAAAACGTGTTTTTCGCATTGAATAGCGCGAGAACAGCGATTTCGGTGATTCTGCACACTTGTAACAGCAGAATCATGAAGATTATCACTGAAAATGCATATCTCAGCTGGAAACAACAACGATACCGAAGATATGGCAGTTTCCGCATATCAAACGCACTGTGGAGTGCTGAAAACACCAGAAAACGTGTTTTTCGCATTGAATAGCGCGAGAACAGCGATTTCGGTGATTCTGCACACTTGTAACAGCAGAATCATGAAGATTATCACTGATAATGCATATCTCAGCTGGAAACAACAACGATACCGAAGATATGGCAGTTTCCGCATATCAAACGCACTGTGGAGTGCTGAAAACACCAGAAAACGTGTTTTTCGCATTCAATAGCACGAAAACAGCGATTTCGGTGATTCTGCACACTTGTAACAGCAGAATCATGAAGATTATCACTGAAAATGCATGTCTCAGCTGGAAACAACAACGATACCGAAGATATGGCAGTTTCCGCATATCAAACGCACTGTGGAGTGCTGAAAACACCAGAAAACGTGTTTTTCGCATTCAATAGCACGAAAACAGCGATTTCGGTGATTCTGCACACTTTTAACAGCAGAATCATGAAGATTATCACTGAAAATGCATGTCTCAGCTGGAAACAACAACGATACCGAAGATATCGTAGTTTCCGCATATCAAACGCACTGTGGAGTGCTGAAAACACCAGAAAACGTGTTTTTCGCATTCAAAAGCACGAAAACAGCGATTTCGGTGATTCTGCACACTTGTAACAGCAGAATCGTGAAGATTATCACTGAAAGTGCATATCTCAGCTGGAAACAACAACGATACCGAAGATATCGCAGTTTCCGCATATCAAACGCACTGTGGAGTGCTGAAAACACCAGAAAACGTGTTTTTCGCATTGAATAGCACGAAAACAGCGATTTCGGTGATTCTGCACACTTGTAACAGCAGAATCATGAAGATTATCACTGAAAATGCATGTCTCAGCTGGAAACAACAACGATACCGAAGATATCGTAGTTTCCGCATATCAAACGCACTGTGGAGTGCTGAAAACACCAGAAAACGTGTTTTTCGCATTCAAAAGCACGAAAACAGCGATTTCGGTGATTCTGCACACTTGTAACAGCAGAATCATGAAGATTATCACTGAAAATGCATATCTCAGCTGGAAACAACAACGATACCGAAGATATGGCAGTTTCCGCATATCAAACGCACTGTGGAGTGCTGAAAACACCAGAAAACGTGTTTTTCGCATTGAATAGCGCGAGAACAGCGATTTCGGTGATTCTGCACACTTGTAACAGCAGAATCATGAAGATTATCACTGATAATGCATATCTCAGCTGGAAACAACAACGATACCGAAGATATGGCAGTTTCCGCATATCAAACGCACTGTGGAGTGCTGAAAACACCAGAAAACGTGTTTTTCGCATTCAATAGCACGAAAACAGCGATTTCGGTGATTCTGCACACTTGTAACAGCAGAATCATGAAGATTATCACTGAAAATGCATGTCTCAGCTGGAAACAACAACGATACCGAAGATATGGCAGTTTCCGCATATCAAACGCACTGTGGAGTGCTGAAAACACCAGAAAACGTGTTTTTCGCATTCAATAGCACGAAAACAGCGATTTCGGTGATTCTGCACACTTTTAACAGCAGAATCATGAAGATTATCACTGAAAATGCATGTCTCAGCTGGAAACAACAACGATACCGAAGATATCGTAGTTTCCGCATATCAAACGCACTGTGGAGTGCTGAAAACACCAGAAAACGTGTTTTTCGCATTCAAAAGCACGAAAACAGCGATTTCGGTGATTCTGCACACTTGTAACAGCAGAATCGTGAAGATTATCACTGAAAGTGCATATCTCAGCTGGAAACAACAACGATACCGAAGATATCGCAGTTTCCGCATATCAAACGCACTGTGGAGTGCTGAAAACACCAGAAAACGTGTTTTTCGCATTGAATAGCGCGAAAACTGCGATTTCGGTGATTCTGCACACTTGTAACAGCAGAATCGTGTAGATTAACACTGAAAGTGCATATCTCAGCTGGAAACAACAACGATACCGAAGGTATGGCAGTTTCCGCATATCAAACGCACTGTGGAGTGCTGAAAACACCAGAAAACGTGTTTTTCGCATTCAATAGCACGAAAACAGCGATTTCGGTGATTCTGCACACTTGTAACAGCAGAATCATGAAGATTATCACTGAAAATGCATGTCTCAGCTGGAAACAACAACGATACCGAAGATATCGTAGTTTCCGCATATCAAACGCACTGTGGAGTGCTGAAAACACCAGAAAACGTGTTTTTCGCATTCAAAAGCACGAAAACAGCGATTTCGGTGATTCTGCACACTTGTAACAGCAGAATCATGAAGATTATCACTGAAAATGCATATCTCAGCTGGAATCAACAACGATACCGAAGATATCGCAGTTTCCGCATATCAAACGCACTGTGGAGTGCTGAAAACACCAGAAAACGTGTTTTTCGCATTCAAAAGCACGAAAACAGCGATTTCGGTGATTCTGCACACTTGTCACAGCAGAATCATGAAGATTATCACTGAAAATGCATATCTCAGCTGGAAACAACAACGATACCGAAGATATGGCAGTTTCCGCATATCAAACGCACTGTGGAGTGCTGAAAACACCAGAAAACGTGTTTTTCGCATTGAATAGCGCGAAAACAGCGATTTCGGTGATTCTGCACTCTTGTAACAGCAGAATCATGAAGATTATCACTGATAATGCATATCTCAGCTGGAAACAACAACGATACCGAAGGTATGGCAGTTTCCGCATATCAACCGCACTGTGGAGTGCTGAAAACACCAGAAAACGTGTTTTTCGCATTCAATAGCACGAAAACAGCGATTTCGGTGATTCTGCACACTTGTAACAGCAGAATCATGAAGATTATCACTGAAAATGCATGTCTCAGCTGGAAACAACAACGATACCGAAGATATCGCAGTTTCCGCATATGAAACGCACTGTGGAGTGCTGAAAACACCAGAAAACGTGTTTTTCGCATTCAAAAGCACGAAAACAGCGATTTCGGTGATTCTGCACACTTGTAACAGCAGAATCGTGAAGATTATCACTGAAAGTGCATATCTCAGCTGGAAACAACAACGATACCGAAGATATCGCAGTTTCCGCATATCAAACGCACTGTGGAGTGGTGAAAACACCAGAAAACGTGTTTTTCGCATTCAAAAGCACGAAAACAGCGATTTCGGTGATTCTGCACACTTGTAACAGCAGAATCGTGATGATTAACACTGAAAGTGCATATCTCAGGTGGAAACAACAACGATACCGAAGATATCGCAGTTTCCGCATATCAAACGCACTGTGGAGTGCTGAAAACACCAGAAAACGTGTTTTTCGCATTCAAAAGCACGACAACAGCGATTTCGGTGATTCTGCACACTTGTAACAGCAGAATCGTGAAGATTATCACTGAAAATGCATATCTCAGCTGGAAACAACAACGATACCGAAGATATGGCAGTTTCCGCTTATCAAACGCACTGTGGAGTGCTGAAAACACCAGAAAACGTGTTTTTCGCATTGAATAGCGCGAAAACAGCGATTTCGGTGATTCTGCACTCTTGTAACAGCAGAATCATGAAGATTATCACTGAAAATGCATGTCTCAGCTGGAAACAACAACGATACCGAAGATATCGTAGTTTCCGCATATCAAACGCACTGTGGAGTGCTGAAAACACCAGAAAACGTGTTTTTCGCATTCAAAAGCACGAAAACAGCGATTTCGGTGATTCTGCACACTTGTAACAGCAGAATCATGAAGATTATCACTGAAAATGCATATCTCAGCTGGAATCAACAACGATACCGAAGATATCGCAGTTTCCGCATATCAAACGCACTGTGGAGTGCTGAAAACACCAGAAAACGTGTTTTTCGCATTCAAAAGCACGAAAACAGCGATTTCGGTGATTCTGCACACTTGTAACAGCAGAATCGTGAAGATTATCACTGAAAGTGCATATCTCAGCTGGAAACAACAACGATACCGAAGATATCGCAGTTTCCGCATATCAAACGCACTGTGGAGTGGTGAAAACACCAGAAAACGTGTTTTTCGCATTCAAAAGCACGAAAACAGCGATTTCGGTGATTCTGCACACTTGTAACAGCAGAATCGTGATGATTAACACTGAAAGTGCATATCTCAGCTGGAAACAACAACGATACCGAAGATATCGCAGTTTCCGCATATCAAACGCACTGTGGAGTGCTGAAAACACCAGAAAACGTGTTTTTCGCATTCAAAAGCATGACAACAGCGATTTCGGTGATTCTGCACACTTGTAACAGCAGAATCATGAAGATTATCACTGAAAATGCATATCTCAGCTGGAAACAACAACGATACCGAAGATATGGCATTTTCCGCATATCAAACGCACTGTGGAGTGCTGAAAACACCAGAAAACGTGTTTTTCGCATTGAATAGCGCGAGAACAGCGATTTCGGTGATTTTGCACACTTGTAACAGCAGAATCATGAAGATTATCACTGATAATGCATATCTCAGCTGGAAACAACAACGATACCGAAGATATGGCAGTTTCCGCATATCAAACGCACTGTGGAGTGCTGAAAACACCAGAAAACGTGTTTTTCGCATTCAATAGCACGAAAACAGCGATTTCGGTGATTCTGCACACTTGTAACAGCAGAATCATGAAGATTATCACTGAAAATGCATGTCTCAGCTGGAAACAACAACGATACCGAAGATATCGTAGTTTCCGCATATCAGACGCACTGTGGAGTGCTGAAAACACCAGAAAACGTGTTTTTCGCATTCAAAAGCACGAAAACAGCGATTTCGGTGATTCTGCACACTTGTAACAGCAGAATCATGAAGATTATCACTGAAAATGCATATCTCAGCTGGAATCAACAACGATACCGAAGATATCGCAGTTTCCGCATATCAAACGCACTGTGGAGTGCTGAAAACACCAGAAAACGTGTTTTTCGCATTCAAAAGCACGAAAACAGCGATTTCGGTGATTCTGCACATTTGTAACAGCAGAATCATGAAGATTATCACTGAAAATGCATATCTCAGCTGGAAACAACAACGATACCGAAGATATGGCAGTTTCCGCTTATCAAACGCACTGTGGAGTGCTGAAAACACCAGAAAACGTGTTTTTCGCATTGAATAGCGCGAAAACAGCGATTTCGGTGATTCTGCACTCTTGTAACAGCAGAATCATGAAGATTATCACTGAAAGTGCATATCTCAGCTGGAAACAACAACGATACCGAAGATATGGCAGTTTCCGCATATCAAACGCACTGTGGAGTGCTGAAAACACCAGAAAACGTGTTTTTCGCATTGAATAGCGCGAAAACAGCGATTTCGGTGATTCTGCACTCTTGTAACAGCAGAATCATGAAGATTATCACTGAAAGTGCATATCTCAGCTGGAAACAACAACGATACCGAAGATATCGCAGTTTCCGCATATGAAACGCACTGTGGAGTGCTGAAAACACCAGAAAACGTGTTTTTCGCATTCAAAAGCACGAAAACAGCGATTTCGGTGATTCTGCACACTTGTAACAGCAGAATCGTGAAGATTATCACTGAAAGTGCATATCTCAGCTGGAAACAACAACGATACCGAAGATATCGCAGTTTCCGCATATCAAACGCACTGTGGAGTGGTGAAAACACCAGAAAACGTGTTTTTCGCATTCAAAAGCACGAAAACAGCGATTTCGGTGATTCTGCACACTTGTAACAGCAGAATCGTGATGATTAACACTGAAAGTGCATATCTCAGCTGGAAACAACAACGATACCGAAGATATCGCAGTTTCCGCATATCAAACGCACTGTGGAGTGCTGAAAACACCAGAAAACGTGTTTTTCGCATTCAAAAGCACGACAACAGCGATTTCGGTGATTCTGCACACTTGTAACAGCAGAATCGTGAAGATTATCACTGAAAATGCATATCTCAGCTGGAAACAACAACGATACCGAAGATATGGCAGTTTCCGCTTATCAAACGCACTGTGGAGTGCTGAAAACACCAGAAAACGTGTTTTTCGCATTGAATAGCGCGAAAACAGCGATTTCGGTGATTCTGCACTCTTGTAACAGCAGAATCATGAAGATTATCACTGAAAATGCATGTCTCAGCTGGAAACAACAACGATACCGAAGATATCGTAGTTTCCGCATATCAAACGCACTGTGGAGTGCTGAAAACACCAGAAAACGTGTTTTTCGCATTCAAAAGCACGAAAACAGCGATTTCGGTGATTCTGCACACTTGTAACAGCAGAATCATGAAGATTATCACTGAAAATGCATATCTCAGCTGGAATCAACAACGATACCGAAGATATCGCAGTTTCCGCATATCAAACGCACTGTGGAGTGCTGAAAACACCAGAAAACGTGTTTTTCGCATTCAAAAGCACGAAAACAGCGATTTCGGTGATTCTGCACACTTGTAACAGCAGAATCGTGAAGATTATCACTGAAAGTGCATATCTCAGCTGGAAACAACAACGATACCGAAGATATCGCAGTTTCCGCATATCAAACGCACTGTGGAGTGGTGAAAACACCAGAAAACGTGTTTTTCGCATTCAAAAGCACGAAAACAGCGATTTCGGTGATTCTGCACACTTGTAACAGCAGAATCGTGATGATTAACACTGAAAGTGCATATCTCAGCTGGAAACAACAACGATACCGAAGATATCGCAGTTTCCGCATATCAAACGCACTGTGGAGTGCTGAAAACACCAGAAAACGTGTTTTTCGCATTCAAAAGCATGACAACAGCGATTTCGGTGATTCTGCACACTTGTAACAGCAGAATCATGAAGATTATCACTGAAAATGCATATCTCAGCTGGAAACAACAACGATACCGAAGATATGGCATTTTCCGCATATCAAACGCACTGTGGAGTGCTGAAAACACCAGAAAACGTGTTTTTCGCATTGAATAGCGCGAGAACAGCGATTTCGGTGATTTTGCACACTTGTAACAGCAGAATCATGAAGATTATCACTGATAATGCATATCTCAGCTGGAAACAACAACGATACCGAAGATATGGCAGTTTCCGCATATCAAACGCACTGTGGAGTGCTGAAAACACCAGAAAACGTGTTTTTCGCATTCAATAGCACGAAAACAGCGATTTCGGTGATTCTGCACACTTGTAACAGCAGAATCATGAAGATTATCACTGAAAATGCATGTCTCAGCTGGAAACAACAACGATACCGAAGATATCGTAGTTTCCGCATATCAGACGCACTGTGGAGTGCTGAAAACACCAGAAAACGTGTTTTTCGCATTCAAAAGCACGAAAACAGCGATTTCGGTGATTCTGCACACTTGTAACAGCAGAATCATGAAGATTATCACTGAAAATGCATATCTCAGCTGGAATCAACAACGATACCGAAGATATCGCAGTTTCCGCATATCAAACGCACTGTGGAGTGCTGAAAACACCAGAAAACGTGTTTTTCGCATTCAAAAGCACGAAAACAGCGATTTCGGTGATTCTGCACATTTGTAACAGCAGAATCATGAAGATTATCACTGAAAATGCATATCTCAGCTGGAAACAACAACGATACCGAAGATATGGCAGTTTCCGCTTATCAAACGCACTGTGGAGTGCTGAAAACACCAGAAAACGTGTTTTTCGCATTGAATAGCGCGAAAACAGCGATTTCGGTGATTCTGCACTCTTGTAACAGCAGAATCATGAAGATTATCACTGAAAGTGCATATCTCAGCTGGAAACAACAACGATACCGAAGATATGGCAGTTTCCGCATATCAAACGCACTGTGGAGTGCTGAAAACACCAGAAAACGTGTTTTTCGCATTGAATAGCGCGAAAACAGCGATTTCGGTGATTCTGCACTCTTGTAACAGCAGAATCATGAAGATTATCACTGAAAGTGCATATCTCAGCTGGAAACAACAACGATACCGAAGATATCGTAGTTTCCGCATATCAAACGCACTGTGGAGTGCTGAAAACACCAGAAAACGTGTTTTTCGCATTCAAAAGCACGAAAACAGCGATTTCGGTGATTCTGCACTCTTGTAACAGCAGAATCGTGAAGATTATCACTGAAAGTGCATATCTCAGCTAGAAACAACAACGATACCGAAGATATCGCAGGTTCCGCATATCAAACGCACTGTGGAGTGCTGAAAACACCAGAAAACGTGTTTTTCGCATTGAATAGCGCGAAAGCAGCGATTTCGGTGATTCTGCACACTTGTAACAGCAGAATCATGAAGATTATCACTGATAATGCATATCTCAGCTGGAAACAACAACGATACCGAAGATATGGCAGTTTCCGCATATCAAACGCACTGTGGAGTGCTGAAAACACCAGAAAACGTGTTTTTCGCATTCAATAGCACGAAAACAGCGATTTCGGTGATTCTGCACACTTGTAACAGCAGAATCATGAAGATTATCACTGATAATGCATATCTCAGCTGGAAACAACAACGATACCGAAGGTATGGCAGTTTCCGCATATCAAACGCACTGTGGAGTGCTGAAAACACCAGAAAACGTGTTTTTCGCATTCAATAGCACGAAAACAGCGATTTCGGTGATTCTGCACACTTGTAACAGCAGAATCATGAAGATTATCACTGAAAATGCATGTCTCAGCTGGAAACAACAACGATACCGAAGATATCGCAGTTTCCGCATATCAAACGCACTGTGGAGTGCTGAAAACACCAGAAAACGTGTTTTTCGCATTCAACAGCACGAAAACAGCGATCTCGATGATTAAGCATACTTCGGACAGAAGTCTCACCAAGATTATCGCAGAAAATGCATATCTGAGCTTGAAACCCCACGAACACCAAGATATCGTCGTTTCTGCATATCATACGCACTGTGGAGTGGTGAAAACACCAGATAACGTGTTTCTCGCATTATATAGCTCGAAACGAGCGATCTCGATGATGAAGCATACTTCGGACAGAAGTCTCACCAAGATTATCGCAGAAATTGCATATCTCAGCTTGAATCCCCACGAAAACCAAGATATCGCTGGTTCTGCATAACAAACGCACTGTGGAGTGCTGAAAACACCAGATAACGTGTTTCTCGCATTAAATAGCTCGAATAGAGCGATCTCGATGATTAAGCATACTTCGGACAGAAGTCTCACCAAGATTATCGTAAAAAATGCATATCTCAGCTTGAAACCCCACAAAAACCAAGATATCGCCGGTTTTGCATATCAAACGCACTGTGGTGTGGTGAAAACACCAGATAACGTGTTTCTCGCATTAAATAGCTCGAAAAGTGCGGTCTCGATGATTCTGCATACTTCGGACAGAAGTCTCACCAAGAGTATCGCAGAAAATGCATATCTCAGCTTGAAACCCCACGAAAGCCAAGATATCTACTGTTCTGCATATCAAACGCACTGTGGAGTGGTGAAAACACCAGATAACGTGTTTCTCGCATTAAATAGCTCGAAAAGTGCGATCTCGATGATTCTGCATACTTCGGACAGAAGTCTCACCAAGATTATCGCAGAAAATGCATATCTGAGCTTGAAACCCCACGAAAACCAAGATATCGTCGTTTCTGCATATCATACGCACTGTGGAGTGGTGAAAACACCAGATAACGTGTTTCTCGCATTATATAGCTCGAAACGAGCGATCTCGATGATTAAGCATACTTCGGACAGAAGTCTCACCAAGATTATCGCAGAAATTGCATATCTCAGCTTGAATCCCCACGAAAACAAAGATATCGCTGGTTCTGCATAACAAACGCACTGTGGAGTGCTGAAAACACCAGATAACGTGTTTCTCGCATTAAATAGCTCGAAAAGTGCGTTCTCGATGAATCTGCATACTTCGGACAGAAATCTCACCAAGATTATCGCAGAAAATGCATATCTCAGCTTGAAACCCCACGAAAACCAAGATATCGCTGGTACTGCATATCAAACGCGCTGTGGAGTGGTGAAAATATCAGATAACGTGTTTCTCGCATTAAATAGCTCGAAAAGAGCGATCTCGATGATTCTGCATACTTCGGACAGACGTCTCACCAAGATTATCGTAAAAAATGCATATCTCAGCTTGAAATCCCACGATAGCCAAGATATCGCTGGTTCTGCATATCAAACGCACTGTGGAGTGGTGAAAACACCAAATAAGGTTTTTCTCGCATTAACTATCTCGAAAAGTGCGGTCACGATGATTCAGCATACTTCGGACAGAGGTCTCACCAAGATTATCGTAAAAAATGCATATCTCAGCTTGAAACCCCACAAAAACCAAGATATCGCCGGTTTTGCATATCAAACGCACTGTGGTGTGGTGAAAACACCAGATAACGTGTTTCACGCATTAAATAGCTCGAAAAGTGCGATCTCGATGATTCTGCATACTTCGGACAGAAATCTCACCAAGATTATCGCAGAAAATGCATATCTCAGCTTGAAACCCCACGAAAACCAAGATATCGCTGGTACTGCATATCAAACGCGCTGTGGAGTGGTGAAAATATCAGATAACGTGTTTCTCGCATTAAATAGCTCGAAAAGAGCGATCTCGATGATTCTGCATACTTCGGACAGAAGTCTCACCAAGATTATCGTAAAAAATGCATATCTCAGCTTGAAATCCCACGAAAGCCAAGATATCGCTGGTTCTGCATATCAAACGCACTGTGGAGTGGTGAAATCACCAAATAAGGTTTTTCTCGCATTAACTATCTCGAAAAGTGCGATCTCGATGATTCAGCATACTTCGGACAGAGGTCTCACCAAGATTATCGTAAAAAATGCATATCTCAGCTTGAAACCCCACAAAAACCAAGATATCGCCGGTTTTTCATATCAAACGCACTGTGGTGTGGTGAAAACACCAGATAACGTGTTTCTCGCATTAAATAGCTCGAAAAGTGCGATCTCGATGATTCTGCATACTTCGGACAGAAGTCTCACCAAGAGTATCGCAGAAAATGCATATCTCAGCTTGAAACCCCACGAAAACCAAGTTATCTCCGGATCTGCACATCCAACGAACTGTGGTGTGGTGGAAACCCCAGAAAACGTGTTTCTTGCATTAAATAGCTCGAAAAGAGCGCTCTTGATGTTTTTGCATCCTTCGGACAGAAGTCTCACCAAAATTATCGCAGAAAATGCATATCTCTGCTAGAAACCCCACGAAAACCAAGATATCTCCTGTTCTGCATATCCAACGAACTGTGGAGTGGTGAAAACACCAAATAAGGTTTTTCTCGCATTAACTATCTCGAAAAGTGCGATCTCGATGATTCAGCATACTTCGGACAGAGGTCTCACCAAGATTATCGTAAAAAATGCATATCTCAGCTTGAAACCCCACAAAAACCAAGATATCGCCGGTTTTGCATATCAAACGCACTGTGGTGTGGTGAAAACACCAGATAACGTGTTTCTCGCATTAAATAGCTCGAAAAGTGCGATCTCGATGATTCTGCATACTTCGGACAGAAGTCTCACCAAGAGTATCGCAGAAAATGCATATCCGAGCTTGAAACCCCACGACCACCAAGATATCGTCGGTTCTGCATATCATACGCACTCTGGAGTGGTGAAAACACCAGATAACGTGTTTCTCGCATTAAATAGCTCGCAAAGTGCGTTCTCGATGATTCTGCATACTTCGGACAGAAATCTCACCAAGATTATCGCAGAAAATGCATATCTCAGCTTGAAACCCCACGAAAACCAAGATATCGCTGGTACTGCATATCAAACGCACTGTGGAGTGTTGAAAACACCAGATAACTTGTTTCTCGCATTAAATAGCACGAAAAGTGCGATCTCGATGATTCTGCATACTTCGGACAGAAGTCTCACCATGATTATCGTAAAAAATGCATATCTCAGCTTGAAACCCCACGAAAACCAAGTTATCTCCGGATCTGCACATCCAACGAACTGTGGTGTGGTGGAAACCCCAGAAAACGTGTTTCTTGCATTAAATAGCTCGAAAAGAGCGCTCTTGATGTTTTTGCATCCTTCGGACAGAAGTCTCACCAAAATTATCGCAGAAAATGCATATCTCTGCTAGAAACCCCACGAAAACCAAGATATCTCCTGTTCTGCATATACAACGAACTGTGGAGTGGTGAAAACACCAGATAACGTGTTTCTCGCATTAAATAGGTCGAAACGAGCGATCTCGATGATTAAGCATATTTCGGACAGAAGTCTCACCAAGATTATCGTAAAAAATGCATATCTCAGCTTGAAATCCCACGAAAACCCAGATATCACTGGTTCTACATATCAAACGCACTGTGGAGTGCTGAAAACACCAGATAACGTGTTTCTCGCATTAAATAGCTCGAAAAGTGCGATCTCGATGATTCTGCATACTTCTAACAGAAGTCTCACCCTGATTATCGCAGAAAATGCATATCTCAGCTTGAAACCCGACGAAAACCAAACATTGCCGGTTCTGCATATCAAACGCACTGTGGAGTGGTGAAAACACCAGATAACGTGTTTGCTCGCATTAAATAGGTCGAAAAGAGCGATCTCGATAATTCTGCATACTTCTAACAGAAGTCTCACCATGATTATCGCAGAAAATGCATATCTCTGCTAGAAACCCTACGAAAACCAAGATATCTCCTGTTCTGCATATCCAACGAACTGTGGAGTGATGAAAACCCCAGAAAACGTGTTTCTCGCATTAAATAGCTCGAAAAGTACGATCTCGATGACTCTGCATACTTCGGACAGAAGTCTCACCAAGATTATCGCAGAAAATGCATATCCGAGCTTGAAACCCCACGACAACCAAGATATCGTCGGTTCTGCATATCATACGCACTCTGGAGTGGTGAAAGCACCAGGTAACGTGCTTCTCGCATTAAATAGCTCGAAAAGTGCGATCTCGATGATTCTGCATACTTCGGACAGAAATCTCACCAAGATTATCGCAGAAAATGCATATCTCAGCTTGAAACCCCACGAACACCAAGATATCGTCGTTTCTGCATATCATACGCACTGTGGAGTGGTGAAAACACCAGATAACGTGTTTCTCGCATTATATAGCTCGAAACGAGCGATCTCGATGATGAAGCATACTTCGGACAGAAGTCTCACCAAGATTATCGCAGAAATTGCATATCTCAGCTTGAATCCCCACGAAAACCAAGATATCGCTGGTTCTGCATAACAAACGCACTGTGGAGTGCTGAAAACACCAGATAACGTGTTTCTCGCATTAAATAGCTCGAAAAGAGCGATCTCGATGATTCTGCATACTTCGGACAGAAGTCTCACCAAGAGTATCGCAGAAAATGCATATCTCAGCTTGAAACCCCACGAAAGCCAAGATATCTACTGTTCTGCATATCAAACACACTGTGGAGTGGTGAAAACACCAGATAACGTGTTTCTCGCATTAAATAGCTCGAAAAGAGCGATCTCGATGATTCTGCATACTTCGGACAGAAGTCTCACCAAGAGTATCGCAGAAAATGCATATCTCAGCTTGAATCCCCACGAAAACCAAGATATCGCTGGTTCTGCATAACAAACGCACTGTGGAGTGCTGAAAACACCAGATAACGTGTTTCTCGCATTAAATAGCTCGAAAAGAGCGATCTCGATGATTCTGCATACTTCGGACAGAAGTCTCACCAAGATTATCGCAGAAAATGCATATCTGAGCTTGAAACCCCACGAAAACCAAGATATCGTCGTTTCTGCATATCATACGCACTGTGGAGTGGTGAAAACACCAGATAACTTGTTTCGCGCATTAAGTAGCTCGAAAAGTGCGATCTCGATGATTCTGCATACTTCGGACAGAAGTCTCACCAAGAGTATCGCAGAAAATGCATATCTCAGCTTGAAACCCCACGAAAGCCAAGATATCTACTGTTCTGCATATCAAACGCACTGTGGAGTGGTGAAAACACCAGATAACGTGTATCTCGCATTCAAAAGCACGAAAACAGCGATTTCGGTGATTCTGCACACTTGTAACAGCAGAATCGTGAAGATTATCACTGAAAGTGCATATCTCAGCTGGAAACAACAACGATACCGAAGATATCGCAGTTTCCGCATATCAAACGCACTGTGGAGTGGTGAAAACACCAGAAAACGTGTTTTTCGCATTCAAAAGCACGAAAACAGCGATTTCGGTGATTCTGCACACTTGTAACAGCAGAATCGTGATGATTAACACTGAAAGTGCATATCTCAGCTGGAAACAACAACGATACCGAAGATATCGCAGTTTCCGCATATCAAACGCACTGTGGAGTGCTGAAAACACCAGAAAACGTGTTTTTCGCATTGAATAGCGCGAAAACAGCGATTTCGGTGATTCTGCACTCTTGTAACAGCAGAATCATGAAGATTATCACTGAAAGTGCATATCTCAGCTGGAAACAACAACGATACCGAAGATATCGCAGTTTCCGCATATGAAACGCACTGTGGAGTGCTGAAAACACCAGAAAACGTGTTTTTCGCATTCAAAAGCACGAAAACAGCGATTTCGGTGATTCTGCACACTTGTAACAGCAGAATCGTGAAGATTATCACTGAAAGTGCATATCTCAGCTGGAAACAACAACGATACCGAAGATATCGCAGTTTCCGCATATCAAACGCACTGTGGAGTGGTGAAAACACCAGAAAACGTGTTTTTCGCATTCAAAAGCACGAAAACAGCGATTTCGGTGATTCTGCACACTTGTAACAGCAGAATCGTGATGATTAACACTGAAAGTGCATATCTCAGCTGGAAACAACAACGATACCGAAGATATCGCAGTTTCCGCATATCAAACGCACTGTGGAGTGCTGAAAACACCAGAAAACGTGTTTTTCGCATTCAAAAGCACGACAACAGCGATTTCGGTGATTCTGCACACTTGTAACAGCAGAATCGTGAAGATTATCACTGAAAATGCATATCTCAGCTGGAAACAACAACGATACCGAAGATATGGCAGTTTCCGCTTATCAAACGCACTGTGGAGTGCTGAAAACACCAGAAAACGTGTTTTTCGCATTGAATAGCGCGAAAACAGCGATTTCGGTGATTCTGCACTCTTGTAACAGCAGAATCATGAAGATTATCACTGAAAATGCATGTCTCAGCTGGAAACAACAACGATACCGAAGATATCGTAGTTTCCGCATATCAAACGCACTGTGGAGTGCTGAAAACACCAGAAAACGTGTTTTTCGCATTCAAAAGCACGAAAACAGCGATTTCGGTGATTCTGCACACTTGTAACAGCAGAATCATGAAGATTATCACTGAAAATGCATATCTCAGCTGGAATCAACAACGATACCGAAGATATCGCAGTTTCCGCATATCAAACGCACTGTGGAGTGCTGAAAACACCAGAAAACGTGTTTTTCGCATTCAAAAGCACGAAAACAGCGATTTCGGTGATTCTGCACACTTGTAACAGCAGAATCGTGAAGATTATCACTGAAAGTGCATATCTCAGCTGGAAACAACAACGATACCGAAGATATCGCAGTTTCCGCATATCAAACGCACTGTGGAGTGGTGAAAACACCAGAAAACGTGTTTTTCGCATTCAAAAGCACGAAAACAGCGATTTCGGTGATTCTGCACACTTGTAACAGCAGAATCGTGATGATTAACACTGAAAGTGCATATCTCAGCTGGAAACAACAACGATACCGAAGATATCGCAGTTTCCGCATATCAAACGCACTGTGGAGTGCTGAAAACACCAGAAAACGTGTTTTTCGCATTCAAAAGCATGACAACAGCGATTTCGGTGATTCTGCACACTTGTAACAGCAGAATCATGAAGATTATCACTGAAAATGCATATCTCAGCTGGAAACAACAACGATACCGAAGATATGGCATTTTCCGCATATCAAACGCACTGTGGAGTGCTGAAAACACCAGAAAACGTGTTTTTCGCATTGAATAGCGCGAGAACAGCGATTTCGGTGATTTTGCACACTTGTAACAGCAGAATCATGAAGATTATCACTGATAATGCATATCTCAGCTGGAAACAACAACGATACCGAAGATATGGCAGTTTCCGCATATCAAACGCACTGTGGAGTGCTGAAAACACCAGAAAACGTGTTTTTCGCATTCAATAGCACGAAAACAGCGATTTCGGTGATTCTGCACACTTGTAACAGCAGAATCATGAAGATTATCACTGAAAATGCATGTCTCAGCTGGAAACAACAACGATACCGAAGATATCGTAGTTTCCGCATATCAGACGCACTGTGGAGTGCTGAAAACACCAGAAAACGTGTTTTTCGCATTCAAAAGCACGAAAACAGCGATTTCGGTGATTCTGCACACTTGTAACAGCAGAATCATGAAGATTATCACTGAAAATGCATATCTCAGCTGGAATCAACAACGATACCGAAGATATCGCAGTTTCCGCATATCAAACGCACTGTGGAGTGCTGAAAACACCAGAAAACGTGTTTTTCGCATTCAAAAGCACGAAAACAGCGATTTCGGTGATTCTGCACATTTGTAACAGCAGAATCATGAAGATTATCACTGAAAATGCATATCTCAGCTGGAAACAACAACGATACCGAAGATATGGCAGTTTCCGCTTATCAAACGCACTGTGGAGTGCTGAAAACACCAGAAAACGTGTTTTTCGCATTGAATAGCGCGAAAACAGCGATTTCGGTGATTCTGCACTCTTGTAACAGCAGAATCATGAAGATTATCACTGAAAGTGCATATCTCAGCTGGAAACAACAACGATACCGAAGATATGGCAGTTTCCGCATATCAAACGCACTGTGGAGTGCTGAAAACACCAGAAAACGTGTTTTTCGCATTGAATAGCGCGAAAACAGCGATTTCGGTGATTCTGCACTCTTGTAACAGCAGAATCATGAAGATTATCACTGAAAGTGCATATCTCAGCTGGAAACAACAACGATACCGAAGATATCGTAGTTTCCGCATATCAAACGCACTGTGGAGTGCTGAAAACACCAGAAAACGTGTTTTTCGCATTCAAAAGCACGAAAACAGCGATTTCGGTGATTCTGCACTCTTGTAACAGCAGAATCGTGAAGATTATCACTGAAAGTGCATATCTCAGCTAGAAACAACAACGATACCGAAGATATCGCAGGTTCCGCATATCAAACGCACTGTGGAGTGCTGAAAACACCAGAAAACGTGTTTTTCGCATTGAATAGCGCGAAAGCAGCGATTTCGGTGATTCTGCACACTTGTAACAGCAGAATCATGAAGATTATCACTGATAATGCATATCTCAGCTGGAAACAACAACGATACCGAAGATATGGCAGTTTCCGCATATCAAACGCACTGTGGAGTGCTGAAAACACCAGAAAACGTGTTTTTCGCATTCAATAGCACGAAAACAGCGATTTCGGTGATTCTGCACACTTGTAACAGCAGAATCATGAAGATTATCACTGATAATGCATATCTCAGCTGGAAACAACAACGATACCGAAGGTATGGCAGTTTCCGCATATCAAACGCACTGTGGAGTGCTGAAAACACCAGAAAACGTGTTTTTCGCATTCAATAGCACGAAAACAGCGATTTCGGTGATTCTGCACACTTGTAACAGCAGAATCATGAAGATTATCACTGAAAATGCATGTCTCAGCTGGAAACAACAACGATACCGAAGATATCGCAGTTTCCGCATATCAAACGCACTGTGGAGTGCTGAAAACACCAGAAAACGTGTTTTTCGCATTCAACAGCACGAAAACAGCGATCTCGATGATTAAGCATACTTCGGACAGAAGTCTCACCAAGATTATCGCAGAAAATGCATATCTGAGCTTGAAACCCCACGAACACCAAGATATCGTCGTTTCTGCATATCATACGCACTGTGGAGTGGTGAAAACACCAGATAACGTGTTTCTCGCATTATATAGCTCGAAACGAGCGATCTCGATGATGAAGCATACTTCGGACAGAAGTCTCACCAAGATTATCGCAGAAATTGCATATCTCAGCTTGAATCCCCACGAAAACCAAGATATCGCTGGTTCTGCATAACAAACGCACTGTGGAGTGCTGAAAACACCAGATAACGTGTTTCTCGCATTAAATAGCTCGAATAGAGCGATCTCGATGATTAAGCATACTTCGGACAGAAGTCTCACCAAGATTATCGTAAAAAATGCATATCTCAGCTTGAAACCCCACAAAAACCAAGATATCGCCGGTTTTGCATATCAAACGCACTGTGGTGTGGTGAAAACACCAGATAACGTGTTTCTCGCATTAAATAGCTCGAAAAGTGCGGTCTCGATGATTCTGCATACTTCGGACAGAAGTCTCACCAAGAGTATCGCAGAAAATGCATATCTCAGCTTGAAACCCCACGAAAGCCAAGATATCTACTGTTCTGCATATCAAACGCACTGTGGAGTGGTGAAAACACCAGATAACGTGTTTCTCGCATTAAATAGCTCGAAAAGTGCGATCTCGATGATTCTGCATACTTCGGACAGAAGTCTCACCAAGATTATCGCAGAAAATGCATATCTGAGCTTGAAACCCCACGAAAACCAAGATATCGTCGTTTCTGCATATCATACGCACTGTGGAGTGGTGAAAACACCAGATAACGTGTTTCTCGCATTATATAGCTCGAAACGAGCGATCTCGATGATTAAGCATACTTCGGACAGAAGTCTCACCAAGATTATCGCAGAAATTGCATATCTCAGCTTGAATCCCCACGAAAACAAAGATATCGCTGGTTCTGCATAACAAACGCACTGTGGAGTGCTGAAAACACCAGATAACGTGTTTCTCGCATTAAATAGCTCGAAAAGTGCGTTCTCGATGAATCTGCATACTTCGGACAGAAATCTCACCAAGATTATCGCAGAAAATGCATATCTCAGCTTGAAACCCCACGAAAACCAAGATATCGCTGGTACTGCATATCAAACGCGCTGTGGAGTGGTGAAAATATCAGATAACGTGTTTCTCGCATTAAATAGCTCGAAAAGAGCGATCTCGATGATTCTGCATACTTCGGACAGACGTCTCACCAAGATTATCGTAAAAAATGCATATCTCAGCTTGAAATCCCACGATAGCCAAGATATCGCTGGTTCTGCATATCAAACGCACTGTGGAGTGGTGAAAACACCAAATAAGGTTTTTCTCGCATTAACTATCTCGAAAAGTGCGGTCACGATGATTCAGCATACTTCGGACAGAGGTCTCACCAAGATTATCGTAAAAAATGCATATCTCAGCTTGAAACCCCACAAAAACCAAGATATCGCCGGTTTTGCATATCAAACGCACTGTGGTGTGGTGAAAACACCAGATAACGTGTTTCACGCATTAAATAGCTCGAAAAGTGCGATCTCGATGATTCTGCATACTTCGGACAGAAATCTCACCAAGATTATCGCAGAAAATGCATATCTCAGCTTGAAACCCCACGAAAACCAAGATATCGCTGGTACTGCATATCAAACGCGCTGTGGAGTGGTGAAAATATCAGATAACGTGTTTCTCGCATTAAATAGCTCGAAAAGAGCGATCTCGATGATTCTGCATACTTCGGACAGAAGTCTCACCAAGATTATCGTAAAAAATGCATATCTCAGCTTGAAATCCCACGAAAGCCAAGATATCGCTGGTTCTGCATATCAAACGCACTGTGGAGTGGTGAAATCACCAAATAAGGTTTTTCTCGCATTAACTATCTCGAAAAGTGCGATCTCGATGATTCAGCATACTTCGGACAGAGGTCTCACCAAGATTATCGTAAAAAATGCATATCTCAGCTTGAAACCCCACAAAAACCAAGATATCGCCGGTTTTTCATATCAAACGCACTGTGGTGTGGTGAAAACACCAGATAACGTGTTTCTCGCATTAAATAGCTCGAAAAGTGCGATCTCGATGATTCTGCATACTTCGGACAGAAGTCTCACCAAGAGTATCGCAGAAAATGCATATCTCAGCTTGAAACCCCACGAAAACCAAGTTATCTCCGGATCTGCACATCCAACGAACTGTGGTGTGGTGGAAACCCCAGAAAACGTGTTTCTTGCATTAAATAGCTCGAAAAGAGCGCTCTTGATGTTTTTGCATCCTTCGGACAGAAGTCTCACCAAAATTATCGCAGAAAATGCATATCTCTGCTAGAAACCCCACGAAAACCAAGATATCTCCTGTTCTGCATATCCAACGAACTGTGGAGTGGTGAAAACACCAAATAAGGTTTTTCTCGCATTAACTATCTCGAAAAGTGCGATCTCGATGATTCAGCATACTTCGGACAGAGGTCTCACCAAGATTATCGTAAAAAATGCATATCTCAGCTTGAAACCCCACAAAAACCAAGATATCGCCGGTTTTGCATATCAAACGCACTGTGGTGTGGTGAAAACACCAGATAACGTGTTTCTCGCATTAAATAGCTCGAAAAGTGCGATCTCGATGATTCTGCATACTTCGGACAGAAGTCTCACCAAGAGTATCGCAGAAAATGCATATCCGAGCTTGAAACCCCACGACCACCAAGATATCGTCGGTTCTGCATATCATACGCACTCTGGAGTGGTGAAAACACCAGATAACGTGTTTCTCGCATTAAATAGCTCGCAAAGTGCGTTCTCGATGATTCTGCATACTTCGGACAGAAATCTCACCAAGATTATCGCAGAAAATGCATATCTCAGCTTGAAACCCCACGAAAACCAAGATATCGCTGGTACTGCATATCAAACGCACTGTGGAGTGTTGAAAACACCAGATAACTTGTTTCTCGCATTAAATAGCACGAAAAGTGCGATCTCGATGATTCTGCATACTTCGGACAGAAGTCTCACCATGATTATCGTAAAAAATGCATATCTCAGCTTGAAACCCCACGAAAACCAAGTTATCTCCGGATCTGCACATCCAACGAACTGTGGTGTGGTGGAAACCCCAGAAAACGTGTTTCTTGCATTAAATAGCTCGAAAAGAGCGCTCTTGATGTTTTTGCATCCTTCGGACAGAAGTCTCACCAAAATTATCGCAGAAAATGCATATCTCTGCTAGAAACCCCACGAAAACCAAGATATCTCCTGTTCTGCATATACAACGAACTGTGGAGTGGTGAAAACACCAGATAACGTGTTTCTCGCATTAAATAGGTCGAAACGAGCGATCTCGATGATTAAGCATATTTCGGACAGAAGTCTCACCAAGATTATCGTAAAAAATGCATATCTCAGCTTGAAATCCCACGAAAACCCAGATATCACTGGTTCTACATATCAAACGCACTGTGGAGTGCTGAAAACACCAGATAACGTGTTTCTCGCATTAAATAGCTCGAAAAGTGCGATCTCGATGATTCTGCATACTTCTAACAGAAGTCTCACCCTGATTATCGCAGAAAATGCATATCTCAGCTTGAAACCCGACGAAAACCAAACATTGCCGGTTCTGCATATCAAACGCACTGTGGAGTGGTGAAAACACCAGATAACGTGTTTGCTCGCATTAAATAGGTCGAAAAGAGCGATCTCGATAATTCTGCATACTTCTAACAGAAGTCTCACCATGATTATCGCAGAAAATGCATATCTCTGCTAGAAACCCTACGAAAACCAAGATATCTCCTGTTCTGCATATCCAACGAACTGTGGAGTGATGAAAACCCCAGAAAACGTGTTTCTCGCATTAAATAGCTCGAAAAGTACGATCTCGATGACTCTGCATACTTCGGACAGAAGTCTCACCAAGATTATCGCAGAAAATGCATATCCGAGCTTGAAACCCCACGACAACCAAGATATCGTCGGTTCTGCATATCATACGCACTCTGGAGTGGTGAAAGCACCAGGTAACGTGCTTCTCGCATTAAATAGCTCGAAAAGTGCGATCTCGATGATTCTGCATACTTCGGACAGAAATCTCACCAAGATTATCGCAGAAAATGCATATCTCAGCTTGAAACCCCACGAACACCAAGATATCGTCGTTTCTGCATATCATACGCACTGTGGAGTGGTGAAAACACCAGATAACGTGTTTCTCGCATTATATAGCTCGAAACGAGCGATCTCGATGATGAAGCATACTTCGGACAGAAGTCTCACCAAGATTATCGCAGAAATTGCATATCTCAGCTTGAATCCCCACGAAAACCAAGATATCGCTGGTTCTGCATAACAAACGCACTGTGGAGTGCTGAAAACACCAGATAACGTGTTTCTCGCATTAAATAGCTCGAAAAGAGCGATCTCGATGATTCTGCATACTTCGGACAGAAGTCTCACCAAGAGTATCGCAGAAAATGCATATCTCAGCTTGAAACCCCACGAAAGCCAAGATATCTACTGTTCTGCATATCAAACACACTGTGGAGTGGTGAAAACACCAGATAACGTGTTTCTCGCATTAAATAGCTCGAAAAGAGCGATCTCGATGATTCTGCATACTTCGGACAGAAGTCTCACCAAGAGTATCGCAGAAAATGCATATCTCAGCTTGAATCCCCACGAAAACCAAGATATCGCTGGTTCTGCATAACAAACGCACTGTGGAGTGCTGAAAACACCAGATAACGTGTTTCTCGCATTAAATAGCTCGAAAAGAGCGATCTCGATGATTCTGCATACTTCGGACAGAAGTCTCACCAAGATTATCGCAGAAAATGCATATCTGAGCTTGAAACCCCACGAAAACCAAGATATCGTCGTTTCTGCATATCATACGCACTGTGGAGTGGTGAAAACACCAGATAACTTGTTTCGCGCATTAAGTAGCTCGAAAAGTGCGATCTCGATGATTCTGCATACTTCGGACAGAAGTCTCACCAAGAGTATCGCAGAAAATGCATATCTCAGCTTGAAACCCCACGAAAGCCAAGATATCTACTGTTCTGCATATCAAACGCACTGTGGAGTGGTGAAAACACCAGATAACGTGTATCTCGCATTAAATAGCTCGAAAAGTGCGATCTCGATGATTCTGCATACTTCGGACAGAAGTCTCACCAAGAGTATCGCAGAAAATGCATATCTCAGCTTGAAACCCCACGAAAGCCAAGATATCTACTGTTCTGCATATCAAACGCACTGTGGAGTGGTGAAAACACCAGATAACGTGTTTCTCGCATTAAATAGCTCGAAAAGTGCGATCTCGATGATTCTGCATACTTCGGACAGAAGTCTCACCAAGATTATCGCAGAAAATGCATATCTGAGCTTGAAACCCCACGAAAACCAAGATATCGTCGTTTCTGCATATCATACGCACTGTGGAGTGGTGAAAACACCAGATAACGTGTTTCTCGCATTATATAGCTCGAAACGAGCGATCTCGATGATTAAGCATACTTCGGACAGAAGTCTCACCAAGATTATCGCAGAAATTGCATATCTCAGCTTGAATCCCCACGAAAACAAAGATATCGCTGGTTCTGCATAACAAACGCACTGTGGAGTGCTGAAAACACCAGATAACGTGTTTCTCGCATTAAATAGCTCGAAAAGTGCGTTCTCGATGATTCTGCATACTTCGGACAGAAATCTCACCAAGATTATCGCAGAAAATGCATATCTCAGCTTGAAACCCCACGAAAACCAAGATATCGCTGGTACTGCATATCAAACGCGCTGTGGAGTGGTGAAAGTATCAGATAACGTGTTTCTCGCATTAAATAGCTCGAAAAGAGCGATCTCGATGATTCTGCATACTTCGGACAGACGTCTCACCAAGATTATCGTAAAAAATGCATATCTCAGCTTGAAATCCCACGATAGCCAAGATATCGCTGGTTCTGCATATCAAACGCACTGTGGAGTGGTGAAAACACCAAATAAGGTTTTTCTCGCATTAACTATCTCGAAAAGTGCGGTCTCGATGATTCAGCATACTTCGGACAGAGGTCTCACCAAGATTATCGTAAAAAATGCATATCTCAGCTTGAAACCCCACGAAAACCAAGATATCGCTGGTACTGCATATCAAACGCGCTGTGGAGTGGTGAAAATATCAGATAACGTGTTTCTCGCATTAAATAGCTCGAAAAGAGCGATCTCGATGATTCTGCATACTTCGGACAGAAGTCTCACCAAGATTATCGTAAAAAATGCATATCTCAGCTTGAAATCCCACGAAAGCCAAGATATCGCTGGTTCTGCATATCAAGCGCACTGTGGAGTGGTGAAAACACCAAATAAGGTTTTTCTCGCATTAACTATCTCGAAAAGTGCGATCTCGATGATTCAGCATACTTCGGACAGAGGTCTCACCAAGATTATCGTAAAAAATGCATATCTCAGCTTGAAACCCCACAAAAACCAAGATATCGCCGATTTTGCATATCAAACGCACTGTGGTGTGGTGAAAACACCAGATAACGTGTTTCTCGCATTAAATAGCTCGAAAAGTGCGATCTCGATGATTCTGCATACTTCGGACAGAAGTCTCACCAAGAGTATCGCAGAAAATGCATATCCGAGCTTGAAACCCCACGACAACCAAGATATCGTCGGTTCTGCATATCATACGCACTCTGGAGTGGTGAAAACACCAGATAACGTGTTTCTCGCATTAAATAGCTCGAAAAGTGCGTTCTCGATGATTCTGCATACTTCGGACAGAAATCTCACCAAGATTATCGCAGAAAATGCATATCTCAGCTTGAACCCCCACGAAAACCAAGATATCGCTGGTACTGCATATCAAACGCACTGTGGAGTGTTGAAAACACCAGATAACTTGTTTCTCGCATTAAATAGCACGAAAAGTGCGATCTCGATGATTCTGCATACTTCTAACAGAAGTCTCACCCTGATTATCGCAGAAAATGCATATCTCAGCTTGAAACCCGACGAAAACCAAACATTGCCGGTTCTGCATATCAAACGCACTGTGGAGTGGTGAAAACACCAGATAACGTGTTTGCTCGCATTAAATAGGTCGAAAAGAGCGATCTCGATAATTCTGCATACTTCTAACAGAAGTCTCACCATGATTATCGCAGAAAATGCATATCTCTGCTAGAAACCCTACGAAAACCAAGATATCTCCTGTTCTGCATATCCAACGAACTGTGGAGTGATGAAAACCCCAGAAAACGTGTTTCTCGCATTAAATAGCTCGAAAAGTACGATCTCGATGACTCTGCATCCTTCGGACAGAAGTCTCACCAAGATTATCGCAGAAAATGCATATCCGAGCTTGAAACCCCACGACAACCAAGATATCGTCGGTTCTGCATATCATACGCACTCTGGAGTGGTGAAAGCACCAGGTAACGTGCTTCTCGCATTAAATAGCTCGAAAAGTGCGATCTCGATGATTCTGCATACTTCGGACAGAAATCTCACCAAGATTATCGCAGAAAATGCATATCTCAGCTTGAAACCCCACGAACACCAAGATATCGTCGTTTCTGCATATCATACGCACTGTGGAGTGGTGAAAACACCAGATAACGTGTTTCTCTCATTATATAGCTCGAAACGAGCGATCTCGATGATGAAGCATACCTCGGACAGAAGTCTCACCAAGATTATCGCAGAAATTGCATATCTCAGCTTGAATCCCCACGAAAACCAAGATATCGCTGGTTCTGCATAACAAACGCACTGTGGAGTGCTGAAAACACCAGATAACGTGTTTCTCGCATTAAATAGCTCGAAAAGAGCGATCTCGATGATTCTGCATACTTCGGACAGAAGTCTCACCAAGAGTATCGCAGAAAATGCATATCTCAGCTTGAAACCCCACGAAAGCCAAGATATCTACTGTTCTGCATATCAAACGCACTGTGGAGTGGTGAAAACACCAGATAACGTGTTTCTCGCATTAAATAGCTCGAAAAGTGCGATCTCGATGATTCTGCATACTTCTAACAGAAGTCTCACCATGATTATCGCAGAAAATGCATATCTCAGCTTGAAACCCGACGAAAACCAAACATTGCCGGTTCTGCATATCAAACGCACTGTGGAGTGGTGAAAACACCAGATAACGTGTTTGCTCGCATTAAATAGGTCGAAAAGAGCGATCTCGATAATTCTGCATACTTCTAACAGAAGTCTCACCATGATTATCGCAGAAAATGCATATCTCAGCTTGAAACACCACGAAAGCCAAGATATCTACTGTTCTGCATATCAAACGCACTGTGGAGTGGTGAAAACACCAGATAACGTGTTTCTCGCATTAAATAGCTCGAAAAGTGCGATCTCGATGATTCTGCATACTTCGGACAGAAGTCTCACCAAGATTATCGCAGAAAATGCATATCTCAGCTTCAAACCCCACGAAAACCAAGATATCGTGGGTTCTGCATATCATACGCACTGTGGAGTGGTGAAAACACCAGATAACGTGTTTCTCGCATTAAATAGCTCGAAACGAGCGATCTCGATGATTAAGCATACTTCGGACAGAAGTCTCACCAAGATTATCGCAGAAATTGCATATCTCAGCTTGAATCCCCACGAAAACCAAGATATCGCTGGTTCTGCATATCAAACGCACTGTGGAGTGGTGAAAACACCAGAAAACGTGTTTCGCGCATTAAGTAGCTCGAAACGAGCGATCTCGATGATTCTGCATACTTCGGACAGAAGTCTCAACAATATTAGCGCAGAAAATGCATATCTCAGCTTGAAACACCACGAAAGCCAAGATATCTACTGTTCTGCATATCAAACGCACTGTGGAGTGGTGAAAACACCAGATAACGTGTTTCTCGCATTAAATAGCTCGAAAAGTGCGATCTCGATGATTCTGCATACTTCGGACAGAAGTCTCACCAAGATTATCGCAGAAAATGCATATCTGAGCTTGAAACCCCACGAAAACCAAGATATCGTCGTTTCTGCATATCATACGCACTGTGGAGTGGTGAAAACACCAGATAACGTGTTTCTCGCATTATATAGCTCGAAACGAGCGATCTCGATGATTAAGCATACTTCGGACAGAAGTCTCACCAAGATTATCGCAGAAATTGCGTATCTCAGCTTGAATCCCCACGAAAACCAAGATATCGCTGGTTCTGCATAACAAACGCACTGTGGAGTGCTGAAAACACCAGATAACGTGTTTCTCGCATTAAATAGCTCGAATAGAGCGATCTCGATGATTAAGCATACTTCGGACAGAAGTCTCACCAAGATTATCGTAAAAAATGCATATCTCAGCTTGAAACCCCACAAAAACCAAGATATCGCCGGTTATGCATATCAAACGCACTGTGGTGTGGTGAAAACACCAGATAACGTGTTTCTCGCATTAAATAGCTCGAAAAGTGCGATCTCGATGATTCCGCATACTTCGGACAGAAGTCTCACCAAGAGTATCGCAGAAAATGCATATCTCAGCTTGAAACCCCACGAAAGCCAAGATATCTACTGTTCTGCATATCAAACGCACTGTGGAGTGGTGAAAACACCAGATAACGTGTTTCTCGCATTAAATAGCTCGAAAAGTGCGATCTCGATGATTCTGCATACTTCGGACAGAAGTCTCACCAAGATTATCGCAGAAAATGCATATCTGAGCTTGAAACCCCACGAAAACCAAGATATCGTCGTTTCTGCATATCATACGCACTGTGGAGTGGTGAAAACACCAGATAACGTGTTTCTCGCATTATATAGCTCGAAACGAGCGATCTCGATGATTAAGCATACTTCGGACAGAAGTCTCACCAAGATTATCGCAGAAATTGCATATCTCAGCTTGAATCCCCACGAAAACAAAGATATCGCTGGTTCTGCATAACAAACGCACTGTGGAGTGCTGAAAACACCAGATAACGTGTTTCTCGCATTAAATAGCTCGAAAAGTGCGTTCTCGATGATTCTGCATACTTCGGACAGAAATCTCACCAAGATTATCGCAGAAAATGCATATCTCAGCTTGAAACCCCACGAAAACCAAGATATCGCTGGTACTGCATATCAAACGCGCTGTGGAGTGGTGAAAGTATCAGATAACGTGTTTCTCGCATTAAATAGCTCGAAAAGAGCGATCTCGATGATTCTGCATACTTCGGACAGACGTCTCACCAAGATTATCGTAAAAAATGCATATCTCAGCTTGAAATCCCACGATAGCCAAGATATCGCTGGTTCTGCATATCAAACGCACTGTGGAGTGGTGAAAACACCAAATAAGGTTTTTCTCGCATTAACTATCTCGAAAAGTGCGGTCTCGATGATTCAGCATACTTCGGACAGAGGTCTCACCAAGATTATCGTAAAAAATGCATATCTCAGCTTGAAACCCCACGAAAACCAAGATATCGCTGGTACTGCATATCAAACGCGCTGTGGAGTGGTGAAAATATCAGATAACGTGTTTCTCGCATTAAATAGCTCGAAAAGAGCGATCTCGATGATTCTGCATACTTCGGACAGAAGTCTCACCAAGATTATCGTAAAAAATGCATATCTCAGCTTGAAATCCCACGAAAGCCAAGATATCGCTGGTTCTGCATATCAAGCGCACTGTGGAGTGGTGAAAACACCAAATAAGGTTTTTCTCGCATTAACTATCTCGAAAAGTGCGTTCTCGATGATTCTGCATACTTCGGACAGAAATCTCACCAAGATTATCGCAGAAAATGCATATCTCAGCTTGAACCCCCACGAAAACCAAGATATCGCTGGTACTGCATATCAAACGCACTGTGGAGTGTTGAAAACACCAGATAACTTGTTTCTCGCATTAAATAGCACGAAAAGTGCGATCTCGATGATTCTGCATACTTCTAACAGAAGTCTCACCCTGATTATCGCAGAAAATGCATATCTCAGCTTGAAACCCGACGAAAACCAAACATTGCCGGTTCTGCATATCAAACGCACTGTGGAGTGGTGAAAACACCAGATAACGTGTTTGCTCGCATTAAATAGGTCGAAAAGAGCGATCTCGATAATTCTGCATACTTCTAACAGAAGTCTCACCATGATTATCGCAGAAAATGCATATCTCTGCTAGAAACCCTACGAAAACCAAGATATCTCCTGTTCTGCATATCCAACGAACTGTGGAGTGATGAAAACCCCAGAAAACGTGTTTCTCGCATTAAATAGCTCGAAAAGTACGATCTCGATGACTCTGCATCCTTCGGACAGAAGTCTCACCAAGATTATCGCAGAAAATGCATATCCGAGCTTGAAACCCCACGACAACCAAGATATCGTCGGTTCTGCATATCATACGCACTCTGGAGTGGTGAAAGCACCAGGTAACGTGCTTCTCGCATTAAATAGCTCGAAAAGTGCGATCTCGATGATTCTGCATACTTCGGACAGAAATCTCACCAAGATTATCGCAGAAAATGCATATCTCAGCTTGAAACCCCACGAACACCAAGATATCGTCGTTTCTGCATATCATACGCACTGTGGAGTGGTGAAAACACCAGATAACGTGTTTCTCTCATTATATAGCTCGAAACGAGCGATCTCGATGATGAAGCATACCTCGGACAGAAGTCTCACCAAGATTATCGCAGAAATTGCATATCTCAGCTTGAATCCCCACGAAAACCAAGATATCGCTGGTTCTGCATAACAAACGCACTGTGGAGTGCTGAAAACACCAGATAACGTGTTTCTCGCATTAAATAGCTCGAAAAGAGCGATCTCGATGATTCTGCATACTTCGGACAGAAGTCTCACCAAGAGTATCGCAGAAAATGCATATCTCAGCTTGAAACCCCACGAAAGCCAAGATATCTACTGTTCTGCATATCAAACGCACTGTGGAGTGGTGAAAACACCAGATAACGTGTTTCTCGCATTAAATAGCTCGAAAAGTGCGATCTCGATGATTCTGCATACTTCTAACAGAAGTCTCACCATGATTATCGCAGAAAATGCATATCTCAGCTTGAAACCCGACGAAAACCAAACATTGCCGGTTCTGCATATCAAACGCACTGTGGAGTGGTGAAAACACCAGATAACGTGTTTGCTCGCATTAAATAGGTCGAAAAGAGCGATCTCGATAATTCTGCATACTTCTAACAGAAGTCTCACCATGATTATCGCAGAAAATGCATATCTCAGCTTGAAACACCACGAAAGCCAAGATATCTACTGTTCTGCATATCAAACGCACTGTGGAGTGGTGAAAACACCAGATAACGTGTTTCTCGCATTAAATAGCTCGAAAAGTGCGATCTCGATGATTCTGCATACTTCGGACAGAAGTCTCACCAAGATTATCGCAGAAAATGCATATCTCAGCTTCAAACCCCACGAAAACCAAGATATCGTGGGTTCTGCATATCATACGCACTGTGGAGTGGTGAAAACACCAGATAACGTGTTTCTCGCATTAAATAGCTCGAAACGAGCGATCTCGATGATTAAGCATACTTCGGACAGAAGTCTCACCAAGATTATCGCAGAAATTGCATATCTCAGCTTGAATCCCCACGAAAACCAAGATATCGCTGGTTCTGCATATCAAACGCACTGTGGAGTGGTGAAAACACCAGAAAACGTGTTTCGCGCATTAAGTAGCTCGAAACGAGCGATCTCGATGATTCTGCATACTTCGGACAGAAGTCTCAAAAAGATTAGCGCAGAAAATGCATATCTCAGCTTGAAACACCACGAAAGCCAAGATATCTACTGTTCTGCATATCAAACGCACTGTGGAGTGGTGAAAACACCAGATAACGTGTTTCTCGCATTAAATAGCTCGAAAAGTGCGATCTCGATGATTCTGCATACTTCGGACAGAAGTCTCACCAAGATTATCGCAGAAAATGCATATCTGAGCTTGAAACCCCACGAAAACCAAGATATCGTCGTTTCTGCATATCATACGCACTGTGGAGTGGTGAAAACACCAGATAACGTGTTTCTCGCATTATATAGCTCGAAACGAGCGATCTCGATGATTAAGCATACTTCGGACAGAAGTCTCACCAAGATTATCGCAGAAATTGCGTATCTCAGCTTGAATCCCCACGAAAACCAAGATATCGCTGGTTCTGCATAACAAACGCACTGTGGAGTGCTGAAAACACCAGATAACGTGTTTCTCGCATTAAATAGCTCGAATAGAGCGATCTCGATGATTAAGCATACTTCGGACAGAAGTCTCACCAAGATTATCGTAAAAAATGCATATCTCAGCTTGAAACCCCACAAAAACCAAGATATCGCCGGTTATGCATATCAAACGCACTGTGGTGTGGTGAAAACACCAGATAACGTGTTTCTCGCATTAAATAGCTCGAAAAGTGCGATCTCGATGATTCCGCATACTTCGGACAGAAGTCTCACCAAGAGTATCGCAGAAAATGCATATCTCAGCTTGAAACCCCACGAAAGCCAAGATATCTACTGTTCTGCATATCAAACGCACTGTGGAGTGGTGAAAACACCAGATAACGTGTTTCTCGCATTAAATAGCTCGAAAAGTGCGATCTCGATGATTCTGCATACTTCGGACAGAAGTCTCACCAAGATTATCGCAGAAAATGCATATCTGAGCTTGAAACCCCACGAAAACCAAGATATCGTCGTTTCTGCATATCATACGCACTGTGGAGTGGTGAAAACACCAGATAACTTGTTTCGCGCATTAAGTAGCTCGAAAAGTGCGATCTCGATGATTCTGCATACTTCGGACAGAAGTCTCACCAAGAGTATCGCAGAAAATGCATATCCGAGCTTGAAACCCCACGACAACCAAGATATCGTCGGTTCTGCATATCATACGCACTCTGGAGTGGTGAAAACACCAGATAACGTGTTTCTCGCATTAAATAGATCGAAAAGTGCGTTCTCGATGATTCTGCATACTTCGGACAGATATCTCACCAAGATTATCGCAGAAAATGCATATCTCAGCTTGAAACCCCACGAAAACCAAGATATCGCTGGTACTGCATATCAAACGCACTGTGGAGTGTTGAAAACACCAGATAACTTGTTTCTCGCATTAAATAGCACGAAAAGTGCGATCTCGATGATTCTGCATACTTCGGACAGAAGTCTCACCATGATTATCGTAAAAAATGCATATCTCAGCTTGAATCCCCACGAAAACCAAGATATCGCTGGTTCTGCATAACAAACGCACTGTGGAGTGCTGAAAACACCAGATAACGTGTTTCTCGCATTAAATAGCTCGAAACGACCGATCTCGATGATTGAGCATACTTCGGACAGAAGTCTCACTAAGATTATCGAAAAAATGCATATCTCAGCTTGAAACCCCACAAAAACCAAGATATCGCCGGTTCTGCATATCAAACGCACTGTGGAGTGGTGAAAACCCCAGAAAACGTGTTCCTCGCATTAAATAGCTCGAATAGAGCGATCTCGATGATTCTTCATACTTCGGACAGAAGTCTCACCAAGCTTATCGTAAAAAATGCAAATCTCAGCTTGAAACCCCACGAAAGCCAAGATATCGCTGGTTCTGCATATCAAACGCACTTTGGAGTGGTGAAATCACCGGATAAGGTTTTTCTCGCATTAACTAGCTCGAAAAGAGCGATCTCGATGTTTCAGCATACTTCGGACAGAAGTCTCACCAAGATTATCGCAGAAAACGCATATCTCAGCTTGAAACCCCACGAAAACCAAGATTTCGCAGGTTCTGCATATCATACGCACTGAGGAGTGGTGAAAACACTAGATATCGTGTTTCTCGCATTAAATAGCTCGAAACGAGCGATCTCGATGTTTCAGCATACTTCGGACAGAAGTCTCACCAAGATTATCGCAGAAAATGCATATCTCAGCTTGAAATCCCAGGAAAACCAAGATATCGCCGGTTCTGCATATCAAACTAACTGTGGAGTGGTGAAAGCACCAGATAACGTGTTTCTCGCATTAAATAGCTCGAAAAGAGCGATCTCGATGTTTCAGCATACTTCGGACAGAAGTCTCACCAAGCTTATCGCAGAAAATGCATATCTCAGCTTGAAACCTCACGAAAACCAAGATATCGCCGGTTCTGCATATCATACGCACTGAGGAGTGGTGAAAACACTAGATATCGTGTTTCTCGCATTAAATAGCTCGAAACGAGCGATCTCGATGATTAAGCAAACTTCGGACAGAAGTCTCACCAAGATTATCGTACAAAATGCATATCTCAGCTTGAAACCCCACGAAAGCCGAGATATCGCTGGTTCTGAATATCAAACACACTGTGGAGTGGTGAAACCACCGGATAAGGTTTTTCTCGCATTAACTAGCTCGAAAAGAGCGATCTCGATGTTTCAGCATACTTCGGACAGAAGTCTCACCAAGATTATCACAGAAAATGCATATCTCAGCTTGAAACCCAACGAAAACCAAGATGTCGCCGGTTCTGCATATCAAACGCACTGTGGAGTGGTGAATACACCAGAAAACGTGTTTCTCGCATTAAGTAGCTCGAAAAGAGCGTTCTCGAAGATCCTGCATACTTCTGACAGAAGTCTCACCAAGATTATCGTAGAAAATGCATATCTCAGCTTGTAACCCGACGAAAACCGAGTTATCTCCGGTTCTGCACATCAAACGTACCGTGGAGTGGTGAAAACACCAGAAAACGTGTTTCGCGCATTAAGTAGCTCGAATAGAGCGTTCTCGAATATTCTGCATACGTCTGACAGAAGTCTCACCAGGATTACCGTCCAAAATGCATATCTCAGCTTGAAACCCCACGAAAAGCAAGGCATCTACTGTTCTGCATATCAAACGCACTGTGGAGTGGTGAAAACACCAGATAACGTGTTTCTCGCATTAAATAGCTCGAAAAGAGCGCTCTCGATGTTTCTGCATACTTCGGACAGATGTTTCACCAAGATTATCGTAGAAAATGCATATCTCAGCTTGAAACCCGACGAAAACCAAAATATCGCCGGTTCTGCATATCAAACCAACTGTGGAGTGGTGAAAACACTAGATAACGTGTTTCTCGCATTAAATAGCTCGAAAAGTGCGATCTCGATGATTCTGCATACATCGGACAGAAGTCTCAACAAGATTATCGCAGAAAATGCATATCTCAGCTTGAAACCCCACGAAAACCAAGGTATCTACTGTTCTGCATATCAAACGCACTGTAGAGTGGTTAAAACACCAGATAACGTGTTT
Organism: Anthophora plumipes; assembly: GCA_951804975.1. NCBI lineage: Eukaryota > Metazoa > Arthropoda > Insecta > Hymenoptera > Apidae > Anthophora > Anthophora plumipes. Next base: position 875,045 of record CATORF010001004.1, read on the forward strand.
CTTGCATTAAATAGCTCGAAAAGAGCGCTCTCGATGTTTCTGCATACTTCGGACAGATGTTTCACCAAGATTATCGTTGAAAATGCATATCTCAGCTTGAAACCCGACGAAAACCAAAATATCGCCGGTTCTGCATATCAAAGCAACTGTGGAGTGGTGAAAACACCAGATAACGTGTTTCTCGCATTAAATAGCTCGAAAAGTGCGATCTCGATGATTCTGCATACTTCTAACAGAAGTCTCACCAAGATTATCGCAGAAAATGCATATCTCTGCTTGAAACCCCACGAAAACCAAGATATCTACTGTTCTGCATATCCAACGAACTGTGGAGTGGTGAAAACTCCAGAAAACGTGTTTCTCGCATTAAATAGCTCGAAAAGTGCGCTCTCGACGTTTCTGCATACTTCGGACAGATGTTTCACCAAGCTTATCGTAGAAAATGTATATCTCAGCTTGAAACCCGACGAAAACCAAAATATCTCCGGTTCTGCATATCCAACGCACTGTGGAGTGGTGAAAACCCCAGAAAACGTGTTTCTCGCATTAAATAGCTCGAAAAGAGCGCTCTCGACGTTTCTGCAAACTTCGGACAGATGTTTCACCAAGCTTATCGTAGAAAATGCATATCTCAGCTTGAAACCCGACGAATACCGAGTTATCTCCGGTTCTGCATATCCAACGCACTGTGGAGTGGTGAAAACACCAGATAACGTGTTTCTCGCATTGAACAGCTCGAAACGAGCGATCTCGATGATTCTGCATACTTCGGACAGAAGTCTCAACGAGATTATCGCAGAAAATGCATATCTCAGCTTGAAACCCCACGAAAACCAAGATATCTACTCTTCTGCATATCAAACGCACTGTGGAGTGGTGAAAACCCCAGAAAACGTGTTTCTCGCATTAAATAGCTCGAATAGAGCGATCTCGATGATTCTTCATACTTCGGACAGATGTTTCACCAAGATTATCGTAGAAAATGCATATCTCAGCTTGAAACCCGACGAAAACCAAAATATCGCCGGTTCTGCATATCAAACCAACTGTGGAGTGGTGAAAACACCAGATAACGTGTTTCTCGCATTAGATAGCTCGAATAGTGCGATCTCGATGATTCTGCATACTTCTAACAGAAGTCTCACCTAGATGATGGCAGAAAATGCATATCTCTGCTTGAAACCCCACGAAAACCAAGATATCTAATGCTCTGCATATCCAACGAACTGTGGAGTGGTGAAAACCCCAGAAAACGTGTTTCTCGCATTAAATAGCTCGAAAAGAGCGCTCTCGACGTTTCTGCATACTTCGGACAGATGTTTCACCAAGATTATCGTAGAAAATGCATATCTCAGCTTGAAACCCGACGAAAACCGAGTTATCTCCGGTTCTGCACATCAAACGTACCGTGGAGTGGCCAAAACACCAGAAAACGTGTTTCGCGCATTAAGTAGCTCGAAAAGAGCGTTCTCGAAGATTCTGCATACTTCTGACAGAAGTCTCACCAGGATTACCGTAGAAAATGCATCTCTCAGCTTGAAACCCCACGAAAAGCAAGTTATCTACTGTTCTGCATATCAAACGCACTGTGGAGTGGTGAAAACACCAGATAACGTGTTTCTCGCATTAAATAGCTCGAAAAGAGCGCTCTCGATGTTTCTGCATACTTCGGACAGATGTTTCACCAAGATTATCGTTGAAAATGCATATCTCAGCTTGAAACCCGACGAAAACCAAAATATCGCCGGTTCTGCATATCAAACGCACTGTGGAGTGGTGAAAACACCAGATAACGTGTTTCTCGCATTAAATAGCTCGAAAAGAGCGCTCTCGATGTTTCTGCATACTTCGGACAGATGTTTCACCAAGATTATCGTAGAAAATGCATATCTCAGCTTGAAACCCGACGAAAACCAAAATATCGCCGGTTCTGCATATCAAACCAACTGTGGAGTGGTGAAAACACTAGATAACGTGTTTCTCGCATTAAATAGCTCGAAAAGTGCGATCTCGATGATTCTGCATACTTCGGACAGAAGTCTCAACAAGATTATCGCAGAAAATGCATATCTCAGCTTGAAACCCCACGAAAACCAAGGTATCTACTGTTCTGCATATCAAACGCACTGTAGAGTGGTTAAAACACCAGATAACGTGTTTCTCGCATTAAATAGCTCGAAAAGAGCGCTCTCGATGTTTCTGCATACTTCGGACAGATGTTTCACCAAGATTATCGTTGAAAATGCATATCTCAGCTTGAAACCCGACGAAAACCAAAATATCGCCGGTTCTGCATATCAAAGCAACTGTGGAGTGGTGAAAACACCAGATAACGTGTTTCTCGCATTAAATAGCTCGAAAAGTGCGATCTCGATGATTCTGCATACTTCTAACAGAAGTCTCACCAAGATTATCGCAGAAAATGCATATCTCTGCTTGAAACCCCACGAAAACCAAGATATCTACTGTTCTGCATATCCAACGAACTGTGGAGTGGTGAAAACCCCAGAAAACGTGTTTCTCGCATTAAATAGCTCGAAAAGTGCGCTCTCGACGTTTCTGCATACTTCGGACAGATGTTTCACCAAGCTTATCGTAGAAAATGTATATCTCAGCTTGAAACCCGACGAAAACCAAAATATCTCCGGTTCTGCATATCCAACGCACTGTGGAGTGGTGAAAACCCCAGAAAACGTGTTTCTCGCATTAAATAGCTCGAAAAGAGCGCTCTCGACGTTTCTGCAAACTTCGGACAGATGTTTCACCAAGCTTATCGTAGAAAATGCATATCTCAGCTTGAAACCCGACGAATACCGAGTTATCTCCGGTTCTGCATATCCAACGCACTGTGGAGTGGTGAAAACACCAGATAACGTGTTTCTCGCATTGAACAGCTCGAAACGAGCGATCTCGATGATTCTGCATACTTCGGACAGAAGTCTCAACGAGATTATCGCAGAAAATGCATATCTCAGCTTGAAACCCCACGAAAACCAAGATATCTACTCTTCTGCATATCAAACGCACTGTGGAGTGGTGAAAACCCCAGAAAACGTGTTTCTCGCATTAAATAGCTCGAATAGAGCGATCTCGATGATTCTTCATACTTCGGACAGATGTTTCACCAAGATTATCGTAGAAAATGCATATCTCAGCTTGAAACCCGACGAAAACCAAAATATCGCCGGTTCTGCATATCAAACCAACTGTGGAGTGGTGAAAACACCAGATAACGTGTTTCTCGCATTAGATAGCTCGAAAAGTGCGATCTCGATGATTCTGCATACTTCTAACAGAAGTCTCACCTAGATGATGGCAGAAAATGCATATCTCTGCTTGAAACCCCACGAAAACCAAGATATCTAATGCTCTGCATATCCAACGAACTGTGGAGTGGTGAAAACCCCAGAAAACGTGTTTCTCGCATTAAATAGCTCGAAAAGAGCGCTCTCGACGTTTCTGCATACTTCGGACAGATGTTTCACCAAGATTATCGTAGAAAATGCATATCTCAGCTTGAAACCCGACGAAAACCGAGTTATCTCCGGTTCTGCACATCAAACGTACCGTGGAGTGGCCAAAACACCAGAAAACGTGTTTCGCGCATTAAGTAGCTCGAAAAGAGCGTTCTCGAAGATTCTGCATACTTCTGACAGAAGTCTCACCAGGATTACCGTAGAAAATGCATCTCTCAGCTTGAAACCCCACGAAAAGCAAGTTATCTACTGTTCTGCATATCAAACGCACTGTGGAGTGGTGAAAACACCAGATAACGTGTTTCTCGCATTAAATAGCTCGAAAAGAGCGCTCTCGATGTTTCTGCATACTTCGGACAGATGTTTCACCAAGATTATCGTAGAAAATGCATATCTCAGCTTGAAACCCGACGAAAACCAAAATATCGCCGGTTCTGCATATCAAACCAACTGTGGAGTGGTGAAAACACCAGATAACGTGTTTCTCGCATTAGATAGCTCGAAAAGTGCGATCTCGATGATTCTGCATACTTCTAACAGAAGTCTCACCAAGATGATGGCAGAAAATGCATATCTCTGCTTGAAACCCCACGAAAACCAAGATATCTAATGCTCTGCATATCCAACGAACTGTGGAGTGGTGAAAACCCCAGAAAACGTGTTTCTCGCATTAAATAGCTCGAAAAGAGCGCTCTCGACGTTTCTGCATACTTCGGACAGATGTCTCACCAAGCTTAACGTAGAAAATGCATATCTCAGCTTGAAACCCGACGAAAACCAAAATATCTCCGGTTCTGCATATCCAACGCACTGTGGAGTGGTGAAAACACCAGATAACGTGTTTCTCGCATTAAATAGCTGGAAACGAGCGATCTCGATGATTCTGCATACTTCGGACAGATGTTTCACCAAGCTTATCGTAGAAAATGCATATCTCAGCTTGAAACCCGACGAAAACCAAAATATCTCCGGTTCTGCATATCCAACGCACTGTGGAGTGGTGAAAACCCCAGAAAACGTGTTTCTCGCATTAAATAGCTCGAAAAGAGCGCTCTCGACGTTTCTGCATACTTCGGACAGATGCTTCACCAAGCTTATCGTAGAAAATGCATATCTCAGCTTGAAACCCGACGAATACCGAGTTATCTCCGGTTCTGCATATCCAACGCACTGTGGAGTGGTGAAAACACCAGATAACGTGTTTCTCGCATTGAACAGCTCGAAACGAGCGATCTCGACGTTTCTGCATACTTCGGACAGATGCTTCACCAAGCTTATCGTAGAAAATGCATATCTCAGCTTGAAACCCGACGAATACCGAGTTATCTCCGGTTCTGCATATCCAACGCACTGTGGAGTGGTGAAAACACCAGATAACGTGTTTCTCGCATTGAACAGCTCGAAACGAGCGATCTCGATGATTCTGCATACTTCGGACGGAAGTCTCAACAAGATTATCGCAGAAAATGCATATCTCAGCTTGAAACCCCACGAAAACCAAGATATCTACTCTTCTGCATATCAAACGCACTGTGGAGTGGTGATAACACCAGAAAACGTGTTTCTCGCATTAAATAGCTCGAAAAGAGCGCTCTCGACGTTTCTGCATACTTCGGACAGAAGTCTCACCAAAATTATCGTAAAAAATGCATATCTCAGCTTGAAACCCCACGAAAACCAAGATATCGCTGTGTTCAGCATATCAAACGCACTGTGGAGAGGTGAAAACCCCAGAAAACGTGTTTCTCGCATTAAATAGCTCGAATAGAGCGATCTCGATGATTCTTCATACTTCGGACAGAGGTCTCACCAGGATTATCGTAGAAAATGCATATCTCAGCTTGAAACCCGACGAAAACCGAGTTATCTCCGGTTCTGCACATCAAACGTACCGTGGAGTGGCCAAAACACCAGATAACGTGTTTCTCGCATTAAATAGCTCGAAACGAGCGATCTCGATGATTAAGCATACTTCGGACAGAAGTCTCACCAAGATTATCGCAGAAAATGCATATCTCAGCTTGAAACCCCACGAAAACCCAGATGTCGCCGGTTCTGCATATCAAACGCACTGTGGAGTGGTGAAAACACCAGAAAACGTGTTTCTCGCATTAAGTAGCTCGAAAAGAGCGTTCTCGATGATCCTGCATACTTCTGACAGAAGTCTCACCAGGATTATCGTAGAAAATGCATATCTCAGCTTGAAACCCGACCGAAACCAAGATATCTCCGGTTCTGCATATCAAACGCACTGTGGAGTGCTGAAAACACCAGATAACGTGTTTCTCGCATTAAATAGCTCGAAAAGAGCGATCTCGATGATTCTGCATACTTCGGACAGAAGTCTCACCAAGATTATCGCAGAAAATGCATATCTCAGCTTGAAACCCCACGAAAACCAAGATGTCGTCGGTTCTGCATATCAAACGCACTGTGGTGTGGTGAAAACAACCAGAGAACGTGTTTCTCGCATTAAATAGCTCGAAAAGTGCGATCTCGATGATTCTGCATACTTCGGACAGAAGTCTCACCAAGATTATCGTAGAAAATGCATATCTCAGCTTGAAACCCGACCGAAACCAAGATATCTCCGGTTCTGCATGTCAAACGTACTGTGGAGTGGTGAAAACACCAGAAAACGTGTTTCGCGCATTAAGTAGCTCGAAAAGAGCGATCTAGATGATTCTGCATACTTCTGACTGAAGTCTCACCAATATTATCGCAGAAAATGCATATCTCAGGTTGAAACCCCACGAAAACCAAGATATCGCTGGTTCTGCATGTCAAACGCACTGTGGAGTGGTGAAAACACCAGATAACGTGTTTCTCGCATTCAATAGCTCGAAAAGAGCGTTCTAGATGTTTCAGCATACTTCGGACAGAAGTCTCACCAAGATTATCGCAGGAAATGCATATCCCAGCTTGAAACCCCACGAAAACCAAGATATCTCCGGTTCTGCATATCCAACGAACTGTGGAGTTGTGAAAACCCCAGAAAACGAGTTTCTCGCATTAAATAGCTCGAAAAGAGCGCTCTCGATGTTTCTGCATACTTCGGACAGATGTTTCACCAAGCTTATCGTAGAAAATGCATATCTCAGCTTGAAACCCGACGAAATCAAAGATGTCGCCGGTTCTGCATATCGAACGCACTGTGGAGTGGTGAAAACAAAATCTTAAAAAAATAATCCTGGTCGCATACAATATAAATTTGATTGATTAATATGTCCAGGAACAGCATCAACTTTAATTCCAACTGATTGAATAGCTCATGAATGAATTACATCAGTTGATGATAATAATAATCGAATCGGAAAATTTATTGGAATGACCATTCGATTATCAACATCTAATAAACGAAAACTATTCATAACCCTATCAGATAATATATAAGAATCAAATTCCAAATCTTTAAATTCTGAATATTCATAAGACCAAAATCACTGATGACCTATAATTTTAATTGTAAAATAAGGATTTAAAATTTCATCAATATAATATAAAATCTTTAAAGAAGGAAAACAAATTGTTATTAAAATAAAAATTGGAATAATAGTTCAAATAATTTCCAATAAATGATTCTTCAATAAATACCGATTAACATACTTATTAGTAATAATATATAAAATAATTAATATTGAAAATACAATAATAACTAACATTAATATTATAACTAAATTATGAAAAGAAATTAAATTGGCAGAATAAGGTGAATTAGAATCTTGAAATCTATATATAAATCATGTTGCAATTTTTAATAAAAAATAATATATTTTTATAAATAAATCTTAAATCCATCGCACTTATCTGCCATATTAAATAAAATAAAATATTAAAAATAAAAATTAAATCAATCATTAAAACTCAACATTATTAAATATTCAAAAATAATTCCTTTTTATTATTTAACACAATAGGTACTTCTAAATATACATGATCTAAAGGAGGTATAAAACCAATTCATCCTAATGAACTATTAAATTTAAAAACTACTAACCGTATTGAAATAAATCTTTCTAAAATTAAAAAAATTAATAAAATTAATCTATTTAAAGAAATTAATGAACCAATTGAAGAAAATAAATTCCAACAATAATATGCATCAGGATAATCTGAATATCGTCGAGGTATACCCATTAATCCTAAAAAATGTTGAGGAAAAAAAGTTATATTAACACCAATAAACATTATATAAAACTGAATTTTCAATCAATTCTGATGTATAACAACACCAAAAATTAAAGGAAATCAATGAATAAATCTTCCAACAATTGCAAAAACTGCTCCTATAGATAAAACATAATGAAAATGGCCAACAACATAATAAGTATCATGTAAAATAATATCAATAGCAGAATTTGATAATACAATACCCGTCAATCCACCAATAATAAATATTATAACAAACCCTAATGATCATAAAATTGAATTATTATAACCTAATTTAGCTCCATGATAAGTAGCTAATCAACTAAAAACTTTAATTCCTGTAGGAACTGCAATAACTATAGTTGCTGAAGTAAAATAAGCTCGAGTATCTACATCTAACCCAACTGTAAATATATGATGAGCTCATACAATAAATCATAGAAATCCAATTCCTAATATAGCATAAATCATTCCTAAATTACAAAATACCTCTTTTTTACCACTCTCATTTATAATAATATGTGAAATCAAACCAAACCCCGGTAAAATTAAAATATAAACTTCAGGATGCCCAAATAATCAAAATAAATGTTGATATAAAATTGGATCACCTCCCCCTAAAGGATCAAAAAACGAAGTATTAATATTTCGATCAAAAATTAATATTGTAATTGCTCCAGCTAAAACTGGCAATGATAATAATAATAAAATAGCTGTAATAAACACTGATCAAGGAAATAAAGCTATTTGATCATAATTTAAAGATAAATTTTTTATTATTATAATAGTTACTATAAAATTTATTGCCCCAATAATTGAAGAAATTCCTGATAAATGTAAAGAAAAAATAGTAATATCAACAGAAGGAGAAGAATGAAATAAATATGAAGATAAAGGAGGATAAACCGTTCAACCAGTCCCTGGTCTAACTTGAAATAAATTTCTTAAAAGTAATAATATTAATGATGGCGGTAATAATCAAAATCTAATATTATTTATACGAGGAAATGCCATATCTGGAGATCCTAATATTAATGGAACTAATCAATTACCAAATCCACCAATTATAAATGGTATTACTATAAAAAAAATTATTAAAAATGCATGAACAGTAACAATTGAATTATAAACTTGATCATTATTAATTCATATACCTGGGGTACTTAACTCCATACGAATAATTATTCTCATAGAAGTTCCAATTATCCCTGATCATAAAGCAAACACAAAATAAATTATACCAATATTTTTATGATTAGTAGAATAAAATCATTTATCAAACATAAATAAAACATAATTATATAATATTTAAATATTAATAAATATATTTATATATTATAAGATTTATAATATATCAATATATATATATATTTAACTATGAAAATTAAAAGTTTATTTTAACTTAAAATCTTCAAATCAAAAAAAGTATCATGTCTGATAAAAGAATTAAATTGTAAATTTAAACATGTGAGAAAAACTTACTGATACTAATTTTCTATAGTTTAAAAAAAACTTAAAATTGCAAATTTTAAAATATAAATAATTATTAGAAAATATTAATCATAAATATCTCACACTATATTAAATTTAACAAATTAATCAATACTTAAATTATATTAAATTAAAACCTTTAAGTAACATAAACATTAACCAATAAAAACCTAAAAAAAAATAACATAATAATAAATAAAACAATATAAGACTTAAATATATAACTCTTACAAAAATATTTTTTAGCTCTGGTATAATTCCTACTAATATATAATAATAATCTAAAATAATTTCAAATAATTATAACTGATGCTAATATCATAATAAATAATAAAACATAAAAATTAACATAATCCTCTAAAAAATAATATTTCAAAATTCACTTTAACACTAAAGACAAAAATGGAGGTAAAGAAGAATAAATTAAAACTATAATAATAAAATATACCTTCACATATTTATCAACTAATAAAAACCCCAAATCATTAAAAGTTACCACATCAAATTTTTCAAAAAAATATAACAATATATAAAAAATAACTGCATAAAAAGAAAAATATACCAAATAAATTTTTACATTTACATATATAATTATTAATAAAAAAGTTGATTGAATAATAGAAGAACATCTAATAAATATTTTTATAGAATTATAAACTTTCATAATAATAGGAATAAAAATTAAATTTAATAAAATTCAACCTATAAAAAAAAAATTTATACCACTCACATTAGCTAAAAAATATATAGGTACTATTTTTATAACTGTTGAAAATATAAAAATTCTTGTTCAACACATATATCTATGAATATAAATAGATCATTGATGAAAAGGAAATATTCCTAATTTTACTAACATAATTAATTGAATAAAAATTTCAAAAAAAACTCTTACTTCTTTCATAGATACATAAAAATACAATCTTATAATAAAAACTAACCTTCTTACTACTGATACTATATAATAAAAAACACTAGCATATTTTGAATCTCTAGTTAAATTTATATAAATAATTAAAACTAATGTTATAACTTCATAAATTAATCACATAAAAAATAAATCTCTTACAAAAAGAATGATTAAATAATTAATAATAATATATCTAAGACATATTACATTTTTAAATATTATTTTCTTCACAAAAAACCAATTCAAAATTATCTTTTAATTAAAAATTAAATAGTTTATAATACTAAAATTTTTACCTATTATATTTTAGTGTCAAAGCACATAAATTTTTGAAACTTAAAGTATTAATAAAATTAATAAATATAAAAAAATCAATTAGTAACAATAAATATAAAATTTATTTAAGTATCTTATCAAAATAATCCTTTAATCAGGCATATTACTTTAATACATATATATATATATAAAATATATAAAAGATACATATTATCTATAACTAGGGTATGAACCTAACAGCTTTAAACTTAGCTTATTTATATAGATATATTTAAAAATTACTTTTAATTGCAAATTAAATATTATAAATTAAAATTAACTAATATCCATTTAAAGATATATACAGGGTGTCCCAGAACTAGTGTAACATCCGGAAATGGGGGGTAGCTGAGGTGATTCTGAACAACCTTTTCCTTTACCAAAATCTTGTTTGAAGCTTCGTTTTCGAGTTATTAACGAAAAACACTGACCAATCACAGCGCCCAGAGACCGCGGGCTCAACCACGTATGCACGGCTTTTATACACGGGCGCTCGGTCGGGCTCCCGGCACACGTACTGGCAGAGCATAGGTATCGCGGAAAATGTTATGTCATTTTAAATTAAAAATAATGTGAAATTATTCGTTATTAATGAATAACAAATAAACTAATAAGTCGTTTAATAACTGCGTTCGATACTTTTATTCGTTATTCGAAAGAAATAAAATGTTTTGTTATTGTTAGAAAAGTCCCAAAAGCGAAGGCTTGAGTGATGCAGTCTTTCGCTGCGCTTCCACCTCCTAGGGATGGTTCTGCCTCAAGACTAAGAAAAACCATATTGTCAAGGGGGTCCTTCTGACTAGGATTTTTCACGGAAGACAGAATTGTATCAGCACTCGCGAAGTATAGTTGAAAATACAAGCTTTCACTCTTTTTAACCACCCACGTTCATTTCTTATTCAACCGTTCAGCACCGTTATTCTGATTTTCCTTACATTATTTACGAAAAAAATGTTTTTTCTTTTAACAGCACGTTTTCAAATAGATAAAATATGCTGTGAAATAAAACGATTTCGATAGCTAATGCTAGGAAAAAATAATTAAACTCGCCCATTCGTTCACGGGCACGTTTTGTGCCATTCTGACGACACTCTTAGTGTTCGTCTCACTACTTTCAAACCACCACTTGCTTTTTCAGCGACTTGCCTCGCTTACTTTGTAAGCCTTTACACGCGCGCACACACACACACACACATACATGCATGCATACACACACACGCGCTCACTTATTCACACCCGAATCCGGCGGTCCTCAAATGTTTCCGACTTATCTGTTTTGACTCTTGCCGGCGCAACGTTTTGCACCGTCGGTTTATTTGATGTTTATTTGAAACTGTTTCGTGTTTCTCATGGCAGTACAATAAACATTTCTTTTCCGTTGTATTGTAACTATTCCCCTTCCTTACCAAACGTCCACCTAGGATCCACAAAACGCTTAAGCTCTCAGATTTATTTTGCTAACTGAACGAGCAACATGCCGCGTACGAACGCAGAGTACTACGAAATGTTTTTTATTTTTTTAAATAATGTAAGGAAAATCAGGATAACGGTGGTGAACGTTTGAATAAGAAATGAACGTGGGTGGTTAAAAAGAGTGAAAGCTTGTGGATTGACTATACTTCGCGATGGCCGATATAATTCTGTCTTCCCTGAAAAATCCTAGTCAGAAGGACCTCCTTGACAATATGGTCTTTCTTAGCCTTGAGGCAGAACCATCCGTAGGAGGTGGAAACGCAGCGAAAGACTGCACATGGCTCACTCAAGCCTTCGCTTTTTGGACTTTTCTAACAATAATAAAACATTTTATTCCTTTCGAATAACGAATAAAAGTATCGAACAGAGTTATCATCACGTTCGTGAATGTGGATGATATACCATTCAAATTTATAAGCCACATTAGCGTGTATTCAATTCTAAATTTTTTGAAATTAATAGTTATAAAACTGTGGATGTTACAATTAGTTTAATAATAAATCATTCCGGCGAACAAGCACCAAGCACGGCAGCCTTTCGCCAGAGAACCGCGCCGAAGGCACGGAGAAAAATCAAAATCGACAGCTTCTAAGAAGTCACCGAAAAATATCGATCGTGCGGCGAAGTGAGTTCATCGACTCAGCCAGAACATCGGCTGTTGAAAATTGTTGGATAGGTCAGGATCGACACGAGGATCCAGCCTTACCGACCTACTTTCGTCGAAGCAAGCTATTTCGTGGACGATATTTCAATTATTTTTTTCTAGCATTAGTTATACAAATCGTTTTTCTTAAAACAATTTATTCACCTGAAAATGTGCTGTTAAAAAAAAAATGTTTTTCATAAATAATAAAATGCTTTATTTCTTTCGAATAACGAATAAAAGTATCGAACGCAGTTGTTAAACGACTTACTAATTTGTTTATTATTCATGAATAACGAATAATTTCACATTATTCTTAATTTAAAATGACATAACATTTTTCGCGAGACCTATGCTGTGCCAGTACGTGTGCCGGTAGCCCGACCGAGCGCCCGTGTATAAAAGCCGTGAATACGTGGTTGAGCGCGAGGTTTCTGGGCGCTGTGATTGGCCAGTGTTTTTCGTTAATAACTCGAAAACGAAGCTTCAAACAACATTTTGGTAAAGGAAAAGGTTGTTCAGAATCACCTCAGCTACCCCCCATTTCCGGATGTTACACTAGTTCTGGGACACCCTGTATATATATATATATATATATATATATATATATATATATATATATATATATATATATATATATATTTATTTATTAAATATAGTGCATTTATAAGTTATTAAATAATTTATAAATTATATGAAAGCATAAATAATCATAATTTAATCCTACCTTAGGATATATTTATAAATGTATATATATTCTCAGATTTATATATTGTAATATTTATATATATATCTTGATATATATAAAATGTATATATATTTATCAGTTGGCCTCCATCTATCTATAATAATATATAAATATATATATATATAAATAATTTATTAATTATTATATATATATACTACTACTATAAGTTTTTATTATTAAAAATTTTGTATTAAAATTTTAATCTAATATAATTAATAATATTTTAGGGCTATTTAATAACAATTTATTTCTATATAATATTTTTTATATAAAAATTAATTTTTTTATTATTTATAATTTTCTATAGAAAAATCAAAGCTTTAAATAGTTAATTGGGGGGTTAACTATTATAAAGATTAGATTTACCTATAGATAGATTAATCTTTGTATATTTAATTAAAAAATTAATTACAGTATAGAAATTGATACCTTCTATAGAAAAATCAAAGCTTTAAATAGTTAATTGGGGGGTTAACTATTATAAAGATTAGATTTACCTATAGATAGATTAATCTTTGTATATTTAATTAAAAAATTAATTACATTATAGAAATTGATACCTTCTATAGAAAAATCAAAGCTTTAAATAGTTAATTGGGGGGTTAACTATAATAAAGATTAGATTTACCTATAGATAGATTAATCTTTGTATATTTAATTAAAAAATTAATTACATTATATAAATTGATACCTTCTATAGAAAAATCAAAGCTTTAAATAGTTAATTGGGGGGTTAACTATTATAAAGATTAGATTTACCTATAGATAGATTAATCTTTGTATTTTTGATTAAAAAATTAATTACATTATAGAAATTGATACCTTCTATAGAAAAATCAAAGCTTTAAATAGTTAATTGGGGGGTTAACTATTATAAAGATTAGATTTACCTGTAGATAGATTAATCTTTGTATATTTAATTAAAAAATTAATTACATTATAGAAATTGATACCTTCTATAGAAAAATCAAAGCTTTAAATAGTTAATTGTGGGGTTAACTATTATAAAGATTAGATTTACCTATAGATAGATTAATCTTTGTATATTTAATTAAAAAATTAATTACATTATAGAAATTGATACCTTCTATAGAAAAATCAAAGCTTTAATTTATTTAAAATTTTTAAATAAATTTAAGTCAATAAAATTGAATTTAAGTTACAAATTAATTAAGTTTATTTTATATATATAATTAAATTAAACAATAATTTTTTATTAATAATAAAATCTGCAACACTAAATAAAAATTTTATTCGGAAATAAATTTTAATAATGGTAAATTTCGGTGCCAGCAACAGCGGTTAAACCAATTTTATAAATTAATTAATCATAATATTTTAATTACTTAAAAATTAATATATTTTAATTAAAAAATTAAATTTTTAGTGAAATATACAATTTAGTTCAAATAATTAAAATTTATCATTAAATTAATTGATAAATTTTATAAAAAAACTAGGATTAGATACCCTACTATAAAATTAAATAAAAAATTAACTATTAAATGTAAATCATTAAAATTAATAAATATGGCGGCTTATTAATTCCATTAGAGGAACTTATAATTTAATCGATATTCCACGATAAGACTCACTTAAATTACATTTATATATAGCTGTTTACAAATTTTTTTTAATTGATAATGTTAATAAATTTTAATAAATTAAAATTCAAGTAAATATGTAGTGCATTTAAGATATTAAGAGTTATAATATAATATTATATTTTGAATAAATAATTTTAAAATTATTTTGAAAGAAAATTTAAAAGTAAATTTACTTTAATTAATTAAATTGAACTATATGCTAATAAGCGTACAAATCGCCCGTCAATTTCACCAAAATGAAATAAGTCGTAACATAGTAATTGTACTGGAAAGTGTAATTAGGAACTAAAAATTTTAGTTTAAACTGAAATAAAATTTTTCATTTACACTGAAAAGATTAATTTAATTAAAATTTTATTTTAATTAAAATAATAAAAAATATTATAAATTAATCAATTTTATATAAATAAAATTTTATCAAATAACAATTATTTCAGTAATTATTTATTAAAAAATAATTTTTTTAAAAGTTAAAAGTAATGTAAATGAACTTATTTAAATTTAAAAAATTTTAAATAAATTTAGTACCTTTTGTATCAGGGTTAATCAAATTAAATTATTTATATATATTAATCCCGAAATAAAAAGAACTAAATATATATAATTTTTTTTGTTACAAAAAAACTATAAATATATATTTAGAAATTAGATGTTATACGATTTTTAAAATATCTGGTTTTTTTAGAAATGAATTTAATTCATAATTAAATAAAAATTTATTAAAATTTTAAAATTTTATAAATTTATTTAATTAAAAAATTTAAGGGATAACCTTTAAATTTAAATTATTAATAATTTTAAAATCCAACTATTATTATATTCTTAAAATTTGAAATTATAATAAAATATTTTATAATTTAAAAATATTACTTAAAAATTTAAAATATTAATATAAAAATAATTATAAAAAAAACTAATTAAATAAATAAATTAATTTTATAATGATTAAATAAATAGTAAAAATTGTAAAAATTATTAAAGAAATAATATATAAATTTAAGGAATTAGGCAAATTAAAATAATATATTCAACTGTTTAACAAAAACATTGTCTATAGAAATAATAATTTTAGATAAATCTGCCCAATGATTCTTATTAAATGGCTGCAGTATACCTGACTGTACAAAGGTAGCATAATAAATTGTCTTCTAATTAAAGACTTGTATGAAAGAATTAATGAAATATATACTGTCTCAATATTATTTTATGAAATTAAGTTTTAAGTTAAAATTCTTAAATTTTTTTATGGGACGATAAGACCCTATAGAATTTCATATTTATAATTATTATAAATTTAAATTTTATTCTAAATAATAATAATTATAACATATTTAACTGGGAGGGTTATTAAATTTAAAAAACTTTAATTTAAAAAATCTTAAATTATAGAAAATTTAAAAGATCTTTTATTAAAAATTAAAAAAATAAATTACCTTAGGGATAACAGCGTAATATCTTTTGAAAGACCAAATTTATAAAGATGATTACGACCTCGATGTTGAATTAAGATATAATTTAAATGCAGGAGTTTAAAAATTAAGTCTGTTCGACTTTTAAAATCTTACATGATTTGAGTTCAGATCGACGTAAGTCAGATCGGTTTCTATCTATAAAAAACCTATAATTTTTTGTACGAAAGGACTAAAATTATTTATATAAATATAATCATTTAATTAAATTAATATTTATTAAAAATTATCTTGGCAGAAAAGTGCATTAAAGTTAGAATTTAATAATATATATACATATAATAAATTATATATAGGTAATAATCTTTGTAATTATTATAATTTTAACTATAATTTGTATATTACTTAGAGTAGCTTTTTTAACCTTATTAGAACGAAAAATCTTAAGATATATTCAAACACGAAAAGGACCTAATAAAGTAGGATATAAAGGAATGCTTCAACCTTTTTCAGATGCTATTAAATTAATCTCTAAAGAATGACTATTTTTAAATTTAAATTATTTAATTTATATATTAAGACCAATATTTATATTTATATTTGCCATATTATTATGAATTTTATATCCTTGAACTAATTTAATAATAACAAATTACAATTTAATATTCTTTATCACTTTATTAGGTCTTAATACTTATCCAATTATTTTAATTGGGTGAATTTCAAATAATAATTATTCTATATTAGGGGCTATTCGATCTTTAGCACAAATAATTTCATTTGAAATTAGTCTTTTTTTAATATTTTTTTTAATTATAATTTTGACTGAAGGTTATTCATTAAATCAATTATATTAATATCAAGAATATATAAAGTTTAGAATTTTATTAACACCAATTTATATAATCTTTTTTATTAGTATATTAATTGAATTAAATCGAACCCCTTTTGACCTAATTGAAGGAGAATCTGAATTAGTTTCAGGATTTAATGTAGAATACTATAGAAGATTTTTTGTATTAATTTTTTTATCAGAATATTCAAATATTTTATTTATAAGATTTATTATAACTTTAATATTTATAGGTTTTAAAATACCTAGAATAAAATTTTTAATTTTTATAAATATTCATATAATTTTAATTTTATGATTACGAGGTGTATTACCACGAATCCGTTATGATAATTTGATATACATATGTTGAACTGATTTTTTAATTTTAGTATTAATTTATAATATATTTGTATATATAACAAAAGTAATTTTTAGACATATTTAAAATAGAATTAAAAAGTTAATAGAAAATACTATTTCTATGATATATTTTCAAAATATAAACTTATTCAAGTTCATTAACTATTTATTAATTTAATAAATAATATTATCTCAATAATAATATAATCCAGGAGAAAAAATAAAGAAAAAAAAATATATAATTGTAAATATATTATTCAATTGAATATAAGGATATTCAATTAACTGACCACCTAATCAAGTTAATATAATAAATCTATTAATAAAAAATCAATAAAATAATTGACTTAATGGATAAAATATATTTGTTTTAATATTATTTTTATATAAAGGTATAAAATATAAAATTAAAATAGATAATAATAATATAAATACCCCCCCCAATTTATTAGGAATTGCCCGTAAAATTGAATAAGCAAATAAAAAATATCACTCTGGTTTAATATGAACTGGTGTCCTTATTCTATTAGCAATTTTAAAATTATCAGGATCTCCTAAAAAATAAGGTAATTGACAAATTAATAATATAAAAATTATTAGAATTCAAATAAATATAAAAACATCTTTAATAACAAAATAAGGATGAAAAGGAACTTTATACAAATTTCTAGAAAATCCTAAAGGATTAGTAGAACCTGTTAAATGTAAAAAAAAAATATGTAAAACTACTATTAATAAAATAATTAAAGGTAAAATAAAATGAATAGAAAAAAATCGATTTAATGTAGCATTATTAATAGAATAACCCCCTCAAATTCATTCAACTAATAATAGCCCAATATAAGGAATAGCGGATATTAAATTAGTAATAACAGTTGCTCCTCAAAAAGATATTTGCCCTCAAGGTAAAACATATCCTATAAAAGCTGTTGCTATTGACAAAAATAAAATTCTAACTCCAATTAATCATACATGAACTAATTTAAAAGATTGATAATAAATATTTCGTCTAATATGAATATATATTATAATAAAATAAAAAGATGCTCCATTTATATGAATTAAACGAATTAATCAACCAGAATTAACATCTTTTATAATATGAATAATTCTATTAAAAGCATAATCAATATTAGGACAATAATGTATTGATAAAAATAATCCAGACAGAATTTGAATTACCAAAAATACCCCTAATATTGATCCAAAATTTCATCAAATATTAATATTAAAGGGAGTAGGTAATATCAATAATGAATAAAAAAATATATTAAGAATTTCATCTTTATTTAATAAACTTAAAAATTTTATTGACATTAAAATTAAATAAAACAAATTAACAGGATAAAGTTTAAAAGTTATATTTTTTATCTAACTCTTCTAAAAATTTAGATTTAGATTGATAAGCTTTTTTTTTAGGATATCTTATTTTATATCTTATAATTAAAACAAAAACTAAAAATAAAATTATAAAAAATAATAAAAACAAATTTGAATATTGATAAATAAAAGATAAATTAATATTTTTATCCCGATATAGATTTATTGAATAAATTATTCTATCAAAATTTTCAATTAAATAATTAGAAAAGAAATATATAATATTAATTATTAATAAACCAATAATAAAAAAATTTATATATTTAAAATAATTCATCATAGATTGATTATTTAATCTAACAAAATAAGCAAATAAAATTATTAACCCTCTAATAAAAATAATTATAATTATATAAATAAATAAAGATTTAAATTTAAATAAATATAAAATTAAACATAAAATAACTATATATAATAAAAAATATTTTAAATTCTTTATAGGATGAATTTTATCCCCAGTAATTAAAATAAAAAAAATCAAATATAAAGATAAAAAATATAAAAATATTAAAAAAAACTTTAATATATAATTTAGAAATTCTATGGACATTTTATATAATTTTTAATTTTTGATTTATTTATTTAATAAAACTAACCAAAAACACATTTTTTTGAGGCTTAATTCTCGTCTAACATAAAAATCTTATATATATTATCATATTATAATTAATTTAAACAAAAAATAGTTTACTCATAAAACAATAATTCTGGGAATTATAAAAAATTTATATTAATTTTTTTTGAAATTTAAACTTTATTATAGAATATTCACAATTCATTAATAATTTACAAAATTATTATTTTAACTTAAATTATATAATATTTTAAATTTATTTACATAATTATTTTATTAGTTATTATCGCCTTAATTCTTTGAAAATCTAGAAAACAATTTATTAACTTTTTAATTACTTTAGAATATTTTATTTTAACTTTAATTATTATTATTCTATTAAATAATTTAAATAGATGAATTTTTATTATCTATATTATTTTCGCAGTATGTGAATCTATTGTAGGATTAGCTTTACTAATTAGAATAAATTATACACATGGCCATCAAAACATTAATTTAATAAATTTATGTTCGAAATAATTATATTCATTACTTATATAATGATACAATTTAATATAAATAAATGTTTATATCTATTAAGAAATAATTCTTATATATTAACATTTATTATATTATTTAAACTAAATTTAATAAATTGATGAATAATTTCTAATAATTTAAGATTTAATACATATTCTTATAATTTAATTATTTTAACTTTATGAATTTTCAGAATAATTATAATAAATATAAAGTACGAAAATAATATAAATATATACGCCAATTTAACTATAATAATATTAATATCCTTAATCTTAAATTTCATAGCTATAAATTTTTTTATTTTTTATTTAATATTTGAAATAAATTTATTATCAATTTTCTTTATAGTTATTTTCTGAGGATATGGTATATTTCGAATATTAGCAAGTTATTATTTAATATTTTATACTTTAGTTTTATCATTACCTTTATTAATAATTATATTTTACATATTAAAATATAGAAAAAATTTATCTTTTCCTTATATAGAAATTAAAAAACTTAAATTATCTATATATATTTTAATTTATTTACTAATATCTTTTATAGTAAAAATTCCTATATTTACACTTCACAATTGATTATTAAAAGCTCATGTAGAAGCTTCATATATTGGATTTATAATTTTAGCTTCTAACATATTAAAACTTGGAAGATATGGCTTATTACGAATAATTATAATTTTAAAAAATTTAAATAAATTAAGAATTTATTTAATTTACTTAAGAATAATTGGAAGATTAATTTTAAGACTTTCATGTTTACGACAAATTGATATAAAAATCATTGTTGCTATATCTTCAATTATTCATATAGCTTTAACAATTAGAGGAATAATAACACTATCTTATATTGGAATAAAAGGAGGTATTTATATAATAATTGCTCATGGTTTATGTTCATCCGGACTTTTTTATCTAATTAATATTATCTATAGACAAACTAATAGACGATTAATAATTTTAAATAAAGGTATAATAATTCTTATACCTTCTATAGCTTTAATATGATTCTTATTAAGATCATCAAATATAGCTGTTCCTATACCTTTAAATTTAATTAGCGAAATCACTTTACTAATTGGATTATTTAATTGATGTAAATATTTAATTTATATTATAATTATCTATTGTTTAATAAGATTTATTTATACTTTATATTTATATAGATATATTCAACATGGATTTACTAATATATTAAATTTTTATGCTATCAAAATTAATAAATTAATTAATTTTCTTACTTTAATATTACATTGAATTCCAATTAATCTAATAATTATAAATTTAAATATTATTTATTTAAATAATTTAACTAAAATATTGATTTGTGATATCAAAAATGTATATATATATATATTACTTTAAATTATTATCAAAATAATAATTTTTAGAATCATTTTAACAATATGAAGAATCTTATCTTTTATAACTGCTTGTTATTTAATTATAATTGTTACGTACGCGTCTTACCCGAAACGTGTGGCGCCTAATGTTTAGTCTAGCACGCACCCCCCGACAGTCGAAAATCAGGGGATGGAAGAACATTCCATTCCCACGGAAATCAAACGTTCCCCACCACCAAAAATCTTAGTTTTTCGGTGTATAAAAGGGCATGATTTTCGACGCTCGGGGGCAGTCTCAAATCCAGTTTTCTGAGCATAACGTTACTCTGTCCGTCAGAGTATAGATACGAGCAAGATCGGGTTCCAGTCCCCTTCGAGCATACTAACGTCGCGAACGTACTTCGTAAGTGTCTATCAGATAATACTGTACTGACTCCTCCGCGTTCTCACCGCGTTAAAGTCGAGAAGGAAGATTCTTGCCGAGTCAAGAATCGACTAACTATAACCTTGTACCAATTAGTCCTTGTAATTATATTAGAATATAGTGATATAGAATCCATTTCGTGTCTATATTCAATTAAACCTATCCTGACTAATTTAGTAACGTACTAGCTAACCCCACGACAGATATACCTTTACCGCTCGAGGTATATCAACGACTACGACTCGCGAATACCAAAATACCTTGATATCCGGTGGAACACGGCGTTAACCATACGCTAGTGATCCATCTCCTTCGGCTCCCTCCGTTAGCCATACGGAGGTTCGTCCGAGACTTCCTATCTCACCAAAGACACACTGTCCGGTGGCACGCAGCGTTAATCATACGCTACTGGTCCACTTCCTTCGGCTCCCTCCGTTAGCCATACGGAGGTTCGTCCGAACCCTCCTATAATACACCGACACATCCTCGTGTGTCACGCGTCGTTATCCATTCCCGAATAGACCATCTCCTTCGGCTCCCTCCGTTAGCCATACGGAGGTTCGTCCGAACCCTCCTGTCTTACACCTAGACACCTTCACATCCGGGATCACGCGGTGTTGACTATACGCTAGTGGTCCACCTCCTTCGGCTCCCTCCGTTAGCCATACGGAGGTTCGTCCGAACCCTCCTGTCTATACCTTTATCTACCGCGAATCGGGCAACGCGCGTTTGTATTAGGACCAAAACCCCGAACGACGTCACGAGGCTGGTGATAACGGACAAATTCCGCATGCACCTAACAGTCAGACTGACGACCGTTCGGAACGCGAACCGTAACCCTTACTAAAAGGCGAAACCGGGGGCGATCAGACGCCCACGCCTTAACAAACTGGTGACAGCGGTGGGATTAGCTATATAAAAACGTTACAATTTTAATTATTCAGGATGGCAAGGCAACAAGCTTCGCTTTCGCCCGACGAAATCGCGAACCTTACCATTTCAATGGCAAACTCTATGGCCATACTTACGCAGCGTAGCTGCTTGCAATCAGCCGTTTCCTCTTTGCCAATATTCGACGGCGAGAATCCGCCTTTGTCGACTTTCGCGCAACGCGTCGAGGACGGTCTAACACTAATTCCGCGAGACACAGAACCTGAGTATCTCGCGATGGTTTATACAAAACTCACCGGTGCGGCAAGAACACGAGTGCAAGGAAAATCGTTTGCAAACGTACCGGAATTTTTAAAACATTTGAAGAAATGTTTCGCACCTGGGCGCAACCTAGCATTCCTCCAAGGGGAAATATCGCGACTCAAGATACGTGCGGACGAATCATTAAACAAATATATTAGTCGTGTCAGTAACTTGGTCCATTCCACGCGCACCGCGATCCGCGACCGATACGGAATTACCAACGAAACAATCATCCAAGAAATGGAAAAGGATGTGTTGGAAAATTTCCTCGACGGATTACCCGATCGCATTGCCTGGAGGACTTCGACGCTAGACAGGAAGATAGAAACACTTGACGACGCCTTCGACGCCGTACTTCAAGTGGACCAACGGTTAAGAAACCGGCACCAGCACCTTGGTGAAGAAACTTCCCGCTGGGAAAATAAGCGTAGGCCAAGGGTGGCCTACCCGCAGTCACCTTCACCGCATCGTCAAAGATTCCGAGGCACGAGTACATCTGGTTCGGATACCGACCATGAAGAGCGACCGAGGAGAACACAAGCGTTCCCCCTTAGAAGAAGTCCCTCTCCAGATGTTCATCGTCCTAGGATAAAGGAAACATTCAACAAGAAGAAAATATATTGTTGGAATTGTGGCACACGAGGTCACGACGGAAAAACTTGTAAAGAAAAGGAAAGGAAAGAGTTCAAATCCAGAAATGGGATGGCAAGCAACTTTCCTACGAATAATTTAAACTACGATCGCGTTCGTCATACCGGCGAGATGACGGACGATCGTTTACCACTTCGCCGAATGGTTCGGTTCACCGACGAGATTCGCGGAGGCTCATCAAAGAAGCACCAACAGCCCGAATCAGAGTCAAGGTCCCGGAACTAAAGACAGGCGAAGGAGAATTTCTGATCGATGGAGGATCAGCCGTAAATTTAGTAGATGTCGGCGTATTAAATAACTTCGCATCATTCACATCGAAGGAAAGAATTAAAATCGCCAGTATTTCACCTGCAACCGTACGTACGTTGGGCACTACCACACATCGCATCGATGGCATTGCAGCCACCTTCTACGTAATAAAAAATTGTTCAATACCAGCAAGCGGAATTATTGGTAGTCCGTTCTTGCTGCAAGAAGAAGCTGAAATCTCATATTACCACAAAACCCTGGTAACACGTAATCGACCAACAACACCGATTTATTTCAGCAATCAGTCAGATTTCAAGACCACACATCACATGCCGAGAAGAACGAGACCACAAATCGCACTGAAAGTGGCGAACCCGAAAATAAACATGAACGCCGACGCGTTGTCTAGGAATCCAGTCTGCTTACCTCTTATACCACGTAAAGATAAAGACTTCAAACTATACGTTCCAACAAAAACGGATAAAAATACTATTGGACACCGCATCAAACTTCTACGTAGAAAGCAAGACAGCCCACGCTACATCGATAACGACAGCAGCACATCCGAGGAAGAAAAGAAGAAACCTACCAGGAGAGGAAGAAGAGGAACTCCCACCGAACTGCTTCATAACAGATCTTTATTGCCTACTCTCTCTCATGAAAAAACATTAGCAGATGAAACCGCGTTGGATAGCAGAATATTACCTATTGCACACTCATCACCACGAAATTCAATCCTTTCATACAACTACAATAACAATAACCTAACTGGCCTGGAGACCGACGATTTGATTTCTTTCGACGAAGATTCGGAATCAACTTTAAAACCACCGGAGCAAGAAACAGTAACTACGGCCCTGGATATCGAGACACCGAGCCTGCCGACGCCTTTGACCCCAACCGCAGCAAACCGAAGAGCGCCAGCAACACCTGTGCCCACTTCAGAATTTTCGACTTCAAATGCAACAATCCAAGGAAACACGACCAGACGTCTCGCCAGTTCTATCCTCGACCCCTACGAAGACTCCATGGCATCACTACCGACGACACCACCCGCAGAGGACCATACACAACTCATTAGGGAAGCACACGATAGCCTTGTTGGAGGACACAAGGGCGTAAACAAAACATATAGAAGATTAAAATCCCGTTACACTTGGCCAGGAATGAAAAACGACATACAGGAATTTATTAGAAAATGCAAAAGTTGTCAAGAACAAAAACTTGTTAGAGCAAAAACACGTCAACCAATGTTAATTACAGATACACCTTTGGAGCCTTTCGACAAAATAGCTTTGGACACCGTTGGACCACTACCCGAAACGCCTAGTGGAAATCGATACATCCTGACAATGCAAGATAATTTAACCAAATATTGCTTAGCCGTTGCAATACCAAATATTCGAGCCACTACTATCGCAGATGCCTTCGCGAGGCACTTCATCACAGTTTTCGGAACACCACGAGCAATTCTAACGGACAAGGGAACAAGTTTTCTGGGAAAAATCATGACACACCTAGCAGAAATCTTCAAAATCAAACAATTCACCACCTCAGGATACCGACCACAGACAAACGGATCATTGGAGAGAAGTCACATCGTCCTTACAGAGTACTTAAAACACTACATGAATTCCTACGAGGACTGGGATCTGTTGATCCCCTTCGCAATGTTCTCATACAATACCTCTATTCACGAAGCCACTAACTTTACACCACACGAGCTGGTATTTGGAAAACCAGCACGCACACCAACATCATTTCCAAGCGGAGAAGAATTGGAAACATACGGATCATACCTCGCAGAATTAATTTCAAAAATGACGGAAATTCGCAACCTTGCTGCAGACAACACTATCAAAGCAAAAGAACGTTCCAAACGTTACTACGACAAACATGCACGTCCCACGGAATTTAAGACAGGGCAATACGTTTACATTTTGAAAGAACCACGTACCAATAAATTCGATCCGCAATACATAGGACCATTTCGGATTGAAGATAAAACAGAACGGAATAACGTCATCCTGAGAGTCGATGATCGCCACACCATCATCAAACATCAGGACAAATTAAAACCCACATCATACTTATCAGAGGACACAACCGATTAAAAACTCAAATTTCTGTCGATACTCCGTCACCCCAATATCACAAAATATTGACGCTAAAGGAACTCTCAACGCAGAAACCAACCACTACCAACCACCAACGAGCGCCTGGAATAGGGCAACCACCTGGACATCCCGTCACCCCTATACCCCCAGGTTTTTCTTTTATCATACCCTTAAGCATCTTAATTTTACCCCTTTAACTTCTTCATATATATTTCTCTCTTCTTATATATTATTCCAATTATTACATAACCTATAGTTTTAATATTTTTGTTTTGTTTTAATTAGTTTTAAGCTTAAGTTAGATATAATTAATTTTAATTCCGATCATTTTTCTTTTTTACATATATAATTCATTTTATCTCTTTTTATTTTACAACCATTGTAAAACAAGGCACCGCACGCTTCGGCTCTCATTGTGGAAGCATCATAATAAACGATGTTCCCTCTGAGGGGGGAGATGTTACGTACGCGTCTTACCCGAAACGTGTGGCGCCTAATGTTTAGTCTAGCACGCACCCCCCGACAGTCGAAAATCAGGGGATGGAAGAACATTCCATTCCCACGGAAATCAAACGTTCCCCACCACCAAAAATCTTAGTTTTTCGGTGTATAAAAGGGCATGATTTTCGACGCTCGGGGGCAGTCTCAAATCCAGTTTTCTGAGCATAACGTTACTCTGTCCGTCAGAGTATAGATACGAGCAAGATCGGGTTCCAGTCCCCTTCGAGCATACTAACGTCGCGAACGTACTTCGTAAGTGTCTATCAGATAATACTGTACTGACTCCTCCGCGTTCTCACCGCGTTAAAGTCGAGAAGGAAGATTCTTGCCGAGTCAAGAATCGACTAACTATAACCTTGTACCAATTAGTCCTTGTAATTATATTAGAATATAGTGATATAGAATCCATTTCGTGTCTATATTCAATTAAACCTATCCTGACTAATTTAGTAACGTACTAGCTAACCCCACGACAGATATACCTTTACCGCTCGAGGTATATCAACGACTACGACTCGCGAATACCAAAATACCTTGATATCCGGTGGAACACGGCGTTAACCATACGCTAGTGATCCATCTCCTTCGGCTCCCTCCGTTAGCCATACGGAGGTTCGTCCGAGACTTCCTATCTCACCAAAGACACACTGTCCGGTGGCACGCAGCGTTAATCATACGCTACTGGTCCACTTCCTTCGGCTCCCTCCGTTAGCCATACGGAGGTTCGTCCGAACCCTCCTATAATACACCGACACATCCTCGTGTGTCACGCGTCGTTATCCATTCCCGAATAGACCATCTCCTTCGGCTCCCTCCGTTAGCCATACGGAGGTTCGTCCGAACCCTCCTATAATACACCGACACATCCTCGTGTGTCACGCGTCGTTATCCATTCCCGAATAGACTATCTCCTTCGGCTCCCTCCGTTAGCCATACGGAGGTTCGTCCGAACCCTCCTGTCTTACACCTAGACACCTTCACATCCGGGATCACGCGGTGTTGACTATACGCTAGTGGTCCACCTCCTTCGGCTCCCTCCGTTAGCCATACGGAGGTTCGTCCGAACCCTCCTGTCTATACCTCTATCTACCGCGAATCGGGCAACGCGCGTTTGTATTAGGACCAAAACCCCGAACGACGTCACGAGGCTGGTGATAACGGACAAATTCCGCATGCACCTAACAGTCAGACTGACGACCGTTCGGAACGCGAACCGTAACCCTTACTAAAAGGCGAAACCGGGGCGATCATACGCCCACGCCTTAACATAATTAATAAAATTATTATTATTGAATGATTAATCTTAAATTTTAATTCAATAAAATTTAATTTATTTATTTTAATTGATAATAAAACATTATTTTTTATTATAATAGTCAGATTAATTACAGCAATAGTTCTAATTTATAGAACTGAATATATAAAATTAAATAACAATCGTATAAATAAATTTTTATGCTTAACTTTATTATTTTATTTATCAATATTATTTATAATTTTAAGACCTAATATATTAACTATTTTATTAGGATGAGATGGTTTAGGATTAATCTCTAATTGTTTAATTATTTATTATAATAACAATAAAGCTTATAGAGCAGGATTATTAACTATTATTTTAAATCGAATTGGAGATATTTGTCTTTTAATATTAATTTGTTTTATAATAAAATTTAATTCATGAAACTTAATACTTTATAATTTAAATTTACCAATATTTATTCTTATTGTAATTATAACCTTTACAAAAAGCGCACAAATTCCTTTTAGAAATTGATTACCTGCTGCTATAATAGCTCCCACTCCTGTATCTTCTTTAGTTCATTCATCTACATTAGTAACTGCCGGAGTATATATCTTAATTCGATACAATACTTTAATTATAAATACAAATTTAAATAAATATTTATTAATTATTTCAAGATTAACTATACTAATTGCCGGATTAATAGCTATATTTGAAATAGATTTTAAAAAAATTATTGCTTTATCTACCTTAAGACAACTAGGATTTATAATAAGAATTTTATTTCTAGGTTTAGAAAACTTAGCCTTTTTTCATTTAATCATTCATGCAATATTTAAATCTTTAATATTTCTATGTTCAGGAAGATTTATTCATTATATAAATAGAAGTCAAGATATACGTGATTATAAAGGAATATTTATAATCTACCCATTTAAAAGATTAATTATAATATTTTCAATTTTATCTCTATGTGGATTCCCATTTTTATGTGGATTTTACTCCAAAGACTTAATTATAGAATTTTTTTTTATAATAAATTAAATTTTATAAGATTATTAAATTTAATACTTGGAACTATCTTTACAGTTGCATATTCAACTCGTTTAATTTTAACTTTACTACCCCAAAATTTACCTTTCTACAATAATTTAAATTTAAAAGAAAATAATATAATAAATTTTAGAATATTAATAATATTTATTATATCACTATTTTTTAGTAAAATTTATCTAAATATAATTTACTTAGATTATAATATTAATCTACCTAAAGTATATAAATTAATAATTATTAAATTATTAATTATTGGTATAATTATTGGCTATCAAATCTTTAAATCAAATAAAAAAAATTATCTATTAATTAATTTAACTGAAAGAATAATACTTATAAATATCTTCTATACCCATATTTATAAAATACCAGTAAAAATCATTTTAAACTATGAAAAATTTATTGAAAAAAGATTATTTGAAATACTTATAGGAAAATTAATAAAAAATATTCTATATTATTTAACTTTTATTAAATTTAGTATATTTAACTTCAACTATATAATTTCCTCTTTTTTTCTATTTATATTATTAATATTATTTATCTATTAAATTTAAATAGCTTATATAAGAGCATAATATTGAAAATATTAAAGAAATAATTTATTATTTTTAAATATATATATATATATCTTTATACATTTATTTATAAATAAATATGTATATTAATATTTTTATACTGAAAATATAAAGTTTTAATTAAACTATATAAACCTATTAAAAGAAATATGATAAATTAATATCTCTACAGAATTAGAAATTCTATTTTCAATTATTTCTTTAATTAGAATAAATTATTCAATAATCTTATTAACAATAAAATGCCTCTATTTGGCTTTAATTAAAATTTATATTAAATTATATAAATTAAATAATATATGAAGTAAAAAATTACAATTTAATTTCGACTTAAATATTGATTAACTAATAATCCATATATTCAAATTAAAATATTCACAATAAATAATTTATACATCATTCATAAACTAAAGAAAAAAGTATAATAAAAAAAAATAATAAAAAAATAATAAATATGTAACTAAAACCTATATACTTAACTAATAAAATAAATGGAACAATTAAAATAATTTCAATATCAAATACTAAAAATATTAAAGTTATTAAATAAAAAGGTACTGAAAATGGAATAAAAGCCTTAGTAATTGAATTAAACCCACATTCATAAGAACTTTTCTTTTCCTTATCAGAAATCTTAAAAATAGAAGAAAACACATTTAATAAATAAATTAAAATTATAATTAAAAAAATTAATCTAATATAAGATAACACCATTAACATCACTATATATATTACTAAAATAGAAATTTGTTAATTGGAAGTTAACTGTATTAAATTATACTATATATATAATATATTCATCAATAAATAAAAATATATAAAAATAATCAAATAACATCAACAAAATGTCAATATCATAAAGAACCTTCAAAATTAAAATGATGAATTTTTCTAAAATGATTTATATTCAATCGAAATAAAGAAAATATCAATATTAAAGTTCCTACAATAACATGAAGACCATGAAATCCAGTCCTTATATAAAAAATAGAACCAAAAATTCCATCCTTAATTCTAAAAGAAGATTCTAAATATTCAATAAATAGAATTAAAGTAAAATAAATACCTAAAATAACTGTAAAAAATAATCTTAAATTAACTATATTAAAATTATTATTTAACAATCTATAATGACTTCAAGAAACTGATAATCCTGAAGAAATTAAAATAACAGAATTTAATAAAGGAATATCATAAGGATTAAATTGACTAATTATTTTAGGAGGTCAAATATATCCTAATACAATTCTTAAAGAAATACATCTATGAAAATAAGTTCAAAAAACAGAAATAAAAAAAAATATTTCTGAAATAATAAATAAAATTATCCTAAACTTTAAAAACCCATAAACTATAAAAGTATGAAATCCTTGATATAAACTCTCTCGAATAATATCTCGTCATCATTGATATATAATTAATAAATTAATAAATAAATTAAAAAAAATAAATTCAAAATCATTTAAATAAAATCAATTAATAAAACCTAATATTGAATTTATTAATCTCATAGATATCAAAAAAGGTCATGGTCTAACTGTTACTAAATGAAAAGGAAAATTTCTTATTATCATTTTATTTATTTAAATTCTGAAAAATACAATACTCTTAAAGTTGAAAATACATAAGCTTGAATAAATGATATACACAATTCTAAAATTACTAAAATATTTTGAATTAAAACAAATAAAATTATTAAAATCAATCCTATTTTAGAAATAAATCTACTTAATAAAATTATTACGTGTTTCTCGCATTAAATAGCTCGAAAAGTGCGATCTCGATGATTCTGCATACTTCTGACAGAAGTCTCACCAAGATTATCGTAGAAAATGCATATCTCAGCTTCAAACCCGACGAAAACCGAGTTATCTCCGGTTCTGCACATCAAACGTACCGTGGAGTGGTGAAAACACCAGATAACGTGTTTCACGCATTAAATAGCTCGAAACGAGCGATCTCGATGATTCTGCATACTTCGGACAGAAGTCTCAACAAGATTATCGCAGAAAATGCATATCTCAGCTTGAAACCCTACGAAAACCAAGATATCTACTGTTCTGCATATCAAACACACTGTGGAGTGGTGAAGACACCAGATAACGTGTTACTCGCATTAAATAGCTCGATAAGAGCGCTCTCGACGTTTCTGCATACTTCGGACAGATGTTTCACCAAGCTTATCGTAGAAAATGCATATCTCAGCTTGAAACCCGACGAAAACCAAAATATCTCCGGTTCTGCATATCCAACGCACTGTGGAGTAGTGAAAACACCAGATAACGTGTTTCTCGCATCAAATAGCTCGAAACGAGCGATCTCGATGATTCTGCATACTTCGGACAGAAGTCTCAACAAGATTATCGCAGAAAATGCATATCTCAGCTTGAAACCCCACGAAAACCAAGATATCTACTGTTCTGCATATCAAACGCACAGTGGAGTGGTGAAAACACCAGATAACGTGTTTCTCGCATTAAATAGCTCGAAAAGAGCGATCTAGATGATTCAGCATACTTCGGACAGAAGTCTCACCAAGATTATCGCAGGAAATGCATATCTCAGCTTGAAACCCCACGAAAACCAAGATATCTCCGGTTCTGCATATCCAACGAACTGTGGAGTGGTGAAAACCCCAGAAAACGAGTTTCTCGCATTAAATAGCTCGAAAAGAGCGCTCTCGATGTTTCTCCATACTTCGGACAGATGTTTCACCAAGATTATCGTAGAAAATGCATATCTCAGCTTGAAACCCGACGAAAACCAAAATATCGCCGGTTCTGCATATCAAACCAACTGTGGAGTGGTGAAAACACCAGATAACGTGTTTCTCGCATTAAATAGCTCGAAAAGCGCGATCTCGATGATTCTGCATACTTCTAACAGAAGTCTCACCAAGATTATCGCAGAAAATGCATATCTCTGCTTGAAACCCGACGAAAACCAAAATATCTCCGGTTCTGCATATCCAACGCACTGTGGAGTGGTGAAAACACCAGATAACGTGTTTCTCGCATTAAATAGCTCGAAAAGCGCGATCTCGATGATTCTGTATACTTCTAACAGAAGTCTCAACAAGATTATCGCAGAAAATGCATATCTCAGCTTGAAACCCCACGAAAACCAAGGTATCTACTGTTCTGCATATCAAACGCACTGTGGAGTGGTGAAAACACCAGATAACGTGTTTCTCGCACTAGCTAGCTCGAAAAGAGCGTTCTCGAAGATCCTGCATACTTCGGACAGAAGTCTCACCAAGATTATCGTAGAAAATGCATATCTCAGCTTGAAACCCGACGAAAACCGAGTTATCTCCGGTTCTGCACATCAAACGTACCGTGGAATGGTGAAAACCCCAGAAAACGAGTTTCTCGCATTAAATAGCTCGAAAAGAGCGCTCTCGAAGTTTCTGCATACTTCGGACAGATGTTTCACCAAGATTATCGTAGAAAATGCATATCTCAGCTTGAAACCCGACGAAAACCAAAATATCGCCGGTTCTGCATATCAAACCAACTGTGGAGTGGTGAAAACACCAGATAACGTGTTTCTCGCATTAAATAGCTCGAAAAGCGCGATCTCGATGATTCTGCATACTTCTAACAGAAGTCTCACCAAGATTATCGCAGGAAATGCATATCTCAGCTTGAAACCCCACGAAAACCAAGATATCTCCGGTTCTGCATATCCAACGAACTGTGGAGTGGTGAAAACACCAGAAAACGTGTTTCGTGCATTAAGTAGCTCGAAAAGAGCGATCTAGATGATTCCGCATACTTCTGACAGAAGTCTCACCAGGGTTATCGTAGAAAATGCATATCTCAGCTTGAAACCCGACGAAAACCGAGTTATCTCCGGTTCTGCACATCAAACGTACCGTGGAATGGTGAAAACCCCAGAAAACGAGTTTCTCGCATTAAATAGCTCGAAAAGAGCGCTCTCGAAGTTTCTGCATACTTCGGACAGATGTTTCACCAAGATTATCGCAGAAAATGCATATCTCAGCTTGAAACCCCACGAAAACCAAGGTATCTACTGTTCTGCATATCAAACGCACTGTGGAGTGGTGAAAACACCAGATAACGTGTTTCTCGCACTAGCTAGCTCGAAAAGAGCGTTCTCGAAGATCCTGCATACTTCGGACAGAAGTCTCACCAAGATTATCGTAGAAAATGCATATCTCAGCTTGAAACCCGACGAAAACCGAGTTATCTCCGGTTCTGCACATCAAACGTACCGTGGAATGGTGAAAACCCCAGAAAACGAGTTTCTCGCATTAAATAGCTCGAAAAGAGCGCTCTCGAAGTTTCTGCATACTTCGGACAGATGTTTCACCAAGATTATCGTAGAAAATGCATATCTCAGCTTGAAACCCGACGAAAACCAAAATATCGCCGGCTCTGCATATCAAACCAACTGTGGAGTGGTGAAAACACCAGATAACGTGTTTCTCGCATTGAATAGTTCGAAAAGCGCGATCTCGATGATTCTGTATACTTCTAACAGAAGTCTCAACAAGATTATCGCAGAAAATGCATATCTCAGCTTGAAACCCCACGAAAACCGAGTTATCTCCGGTTCTGGATATCAAACGCACTGTGGAGTGGTAACAACACGAGATAACGTGTTTCTCGCATTAAGTAGCTCGAAACGAGCGATCTCGATGATTCTGGACACTTCGGACAGAAGTCTCACCAAAATTATCGTAAAAAATGCATATCTCAGCTTGAAACCCCACGAAAACCAAAATATCTGCGGTTCTGCATATCCAACGCACTGTGGAGTGGTGAAAATACCAGATAACGTGTTTCTCGCATTAAATAGCTCGAAACGAGCGATCTCGATGATTCTGCATACTTCGGACAGAAGTCTCAACAAGATTATCGCAGAAAATGCATATCTCAGCTTGAAACCCCACGAAAACCAAGATATGTACTGTTCTGCATATCAAACGCACTGTGGAGTGGTGAAAACACCAGATAACGTGTTTCTCGCACTAGCTAGCTCGAAAAGAGCGTTCTCGAAGATCCTGCATACTTCGGACAGAAGTCTCACCAAGATTATCGTAGAAAATGCATATCTCAGCTTGAAACCCGACGATAACCGAGTTATCTCCGGTTCTGCACATCAAACGTACCGTGGAATGGTGAAAACCCCAGAAAACGAGTTTCTCGCATTAAATAGCTCGAAAAGAGCGCTCTCGAAGTTTCTGCATACTTCGGACAGATGTTTCACCAAGATTATCGTAGAAAATGCATATCTCAGCTTGAAACCCGACGAAAACCAAAATATCGCCGGCTCTGCATATCAAACCAACTGTGGAGTGGTGAAAACACCAGATAACGTGTTTCTCGCATTAAATAGTTCGAAAAGCGCGATCTCGATGATTCTGTATACTTCTAACAGAAGTCTCAACAAGATTATCGCAGAAACTGCATATCTCAGCTTGAAACCCCACGAAAACCGAGTTATCTCCGGTTCTGCACATCAAACGTACTGTGGAATGGTGAAAACCCCAGAAAACGAATTTCTCGCATTAAATAGCTCGAAAAGAGCGCTCTCGAAGTTTCTGCATACTTCGGACAGATGTTTCACCAAGATTATCGTAGAAAATGCATATCTCAGCTTAAAACCCCACGAAAACCAAGATATCGCTGGTACTGCATATCAAACGTACTGTGGAGTGGTGAAAACACCAGATAACGTGTTTCTCGCATTATATATCTCGAAAAGAGCGTTCTCGAAGATCCTGCATATTTCTGACAGAAGTCTCACCAAGATTATCGTAGAAAATGCATATCTCAGCTTGAAACCCGACGAAAACCGAGTTATCTCCGGTTCTGCACATCAAACGTACCGGGGAATGGTGAAAACCCCAGAAAACGAGTTTCTCGCATTAAATAGCTCGAAAAGAGCGCTCTCGATGTTTCTGCATACTTCGGACAGATGTTTCACCAAGATTATCGTAGAAAATGCATATCTCAGCTTGAAACCCGACGAAAACCAAAATATCGCCGGTTCTGCATATCAAACCAACTGTGGAGTGGCGAAAACACCAGATAACGTGTTTCTCGCATTAAATAGCTCGAAAAGCGCGATCTCGATGATTCTGCAAACTTCGGACAGAAGTCTCAACAAGATTATCGCAGAAAATGCATATCTCAGCTTGAAACCCCACGAAAACCAAGGTATCTACTGTTCTGCATATCAAACGCACTGTGGAGCGGTGAAAACACCAGATAACGTGTTTCTCGCACTAGCTAGCTCGAAAAGAGCGATCTCGATGATTCAGCATACTTCGGACAGAAGTCTCACCAAGATTATCGCAGAAAATGCATATCTCAGCTTGAAACCCCACGAAAACCAAGATATCGCCGGTTCTGGATATCAAACGCACTGTGGAGTGGTAACAACACGAGATAACGTGTTTCTCGCATTAACTAGCTCGAAACGAGCGATCTCGATGATTCTGGACACTTCGGACAGAAGTCTCACCAAAATTATCGTAAGAAATGCATATCTCAGCTTGAAACCCCACGAAAACCAAGATATCGCTGTGTTCTGCATATCAAACGCACTGTGGAGTGGTGAAAACAGCGGATAAGTTTTTTCTCGCATTAACTAGCTCGAAAAGAGCGATCTCGATGTTTCAGCATACTTCGGACAGAAGTCTCACCAAGATTATCGCAGAAAATGCATATCTCAGCTTGAAACCCCACGAAAACCATAATATCGCCGGTTCTGCATATCATACGCACTGTGGAGTGGTGAAAACACCAGATAACGTGTTTCTCGCATTAAATAGCTCGAAACGAGCGATCTCGATGATTAAGCATACTTCGGACAGAAGTCTCACCAAGATTATCGTAAAAAATGCATATCTCAGCTTGAAACCCCACGAAAACCAAGATATCGCTGGTTCTGCATATCAAACGCACTGTGGAGTGGTGAAATCACCAGATAACGTGTTTCTCGCACTAACGAGCTCGAAAAGAGCGATCTCGATGATTCAGCATACTTCTGACAGAAGTCTCACCAAGATTATCGTAGAAAATGCATATCTCAGCTTGAAACCCGAAGAAAACCGAGTTATCTCCGGTTCTGCTCATCAAACGTACCGTGGAGTGGTGAAAACACCAGAAAACGTATTTCGCGCATTAAGTAGCTCGAAAAGAGCATTCTCGATGATTCTGCATACTTCTGACAGAAGTCTCACCAGGATTATCGTAGAAAATGCATATCTCAGCTTGAAACCCGACCGAAACCAAGATATCTCCGGTTCTGCATGTCAAACGTACTGTGGAGTGGTGAAAACACCAGAAAACGTGTTTCGTGCATTAAGTAGCTCGAAAAGAGCGATCTAGATGATTCTGCATACTTCTGACTGAAGTCTCACCAATATTATCGCAGAAAATGCATATCTCAACGTGAAACCCGACGAAAACCGAGTTATCTCCGGTTCTGCACATCAAACGTACCGTGGAGTGGTGAAAACACCAGAAAACGTGTTTCGCGCATTAAGTAGCTCGAAAAGAGCGTTCTCGAAGATTCTGTATACTTCTGACAGAAGTCTCAACAAGATTATCGCAGAAAATGCATATCTCAGCTTGAAACCCCACGAAAACCAAGATATCTACTGTTCTGCATATCAAACGCACTGTGGAGTGGTGAAAACACCGGATAAGATTTTTCTCGCATTAACTAGCACGAAAAGAGCGATCTCGATGTTTCAGCATACTTCGGACAGAAGTCTCACCAAGATTATCGCAGGAAATGCATATCTCAGCTGGCAACACCACGAAAATCAAGATATCGCCTGTTCTGCATATCAAACGCACTGTGGAGTGGTGAAAGCAACCAGAGAACGTGTTTCTCGCATTAAATAGCTCGAAAAGAGCGATCTCGATAATTCAGCATATTTCGGACAGGAGTCTCACCAAGATTATCAAAGGAAGTGCATTTCTCAGCTTGAAACCCCACGAAAACCAAGATATCTCCGGTTCTGCATATCCAACGAACTGTGGAGTGGTGAAAACCCCAGAAAACGAGTTTCTCGCATTAAATAGCTCGAAAAGAGCGCTCTCGATGTTTCAGCATACTTCGGACAGAAGTCTCACCAAGATTATCGCAGGAAATGCATATCTCAGCTTGAAACCCGACGAAAACAGAGTTATCTCCGGTTCTGCACATCAAACGTACCGTGGAGTGGTGAAAACACCAGAAAACGTGTTTCGTGTATTAAGTACCTCGAAAAGAGCGAACTCGATGATTCAGCATATTTCGGACAGGAGTCTCACCAAGATTATCGCAGGAAATGCATATCTCAGCTTGAAACCCCACGAAATCCAAGGTATCTCCGGTTCTGCATATCCAACGAACTGTGGAGTGGTGAAAACCCCAGAAAACGTGTTTCTCGCATTAAATAGCTCGGAAAGAGCGCTCTCGATGATTCTGCATACTTCTAACAGAAGTCTCACCAAGATTATCGCAGAAAATGCATATCTCAGCAGGAAACACCACGAAAATCAAGATATCGCCTGTTCTGCATTTCAAACGCACTGTGGAGTGGTGAAAACAACCAGAGAACGTGTTTCTCGCATTAAAAGGCTCGAAAAGAGCGATCTCGATGATTCAGCATATTTCGGACAGGAGTCTCACCAAGATTATCAAAGGAAATGCATATCTCAGCTTGAAACCCCACGAAAACCGAGTTATCTCCGGTTCTGCACATCAAACGTACCGTGGAGTGGTGAAAACACCAGAAAACGTGTTTCTTGCATTAAGTAGCTCGAAAAGAGCGTTGTCTAAGATTCTGCATACTTCTGACAGAAGTCTCACCAGGATTATCGTAGAAAATGCATATCTCAGCTTGAAACCCGACCGAAACCAAGATATCTTCGGTTCTGCATGTCAAACGTACTGTGGAGTGGTGAAAACACCAGAAAACGTGTTTCGTGCATTAAGTAGCTCGAAAAGAGCGATCTCGATGATTCAGCATATTTCGGACAGGTGTCTCACCAAGATTATCGCAGGAAATGCATATCTCAGCTTGAAACCCCACGAAATCCAAGGTATCTCCGGTTCTGCAGATCCAACGAACTGTGGAGTGGTGAGAACCCCAGAAAACGAGTTTCTCGCATTAAATAGCTCGAAAAGAGCGCTCTCGATGTTTCTGGATACTTCGGACAGAAGTCTCACCAAGATTATCGCAGAAACGCATATCTCATCTCGAAACCTCACGAAAATCAAGATGTTGCCGGTTCTGCATATCAAACGCACTGTGGAGTGGTGAAAACAACAAGAGAACGTGTTTCTCGCATTAAATAGCTCGAATAGTGCGATCTCGATGATTCTGCATACTTCGGACAGAAGTCTCACCAAGATTATCGTATAAAATGCATATCTCAGCTTGAAACCCGACGAAAACCAAAATATCGCCGGTTCTGCAAATCAAACCAACTGCGGAGTGGTGAAAACACCAGATAACGTGTTTCGTGCATTAAGTAGCTCGAAAAGAGCGATCTCGATGATTCTGCATACTTCTAACAGAAGTCACACCAAGATTATCGCAGAAAATGCATATCTCAGCTTGAAACCCCACGAAATCCAAGGTATCTCCGGTTCTGCATATCCAACGAACTGTGGAGTGGTGAAAACCCCAGAAAACGTGTTTCTCGCATTAAATAGCTCGGAAAGAGCGCTCTCGATGATTCTGCATACTTCTAACAGAAGTCTCACCAAGATTATCGCAGAAAATGCATATCTCAGCTGGAAACACCACGAAAATCAAGATATCGCCTGTTCTGCATTTCAAACGCACTGTGGAGTGGTGAAAACAACCAGAGAACGTGTTTCTCGCATTAAAAGGCTCGAAAAGAGCGATCTCGATGATTCAGCATATTTCGGACAGAAGTCTCACCAAGATTATCAAAGGAAATGCATATCTCAGCTTGAAACCCCACGAAAACCAAGATATCTCCGGTTCTGCATACCAAACGCACTGTGGAGTGGTGAAAACACCAGATAACGTGTTTCTCGCATTAAATAGCTCGAATAATGCGATCTCGATGATTCTGCATACTTCTAACAGAAGTCTCACCAAGATTATCGCAGAAAATGCATATCTCAGCTTGAAACCCCACGAAATCCAAGGTATCGCCGGTTTTGCATATCAAACGCACTGTGGAGTGGTGAAAACCCCAGAAAACGTGTTTCTCGCATTAAATAGCTCGAAAAGAGCGTTCTCTAAGATTCTGCATACTTCTGACAGAAGTCTCACCAGGATTATCGTAGAAAATGCATATCTCAGCTTGAAACCCGACCGAAACCAAGATATCTTCGGTTCTGCATGTCAAACGTACTGTGGAGTGGTGAAAACACCAGAAAACGTGTTTCGTGCATTAAGTAGCTCGAAAAGAGCGATCTCGATGATTCAGCATATTTCGGACAGGTGTCTCACCAAGATTATCGCAGGAAATGCATATCTCAGCTTGAAACCCCACGAAATCCAAGGTATCTCCGGTTCTGCATATCCAACGAACTGTGGAGTGGTGAGAACCCCAGAAAACGAGTTTCTCGCATTAAATAGCTCGAAAAGAGCGCTCTCGATGTTTCTGGATACTTCGGACAGAAGTCTCACCAAGATTATCGCAGAAACGCATATCTCATCTCGAAACCTCACGAAAATCAAGATGTTGCCGGTTCTGCATATCAAACGCACTGTGGAGTGGTGAAAACAACAAGAGAACGTGTTTCTCGCATTAAATAGCTCGAATAGTGCGATCTCGATGATTCTGCATACTTCGGACAGAAGTCTCACCAAGATTATCGTATAAAATGCATATCTCAGCTTGAAACCCGACGAAAACCGAGTTATCTCCGGTTCTGCATGTCAAACCTACTGTGGAGTGGTGAAAACACCAGAAAACGTGTTTCGTGCATTAAGTAGCTCGAAAAGAGCGCTCTCGATGTTTCTGCATACTTCGGACAGATGTTTCACCAAGATTATCGTAGAAAATGCATATCTCAGCTTGAAACCCGACGAAAACCAAAATATCGCCGGTTCTGCAAATCAAACCAACTGCGGAGTGGTGAAAACACCAGATAACGTGTTTCTCGCATTAAATAGCTCGAAAAGTGCGATCTCGATGATTCTGCATACTTCTAACAGAAGTCACACCAAGATTATCGCAGAAAATGCATATCTCAGCTTGAAACCCCACGAAATCCAAGGTATCTCCGGTTCTGCATATCCAACGAACTGTGGAGTGGTGAAAACCCCAGAAAACGTGTTTCTCGCATTAAATAGCTCGGAAAGAGCGCTCTCCATGATTCTGCATACTTCTAACAGAAGTCTCACCAAGATTATCGCAGAAAATGCATATCTCAGCTGGAAACACCACGAAAATCAAGAAATCGCCTGTTCTGCATTTCAAACGCACTGTGGAGTGGTGAAAACAACCAGAGAACGTGTTTCTCGCATTAAAAGGCTCGAAAAGAGCGATCTCGATGATTCAGCATATTTCGGACAGAAGTCTCACCAAGATTATCAAAGGAAATGCATATCTCAGCTTGAAACCCCACGAAAACCAAGATATCTCCGGTTCTGCATATCAAACGCACTGTGGAGTGGTGAAAACACCAGATAACGTGTTTCTCGCATTAAATAGCTCGAATAATGCGATCTCGATGATTCTGCATACTTCTAACAGAAGTCGCACCAAGATTATCGCAGAAAATGCATATCTCAGCTTGAAACCCCACGAAAACAAAGATATCGCCGGTTCTGCATATCATACGCACTGTGGAGTGGTGAAAACACCAGATAACGTTTTTCTCGCATTAAATAGCTCGAAACGAGCGATCTCGATTATTAAGCATACGTCGGACAGAAGTCTCACCAAGATTATCGTGAAAAATGCATATCTCAGCTTGAAACCCCACGAAAACCAAGATATCGCTGGTTCTGCATATCAAACGCACTGTGGGGTGCTGAAAACACCAGATAACGTGTTTGTCGCATTAAATAGCTCGAATAGAGCGATCTCGATGATTCTGTATACTTCGGACAGAAGTCTCACCAAGATTATCGCAGAAAATGCATATCTCAGCTTGAAACCCGACGAAAACCGAGTTATCTCCGGTTCTGCACATCAAACGTACCGTGGAGTGGTGAAAACACCAGAAAACGTGTTTCGCGCATTAAGTAGCTCGAAAAGAGCGTTCTCGAAGATTCTTCATACTTCTGACAGAAGTCTCACCAGGA
The DNA here is from genome assembly GCA_951804975.1 of Anthophora plumipes. Classification (NCBI taxonomy): domain Eukaryota; kingdom Metazoa; phylum Arthropoda; class Insecta; order Hymenoptera; family Apidae; genus Anthophora; species Anthophora plumipes. Next base: position 916,566 of record CATORF010001004.1, read on the forward strand.
TTATCGCAGAAAATGCATATCTCAGCTTGAATCCCCACGAAAACCAAGATATCGCCGGTTCTGCATATCAAACGCACTGAGGAGTGGTGAAAATACCATATAACGTGTTTCTCGCATTAAATAGCTCGAAAAGAGCGATCTAGATGATTCAGCATACGTCGGACAGAAGTCTCACCAAGATTATCGTAGGAAATGCATATCTCAGCTTGAAACCCCACGAAAACCAAAATATCTCCGGTTCAGCATATCCAACGAACTGTGGAGTGGTGAAAACCCCAGAAAACGTGTTTCTCGCATTAAATAGCTCGGAAAGAGCGCTCTCGATGATTCTGCATACTTCTAACAGAAGTCTCACCAAGATTATCGCAGAAAATGCATATCTCAGCTGGAAACACCACGAAAATCAAGATATTGCCTGTTCTGCATTTCAAACGCACTGTGGAGTGGTGAAAACAACCAGAGAACGTGTTTCTCGCTTTAAAAGGCTCGAAAAGAGCGATCTCGATGATTCAGCATATTTCGGACAGGTGTCTCACCAAGATTATCGCAGGAAATGCATATCTCAGCTTGAAACCCCACGAAATCCAAGGTATCGCCGGTTTTGCATATCAAACGCACTGTGGAGTGGTGAAAACCCCAGAAAACGTGTTTCTCGCATTAAATAGCTCGGAAAGAGCGCTCTCGATGATTCTGCATACTTCTAACAGAAGTCTCACCAAGATTATCGCAGAAAATGCATATCTCTGCTGGAAACCCCACGAAAACCAAGATATCTCCGGTTCTGCATATCAAACGCACTGTGGAGTGGTGAAAACACCAGATAACGTGTTTCTCGCATTAAATAGCTCGAATAGTGCGATCTCGATGATTCTGCATACTTGTAACAGAAGTCTCACCAAGATTATCGCAGAAAATGCATATCTCAGCTTGAAACCCCACGAAAACCAAGATATCGCCGGTTTTGCATATCAAACGCACTGTGGAGTGGTGAAAACACCGGATAAGGTTTTTCTCGCATTAACTAGCTCGAACAGAGCGATCTCGATGTTTCAGCATACTTCGGACAGAAGTCTCACCAAGATTATCGTAGAAAATGCATATCTCAGCTTGAAACCCGACGAAAACCGAGTTATCTCCGGTTCTGCACATCAAACGTACCGTGGAGTGGTGAAAACACCAGAAAACGTGTTTCTTGCATTAAGTAGCTCGAAAAGAGCGTTCTCTAAGATTCTGCATACTTCTGACAGAAGTCTCACCAGGATTATCGTAGAAAATGCATATCTCAGCTTGAAACCCGACCGAAACCAAGATATCTTCGGTTCTGCATGTCAAACGTACTGTGGAGTGGTGAAAACACCAGAAAACGTGTTTCGTGCATTAAGTAGCTCGAAAAGAGCGATCTCGATGATTCAGCATATTTCGGACAGGTGTCTCACCAAGATTATCGCAGGAAATGCATATCTCAGCTTGAAACCCCACGAAATCCAAGGTATCTCCGGTTCTGCATATCCAACGAACTGTGGAGTGGTGAAAACCCCAGAAAACGAGTTTCTCGCATTAAATAGCTCGAAAAGAGCGCTCTCGATGTTTCTGCATACTTCGGACAGAAGTCTCACCAAGATTATCGCAGAAACGCATATCTCGGCTTGAAACCCGACGAAAACCGAGTTAACTCCGGTTCTGCACATCAAACGTACCGTGGAGTGGTGGAAACACCAGAAAACGTGTTTCGCGCATTAAGTAGCTCGAAAAGAGCGTTCTCGAAGATTCTGCATACTTCTGACAGAAGTCTCACCAGGATTATCGTAGAAAATGCATATCTCAGCTTGAAACCCGACGAAAACCAAGGTATCTCCGGTTCTGCATATCCAACGAACTGTGGAGTGGTGAAAACCCCAGAAAACGAGTTTCTCGCATTAAATAGCTCGGAAAGAGCGCTCTCGATGTTTCAGCATACTTCGGACAGAAGTCTCACCAAGATTATCGCAGAAACGCATATCTCATCTCGAAACCTCACGAAAATCAAGATGTTGCCGGTTCTGCATATCAAACGCACTGTGGAGTGGTGAAAACAACCAGAGAACGTGTTTCTCGCATTAAATAGCTCGAATAGTGCGATCTCGATGATTCTGCATACTTCTGACAGAAGTCTCACCAGGATTATCGTAGAAAATGCATATCTCAGCTTGAAACCCGACCGAAACCAAGATATCTCCGGTTCTGCATGTCAAACGTACTGTGGAGTGGTGAAAACACCCGAAAACGTGTTTCGTGCATTAAATAGCTCGAAAAGAGCGCTCTCGATGTTTCAGCATACTTCGGACAGAAGTCTCACCAAGATTATCGCAGGAAATGCATATCACAGCTTGAAACCCGACGAAAACAGAGTTATCTCCGGTTCTGCACATCAAACGTACCGTGGAGTGGTGAAAACACCAGAAAACGTGTTTCGTGTATTAAGTACCTCGAAAAGAGCGAACTCGATGATTCAGCATATTTCGGACAGGAGTCTCACCAAGATTATCGCAGGAAATGCATATCTCAGCTTGAAACCCCACGAAATCCAAGGTATCTCCGGTTCTGCATATCCAACGAACTGTGGAGTGGTGAAAACCCCAGAAAACGAGTTTCTCGCATTAAGTAGCTCGAAAAGAGCGCTCTCGATGTTTCTGCATACTTCGGACAGATGTTTCACCAAGATTATCGTAGAAAATGCATATCTCAGCTTGAAACCCGACGAAAACCAAAATATCGCCGGTTCTGCATATCAAACCAACTGTGGAGTGGTGAAAACACCAGAAAACGTGTTTCGTGCATTAAGTAGCTCGAAAAGAGCGCTCTCGATGTTTCTGCATACTTCGGACAGATGTTTCACCAAGATTATCGTAGAAACTGCATATCTCAGCTTGAAACCCGACGAAAACCAAAATATCGCCGGTTCTGCATATCAAACCAACTGCGGAGTGGTGAAAACACCAGATAACGTGTTTCTCGCATTAAATAGCTCGAAAAGTGCGATCTCGATGATTCTGCATACTTCTAACAGAAGTCACACCAAGATTATCGCAGAAAATGCATATCTCAGCTTGAAACCCCACGAAATCCAAGGTATCTCCGGTTCTGCATATCCAACGAACTGTGGAGTGGTGAAAACCCCAGAAAACGTGTTTCTCGCATTAAATAGCTCGGAAAGAGCGCTCTCGATGATTCTGCATACTTCTAACAGAAGTCTCACCAAGATTATCGCAGAAAATGCATATCTCAGCTGGAAACACCACGAAAATCAAGATATCGCCTGTTCTGCATTTCAAACCCACTGTGGAGTGGTGAAAACAACCAGAGAACGTGTTTCTCGCATTAAAAGGCTCGAAAAGCGCGATCTCGATGATTCAGCATATTTCGGACAGGAGTCTCACCAAGATTATCAAAGGAAATGCATATCTCAGCTTGAAACCCCACGAAAACCAAGATATCTCCGGTTCTGCATATCAAACGCACTGTGGAGTGGTGAAAACACCAGATAACGTGTTTCTCGCATTAAATAGCTCGAATAGTGCGATCTCGATGATTCTGCATACTTCTAACAGAAGTCTCACCAAGATTATCGCAGAAAATGCATATCTCAGCTTGAAACCCCACGGTAAACCAAGATATCGCCGGTTTTGCATATCAAACGCACTGTGGAGTGGTGAAAACACCGGATAAGGTTTTTCTCGCATTAACTAGCTCGAACAGAGCGATCTCGATGTTTCAGCATACTTCGGACAGAAGTCTCACCAAGATTATCGTAGAAAATGCATATCACAGCTTGAAACCCGACGAAAACCGAGTTATCTCCGGTTCTGCATGTCAAACGTACTGTGGAGTGGTGAAAACACCAGAAAACGTGTTGCGTGCATTAAGTAGCTCGAAAAGAGCGCTCTCGATGTTTCTGCATACTTCGGACAGATGTTTCACCAAGATTATCGTAGAAAATGCATATCTCAGCTTGAAACCCGACGAAAACCAAAATATCGCCGGTTCTGCATATCAAACCAACTGCGGAGTGGTGAAAACACCAGATAACGTGTTTCTCGCATTAAATAGCTCGAAAAGTGCGATCTCGATGATTCTGCATACTTCTAACAGAAGTCACACCAAGATTATCGCAGAAAATGCATATCTCAGCTTGAAACCCCACGAAATCCAAGGTATCTCCGGTTCTGCATATCCAACGAACTGTGGAGTGGTGAAAACCCCAGAAAACGTGTTTCTTGCATTAAATAGCTCGGAAAGAGCGCTCTCGATGATTCTGCATACTTCTAACAGAAGTCTCACCAAGATTATCGCAGAAAATGCATATCTCAGCTGGAAACACCACGAAAATCAAGATATCGCCTGTTCTGCATTTCAAACGCACTGTGGAGTGGTGAAAACAACCAGAGAACGTGTTTCTCGCATTAAAAGGCTCGAAAAGAGCGATCTCGATGATTCAGCATATTTCGGACAGGAGTCTCACCAAGATTATCAAAGGAAATGCATATCTCAGCTTGAAACCCCACGAAAACCAAGATATCTCCGGTTCTGCATATCAAACGCACTGTGGAGTGGTGAAAACACCAGATAACGTGTTTCTCGCATTAAATCGCTCGAATAGTGCGATCACGATGATTCTGCATACTTCTAACAGAAGTCTCACCAAGATTATCGCAGAAAATGCATATCTCAGCTTGAAACCCCACGAAAACAAAGATATCGCCGGTTCTGCATATCATACGCACTGTGGAGTGGTGAAAACACCAGATAACGTTTTTCTCGCATTAAATAGCTCGAAACGAGCGATCTCGATTATTAAGCATACTTCGGACAGAAGTCTCACCAAGATTATCGTAAAAAATGCATATCTCAGCTTGAAACCCCACGAAAACCAAGATATCGCTGGTTCTGCATATCAAACGCACTGTGGGGTGCTGAAAACACCAGATAACGTGTTTGTCGCATTAAATAGCTCGAATAGAGCGATCTCGATGATTCTGCATACTTCGGACAAAAGTCTCACCAAGATTATCGCAGAAAATGCATATCTCAGCTTGAAACCCGAAGAAAATCAAGATATCGCCTGTTCTGCATTTCAAACGCACTGTGGAGTGGTGAAAACAACAAGAGAACGTGTTTCTCGCATTAAATAGCTCGAATAGTGCGATCTCGATGATTCTGCATACTTCGGACAGAAGTCTCACCAAGATTATCGTATAAAATGCATATCTCAGCTTGAAACCCGACGAAAACCGAGTTATCTCCGGTTCTGCATGTCAAACGTACTGTGGAGTGGTGAAAACACCAGAAAACGTGTTTCGTGCATTAAGTAGCTCGAAAAGAGCGCTCTCGATGTTTCTGCATACTTCGGACAGATGTTTCACCAAGATTATCGTAGAAAATGCATATCTCAGCTTGAAACCCGACGAAAACCAAAATATCGCCGGTTCTGCATATCAAACGCACTGAGGAGTGGTGAAAACACCATATAACGTGTTTCTCGCATTAAATAGCTCGAAAAGAGCGATCTAGATGATTCAGCATACGTCGGACAGAAGTCTCACCAAGATTATCGTAGGAAATGCATATCTCAGCTTGAAACCCCACGAAAACCAAAATATCTCCGGTTCAGCATATCCAACGAACTGTGGAGTGGTGAAAACCCCAGAAAACGTGTTTCTCGCATTAAATAGCTCGGAAAGAGCGCTCTCGATGATTCTGCATACTTCTAACAGAAGTCTCACCAAGATTATCGCAGAAAATGCATATCTCAGCTGGAAACACCACGAAAATCAAGATATCGCCTGTTCTGCATTTCAAACGCACTGTGGAGTGGTGAAAACAACCAGAGAACGTGTTTCTCGCTTTAAAAGGCTCGAAAAGTGCGATCTCGATGATTCAGCATATTTCGGACAGGAGTCTCACCAAGATTATCAAAGGAAATGCATATCTCAGCTTGAAACCCCACGAAAACCAAGATATCTCCGGTTCTGCATATCAAACGCACTGTGGAGTGGTGAAAACACCAGATAACGTGTTTCTCGCATTAAATAGCTCGAATAGTGCGATCTCGATGATTCTGCATACTTCTAACAGAAGTCTCACCAAGATTATCGCAGAAAATGCATATCTCAGCTTGAAACCCCACGAAAACCAAGATATCGCCGGTTTTGCATATCAAACGCACTGTGGAGTGGTGAAAACACCGGATAAGGTTTTTCTGGCATTAACTAGCTCGAACAGAGCGATCTCGATGTTTCAGCATACTTCGGACAGAAGTCTCACCAAGATTATCGTAGAAAATGCATATCTCAGCTTGAAACCCGACGAAAACCGAGTTATCTCCGGTTCTGCACATCCAACGTACCGTGGAGTGGTGAAAACACCAGAAAACGTGTTTCGCGCATTAAGTAGCTCGAAAAGAGCGTTCTCGAAGATTCTGCATACTTCTGACAGAAGTCTCACCAGGATTATCGTAGAAAATGCATATCTCAGCTTGAAACCCGACCGAAACCAAGATATCTCCGGTTCTGCATGTCAAACGTACTGTGGAGTGGTGAAAACACCCGAAAACGTGTTTCGTGCATTAAGTAGCTCGAAAAGAGCGATCTCGATGATTCAGCATATTTCGGACAGGAGTCTCACCAAGATTATCGCAGGAAATGCATATCTCAGCTTGAAACCCCACGAAATCCAAGGTATCTCCGGTTCTGCATATCCAACGAACTGTGGAGTGGTGAAAACCCCAGAAAACGAGTTTCTCGCATTAAATAGCTCGAAAAGAGCGCTCTCGATGTTTCTGCATACTTCGGACAGAAGTCTCACCAAGATTATCGCAGAAACGCATATCTCATCTCGAAACCTCACGAAAATCAAGATGTTGCCGGTTCTGCATATCAAACGCACTGTGGAGTGGTGAAAACAACCAGAGAACGTGTTTCTCGCATTAAATAGCTCGAATAGTGCGATCTCGATGATTCTGCATACTTCGGACAGAAGTCTCACCAAGATTATCGTATAAAATGCATATCTCAGCTTGAAACCCCACGAAAACCGAGATATCGCTGGTACTGCATATCAAACGTACTGTGGAGTGGTGAAAACACCAGATAACGTGTTTCTCGCATTAAATAGCTCGAAAAGAGCGTTCTCGAAGATCCTGCATACTTCTGACAGAAGTCTCACCAGGATTATCGTAGAAAATGCATATCTCAGCTTCAAACCCGACCGAAACCAAGATATCTCCGGTTCTGCATGTCAAACGTACTGTGGAGTGGTGAAAACACCAGAAAACGTGTTTCGTGCATTAAGTAGCTCGAAAAGAGCGATCTCGATGATTCAGCATATTTCGGACAGGAGTCTCACCAAGATTATCGCAGGAAATGCATATCTCAGCTTGAAACCCCACGAAATCCAAGGTATCTCCGGTTCTGCATATCCAACGAACTGTGGAGTGGTGAAAACCCCAGAAAACGAGTTTCTCGCATTAAATAGCTCGAAAAGGGCGCTCTCGATGTTTCTGCATACTTCGGACAGAAGTCTCACCAAGATTATCGCAGAAACGCATATCTCATCTCGAAACCTCACGAAAATCAAGATGTTGCCGGTTCTGCATATCAAACGCACTGTGGAGTGGTGAAAACAACCAGAGAACGTGTTTCTCGCATTAAATAGCTCGAATAGTGCGATCTCGATGATTCTGCATACTTCGGACAGAAGTCTCACCAAGATTATCGTAGAAAATGCATATCTCTGCTTGAAACCCGACGAAAACCGAGTTAACTCCGGTTCTGCACATCAAACGTACCGTGGAGTGGTGAAAACACCAGAAAACGTGTTTCGCGCATTAAGTAGCTCGAAAAGAGCGTTCTCGAAGATTCTGCATACTTCTGACAGAAGTCTCACCAGGATTATCGTAGAAAATGCATATCTCAGCTTGAAACCCGACCGAAACCAAGATATCTCCGGTTCTGCATGTCAAACGTACTGTGGAGTGGTGAAAACACCCGAAAACGTGTTTCGTGCATTAAGTAGCTCGAAAAGAGCGATCTAGATGATTCTGCATACTTCTAACAGAAGTCTCACCAAGATTATCGCAGAAAATGCATATCTCAGCTTGAAACCCGACGAAAACCGAGTTATCTCCGGATCTGCACATCAAACGTACCGTGGAGTGGTGAAAACACCAGAAAACGTGTTTCGCGCATTAAGTAGCTCGAAAAGAGCGTTCTCGAAGATTCTTCATACTTCTGACAGAAGTCTCACCAGGACTATCGCAGAAAATGCATATCTCAGCATGAATCCCCACGAAAACCAAGATATCGCCGGTTCTGCATATCAAACGCACTGAGGAGTGGTGAAAACACCATATAACGTGTTTCTCGCATTAAATAGCTCGAAAAGAGCGATCTAGATGATTCAGCATACGTCGGACAGAAGTCTCACCAAGATTATCGTAGGAAATGCATATCTCAGCTTGAAACCCCACGAAAACCAAAATATCTCCGGTTCAGCATATCCAACGAACTGTGGAGTGGTGAAAACCCCAGAAAACGTGTTTCTCGCATTAAATAGCTCGGAAAGAGCGCTCTCGATGATTCTGCATACTTCTAACAGAAGTCTCACCAAGATTATCGCAGAAAATGCATATCTCAGCTGGAAACACCACGAAAATCAAGATATCGCCTGTTCTGCATTTCAAACGCACTGTGGAGTGGTGAAAACAACCAGAGAACGTGTTTCTCGCTTTAAAAGGCTCGAAAAGTGCGATCTCGATGATTCAGCATATTTCGGACAGGAGTCTCACCAAGATTATCAAAGGAAATGCATATCTCAGCTTGAAACCCCACGAAAACCAAGATATCTCCGGTTCTGCATATCAAACGCACTGTGGAGTGGTGAAAACACCAGATAACGTGTTTCTCGCATTAAATAGCTCGAATAGTGCGATCTCGATGATTCTGCATACTTCTAACAGAAGTCTCACCAAGATTATCGCAGAAAATGCATATCTCAGCTTGAAACCCCACGAAAACCAAGATATCGCCGGTTTTGCATATCAAACGCACTGTGGAGTGGTGAAAACACCGGATAAGGTTTTTCTGGCATTAACTAGCTCGAACAGAGCGATCTCGATGTTTCAGCATACTTCGGACAGAAGTCTCACCAAGATTATCGTAGAAAATGCATATCTCAGCTTGAAACCCGACGAAAACCGAGTTATCTCCGGTTCTGCACATCCAACGTACCGTGGAGTGGTGAAAACACCAGAAAACGTGTTTCGCGCATTAAGTAGCTCGAAAAGAGCGTTCTCGAAGATTCTGCATACTTCTGACAGAAGTCTCACCAGGATTATCGTAGAAAATGCATATCTCAGCTTGAAACCCGACCGAAACCAAGATATCTCCGGTTCTGCATGTCAAACGTACTGTGGAGTGGTGAAAACACCCGAAAACGTGTTTCGTGCATTAAGTAGCTCGAAAAGAGCGATCTCGATGATTCAGCATATTTCGGACAGGAGTCTCACCAAGATTATCGCAGGAAATGCATATCTCAGCTTGAAACCCCACGAAATCCAAGGTATCTCCGGTTCTGCATATCCAACGAACTGTGGAGTGGTGAAAACCCCAGAAAACGAGTTTCTCGCATTAAATAGCTCGAAAAGAGCGCTCTCGATGTTTCTGCATACTTCGGACAGAAGTCTCACCAAGATTATCGCAGAAACGCATATCTCATCTCGAAACCTCACGAAAATCAAGATGTTGCCGGTTCTGCATATCAAACGCACTGTGGAGTGGTGAAAACAACCAGAGAACGTGTTTCTCGCATTAAATAGCTCGAATAGTGCGATCTCGATGATTCTGCATACTTCGGACAGAAGTCTCACCAAGATTATCGTATAAAATGCATATCTCAGCTTGAAACCCCACGAAAACCGAGATATCGCTGGTACTGCATATCAAACGTACTGTGGAGTGGTGAAAACACCAGATAACGTGTTTCTCGCATTAAATAGCTCGAAAAGAGCGTTCTCGAAGATCCTGCATACTTCTGACAGAAGTCTCACCAGGATTATCGTAGAAAATGCATATCTCAGCTTCAAACCCGACCGAAACCAAGATATCTCCGGTTCTGCATGTCAAACGTACTGTGGAGTGGTGAAAACACCAGAAAACGTGTTTCGTGCATTAAGTAGCTCGAAAAGAGCGATCTCGATGATTCAGCATATTTCGGACAGGAGTCTCACCAAGATTATCGCAGGAAATGCATATCTCAGCTTGAAACCCCACGAAATCCAAGGTATCTCCGGTTCTGCATATCCAACGAACTGTGGAGTGGTGAAAACCCCAGAAAACGAGTTTCTCGCATTAAATAGCTCGAAAAGGGCGCTCTCGATGTTTCTGCATACTTCGGACAGAAGTCTCACCAAGATTATCGCAGAAACGCATATCTCATCTCGAAACCTCACGAAAATCAAGATGTTGCCGGTTCTGCATATCAAACGCACTGTGGAGTGGTGAAAACAACCAGAGAACGTGTTTCTCGCATTAAATAGCTCGAATAGTGCGATCTCGATGATTCTGCATACTTCGGACAGAAGTCTCACCAAGATTATCGTAGAAAATGCATATCTCTGCTTGAAACCCGACGAAAACCGAGTTAACTCCGGTTCTGCACATCAAACGTACCGTGGAGTGGTGAAAACACCAGAAAACGTGTTTCGCGCATTAAGTAGCTCGAAAAGAGCGTTCTCGAAGATTCTGCATACTTCTGACAGAAGTCTCACCAGGATTATCGTAGAAAATGCATATCTCAGCTTGAAACCCGACCGAAACCAAGATATCTCCGGTTCTGCATGTCAAACGTACTGTGGAGTGGTGAAAACACCCGAAAACGTGTTTCGTGCATTAAGTAGCTCGAAAAGAGCGATCTAGATGATTCTGCATACTTCTAACAGAAGTCTCACCAAGATTATCGCAGAAAATGCATATCTCAGCTTGAAACCCGACGAAAACCGAGTTATCTCCGGATCTGCACATCAAACGTACCGTGGAGTGGTGAAAACACCAGAAAACGTGTTTCGCGCATTAAGTAGCTCGAAAAGAGCGTTCTCGAAGATTCTTCATACTTCTGACAGAAGTCTCACCAGGACTATCGCAGAAAATGCATATCTCAGCATGAATCCCCACGAAAACCAAGATATCGCCGGTTCTGCATATCAAACGCACTGAGGAGTGGTGAAAACACCATATAACGTGTTTCTCGCATTAAATAGCTCGAAAAGAGCGATCTAGATGATTCAGCATACGTCGGACAGAAGTCTCACCAAGATTATCGTAGGAAATGCATATCTCAGCTTGAAACCCCACGAAAACCAAAATATCTCCGGTTCAGCATATCCAACGAACTGTGGAGTGGTGAAAACCCCAGAAAACGTGTTTCTCGCATTAAATAGCTCGGAAAGAGCGCTCTCGATGATTCTGCATACTTCTAACAGAAGTCTCACCAAGATTATCGCAGAAAATGCATATCTCAGCTGGAAACACCACGAAAATCAAGATATCGCCTGTTCTGCATTTCAAACGCACTGTGGAGTGGTGAAAACACCGGATAAGGTTTTTCTCGCATTAACTAGCTCGAACAGAGCGATCTCGATGTTTCAGCATACTTCGGACAGAAGTCTCACCAAGATTATCGTAGAAAATGCATATCTCAGCTTGAAACCCGACCGAAACCAAGATATCTTCGGTTCTGCATGTCAAACGTACTGTGGAGTGGTGAAAACACCAGAAAACGTGTTTCGTGCATTAAGTAGCTCGAAAAGAGCGATCTCGATGATTCAGCATATTTCGGACAGGTGTCTCACCAAGATTATCGCAGGAAATGCATATCTCAGCTTGAAACCCCACGAAATCCAAGGTATCTCCGGTTCTGCATATCCAACGAACTGTGGAGTGGTGAAAACCCCAGAAAACGAGTTTCTCGCATTAAATAGCTCGAAAAGAGCGCTCTCGATGTTTCTGCATTCTTCGGACAGAAGTCTCGCCAAGATTATCGCAGAAACGCATATCTCATCTCGAAACCTCACGAAAATCAAGATGTTGCCGGTTCTGCATATCAAACGCACTGTGGAGTGGTGAAAACAACCAGAGAACGTGTTTCTCGCATTAAATAGCTCGAATAGTGCGATCTCGATGATTCTGCATACTTCGGACAGAAGTCTCACCAAGATTATCGTAGAAAATGCATATCTCGGCTTGAAACCCGACGAAAACCGAGTTAACTCCGGTTCTGCACATCAAACGTACCGTGGTGTGGTGAAAACACCAGAAAACGTGTTTCGCGCATTAAGTAGCTCGAATAGAGCGTTCTCTAAGATTCTGCATACTTCTGACAGAAGTCTCACCAGGATTATCGTAGAAAATGCATATCTCAGCTTGAAACCCGACCGAAACCAAGATATCTTCGGTTCTGCATGTCAAACGTACTGTGGAGTGGTGAAAACACCAGAAAACGTGTTTCGTGCATTAAGTAGCTCGAAAAGAGCGATCTCGATGATTCAGCATATTTCGGACATGTGTCTCACCAAGATTATCGCAGGAAATGCATATCTCAGCTTGAAACCCCACGAAATCCAAGGTATCTCCGGTTCTGCATATCCAACGAACTGTGGAGTGGTGAAAACCCCAGAAAACGAGTTTCTCGCATTAAATAGCTCGGAAAGAGCGCTCTCGATGTTTCAGCATACTTCGGACAGAAGTCTCACCAAGATTATCGCAGAAACGCATATCTCATCTCGAAACCTCACGAAAATCAAGATGTTGCCGGTTCTGCATATCAAACGCACTGTGGAGTGGTGAAAACAACCAGAGAACGTGTTTCTCGCATTAAATAGCTCGAATAGTGCGATCTCGATGATTCTGCATACTTCTGACAGAAGTCTCACCAGGATTATCGTAGAAAATGCATATCTCAGCTTGAAACCCGACCGAAACCAAGATATCTCCGGTTCTGCATGTCAAACGTACTGTGGAGTGGTGAAAACACCCGAAAACGTGTTTCGTGCATTAAATAGCTCGAAAAGAGCGCTCTCGATGTTTCAGCATACTTCGGACAGAAGTCTCACCAAGATTATCGCAGGAAATGCATATCTCAGCTTGAAACCCCACGAAATCCAAGGTATCTCCGGTTCTGCATATCCAACGAACTGTGGAGTGGTGAAAACCCCAGAAAACGAGTTTCTCGCATTAAGTAGCTCGAAAAGAGCGCTCTCGATGTTTCTGCATACTTCGGACAGATGTTTCACCAAGATTATCGTAGAAAATGCATATCTCAGCTTGAAACCCGACGAAAACCAAAATATCGCCGGTTCTGCATATCAAACCAACTGTGGAGTGGTGAAAACACCAGAAAACGTGTTTCGTGCATTAAGTAGATCGAAAAGAGCGCTCTCGATGTTTCTGCATACTTCGGACAGATGTTTCACCAAGATTATCGTAGAAACTGCATATCTCAGCTTGAAACCCGACGAAAACCAAAATATCGCCGGTTCTGCATATCAAACCAACTGTGGAGTGGTGAAAACACCAGAAAACGTGTTTCTCGCATTAAATAGCTCGAATAGTGCGATCTCGATGATTCTGCATACTTCGGACAGAAGTCTCACCAAGATTATCGTAGAAAATGCATATCTCGGCTTGAAACCCGACGAAAACCGAGTTAACTCCGGTTCTGCACATCAAACGTACCGTGGTGTGGTGAAAACACCAGAAAACGTGTTTCGCGCATTAAGTAGCTCGAAAAGTGCGATCTCGATGATTCTGCATACTTCTAACAGAAGTCACACCAAGATTATCGCAGAAAATGCATATCTCAGCTTGAAACCCCACGAAATCCAAGGTATCTCCGGTTCTGCATATCCAACGAACTGTGGAGTGGTGAAAACCCCAGAAAACGTGTTTCTCGCATTAAATAGCTCGGAAAGAGCGCTCTCGATGATTCTGCATACTTCTAACAGAAGTCTCACCAAGATTATCGCAGAAAATGCATATCTCAGCTGGAAACACCACGAAAATCAAGATATCGCCTGTTCTGCATTTCAAACGCACTGTGGAGTGGTGAAAACAACCAGAGAACGTGTTTCTCGCATTAAAAGGCTCGAAAAGAGCGATCTCGATGATTCAGCATATTTCGGACAGGAGTCTCACCAAGATTATCAAAGGAAATGCATATCTCAGCTTGAAACCCCACGAAAACCAAGATATCTCCGGTTCTGCATATCAAACGCACTGTGGAGTGGTGAAAACACCAGATAACGTGTTTCTCGCATTAAATCGCTCGAATAGTGCGATCTCGATGATTCTGCATACTTCTAACAGAAGTCTCACCAAGATTATCGCAGAAAATGCATATCTCAGCTTGAAACCCCACGAAAACAAAGATATCGCCGGTTCTGCATATCATACGCACTGTGGAGTGGTGAAAACACCAGATAACGTTTTTCTCGCATTAAATAGCTCGAAACGAGCGATCTCGATTATTAAGCATACTTCGGACAGAAGTCTCACCAAGATTATCGTAAAAAATGCATATCTCAGCTTGAAACCCCACGAAAACCAAGATATCGCTGGTTCTGCATATCAAACGCACTGTGGGGTGCTGAAAACACCAGATAACGTGTTTGTCGCATTAAATAGCTCGAATAGAGCGATCTCGATGATTCTGCATACTTCGGACAGAAGTCTCACCAAGATTATCGTAAAAATTGCATATCTCAGCATGAAACCCCACGAAAACCAAGATATCGCTGGTACTGCATATCAAACGCACTGTAGAGTGGTGAAAACACCAGATAACGTGATTCTCGCATTAAATAGCTCGAAAAGAGCGATCTCGATGATTCTGCATACTTCGGACAGAAGTCTCACCAAGATTATCGCAGAAAATGCATATCTCTGCTTGAAACCCGACGAAAACCGAGTTATCTCCGGTTCTGCACATCAAACGTACCGTGGAGTGGTGAAAACACCAGAAAACGTGTTTCGCGCATAAGTAGCTCGAAAAGAGCGTTCTCGAAGATTCTTCATACTTCTGACAGAAGTCTCACCAGGATTATCGCAGAAAATGCATATCTCAGCTTGAATCCCCACGAAAACCAAGATATCGCCGGTTCTGCATATCAAACGCACTGAGGAGTGGTGAAAACACCATATAACGTGTTTCTCGCATTAAATAGCTCGAAAAGAGCGATCTAGATGATTCAGCATACGTCGGACAGAAGTCTCACCAAGATTATCGTAGGAAATGCATATCTCAGCTTGAAACCCCACGAAAACCAAGATATCTCCGGTTCTGCTTATCAAACGCACTGTGGAGTGGTGAAAACACCAGATAACGTGTTTCTCGCATTAAATAGCTCGAATAGTGCGATCTCGATGATTCTGCATACTTCTAACAGAAGTCTCACCAAGATTATCGCAGAAAATGCATATCTCAGCTTGAAACCCCACGAAAACCAAGATATCGCCGGTTTTGCATATCAAACGCACTGTGGAGTGGTGAAAACACCGGATAAGGTTTTTCTCGCATTAACTAGCTCGAACAGAGCGATCTCGATGTTTCAGCATACTTCGGACAGAAGTCTCACCAAGATTATCGTAGAAAATGCATATCTCAGCTTGAAACCCGACGAAAACCGAGTTATCTCCGGTTCTGCACATCAAACGTACCGTGGAGTGGTGAAAACACCAGAAAACGTGTTTCTTGCATTAAGTAGCTCGAAAAGAGCGTTCTCTAAGATTCTGCATACTTCTGACAGAAGTCTCACCAGGATTATCGTAGAAAATGCATATCTCAGCTTGAAACCCGACCGAAACCAAGATATCTTCGGTTCTGCATGTCAAACGTACTGTGGAGTGGTGAAAACACCAGAAAACGTGTTTCGTGCATTAAGTAGCTCGAAAAGAGCGATCTCGATGATTCAGCATATTTCGGACAGGTGTCTCACCAAGATTATCGCAGGAAATGCATATCTCAGCTTGAAACCCCACGAAATCCAAGGTATCTCCGGTTCTGCATATCCAACGAACTGTGGAGTGGTGAAAACCCCAGAAAACGAGTTTCTCGCATTAAATAGCTCGAAAAGAGCGCTCTCGATGTTTCTGGATACTTCGGACAGAAGTCTCACCAAGATTATCGCAGAAACGCATATCTCATCTCGAAACCTCACGAAAATCAAGATGTTGCCGGTTCTGCATATCAAACGCACTGTGGAGTGGTGAAAACAACAAGAGAACGTGTTTCTCGCATTAAATAGCTCGAATAGTGCGATCTCGATGATTCTGCATACTTCGGACAGAAGTCTCACCAAGATTATCGTATAAAATGCATATCTCAGCTTGAAACCCGACGAAAACCGAGTTATCTCCGGTTCTGCATGTCAAACGTACTGTGGAGTGGTGAAAACACCAGAAAACGTGTTTCGTGCATTAAGTAGCTCGAAAAGAGCGCTCTCGATGTTTCTGCATACTTCGGACAGATGTTTCACCAAGATTATCGTAGAAAATGCATATCTCAGCTTGAAACCCGACGAAAACCAAAATATCGCCGGTTCTGCATATCAAACCAACTGCGGAGTGGTGAAAACACCAGATAACGTGTTTCTCGCATTAAATAGCTCGAAAAGTGCGATCTCGATGATTCTGCATACTTCTAACAGAAGTCACACCAAGATTATCGCAGAAAATGCATATCTCAGCTTGAAACCCCACGAAATCCAAGGTATCTCCGGTTCTGCATATCCAACGAACTGTGGAGTGGTGAAAACCCCAGCAAACGTGTTTCTCGCATTAAATAGCTCGGAAAGAGCGCTCTCGATGATTCTGCATACTTCTAACAGAAGTCTCACCAAGATTATCGCAGAAAATGCATATCTCAGCTGGAAACACCACGAAAATCAAGATATCGCTGGTTCTGCATATCAAACGCACTGTGGGGTGCTCAAAACACCAGATAACGTGTTTGTCGCATTAAATAGCTCGAATAGAGCGATCTCGATGATTCTGCATACTTCGGACAGAAGTCTCACCAAGATTATCGCAGAAAATGCATATCTCAGCTTGAAACCCGACGAAAATCAAGATATCGCCTGTTCTGCATTTCAAACGCACTGTGGAGTGGTGAAAACAACAAGAGAACGTGTTTCTCGCATTAAATAGCTCGAATAGTGCGATCTCGATGATTCTGCATACTTCGGACAGAAGTCTCACCAAGATTATCGTATAAAATGCATATCTCAGCTTGAAACCCGACGAAAACCGAGTTATCTCCGGTTCTGCATGTCAAACGTACTGTGGAGTGGTGAAAACACCAGAAAACGTGTTTCGTGCATTAAGTAGCTCGAAAAGAGCGCTCTCGATGTTTCTGCATACTTCGGACAGATGTTTCACCAAGATTATCGTAGAAAATGCATATCTCAGCTTGAAACCCGACGAAAACCAAAATATCGCCGGTTCTGCATATCAAACGCACTGAGGAGTGGTGAAAACACCATATAACGTGTTTCTCGCATTAAATAGCTCGAAAAGAGCGATCTAGATGATTCAGCATACGTCGGACAGAAGTCTCACCAAGATTATCGTAGGAAATGCATATCTCAGCTTGAAACCCCACGAAAACCAAAATATCTCCGGTTCAGCATATCCAACGAACTGTGGAGTGGTGAAAACCCCAGAAAACGTGTTTCTCGCATTAAATAGCTCGGAAAGAGCGCTCTCGATGATTCTGCATACTTCTAACAGAAGTCTCACCAAGATTATCGCAGAAAATGCATATCTCAGCTGGAAACACCACGAAAATCAAGATATCGCCTGTTCTGCATTTCAAACGCACTGTGGAGTGGTGAAAACAACCAGAGAACGTGTTTCTCGCTTTAAAAGGCTCGAAAAGAGCGATCTCGATGATTCAGCATATTTCGGACAGGAGTCTCACCAAGATTATCAAAGGAAATGCATATCTCAGCTTGAAACCCCACGAAAACCAAGATATCTCCGGTTCTGCATATCAAACGCACTGTGGAGTGGTGAAAACACCAGATAACGTGTTTCTCGCATTAAATAGCTCGAATAGTGCGATCTCGATGATTCTGCATACTTCTAACAGAAGTCTCACCAAGATTATCGCAGAAAATGCATATCTCAGCTTGAAACCCCACGAAAACCAAGATATCGCCGGTTTTGCATATCAAACGCACTGTGGAGTGGTGAAAACACCGGATAAGGTTTTTCTGGCATTAACTAGCTCGAACAGAGCGATCTCGATGTTTCAGCATACTTCGGACAGAAGTCTCACCAAGATTATCGTAGAAAATGCATATCTCAGCTTGAAACCCGACGAAAACCGAGTTATCTCCGGTTCTGCACATCAAACGTACCGTGGAGTGGTGAAAACACCAGAAAACGTGTTTCGCGCATTAAGTAGCTCGAAAAGAGCGTTCTCGAAGATTCTGCATACTTCTGACAGAAGTCTCACCAGGATTATCGTAGAAAATGCATATCTCAGCTTGAAACCCGACCGAAACCAAGATATCTCCGGTTCTGCATGTCAAACGTACTGTGGAGTGGTGAAAACACCCGAAAACGTGTTTCGTGCATTAAGTAGCTCGAAAAGAGCGATCTCGATGATTCAGCATATTTCGGACAGGAGTCTCACCAAGATTATCGCAGGAAATGCATATCTCAGCTTGAAACCCCACGAAATCCAAGGTATCTCCGGTTCTGCATATCCAACGAACTGTGGAGTGGTGAAAACGCCAGAAAACGAGTTTCTCGCATTAAATAGCTCGAAAAGAGCGCTCTCGATGTTTCTGCATACTTCGGACAGAAGTCTCACCAAGATTATCGCAGAAACGCATATCTCATCTCGAAACCTCACGAAAATCAAGATGTTGCCGGTTCTGCATATCAAACGCACTGTGGAGTGGTGAAAACAACCAGAGAACGTGTTTCTCGCATTAAATAGCTCGAATAGTGCGATCTCGATGATTCTGCATACTTCGGACAGAAGTCTCACCAAGATTATCGTATAAAATGCATATCTCAGCTTGAAACCCCACGAAAACCGAGATATCGCTGGTACTGCATATCAAACGTACTGTGGAGTGGTGAAAACACCAGATAACGTGTTTCTCGCATTAAATAGCTCGAAAAGAGCGTTCTCGAAGATCCTGCATACTTCTGACAGAAGTCTCACCAGGATTATCGTAGAAAATGCATATCTCAGCTTCAAACCCGACCGAAACCAAGATATCTCCGGTTCTGCATGTCAAACGTACTGTGGAGTGGTGAAAACACCAGAAAACGTGTTTCGTGCATTAAGTAGCTCGAAAAGAGCGATCTCGATGATTCAGCATATTTCGGACAGGAGTCTCACCAAGATTATCGCAGGAAATGCATATCTCAGCTTGAAACCCCACGAAATCCAAGGTATCTCCGGTTCTGCATATCCAACGAACTGTGGAGTGGTGAAAACCCCAGAAAACGAGTTTCTCGCATTAAATAGCTCGAAAAGGGCGCTCTCGATGTTTCTGCATACTTCGGACAGAAGTCTCACCAAGATTATCGCAGAAACGCATATCTCATCTCGAAACCTCACGAAAATCAAGATGTTGCCGGTTCTGCATATCAAACGCACTGTGGAGTGGTGAAAACAACCAGAGAACGTGTTTCTCGCATTAAATAGCTCGAATAGTGCGATCTCGATGATTCTGCATACTTCGGACAGAAGTCTCACCAAGATTATCGTAGAAAATGCATATCTCTGCTTGAAACCCGACGAAAACCGAGTTAACTCCGGTTCTGCACATCAAACGTACCGTGGAGTGGTGAAAACACCAGAAAACGTGTTTCGCGCATTAAGTAGCTCGAAAAGAGCGTTCTCGAAGATTCTGCATACTTCTGACAGAAGTCTCACCAGGATTATCGTAGAAAATGCATATCTCAGCTTGAAACCCGACCGAAACCAAGATATCTCCGGTTCTGCATGTCAAACGTACTGTGGAGTGGTGAAAACACCCGAAAACGTGTTTCGTGCATTAAGTAGCTCGAAAAGAGCGTTCTCGAAGATTCTTCATACTTCTGACAGAAGTCTCACCAGGACTATCGCAGAAAATGCATATCTCAGCTTGAATCCCCACGAAAACCAAGATATCGCCGGTTCTGCATATCAAACGCACTGAGGAGTGGTGAAAACACCATATAACGTGTTTCTCGCATTAAATAGCTCGAAAAGAGCGATCTAGATGATTCAGCATACGTCGGACAGAAGTCTCACCAAGATTATCGTAGGAAATGCATATCTCAGCTTGAAACCCCACGAAAACCAAAATATCTCCGGTTCAGCATATCCAACGAACTGTGGAGTGGTGAAAACCCCAGAAAACGTGTTTCTCGCATTAAATAGCTCGGAAAGAGCGCTCTCGATGATTCTGCATACTTCTAACAGAAGTCTCACCAAGATTATCGCAGAAAATGCATATCTCAGCTGGAAACACCACGAAAATCAAGATATCGCCTGTTCTGCATTTCAAACGCACTGTGGAGTGGTGAAAACACCGGATAAGGTTTTTCTCGCATTAACTAGCTCGAACAGAGCGATCTCGATGTTTCAGCATACTTCGGACAGAAGTCTCACCAAGATTATCGTAGAAAATGCATATCTCAGCTTGAAACCCGACGAAAACCGAGTTATCTCCGGTTCTGCACATCAAACGTACCGTGGAGTGGTGAAAACACCAGAAAACGTGTTTCTTGCATTAAGTAGCTCGAAAAGAGCGTTCTCTAAGATTCTGCATACTTCTGACAGAAGTCTCACCAGGATTATCGTAGAAAATGCATATCTCAGCTTGAAACCCGACCGAAACCAAGATATCTTCGGTTCTGCATGTCAAACGTACTGTGGAGTGGTGAAAACACCAGAAAACGTGTTTCGTGCATTAAGTAGCTCGAAAAGAGCGATCTCGATGATTCAGCATATTTCGGACAGGTGTCTCACCAAGATTATCGCAGGAA
Source organism: Anthophora plumipes (assembly GCA_951804975.1). Classification (NCBI taxonomy): domain Eukaryota; kingdom Metazoa; phylum Arthropoda; class Insecta; order Hymenoptera; family Apidae; genus Anthophora; species Anthophora plumipes. The sequence goes on from CATORF010001004.1 coordinate 937,646, forward strand.
ATGCATATCTCAGCTTGAAACCCCACGAAATCCAAGGTATCTCCGGTTCTGCATATCCAACGAACTGTGGAGTGGTGAAAACCCCAGAAAACGAGTTTCTCGCATTAAATAGCTCGAAAAGAGCGCTCTCGATGTTTCTGCATACTTCGGACAGAAGTCTCACCAAGATTATCGCAGAAACGCATATCTCATCTCGAAACCTCACGAAAATCAAGATGTTGCCGGTTCTGCATATCAAACGCACTGTGGAGTGGTGAAAACAACCAGAGAACGTGTTTCTCGCATTAACTAGCTCGAACAGAGCGATCTCGATGTTTCAGCATACTTCGGACAGAAGTCTCACCAAGATTATCGTAGAAAATGCATATCTCGGCTTGAAACCCGACGAAAACCGAGTTAACTCCGGTTCTGCACATCAAACGTACCGTGGAGTGGTGAAAACACCAGAAAACGTGTTTCGCGCATTAAGTAGCTCGAATAGAGCGTTCTCTAAGATTCTGCATACTTCTGACAGAAGTCTCACCAGGATTATCGTAGAAAATGCATATCTCAGCTTGAAACCCGACCGAAACCAAGATATCTTCGGTTCTGCATGTCAAACGTACTGTGGAGTGGTGAAAACACCAGAAAACGTGTTTCGTGCATTAAGTAGCTCGAAAAGAGCGATCTCGATGATTCAGCATATTTGGGACAGGTGTCTCACCAAGATTATCGCAGGAAATGCATATCTCAGCTTGAAACCCCACGAAATCCAAGGTATCTCCGGTTCTGCATATCCAACGAACTGTGGAGTGGTGAAAACCCCAGAAAACGAGTTTCTCGCATTAAATAGCTCGAAAAGGGCGCTCTCGATGTTTCTGCATACTTCGGACAGAAGTCTCACCAAGATTATCGCAGAAACGCATATCTCATCTCGAAACCTCACGAAAATCAAGATGTTGCCGGTTCTGCATATCAAACGCACTGTGGAGTGGTGAAAACAACCAGAGAACGTGTTTCTCGCATTAAATAGCTCGAATAGTGCGATCTCGATGATTCTGCATACTTCGGACAGAAGTCTCACCAAGATTATCGTAGAAAATGCATATCTCTGCTTGAAACCCGACGAAAACCGAGTTAACTCCGGTTCTGCACATCAAACGTACCGTGGAGTGGTGAAAACACCAGAAAACGTGTTTCGCGCATTAAGTAGCTCGAAAAGAGCGTTCTCGAAGATTCTGCATACTTCTGACAGAAGTCTCACCAGGATTATCGTAGAAAATGCATATCTCAGCTTGAAACCCGACCGAAACCAAGATATCTCCGGTTCTGCATGTCAAACGTACTGTGGAGTGGTGAAAACACCCGAAAACGTGTTTCGTGCATTAAGTAGCTCGAAAAGAGCGATCTAGATGATTCTGCATACTTCTAACAGAAGTCTCACCAAGATTATCGCAGAAAATGCATATCTCAGCTTGAAACCCGACGAAAACCGAGTTATCTCCGGTTCTGCACATCAAACGTACCGTGGAGTGGTGAAAACACCAGAAAACGTGATTCGCGAATTAAGTAGCTCGAAAAGAGCGGTCTCGAAGATTCTTCATACTTCTGACAGAAGTCTCACCAGGACTATCGCAGAAAATGCATATCTCAGCTTGAATCCCCACGAAAACCAAGATATCGCCGGTTCTGCATATCAAACGCACTGAGGAGTGGTGAAAACACCATATAACGTGTTTCTCGCATTAAATAGCTCGAAAAGAGCGATCTAGATGATTCAGCATACGTCGGACAGAAGTCTCACCAAGATTATCGTAGGAAATGCATATCTCAGCTTGAAACCCCACGAAAACCAAAATATCTCCGGTTCAGCATATCCAACGAACTGTGGAGTGGTGAAAACCCCAGAAAACGTGTTTCTCGCATTAAATAGCTCGGAAAGAGCGCTCTCGATGATTCTGCATACTTCTAACAGAAGTCTCACCAAGATTATCGCAGAAAATGCATATCTCAGCTGGAAACACCACGAAAATCAAGATATCGCCTGTTCTGCATTTCAAACGCACTGTGGAGTGGTGAAAACACCGGATAAGGTTTTTCTCGCATTAACTACCTCGAACAGAGCGATCTCGATGTTTCAGCATACTTCGGACAGAAGTCTCACCAAGATTATCGTAGAAAATGCATATCTCAGCTTGAAACCCGACGAAAACCGAGTTATCTCCGGTTCTGCACATCAAACGTACCGTGGAGTGGTGAAAACACCAGAAAACGTGTTTCGCGCTTTAAGTAGCTCGAAAAGAGCGTTCTCTAAGATTCTGCATACTTCTGACAGAAGTCTCACCAGGATTATCGTAGAAAATGCATATCTCAGCTTGAAACCCGACCGAAACCAAGATATCTTCGGTTCTGCATGTCAAACGTACTGTGGAGTGGTGAAAACACCAGAAAACGTGTTTCGTGCATTAAGTAGCTCGAAAAGAGCGATCTCGATGATTCAGCATATTTCGGACAGGTGTCTCACCAAGATTATCGCAGGAAATGCATATCTCAGCTTGAAACCCCACGAAATCCAAGGTATCTCCGGTTCTGCATATCCAACGAACTGTGGAGTGGTGAAAACCCCAGAAAACGAGTTTCTCGCATTAAATAGCTCGAAAAGAGCGCTCTCGATGTTTCTGCATACTTCGGACAGAAGTCTCACCAAGATTATCGCAGAAACGCATATCTCATCTCGAAACCTCACGAAAATCAAGATGTTGCCGGTTCTGCATATCAAACGCACTGTGGAGTGGTGAAAACAACCAGAGAACGTGTTTCTCGCATTAAATAGCTCGAATAGTGCGATCTCGATGATTCTGCATACTTCGGACAGAAGTCTCACCAAGATTATCGTATAAAATGCATATCTCAGCTTGAAACCCCACGAAAACCGAGATATCGCTGGTACTGCATATCAAACGTACTGTGGAGTGGTGAAAACACCAGATAACGTGTTTCTCGCATTAAGTAGCTCGAAAAGAGCGTTCTCGAAGATCCTGCATACTTCTGACAGAAGTCTCACCAAGATTATCGTAGAAAATGCATATCTCGGCTTGAAACCCGACGAAAACCGAGTTAACTCCGGTTCTGCACATCAAACGTACCGTGGAGTGGTGAAAACACCAGAAAACGTGTTTCGCGCATTAAGTAGCTCGAAAAGAGCGTTCTCGAAGATTCTGCATACTTCTGACAGAAGTCTCACCAGGATTATCGTAGAAAATGCATATCTCAGCTTGAAACCCGACCGAAACCAAGAAATCTCCGGTTCTGCATGTCAAACGTACTGTGGAGTGGTGAAAACACACGAAAACGTGTTTCGTGCATTAAGTAGCTCGAAAAGAGCGATCTCGATGATTCAGCATATTTCGGACAGGAGTCTCACCAAGATAATCGCAGGAAATGCATATCTCAGTTTGAAACCCCACGAAATCCAAGGTATCTCCGGTTCTGCATATCCAACGAACTGTGGAGTGGTGAAAAACCCAGAAAACGAGTTTCTCGCATTAAATAGCTCGAAAAGAGCGCTCTCGATGTTTCTGCATACTTCGGACAGAAGTCTCACCAAGATTATCGCAGAAACGCATATCTCATCTCGAAACCTCACGAAAATCAAGATGTTGCCGGTTCTGCATATCAAACGCACTGTGGAGTGGTGAAAACAACCAGAGAACGTGTTTCTCGCATTAAATAGCTCGAATAGTGCGATCTCGATGATTCTGCATACTTCGGACAGAAGTCTCACCAAGATTATCGTATAAAATGCATATCTCAGCTTGAAACCCCACGAAAACCGAGATATCGCTGGTACTGCATATCAAACGTACTGTGGAGTGGTGAAAACACCAGAAAACGTGTTTCGTGCATTAAGTAGCTCGAAAAGAGCGATCTCGATGATTCAGCATATTTCGGACAGGAGTCTCACCAAGATTATCGCAGGAAATGCATATCTCAGCTTGAAACCCCACGAAATCCAAGGTATCTCCGGTTCTGCATATCCAACGAACTGTGGAGTGGTGAAAACCCCAGAAAACGAGTTTCTCGCATTAAATAGCTCGAAAAGAGCGCTCTCGATGTTTCTGCATACTTCGGACAGAAGTCTCACCAAGATTATCGCAGTAACGCATATCTCAGCTTGAAACCCCACGAAAATCAAGATGTTGCCGGTTCTGCATATCAAACGCACTGTGGAGTGGTGATAACAACCAGAGAACGTGTTTCTCGCATTAAATAGCTCGAATATTGCGATCTCGATGATTCTGCATACTTCGGACAGAAGTCTCACCAAGATTATCGTATAAAATGCATATCTCAGCTTGAAACCCCACGAAAACCGAGATATCGCTGGTACTGCATATCAAACGTACTGTGGAGTGGTGAAAACACCAGATAACGTGTTTCTCGCATTAAGTAGCTCGAAAAGAGCGTTCTCGAAGATCCTGCATACTTCTGACAGAAGTCTCACCAAGATTATCGTAGAAAATGCATATCTCGGCTTGAAACCCGACGAAAACCGAGTTAACTCCGGTTCTGCACATCAAACGTACCGTGGAGTGGTGAAAACACCAGAAAACGTGTTTCGCGCATTAAGTAGCTCGAAAAGAGCGTTCTCGAAGGTTCTGCATACTTCTGACAGAAGTCTCACCAGGATTATCGTAGAAAATGCATATCTCAGCTTGAAACCCGACCGAAACCAAGATATCTCCGGTTCTGCATGTCAAACGTACTGTGGAGTGGTGAAAACACCCGAAAACGTGTTTCGTGCATTAAGTAGCTCGAAAAGAGCGATCTCGATGATTCAGCATATTTCGGACAGGAGTCTCACCAAGATTATCGCAGGAAATGCATATCTCAGCTTGAAACCCCACGAAATCCAAGGTATCTCCGGTTCTGCATATCCAACGAACTGTGGAGTGGTGAAAACCCCAGAAAACGAGTTTCTCGCATTAAATAGCTCGAAAAGGGCGTTCTCGAAGATCCTGCATACTTCTGACAGAAGTCTCACCAGGATTATCGTAGAAAATGCATATCTCAGCTTGAAACCCGACCGAAACCAAGATATCTCCGGTTCTGCATGTCAAACGTACCGTGGAGTGGTGAAAACACCAGAAAACGTGTTTCGCGCATTAAGTAGCTCGAAAAGAGCGTTCTCGAAGATTCTGCATACTTCTGACAGAAGTCTCACCAGGATTATCGTAGAAAATGCATATCTCAGCTTGAAACCCGACCGAAACCAAGATATCTCCGGTTCTGCATGTCAAACGTACTGTGGAGTGGTGAAAACACCCGAAAACGTGTTTCGTGCATTAAGTAGCTCGAAAAGAGCGATCTCGATGATTCAGCATATTTCGGACAGGAGTCTCACCAAGATTATCGCAGGAAATGCATATCTCAGCTTGAAACCCCACGAAAACCGAGATATCGCTGGTACTGCATATCAAACGTACTGTGGAGTGGTGAAAACACCAGATAACGTGTTTCTCGCATTAAGTAGCTCGAAAAGGGCGTTCTCGAAGATCCTGCATACTTCTGACAGAGGTCTCACCAAGATTATCGTAGAAAATGCATATCTCGGCTTGAAACCCGACGAAAACCGAGTTAACTCCGGTTCTGCACATCAAACGTACCGTGGAGTGGTGAAAACACCAGAAAACGTGTTTCGCGCATTAAGTAGCTCGAAAAGAGCGTTCTCGAAGATTCTGCATACTTCTGACAGAAGTCTCACCAGGATTATCGTAGAAAATGCATATCTCAGCTTGAAACCCGACCGAAACCAAGATATCTCCGGTTCTGCATGTCAAACGTACTGTGGAGTGGTGAAAACACCCGAAAACGTGTTTCGTGCATTAAGTAGCTCGAAAAGAGCGATCTCGATGATTCAGCATATTTCGGACAGGAGTCTCACCAAGATTATCGCAGGAAATGCATATCTCAGTTTGAAAACCCACGAAATCCAAGGTATCTCCGGTTCTGCATATCCAACGAACTGTGGAGTGGTGAAAACCCCAGAAAACGAGTTTCTCGCATTAAATAGCTCGAAAAGAGCGCTCTCGATGTTTCTGCATACTTCGGACAGAAGTCTCACCAAGATTATCGCAGAAACGCATATCTCATCTCGAAACCTCACGAAAATCAAGATGTTGCCGGTTCTGCATATCAAACGCACTGTGGAGTGGTGAAAACAACCAGAGAACGTGTTTCTCGCATTAAATAGCTCGAATAGTGCGATCTCGATGATTCTGCATACTTCGGACAGAAGTCTCACCAAGATTATCGTATAAAATGCATATCTCAGCTTGAAACCCCACGAAAACCGAGATATCGCTGGTACTGCATATCAAACGTACTGTGGAGTGGTGAAAACACCAGATAACGTGTTTCTCGCATTAAATAGCTCGAAAAGAGCGTTCTCGAAGATCCTGCATACTTCTGACAGAAGTCTCACCAGGATTATCGTAGAAAATGCATATCTCAGCTTCAAACCCGACCGAAACCAAGATATCTCCGGTTCTGCATGTCAAACGTACTGTGGAGTGGTGAAAACACCAGAAAACGTGTTTCGTGCATTAAGTAGCTCGAAAAGAGCGATCTCGATGATTCAGCATATTTCGGACAGGAGTCTCACCAAGATTATCGCAGGAAATGCATATCTCAGCTTGAAACCCCACGAAATCCAAGGTATCTCCGGTTCTGCATATCCAACGAACTGTGGAGTGGTGAAAACCCCAGAAAACAGGTTTCTCGCATTAAATAGCTCGAAAAGAGCGCTCTCGATGTTTCTGCATACTTCGGACAGAAGTCTCACCAAGATTATCGCAGAAACGCATATCTCAGCTTGAAACCCCACGAAAATCAAGATGTTGCCGGTTCTGCATATCAAACGCACTGTGGAGTGGTGATAACAACCAGAGAACGTGTTTCTCGCATTAAATAGCTCGAATAGTGCGATCTCGATGATTCTGCATACTTCGGACAGAAGTCTCACCAAGATTATCGTATAAAATGCATATCTCAGCTTGAAACCCCACGAAACCCGAGATATCGCTGGTACTGCATATCAAACGTACTGTGGAGTGGTGAAAACACCAGATAACGTGTTTCTCGCATTAAGTAGCTCGAAAAGAGCGTTCTCGAAGATCCTCCATACTTCTGACAGAAGTCTCACCAAGATTATCGTAGAAAATGCATATCTCGGCTTGAAACCCGACGAAAACCGAGTTAACTCCGGTTCTGCACATCAAACGTACCGTGGAGTGGTGAAAACACCAGAAAACGTGTTTCGCGCATTAAGTAGCTCGAAAAGAGCGTTCTTGAAGATTCTGCATACTTCTGACAGAAGTCTCACCAGGATTATCGTAGAAAATGCATATCTCAGCTTGAAACCCGACCGAAACCAAGATATCTCCGGTTCTGCATGTCAAACGTACTGTGGAGTGGTGAAAACACCCGAAAACGTGTTTCGTGCATTAAGTAGCTCGAAAAGAGCGATCTCGATGATTCAGCATATTTCGGACAGGAGTCTCACCAAGATTATCGCAGGAAATGCATATCTCAGCTAGAAACCCCACGAAATCCAAGGTATCTCCGGTTCTGCATATCCAACGAACTGTGGAGTGGTGAAAACCCCAGAAAACGAGTTTCTCGCATTAAATAGCTCGAAAAGAGCGCTCTCGATGTTTCTGCATACTTCGGACAGAAGTCTCACCAAGATTATCGCAGAAATGCATATCTCATCTCGAAACCTCACGAAAATCAAGATGTTGCCGGTTCTGCATATCAAACGCACTGTGGAGTGGTGAAAACAACCAGAGAACGTGTTTCTCGCATTAAATAGCTCGAATAGTGCGATCTCGATGATTCTGCATACTTCGGACAGAAGTCTCACCAAGATTATCGTAGAAAATGCATATCTCAGCTTGAAACCCGACGAAAACCGAGTTATCTCCGGTTCTGCACATCAAACGTACCGTGGAGTGGTGAAAACACCAGAAAACGTGTTTCTTGCATTAAGTAGCTCGAAAAGAGCGTTCTGTAAGATTCTGCATACTTCTGACAGAAGTCTCACCAGGATTATCGTAGAAAATGCATATCTCAGCTTCAAACCCGACAGAAACCAAGATATCTCCGGTTCTGCATGTCAAAAGTACTGTGGAGTGGTGAAAACACCAGAAAACGTGTTTCGTGCATTAAGTAGCTCGAAAAGAGCGATCTCGATGATTCAGCATATTTCGGACAGGAGTCTCACCAAGATTATCGCAGGAAATGCATATCTCAGCTTGAAACCCCACGAAATCCAAGGTATCTCCGGTTCTGCATATCCAACGAACTGTGGAGTGGTGAAAACCCCAGAAAACGAGTTTCTCGCATTAAATAGCTCGAAAAGAGCGCTCTCGATGTTTCTGCATACTTCGGACAGAAGTCTCACCAAGATTATCGCAGAAACGCATATCTCATCTCGAAACCTCACGAAAATCAAGATGTTGCCGGTTCTGCATATCAAACGCACTGTGGAGTGGTGAAAACAACCAGAGAACGTGTTTCTCGCATTAAATAGTTCGAAAAGAGCGTTCTCGAAGATCCTGCATACTTCTGACAGAAGTCTCACCAAGATTATCGTAGAAAATGCATATCTCGGCTTGAAACCCGACGAAAACCGAGTTAACTCCGGTTCTGCACATCAAACGTACCGTGGAGTGGTGAAAACACCAGAAAACGTGTTTCGCGCATTAAGTAGCTCGAAAAGAGCGATCTAGATGATTCTGCATACTTCTGACAAAAGACCCACCAAGATTATCGCAGAAAATGCATATCTCAGCTGGAAACACCACGAAAACCGAGTTATCTCCGGTTCTGCACATAAAACGTACCGTGGAGTGGTGAAAACTCCAGAAAACGTGTTTCGTGCATTAAGTAGCTCGAAAAGAGCGCTCTCGATGTTTGTGCATACTGCGGACCGATGTTTCACCAAGATTATCGTAGAAAATGCATATCTCACCTTGAAACCCGACGAAAACCAAAATATCGCCGGTTCTGCATATCAAACCAACTGCGGAGTGGTGAAAACCCCAGAAAACGTGTTTCTCGCATTAAATAGCTCAAAAGAGGGCTCTCGTTGTTTCTGCATACTTCGAACTGATGTCTCACAAAGCTTATCGTAGAAAATGCATATCTCAGCTTGAAACCCGACGAAAACCGAGTTAACTCCGGTTCTGCACATCAAACGTACCGTGGAGTGGTGAAAACACCAGAAAACGTGTTTCGCGCATTAAGTAGCTCGAAAAGAGCGTTCTCGAAGATTCTGCATACTTCGGACAGAAGTCTCACCAAGATTATCGTATAAAATGCATATCTCAGCTTGAAACCCCACGAAAACCGAGATATCGCTGGTACTGCATATCAAACGTACTGTGGAGTGGTGAAAACACCAGATAACGTGTTTCTCGCATTAAATAGCTCGAAAAGAGCGTTCTCGAAGATCCTGCATACTTCTGACAGAAGTCTCACCAAGATTATCGTAGAAAATGCATATCTCGGCTTGAAACCCGACGAAAACCGAGTTAACTCCGGTTCTGCACATCAAACGTACCGTGGAGTGGTGAAAACACCAGAAAACGAGTTTCTCGCATTAAATAGCTCGAAAAGAGCGCTCTCGATGTTTCTGCATACTTCGGACAGAAGTCTCACCAAGATTATCGCAGAAACGCATATCTCATCTCGAAACCTCACGAAAATCAAGATGTTGCCGGTTCTGCATATCCAACGAACTGTGGAGTGGTGAAAACCCCAGAAAACGAGTTTCTCGCATTAAATAGCTCGAAAAGAGCGCTCTCGATGTTTCTGCATACTTCGGACAGAAGTCTCACCAAGATTATCGCAGAAACGCATATCTCATCTCGAAACCTCACGAAAATCAAGATGTTGCCGGTTCTGCATATCAAACGCACTGTGGAGTGGTGAAAACAACCAGAGAACGTGTTTCTCGCATTAAATAGCTCGAAAAGAGCGTTCTCGAAGATCCTGCATACTTCTGACAGAAGTCTCACCAAGATTATCGTAGAAAATGCATATCTCGGCTTGAAACCCGACGAAAACCGAGTTAATTCCGGTTCTGCACATCAAACGTACCGTGGAGTGGTGAAAACACCAGAAAACGTGTTTCGCGCATTAAGTAGCTCGAAAAGAGCGATCTAGATGATTCTGCATACTTCTGACAAAAGACCCACCAAGATTATCGCAGAAAATGCATATCTCAGCTGGAAACACCACGAAAACCGAGTTATCTCCGGTTCTGCACATAAAACGTACCGTGGAGTGGTGAAAACACCAGAAAACGTGTTTCGTGCATTAAGTAGCTCGAAAAGAGCGCTCTCGATGTTTGTGCATACTGCGGACCGATGTTTCACCAAGATTATCGTAGAAAATGCATATCTCAGCTTGAAACCCGACGAAAACCAAAATATCGCCGGTTCTGCATATCCAACCAACTGCGGAGTGGTGAAAACCCCAGAAAACGTGTTTCTCGCATTAAATAGCTCAAAAGAGGGCTCTCGTTGTTTCTGCATACTTCGAACTGATGTCTCACAAAGCTTATCGTAGAAAATGCATATCTCAGCTTGAAACCCGACGAAAACCGAGTTAACTCCGGTTCTGCACATCAAACGTACCGTGGAGTGGTGAAAACACCAGAAAACGTGTTTCGCGCATTAAGTAGCTCGAAAAGAGCGTTCTCGAAGATTCTGCATACTTCGGACAGAAGTCTCACCAAGATTATCGTATAAAATGCATATCTCAGCTTGAAACCCCACGAAAACCGAGATATCGCTGGTACTGCATATCAAACGTACTGTGGAGTGGTGAAAACACCAGATAACGTGTTTCTCGCATTAAATAGCTCGAAAAGAGCGTTCTCGAAGATCCTGCATACTTCTGACAGAAGTCTCACCAAGATTATCGTAGAAAATGCATATCTCGGCTTGAAACCCGACGAAAACCGAGTTAACTCCGGTTCTGCACATCAAACGTACCGTGGAGTGGTGAAAACACCAGAAAACGAGTTTCTCGCATTAAATAGCTCGAAAAGAGCGCTCTCGATGTTTCTGCATACTTCGGACAGAAGTCTCACCAAGATTATCGCAGAAACGCATATCTCATCTCGAAACCTCACGAAAATCAAGATGTTGCCGGTTCTGCATATCAAACGCACTGTGGAGTGGTGAAAACAACCAGAGAACGTGTTTCTCGAATTAAATAGCTCGAATAGTGCGATCTCGATGATTCTGCATACTTCGGACAGAAGTCTCACCAAGATTATCGTATAAAATGCATATCTCAGCTTGAAACCCCAAGAAAACCGAGATATAGCTGGTACTGCATATCAAACGTACTGTGGAGTGGTGAAAAAACCAGATAACGTGTTTCTCGCATTAAATAGCTCGAAAAGAGCGTTCTCGAAGATCCTGCATACTTCTGACAGAAGTCTCACCAAGATTATCGTAGAAAATGCATATCTCGGCTTGAAACCCGACGAAAACCGAGTTAACTCCGGTTCTGCACATCAAACGTACCGTGGAGTGGTGAAAACACCAGATAACGTGTTTCTCGCATTAAGTAGCTCGAAAACAGCGTTCTCGAAGATCCTGCATACTTCTGACAGAAGTCTCACCAAGATTATCGTAGAAAATGCATATCTCGGCTTGAAACCCGACGAAAACCGAGTTAACTCCGGTTCTGCACATCAAACGTACCGTGGAGTGGTGAAAACACCAGAAAACGTGTTTCGCGCATTAAGTAGCTCGAAAAGAGCGTTCTCGAAGATTCTGCATACTTCTGACAGAAGTCTCACCAGGATTATCGTAGAAAATGCATATCTCAGCTTGAAACCCGACCGAAACCAAGATATCTCCGGTTCTGCATGTCAAACGTACTGTGGAGTGGTGAAAACACACGAAAACGTGTTTCGTGCATTAAGTAGCTCGAAAAGAGCGATCTCGATGATTCAGCATATTTCGGACAGGAGTCTCACCAAGATTATCGCAGGAAATGCATATCTCAGTTTGAAACCCCACGAAATCCAAGGTATCTCCGATTCTGCATATCCAACGAACTGTGGAGTGGTGAAAACCCCAGAAAACGAGTTTCTCGCATTAAATAGCTCGAAAAGAGCGCTCTCGATGTTTCTGCATACTTCGGACAGAAGTCTCACCAAGATTATCGCAGAAACGCATATCTCATCTCGAAACCTCACGAAAATCAAGATGTTGCCGGTTCTGCATATCAAACGCACTGTGGAGTGGTGAAAACAACCAGAGAACGTGTTTCTCGCATTAAATAGCTCGAATAGTGCGATCTCGATGATTCTGCATACTTCGGACAGAAGTCTCACCAAGATTATCGTATAAAATGCATATCTCAGCTTGAAACCCCACGAAAACCGAGATATCGCTGGTACTGCATATCAAACGTACTGTGGAGTGGTGAAAACACCAGATAACGTGTTTCTCGCATTAAGTAGCTCGAAAAGAGCGTTCTCGAAGATCCTGCATACTTCTGACAGAAGTCTCACCAAGATTATCGTAGAAAATGCATATCTCGGCTTGAAACCCGACGAAAACCGAGTTAACTCCGGTTCTGCACATCAAACGTACCGTGGAGTGGTGAAAACACCAGAAAACGTGTTTCGCGCATTAAGTAGCTCGAAAAGAGCGTTCTCGAAGATTCTGCCTACTTCTGACAGAAGTCTCACCAGGATTATCGTAGAAAATGCATATCTCAGCTTGAAACCCGACCGAAACCAAGATATCTCCGGTTCGGCATGTCAAACGTACTGTGGAGTGGTGAAAACACCCGAAAACGTGTTTCGTGCATTAAGTAGCTCGAAAAGAGCGATCTCGATGATTCAGCATATTTCGGACAGGAGTCTCACCAAGATTATCGCAGGAAATGCATATCTCAGCTTGAAACCCCACGAAATCCAAGGTATCTCCGGTTCTGCATATCCAACGAACTGTGGAGTGGTGAAAACCCCAGAAAACGAGTTTCTCGCATTAAATAGCTCGAAAAGAGCGCTCTCGATGTTTCTGCATACTTCGGACAGAAGTCTCACCAAGATTATCGCAGAAACGCATATCTCATCTCGAAACCTCACGAAAATCAAGATGTTGCCGGTTCTGCATATCAAACGCACTGTGGAGTGGTGAAAACACCAGAAAACGTGTTTCGCGCATTAAGTAGCTCGAAAAGAGCGTTCTCGAAGATTCTGCATACTTCTGACAGAAGTCTCACCAGGATTATCGTAGAAAATGCATATCTCAGCTTGAAACCCGACCGAAACCAAGATATCTCCGGTTCTGCATGTCAAACGTACCGTGGAGTGGTGAAAACACCAGAAAACGTGTTTCGCGCATTAAGTAGCTCGAAAAGAGCGTTCTCGAAGATTCTGCATACTTCTGACAGAAGTCTCACCAGGATTATCGTAGAAAATGCATATCTCAGCTTGAAACCCGACCGAAACCAAGATATCTCCGGTTCTGCATGTCAAACGTACTGTGGAGTGGTGAAAACACCCGAAAACGTGTTTCGTGCATTAAGTAGCTCGAAAAGAGCGATCTCGATGATTCAGCATATTTCGGACAGGAGTCTCACCAAGATTATCGCAGGAAATGCATATCTCAGCTTGAAACCCCACGAAAACCGAGATATCGCTGGTACTGCATATCAAACGTACTGTGGAGTGGTGAAAACACCAGATAACGTGTTTCTCGCATTAAGTAGCTCGAAAAGGGCGTTCTCGAAGATCCTGCATACTTCTGACAGAAGTCTCACCTAGATTATCGTAGAAAATGCATATCTCGGCTTGAAACCCGACGAAAACCGAGTTAACTCCGGTTCTGCACATCAAACGTACCGTGGAGTGGTGAAAACACCAGAAAACGTGTTTCGCGCATTAAGTAGCTCGAAAAGAGCGTTCTCGAAGATTCTGCATACTTCTGACAGAAGTCTCACCAGGATTATCGTAGAAAATGCATATCTCAGCTTGAAACCCGACCGAAACCAAGATATCTCCGGTTCTGCATGTCAAACGTACTGTGGAGTGGTGAAAACACCCGAAAACGTGTTTCGTGCATTAAGTAGCTCGAAAAGAGCGATCTCGATGATTCAGCATATTTCGGACAGGAGTCTCACCAAGATTATCGCAGGAAATGCATATCTCAGCTTGAAACCCCACGAAATCCAAGGTATCTCCGGTTCTGCATATCCAACGAACTGTGGAGTGGTGAAAACCCCAGAAAACGAGTTTCTCGCATTAAATAGCTCGAAAAGAGCGCTCTCGATGTTTCTGCATACTTCGGACAGAAGTCTCACCAAGATTATCGCAGAAACGCATATCTCATCTCGAAACCTCACGAAAATCAAGATGTTGCCGGTTCTGCATATCAAACGCACTGTGGAGTGGTGAAAACACCAGAAAACGTGTTTCGCGCATTAAGTAGCTCGAAAAGAGCGTTCTCGAAGATTCTGCATACTTCTGACAGAAGTCTCACCAGGATTATCGTAGAAAATGCATATCTCAGCTTGAAACCCGACCGAAACCAAGATATCTCCGGTTCTGCATGTCAAACGTTCCGTGGAGTGGTGAAAACACCAGAAAACGTGTTTCGCGCATTAAGTAGCTCGAAAAGAGCGTTCTCGAAGATTCTGCATACTTCTGACAGAAGTCTCACCAGGATTATCGTAGAAAATGCATATCTCAGCTTGAAACCCGACCGAAACCAAGATATCTCCGGTTCTGCATGTCAAACGTACTGTGGAGTGGTGAAAACACCCGAAAACGTGTTTCGTGCATTAAGTAGCTCGAAAAGAGCGATCTCGATGATTCAGCATATTTCGGACAGGAGTCTCACCAAGATTATCGCAGGAAATGCATATCTCAGCTTGAAACCCCACGAAAACCGAGATATCGCTGGTACTGCATATCAAACGTACTGTGGAGTGGTGAAAACACCAGATAACGTGTTTCTCGCATTAAGTAGCTCGAAAAGGGCGTTCTCGAAGATCCTGCATACTTCTGACAGAAGTCTCACCTAGATTATCGTAGAAAATGCATATCTCGGCTTGAAACCCGACGAAAACCGAGTTAACTCCGGTTCTGCACATCAAACGTACCGTGGAGTGGTGAAAACACCAGAAAACGTGTTTCGCGCATTAAGTAGCTCGAAAAGAGCGTTCTCGAAGATTCTGCATACTTCTGACAGAAGTCTGACCAGGATTATCGTAGAAAATGCATATCTCAGCTTGAAACCCGACCGAAACCAAGATATCTCCGGTTCTGCATGTCAAACGTACTGTGGAGTGGTGAAAACACCCGAAAACGTGTTTCGTGCATTAAGTAGCTCGAAAAGAGCGATCTCGATGATTCAGCATATTTCGGACAGGAGTCTCACCAAGATTATCGCAGGAAATGCATATCTCAGCTTGAAACCCCACGAAATCCAAGGTATCTCCGGTTCTGCATATCCAACGAACTGTGGAGTGGTGAAAACCCCAGAAAACGAGTTTCTCGCATTAAATAGCTCGAAAAGAGCGCTCTCGATGTTTCTGCATACTTCGGACAGAAGTCTCACCAAGATTATCGCAGAAACGCATATCTCATCTCGAAACCTCACGAAAATCAAGATGTTGCCGGTTCTGCATATCAAACGCACTGTGGAGTGGTGAAAACACCAGAAAACGTGTTTCGCGCATTAAGTAGCTCGAAAAGAGCGTTCTCGAAGATTCTGCATACTTCTGACAGAAGTCTCACCAGGATTATCGTAGAAAATGCATATCTCAGCTTGAAACCCGACCGAAACCAAGATATCTCCGGTTCTGCATGTCAAACGTACCGTGGAGTGGTGAAAACACCAGAAAACGTGTTTCGCGCATTAAGTAGCTCGAAAAGAGCGTTCTCGAAGATTCTGCATACTTCTGACAGAAGTCTCACCAGGATTATCGTAGAAAATGCATATCTCAGCTTGAAACCCGACCGAAACCAAGATATCTCCGGTTCTGCATGTCAAACGTACTGTGGAGTGGTGAAAACACCCGAAAACGTGTTTCGTGCATTAAGTAGCTCGAAAAGAGCTATCTCGATGATTCAGCATATTTCGGACAGGAGTCTCACCAAGATTATCGCAGGAAATGCATATCTCAGCTTGAAACCCCACGAAAACCGAGATATCGCTGGTACTGCATATCAAACGTACTGTGGAGTGGTGAAAACACCAGATAACGTGTTTCTCGCATTAAGTAGCTCGAAAAGGGCGTTCTCGAAGATCCTGCATACTTCTGACAGAAGTCTCACCAAGATTATCGTAGAAAATGCATATCTCGGCTTGAAACCCGACGAAAACCGAGTTAACTCCGGTTCTGCACATCAAACGTACCGTGGAGTGGTGAAAACACCAGAAAACGTGTTTCGCGCATTAAGTAGCTCGAAAAGAGCGTTCTCGAAGATTCTGCATACTTCTGACAGAATTCTCACCAGGATTATCGTAGAAAATGCATATCTCAGCTTGAAACCCGACCGAAACCAAGATATCTCCGGTTCTGCATGTCAAACGTACTGTGGAGTGGTGAAAACACCCGAAAACGTGTTTCGTGCATTAAGTAGCTCGAAAAGAGCGATCTCGATGATTCAGCATATTTCGGACAGGAGTCTCACCAAGATTATCGCACGAAATGCATATCTCAGTTTGAAACCCCACGAAATCCAAGGTATCTCCGGTTCTGCATATCCAACGAACTGTGGTGTGGTGAAAACCCCAGAAAACGAGTTTCTCGCATTAAATAGCTCGAAAAGAGCGCTCTCGATGTTTCTGCATACTTCGGACAGAAGTCTCACCAAGATTATCGCAGAAACGCATATCTCATCTCGAAACCTCACGAAAATCAAGATGTTGCCGGTTCTGCATATCAAACGCACTGTGGAGTGGTGAAAACAACCAGAGAACGTGTTTCTCGCATTAAATAGCTCGGATAGTGCGATCTCGATGATTCTGCATACTTCGGACAGAAGTCTCACCAAGATTATCGTATAAAATGCATATCTCAGCTTGAAACCCCACGAAAACCGAGATATCGCTGGTACTGCATATCAAACGTACTGTGGAGTGGTGAAAACACCAGATAACGTGTTTCTCGCATTAAATAGCTCGAAAAGAGCGTTCTCGAAGATCCTGCATACTTCTGACAGAAGTCTCACCAGGATTATCGTAGAAAATGCATATCTCAGCTTCAAACCCGACCGAAACCAAGATATCTCCGGTTCTGCATGTCAAACGTACTGTGGAGTGGTGAAAACACCAGAAAACGTGTTTCGTGCATTAAGTAGCTCGAAAAGAGCGATCTCGATGATTCAGCATATTTCGGACAGGAGTCTCACCAAGATTATCGCAGGAAATGCATATCTCAGCTTGAAACCCCACGAAATCCAAGGTATCTCCGGTTCTGCATATCCAACGAACTGTGGAGTGGTGAAAACCCCAGAAAACGAGTTTCTCGCATTAAATAGCTCGAAAAGAGCGCTCTCGATGTTTCTGCATACTTCGGACAGAAGTCTCACCAAGATTATCGCAGAAACGCATATCTCAGCTTGAAACCCCACGAAAATCAAGATGTTGCCGGTTCTGCATATCAAACGCACTGTGGAGTGGTGATAACAACCAGAGAACGTGTTTCTCGCATTAAATAGCTCGAATAGTGCGATCTCGATGATTCTGCATACTTCGGACAGAAGTCTCACCAAGATTATCGTATAAAATGCATATCTCAGCTTGAAACCCCACGAAACCCGAGATATCGCTGGTACTGCATATCAAACGTACTGTGGAGTGGTGAAAACACCAGATAACGTGTTTCTCGCATTAAGTAGCTCGAAAAGAGCGTTCTCGAAGATCCTGCATACTTCTGACAGAAGTCTCACCAAGATTATCGTAGAAAATGCATATCTCGGCTTGAAACCCGACGAAAACCGAGTTAACTCCGGTTCTGCACATCAAACGTACCGTGGAGTGGTGAAAACACCAGAAAACGTGTTTCGCGCATTAAGTAGCTCGAAAAGAGCGTTCCTGAAGATTCTGCATACTTCTGACAGAAGTCTCACCAGGATTATCGTAGAAAATGCATATCTCAGCTTGAAACCCGACCGAAACCAAGATATCTCCGGTTCTGCATGTCAAACGTACTGTGGAGTGGTGAAAACACCCGAAAACGTGTTTCGTGCATTAAGTAGCTCGAAAAGAGCGATCTCGATGATTCAGCATATTTCGGACAGGAGTCTCACCAAGATTATCGCAGGAAATGCATATCTCAGCTAGAAACCCCACGAAATCCAAGGTATCTCCGGTTCTGCATATCCAACGAACTGTGGAGTGGTGAAAACCCCAGAAAACGAGTTTCTCGCATTAAATAGCTCGAAAAGAGCGCTCTCGATGTTTCTGCATACTTCGGACAGAAGTCTCACCAAGATTATCGCAGAAATGCATATCTCATCTCGAAACCTCACGAAAATCAAGATGTTGCCGGTTCTGCATATCAAACGCACTGTGGAGTGGTGAAAACAACCAGAGAACGTGTTTCTCGCATTAAATAGCTCGAATAGTGCGATCTCGATGATTCTGCATACTTCGGACAGAAGTCTCACCAAGATTATCGTAGAAAATGCATATCTCAGCTTGAAACCCGACGAAAACCGAGTTATCTCCGGTTCTGCACATCAAACGTACCGTGGAGTGGTGAAAACACCAGAAAACGTGTTTCTTGCATTAAGTAGCTCGAAAAGAGCGTTCTCTAAGATTCTGCATACTTCTGACAGAAGTCTCACCAGGATTATCGTAGAAAATGCATATCTCAGCTTCAAACCCGACAGAAACCAAGATATCTCCGGTTCTGCATGTCAAAAGTACTGTGGAGTGGTGAAAACACCAGAAAACGTGTTTCGTGCATTAAGTAGCTCGAAAAGAGCGATCTCGATGATTCAGCATATTTCGGACAGGAGTCTCACCAAGATTATCGCAGGAAATGCATATCTCAGCTTGAAACCCCACGAAATCCAAGGTATCTCCGGTTCTGCATATCCAACCAACTGTGGAGTGGTGAAAACCCCAGAAAACGAGTTTCTCGCATTAAATAGCTCAAAAAGAGCGCTCTCGATGTTTCTGCATACTTCGGACAGAAGTCTCACCAAGATTATCGCAGAAACGCATATCTCATCTCGAAACCTCACGAAAATCAAGATGTTGCCGGTTCTGCATATCAAACGCACTGTGGAGTGGTGAAAACAACCAGAGAACGTGTTTCTCGCATTAAATAGCTCGAATAGTGCGATCTCGATGATTCAGCATACTACCTAACAGAAGTCTCACCAAGATTATCGCAGAAAATGCATATCTCAGCTTGAAACCCCACGAAAACCAAGATATCGCCGGTTTTGCATATCAAACGCACTGTGGAGTGGTGAAAACACCGGATAAGGTTCTTCTTGCATTAACTAGCTCGAAAAGAGCGATCTCGATGTTTCAGCATACTTCGGGCAGAAGTCTCACCAAGATTATCGCAGAAACGCATATCTCATCTCGAAACCTCACGAAAATCAAGATGTTGCCGGTTCTGCATATCAAACGCACTGTGGAGTGGTGAAAACAACCAGAGAACGTGTTTCTCGCATTAAATAGCTCGAATAGTGCGATCTCGATGATTCAGCATACTACCTAACAGAAGTCTCACCAGGATTATCGTAGAAAATGCATATCTCAGCTTGAAACCCCACGAAATCCAAGGTATCTTCGGTTCTGCATATCCAACGAACTGTGGAGTGGTGAAAACCCCAGAAAACGAGTTTCTCGCATTAAATAGCTCGAATAGTGCGATCTCGATGATTCTGCATACTACCTAACAGAAGTCTCACCAAGATTATCGCAGAAAATGCATATCTCAGCTTGAAACCCCACGAAAACCAAGATATCGCCGGTTTTGCATATCAAACGCACTGTGGAGTGGTGAAAACACCGGATAAGGTTCTTCTTGCATTAACTAGCTCGAAAAGAGCGATCTCGATGTTTCAGCATACTTCGGGCAGAAGTCTCACCAAGATTAACGCAGAAACGCATATCTCATCTCGAAACCTCACGAAAATCAAGATGTTGCCGGTTCTGCATATCAAACGCACTGTGGAGTGGTGAAAACAACCAGAGAACGTGTTTCTCGCATTAAATAGCTCGAATAGTGCGATCTCGATGATTCTGCATACTTCGGACAGAAGTCTCACCAAGATTATCGTATAAAATGCATATCTCAGCTTGAAACCCCACGAAAACCGAGATATCGCTGGTACTGCATATCAAACGTACTGTGGAGTGGTGAAAACACCAGATAACGTGTTTCTCGCATTAAATAGCTCGAAAAGAGCGTTCTCGAAGATCCTGCATACTTCTGACAGAAGTCTCACCAGGATTATCGTAGAAAATGCATATCTCAGCTTCAAACCCGACCGAAACCAAGATATCTCCGGTTCTGCATGTCAAACGTACTGTGGAGTGGTGAAAACACCAGAAAACGTGTTTCGTGCATTAAGTAGCTCGAAAAGAGCGATCTCGATGATTCAGCATATTTCGGACAGGAGTCTCACCAAGATTATCGCAGGAAATGCATATCTCAGCTTGAAACCCCACGAAATCCAAGGTATCTCCGGTTCTGCATATCCAACGAACTGTGGAGTGGTGAAAACCCCAGAAAACGAGTTTCTCGCATTAAATAGCTCGAAAAGAGCGCTCTCGATGTTTCTGCATACTTCGGACAGAAGTCTCACCAAGATTATCGCAGAAACGCATATCTCAGCTTGAAACCCCACGAAAATCAAGATGTTGCCGGTTCTGCATATCAAACGCACTGTGGAGTGGTGATAACAACCAGAGAACGTGTTTCTCGCATTAAATAGCTCGAATAGTGCGATCTCGATGATTCTGCATACTTCGGACAGAAGTCTCACCAAGATTATCGTATAAAATGCATATCTCAGCTTGAAACCCCACGAAACCCGAGATATCGCTGGTACTGCATATCAAACGTACTGTGGAGTGGTGAAAACACCAGATAACGTGTTTCTCGCATTAAGTAGCTCGAAAAGAGCGTTCTCGAAGATCCTGCATACTTCTGACAGAAGTCTCACCAAGATTATCGTAGAAAATGCATATCTCGGCTTGAAACCCGACGAAAACCGAGTTAACTCCGGTTCTGCACATCAAACGTACCGTGGAGTGGTGAAAACACCAGAAAACGTGTTTCGCGCATTAAGTAGCTCGAAAAGAGCGTTCTTGAAGATTCTGCATACTTCTGACAGAAGTCTCACCAGGATTATCGTAGAAAATGCATATCTCAGCTTGAAACCCGACCGAAACCAAGATATCTCCGGTTCTGCATGTCAAACGTACTGTGGAGTGGTGAAAACACCCGAAAACGTGTTTCGTGCATTAAGTAGCTCGAAAAGAGCGATCTCGATGATTCAGCATATTTCGGACAGGAGTCTCACCAAGATTATCGCAGGAAATGCATATCTCAGCTAGAAACCCCACGAAATCCAAGGTATCTCCGGTTCTGCATATCCAACGAACTGTGGAGTGGTGAAAACCCCAGAAAACGAGTTTCTCGCATTAAATAGCTCGAAAAGAGCGCTCTCGATGTTTCTGCATACTTCGGACAGAAGTCTCACCAAGATTATCGCAGAAATGCATATCTCATCTCGAAACCTCACGAAAATCAAGATGTTGCCGGTTCTGCATATCAAACGCACTGTGGAGTGGTGAAAACAACCAGAGAACGTGTTTCTCGCATTAAATAGCTCGAATAGTGCGATCTCGATGATTCTGCATACTTCGGACAGAAGTCTCACCAAGATTATCGTAGAAAATGCATATCTCAGCTTGAAACCCGACGAAAACCGAGTTATCTCCGGTTCTGCACATCAAACGTACCGTGGAGTGGTGAAAACACCAGAAAACGTGTTTCTTGCATTAAGTAGCTCGAAAAGAGCGTTCTCTAAGATTCTGCATACTTCTGACAGAAGTCTCACCAGGATTATCGTAGAAAATGCATATCTCAGCTTCAAACCCGACAGAAACCAAGATATCTCCGGTTCTGCATGTCAAAAGTACTGTGGAGTGGTGAAAACACCAGAAAACGTGTTTCGTGCATTAAGTAGCTGGGAAAAGAGCGATCTCGATGATTCAGCATATTTCGGACAGGAGTCTCACCAAGATTATCGCAGGAAATGCATATCTCAGCTTGAAACCCCACGAAATCCAAGGTATCTCCGGTTCTGCATATCCAACGAACTGTGGAGTGGTGAAAACCCCAGAAAACGAGTTTCTCGCATTAAATAGCTCAAAAAGAGCGCTCTCGATGTTTCTGCATACTTCGGACAGAAGTCTCACCAAGATTATCGCAGAAACGCATATCTCATCTCGAAACCTCACGAAAATCAAGATGTTGCCGGTTCTGCATATCAAACGCACTGTGGAGTGGTGAAAACAACCAGAGAACGTGTTTCTCGCATTAAATAGCTCGAATAGTGCGATCTCGATGATTCTGCATACTTCGGACAGAAGTCTCACCAAGATTATCGTATAAAATGCATATCTCAGCTTGAAACCCCACGAAAACCGAGATATAGCTGGTACTGCATATCAAACGTACTGTGGAGTGGTGAAAAAACCAGATAACGTGTTTCTCGCATTAAATAGCTCGAAAAGAGCGTTCTCGAAGATCCTGCATACTTCTGACAGAAGTCTCACCAAGATTATCGTAGAAAATGCATATCTCGGCTTGAAACCCGACGAAAACCGAGTTAACTCCGGTTCTGCACATCAAACGTACCGTGGAGTGGTGAAAACACCAGAAAACGTGTTTCGCGCATTAAGTAGCTCGAAAAGAGCGCTCTCGATGTTTGTGCATACTGCGGACCGATGTTTCACCAAGATTATCGTAGAAAATGCATATCTCAGCTTGAAACCCGACGAAAACCAAAATATCGCCGGTTCTGCATATCAAACCAACTGCGGAGTGGTGAAAACACCAGATAACGTGATTCTCGCATTAAATAGCTCGAAAAGAGCGATCTCGATGATTCAGCAAACTTCGGACAGAAGTCTCACCAAGATTATCGCAGAAAATGCATATCTCAGCTTGAAACCCGACGAAAACCGAGTTATCTCCGGTTCTGCACATCAAACGTACCGTGGAGTGGTGAAAACACCAGAAAACGTGTTTCGCGCATTAAGTAGCTCGAAAAGAGCGTTCTCGAAGATTCTTCATACTTCTGACAGAAGTCTCACCAAGATTATCAAAGGAAATGCATATCTCAGCTTGAAACCCCACGAAAACCAAGATATCTCCGGTTCTGCATATCAAACACACTGTGGAGTGGTGAAAACACCAGATAACGTGTTTCTCGCATTAAATAGCTCGAATAGTGCGATCTCGATGATTCTGCATACTACCTAACAGAAGTCTCACCAAGATTATCGCAGAAAATGCATATCTCAGCTTGAAACCCCACGAAAACCAAGATATCGCCGGTTTTGCATATCAAACGCACTGTGGAGTGGTGAAAACACCGGATAAGGTTCTTCTTGCATTAACTAGCTCGAAAAGAGCGATCTCGATGTTTCAGCATACTTCGGGCAGAAGTCTCACCAAGATTAACGCAGAAACGCATATCTCATCTCGAAACCTCACGAAAATCAAGATGTTGCCGGTTCTGCATATCAAACGCACTGTGGAGTGGTGAAAACAACCAGAGAACGTGTTTCTCGCATTAAATAGCTCGAATAGTGCGATCTCGATGATTCTGCATACTTCGGACAGAAGTCTCACCAAGATTATCGTATAAAATGCATATCTCAGCTTGAAACCCCACAAAAACCAAGATATCGCTGGTACTGCATATCAAACGCACTGTGGAGTGGTGAAAACACCAGATAACGTGTTTCTCGCATTAAATAGCTCGAAAAGAGCGTTCTGGAAGATCCTGCATACTTCTGACAGAAGTCTCACCAAGATTATCGTAGAAAATGCATATCTCGGCTTGAAACCCGACGAAAACCGAGTTAACTCCGGTTCTGCACATCAAACGTACCGTGGAGTGGTGAAAACACCAGAAAACGTGTTTCGCGCATTAAATAGCTCGAAAAGAGCGTTCTCGAAGATTCTGCATACTTCTGACAGAAGTCTCACCAGGATTATCGTAGAAAATGCATATCTCAGCTTGAAACCCGACCGAAACCAAGATATCTCCGGTTCGGCATGTCAAACGTACTGTGGAGTGGTGAAAACACCCGAAAACGTGTTTCGTGCATTAAGTAGCTCGAAAAGAGCGATCTCGATGATTCAGCATATTTCGGACAGGAGTCTCACCAAGATTATCGCAGGAAATGCATATCTCAGCTTGAAACCCCACGAAAACCGAGATATCGCTGGTACTGCATATCAAACGTACTGTGGAGTGGTGAAAACACCAGATAACGTGTTTCTCGCATTAAGTAGCTCGAAAAGGGCGTTCTCGAAGATCCTGCATACTTCTGACAGAAGTCTCACCTAGATTATCGTAGAAAATGCATATCTCGGCTTGAAACCCGACGAAAACCGAGTTAACTCCGGTTCTGCACATCAAACGTACCGTGGAGTGGTGAAAACACCAGAAAACGTGTTTCGCGCATTAAGTAGCTCGAAAAGAGCGTTCTCGAAGATTCTGCATACTTCTGACAGAAGTCTCACCAGGATTATCGTAGAAAATGCATATCTCAGCTTGAAACCCGACCGAAACCAAGATATCTCCGGTTCTGCATGTCAAACGTACTGTGGAGTGGTGAAAACACCCGAAAACGTGTTTCGTGCATTAAGTAGCTCGAAAAGAGCGATCTCGATGATTCAGCATATTTCGGACAGGAGTCTCACCAAGATTATCGCAGGAAATGCATATCTCAGCTTGAAACCCCACGAAATCCAAGGTATCTCCGGTTCTGCATATCCAACGAACTGTGGAGTGGTGAAAACCCCAGAAAACGAGTTTCTCGCATTAAATAGCTCGAAAAGAGCGCTCTCGATGTTTCTGCATACTTCGGACAGAAGTCTCACCAAGATTATCGCAGAAACGCATATCTCATCTCGAAACCTCACGAAAATCAAGATGTTGCCGGTTCTGCATATCAAACGCACTGTAGAGTGGTGAAAACACCAGAAAACGTGTTTCGCGCATTAAGTAGCTCGAAAAGAGCGTTCTCGAAGATTCTGCATACTTCTGACAGAAGTCTCACCAGGATTATCGTAGAAAATGCATATCTCAGCTTGAAACCCGACCGAAACCAAGATATCTCCGGTTCTGCATGTCAAACGTACCGTGGAGTGGTGAAAACACCAGAAAACGTGTTTCGCGCATTAAGTAGCTCGAAAAGAGCGTTCTCGAAGATTCTGCATACTTCTGACAGAAGTCTCACCAAGATTATCGTAGAAAATGCATATCTCGGCTTGAAACCCGACGAAAACCGAGTTAACTCCGGTTCTGCACATCAAACGTACCGTGGAGTGGTGAAAACACCAGAAAACGTGTTTCGCGCATTAAGTAGCTCGAAAAGAGCGCTCTCGATGTTTGTGCATACTGCGGACCGATGTTTCACCAAGATTATCGTAGAAAATGCATATCTCAGCTTGAAACCCGACGAAAACCAAAATATCGCCGGTTCTGCATATCAAACCAACTGCGG
Source organism: Anthophora plumipes (assembly GCA_951804975.1). Classification (NCBI taxonomy): domain Eukaryota; kingdom Metazoa; phylum Arthropoda; class Insecta; order Hymenoptera; family Apidae; genus Anthophora; species Anthophora plumipes. The sequence continues at coordinate 963,454 of CATORF010001004.1, forward strand.
AGTGGTGAAAACACCAGATAACGTGATTCTCGCATTAAATAGCTCGAAAAGAGCGATCTCGATGATTCAGCAAACTTCGGACAGAAGTCTCACCAAGATTATCGCAGAAAATGCATATCTCAGCTTGAAACCCGACGAAAACCGAGTTATCTCCGGTTCTGCACATCAAACGTACCGTGGAGTGGTGAAAACACCAGAAAACGTGTTTCGCGCATTAAGTAGCTCGAAAAGAGCGTTCTCGAAGATTCTTCATACTTCTGACAGAAGTCTCACCAAGATTATCAAAGGAAATGCATATCTCAGCTTGAAACCCCACGAAAACCAAGATATCTCCGGTTCTGCATATCAAACACACTGTGGAGTGGTGAAAACACCAGATAACGTGTTTCTCGCATTAAATAGCTCGAATAGTGCGATCTCGATGATTCTGCATACTACCTAACAGAAGTCTCACCAAGATTATCGCAGAAAATGCATATCTCAGCTTGAAACCCCACGAAAACCAAGATATCGCCGGTTTTGCATATCAAACGCACTGTGGAGTGGTGAAAACACCGGATAAGGTTCTTCTTGCATTAACTAGCTCGAAAAGAGCGATCTCGATGTTTCAGCATACTTCGGGCAGAAGTCTCACCAAGATTAACGCAGAAACGCATATCTCATCTCGAAACCTCACGAAAATCAAGATGTTGCCGGTTCTGCATATCAAACGCACTGTGGAGTGGTGAAAACAACCAGAGAACGTGTTTCTCGCATTAAATAGCTCGAATAGTGCGATCTCGATGATTCTGCATACTTCGGACAGAAGTCTCACCAAGATTATCGTATAAAATGCATATCTCAGCTTGAAACCCCACAAAAACCAAGATATCGCTGGTACTGCATATCAAACGCACTGTGGAGTGGTGAAAACACCAGATAACGTGTTTCTCGCATTAAATAGCTCGAAAAGAGCGTTCTGGAAGATCCTGCATACTTCTGACAGAAGTCTCACCAAGATTATCGTAGAAAATGCATATCTCGGCTTGAAACCCGACGAAAACCGAGTTAACTCCGGTTCTGCACATCAAACGTACCGTGGAGTGGTGAAAACACCAGAAAACGTGTTTCGCGCATTAAATAGCTCGAAAAGAGCGTTCTCGAAGATTCTGCATACTTCTGACAGAAGTCTCACCAGGATTATCGTAGAAAATGCATATCTCAGCTTGAAACCCGACCGAAACCAAGATATCTCCGGTTCGGCATGTCAAACGTACTGTGGAGTGGTGAAAACACCCGAAAACGTGTTTCGTGCATTAAGTAGCTCGAAAAGAGCGATCTCGATGATTCAGCATATTTCGGACAGGAGTCTCACCAAGATTATCGCAGGAAATGCATATCTCAGCTTGAAACCCCACGAAAACCGAGATATCGCTGGTACTGCATATCAAACGTACTGTGGAGTGGTGAAAACACCAGATAACGTGTTTCTCGCATTAAGTAGCTCGAAAAGGGCGTTCTCGAAGATCCTGCATACTTCTGACAGAAGTCTCACCTAGATTATCGTAGAAAATGCATATCTCGGCTTGAAACCCGACGAAAACCGAGTTAACTCCGGTTCTGCACATCAAACGTACCGTGGAGTGGTGAAAACACCAGAAAACGTGTTTCGCGCATTAAGTAGCTCGAAAAGAGCGTTCTCGAAGATTCTGCATACTTCTGACAGAAGTCTCACCAGGATTATCGTAGAAAATGCATATCTCAGCTTGAAACCCGACCGAAACCAAGATATCTCCGGTTCTGCATGTCAAACGTACTGTGGAGTGGTGAAAACACCCGAAAACGTGTTTCGTGCATTAAGTAGCTCGAAAAGAGCGATCTCGATGATTCAGCATATTTCGGACAGGAGTCTCACCAAGATTATCGCAGGAAATGCATATCTCAGCTTGAAACCCCACGAAATCCAAGGTATCTCCGGTTCTGCATATCCAACGAACTGTGGAGTGGTGAAAACCCCAGAAAACGAGTTTCTCGCATTAAATAGCTCGAAAAGAGCGCTCTCGATGTTTCTGCATACTTCGGACAGAAGTCTCACCAAGATTATCGCAGAAACGCATATCTCATCTCGAAACCTCACGAAAATCAAGATGTTGCCGGTTCTGCATATCAAACGCACTGTAGAGTGGTGAAAACACCAGAAAACGTGTTTCGCGCATTAAGTAGCTCGAAAAGAGCGTTCTCGAAGATTCTGCATACTTCTGACAGAAGTCTCACCAGGATTATCGTAGAAAATGCATATCTCAGCTTGAAACCCGACCGAAACCAAGATATCTCCGGTTCTGCATGTCAAACGTACCGTGGAGTGGTGAAAACACCAGAAAACGTGTTTCGCGCATTAAGTAGCTCGAAAAGAGCGTTCTCGAAGATTCTGCATACTTCTGACAGAAGTCTCACCAGGATTATCGTAGAAAATGCATATCTCAGCTTGAAACCCGACCGAAACCAAGATATCTCCGGTTCTGCATGTCAAACGTACTGTGGAGTGGTGAAAACACCCGAAAACGTGTTTCGTGCATTAAGTAGCTCGAAAAGAGCGATCTCGATGATTCAGCATATTTCGGACAGGAGTCTCACCAAGATTATCGCAGGAAATGCATATCTCAGCTTGAAACCCCACGAAAACCGAGATATCGCTGGTACTGCATATCAAACGTACTGTGGAGTGGTGAAAACACCAGATAACGTGTTTCTCGCATTAAGTAGCTCGAAAAGGGCGTTCTCGAAGATCCTGCATACTTCTGACAGAAGTCTCACCAAGATTATCGTAGAAAATGCATATCTCGGCTTGAAACCCGACGAAAACCGAGTTAACTCCGGTTCTGCACATCAAACGTACCGTGGAGTGGTGAAAACACCAGAAAACGTGTTTCGCGCATTAAGTAGCTCGAAAAGAGCGTTCTCGAAGATTCTGCATACTTCTGACAGAATTCTCACCAGGATTATCGTAGAAAATGCATATCTCAGCTTGAAACCCGACCGAAACCAAGATATCTCCGGTTCTGCATGTCAAACGTACTGTGGAGTGGTGAAAACACCCGAAAACGTGTTTCGTGCATTAAGTAGCTCGAAAAGAGCGATCTCGATGATTCAGCATATTTCGGACAGGAGTCTCACCAAGATTATCGCACGAAATGCATATCTCAGTTTGAAACCCCACGAAATCCAAGGTATCTTCGGTTCTGCATATCCAACGAACTGTGGAGTGGTGAAAACCCCAGAAAACGAGTTTCTCGCATTAAATAGCTCGAAAAGAGCGCTCTCGATGTTTCTGCATACTTCGGACAGAAGTCTCACCAAGATTATCGTATAAAATGCATATCTCAGCTTGAAACCCCACGAAACCCGAGATATCGCTGGTACTGCATATCAAACGTACTGTGGAGTGGTGAAAACACCAGATAACGTGTTTCTCGCATTAAGTAGCTCGAAAAGAGCGTTCTCGAAGATCCTGCATACTTCTGACAGAAGTCTCACCAAGATTATCGTAGAAAATGCATATCTCGGCTTGAAACCCGACGAAAACCGAGTTAACTCCGGTTCTGCACATCAAACGTACCGTGGAGTGGTGAAAACACCAGAAAACGTGTTTCGCGCATTAAGTAGCTCGAAAAGAGCGTTCTTGAAGATTCTGCATACTTCTGACAGAAGTCTCACCAGGATTATCGTAGAAAATGCATATCTCAGCTTGAAACCCGACCGAAACCAAGATATCTCCGGTTCTGCATGTCAAACGTACTGTGGAGTGGTGAAAACACCCGAAAACGTGTTTCGTGCATTAAGTAGCTCGAAAAGAGCGATCTCGATGATTCAGCATATTTCGGACAGGAGTCTCACCAAGATTATCGCAGGAAATGCATATCTCAGCTAGAAACCCCACGAAATCCAAGGTATCTCCGGTTCTGCATATCCAACGAACTGTGGAGTGGTGAAAACCCCAGAAAACGAGTTTCTCGCATTAAATAGCTCGAAAAGAGCGCTCTCGATGTTTCTGCATACTTCGGACAGAAGTCTCACCAAGATTATCGCAGAAACGCATATCTCATCTCGAAACCTCACGAAAATCAAGATGTTGCCGGTTCTGCATATCAAACGCACTGTGGAGTGGTGAAAACAACCAGAGAACGTGTTTCTCGCATTAAATAGCTCGAATAGTGCGATCTCGATGATTCTGCATACTTCGGACAGAAGTCTCACCAAGATTATCGTATAAAATGCATATCTCAGCTTGAAACCCCACGAAAACCGAGATATCGCTGGTACTGCATATCAAACGTACTGTGGAGTGGTGAAAACACCAGATAACGTGTTTCTCGCATTAAATAGCTCGAAAAGAGCGTTCTCGAAGATCCTGCATACTTCTGACAGAAGTCTCACCAGGATTATCGTAGAAAATGCATATCTCAGCTTCAAACCCGACCGAAACCAAGATATCTCCGGTTCTGCATGTCAAACGTACTGTGGAGTGGTGAAAACACCAGAAAACGTGTTTCGTGCATTAAGTAGCTCGAAAAGAGCGATCTCGATGATTCAGCATATTTCGGACAGGAGTCTCACCAAGATTATCGCAGGAAATGCATATCTCAGCTTGAAACCCCACGAAATCCAAGGTATCTCCGGTTCTGCATATCCAACGAACTGTGGAGTGGTGAAAACCCCAGAAAACAGGTTTCTCGCATTAAATAGCTCGAAAAGAGCGCTCTCGATGTTTCTGCATACTTCGGACAGAAGTCTCACCAAGATTATCGCAGAAACGCATATCTCAGCTTGAAACCCCACGAAAATCAAGATGTTGCCGGTTCTGCATATCAAACGCACTGTGGAGTGGTGATAACAACCAGAGAACGTGTTTCTCGCATTAAATAGCTCGAATAGTGCGATCTCGATGATTCTGCATACTTCGGACAGAAGTCTCACCAAGATTATCGTATAAAATGCATATCTCAGCTTGAAACCCCACGAAACCCGAGATATCGCTGGTACTGCATATCAAATGTACTGTGGAGTGGTGAAAACACCAGATAACGTGTTTCTCGCATTAAGTAGCTCGAAAAGAGCGTTCTCGAAGATCCTCCATACTTCTGACAGAAGTCTCACCAAGATTATCGTAGAAAATGCATATCTCGGCTTGAAACCCGACGAAAACCGAGTTAACTCCGGTTCTGCACATCAAACGTACCGTGGAGTGGTGAAAACACCAGAAAACGTGTTTCGCGCATTAAGTAGCTCGAAAAGAGCGTTCTTGAAGATTCTGCATACTTCTGACAGAAGTCTCACCAGGATTATCGTAGAAAATGCATATCTCAGCTTGAAACCCGACCGAAACCAAGATATCTCCGGTTCTGCATGTCAAACGTACTGTGGAGTGGTGAAAACACCCGAAAACGTGTTTCGTGCATTAAGTAGCTCGAAAAGAGCGATCTCGATGATTCAGCATATTTCGGACAGGAGTCTCACCAAGATTATCGCAGGAAATGCATATCTCAGCTAGAAACCCCACGAAATCCAAGGTATCTCCGGTTCTGCATATCCAACGAACTGTGGAGTGGTGAAAACCCCAGAAAACGAGTTTCTCGCATTAAATAGCTCGAAAAGAGCGCTCTCGATGTTTCTGCATACTTCGGACAGAAGTCTCACCAAGATTATCGCAGAAATGCATATCTCATCTCGAAACCTCACGAAAATCAAGATGTTGCCGGTTCTGCATATCAAACGCACTGTGGAGTGGTGAAAACAACCAGAGAACGTGTTTCTCGCATTAAATAGCTCGAATAGTGCGATCTCGATGATTCTGCATACTTCGGACAGAAGTCTCACCAAGATTATCGTAGAAAATGCATATCTCAGCTTGAAACCCGACGAAAACCGAGTTATCTCCGGTTCTGCACATCAAACGTACCGTGGAGTGGTGAAAACACCAGAAAACGTGTTTCTTGCATTAAGTAGCTCGAAAAGAGCGTTCTCTAAGATTCTGCATACTTCTGACAGAAGTCTCACCAGGATTATCGTAGAAAATGCATATCTCAGCTTCAAACCCGACAGAAACCAAGATATCTCCGGTTCTGCATGTCAAAAGTACTGTGGAGTGGTGAAAACACCAGAAAACGTGTTTCGTGCATTAAGTAGCTCGAAAAGAGCGATCTCGATAATTCAGCATATTTCGGACAGGAGTCTCACCAAGATTATCGCAGGAAATGCATATCTCAGCTTGAAACCCCACGAAATCCAAGGTATCTCCGGTTCTGCATATCCAACGAACTGTGGAGTGGTGAAAACCCCAGAAAACGAGTTTCTCGCATTAAATAGCTCGAAAAGAGCGCTCTCGATGTTTCTGCATACTTCGGACAGAAGTCTCACCAAGATTATCGCAGAAACGCATATCTCATCTCGAAACCTCACGAAAATCAAGATGTTGCCGGTTCTGCATATCAAACGCACTGTGGAGTGGTGAAAACAACCAGAGAACGTGTTTCTCGCATTAAATAGTTCGAAAAGAGCGTTCTCGAAGATCCTGCATACTTCTGACAGAAGTCTCACCAAGATTATCGTAGAAAATGCATATCTCGGCTTGAAACCCGACGAAAACCGAGTTAACTCCGGTTCTGCACATCAAACGTACCGTGGAGTGGTGAAAACACCAGAAAACGTGTTTCGCGCATTAAGTAGCTCGAAAAGAGCGATCTAGATGATTCTGCATACTTCTGACAAAAGACCCACCAAGATTATCGCAGAAAATGCATATCTCAGCTGGAAACACCACGAAAACCGAGTTATCTCCGGTTCTGCACATAAAACGTACCGTGGAGTGGTGAAAACTCCAGAAAACGTGTTTCGTGCATTAAGTAGCTCGAAAAGAGCGCTCTCGATGTTTGTGCATACTGCGGACCGATGTTTCACCAAGATTATCGTAGAAAATGCATATCTCAGCTTGAAACCCGACGAAAACCAAAATATCGCCGGTTCTGCATATCAAACCAACTGCGGAGTGGTGAAAACCCCAGAAAACGTGTTTCTCGCATTAAATAGCTCAAAAGAGGGCTCTCGTTGTTTCTGCATACTTCGAACTGATGTCTCACAAAGCTTATCGTAGAAAATGCATATCTCAGCTTGAAACCCGACGAAAACCGAGTTAACTCCGGTTCTGCACATCAAACGTACCGTGGAGTGGTGAAAACACCAGAAAACGTGTTTCGCGCATTAAGTAGCTCGAAAAGAGCGTTCTCGAAGATTCTGCATACTTCGGACAGAAGTCTCACCAAGATTATCGTATAAAATGCATATCTCAGCTTGAAACCCCACGAAAACCGAGATATCGCTGGTACTGCATATCAAACGTACTGTGGAGTGGTGAAAACACCAGATAACGTGTTTCTCGCATTAAATAGCTCGAAAAGAGCGTTCTCGAAGATCCTGCATACTTCTGACAGAAGTCTCACCAAGATTATCGTAGAAAATGCATATCTCGGCTTGAAACCCGACGAAAACCGAGTTAACTCCGGTTCTGCACATCAAACGTACCGTGGAGTGGTGAAAACACCAGAAAACGAGTTTCTCGCATTAAATAGCTCGAAAAGAGCGCTCTCGATGTTTCTGCATACTTCGGACAGAAGTCTCACCAAGATTATCGCAGAAACGCATATCTCATCTCGAAACCTCACGAAAATCAAGATGTTGCCGGTTCTGCATATCAAACGCACTGTGGAGTGGTGAAAACAACCAGAGAACGTGTTTCTCGAATTAAATAGCTCGAATAGTGCGATCTCGATGATTCTGCATACTTCGGACAGAAGTCTCACCAAGATTATCGTATAAAATGCATATCTCAGCTTGAAACCCCAAGAAAACCGAGATATAGCTGGTACTGCATATCAAACGTACTGTGGAGTGGTGAAAAAACCAGATAACGTGTTTCTCGCATTAAATAGCTCGAAAAGAGCGTTCTCGAAGATCCTGCATACTTCTGACAGAAGTCTCACCAAGATTATCGTAGAAAATGCATATCTCGGCTTGAAACCCGACGAAAACCGAGTTAACTCCGGTTCTGCACATCAAACGTACCGTGGAGTGGTGAAAACACCAGATAACGTGTTTCTCGCATTAAGTAGCTCGAAAACAGCGTTCTCGAAGATCCTGCATACTTCTGACAGAAGTCTCACCAAGATTATCGTAGAAAATGCATATCTCGGCTTGAAACCCGACGAAAACCGAGTTAACTCCGGTTCTGCACATCAAACGTACCGTGGAGTGGTGAAAACACCAGAAAACGAGTTTCTCGCATTAAATAGCTCGAAAAGAGCGCTCTCGATGTTTCTGCATACTTCGGACAGAAGTCTCACCAAGATTATCGCAGAAACGCATATCTCATCTCGAAACCTCACGAAAATCAAGATGTTGCCGGTTCTGCATATCAAACGCACTGTGGAGTGGTGAAAACAACCAGAGAACGTGTTTCTCGCATTAAATAGCTCGAAAAGAGCGCTCTCGATGTTTCTGCATACTTCGGACAGAAGTCTCACCAAGATTATCGCAGAAACGCATATCTCAGCTTGAAACCCCACGAAAATCAAGATGTTGCCGGTTCTGCATATCAAACGCACTGTGGAGTGGTGATAACAACCAGAGAACGTGTTTCTCGCATTAAATAGCTCGAATAGTGCGATCTCGATGATTCTGCATACTTCGGACAGAAGTCTCACCAAGATTATCGTATAAAATGCATATCTCAGCTTGAAACCCCACGAAAACCGAGTTAACTCCGGTTCTGCACATCAAACGTACCGTGGAGTGGTGAAAACACCAGATAACGTGTTTCTCGCATTAAGTAGCTCGAAAACAGCGTTCTCGAAGATCCTGCATACTTCTGACAGAAGTCTCACCAAGATTATCGTAGAAAATGCATATCTCGGCTTGAAACCCGACGAAAACCGAGTTAACTCCGGTTCTGCACATCAAACGTACCGTGGAGTGGTGAAAACACCAGAAAACGTGTTTCGCGCATTAAGTAGCTCGAAAAGAGCGTTCTCGAAGATTCTGCATACTTCTGACAGAAGTCTCACCAGGATTATCGTAGAAAATGCATATCTCAGCTTGAAACCCGACCGAAACCAAGATATCTCCGGTTCTGCATGTCAAACGTACTGTGGAGTGGTGAAAACACACGAAAACGTGTTTCGTGCATTAAGTAGCTCGAAAAGAGCGATCTCGATGATTCAGCATATTTCGGACAGGAGTCTCACCAAGATTATCGCAGGAAATGCATATCTCAGTTTGAAACCCCACGAAATCCAAGGTATCTCCGGTTCTGCATATCCAACGAACTGTGGAGTGGTGAAAACCCCAGAAAACGAGTTTCTCGCATTAAATAGCTCGAAAAGAGCGCTCTCGATGTTTCTGCATACTTCGGACAGAAGTCTCACCAAGATTATCGCAGAAACGCATATCTCATCTCGAAACCTCACGAAAATCAAGATGTTGCCGGTTCTGCATATCAAACGCACTGTGGAGTGGTGAAAACAACCAGAGAACGTGTTTCTCGCATTAAATAGCTCGAATAGTGCGATCTCGATGATTCTGCATACTTCGGACAGAAGTCTCACCAAGATTATCGTATAAAATGCATATCTCAGCTTGAAACCCCACGAAAACCGAGATATCGCTGGTACTGCATATCAAACGTACTGTGGAGTGGTGAAAACACCAGATAACGTGTTTCTCGCATTAAATAGCTCGAAAAGAGCGTTCTCGAAGATCCTGCATACTTCTGACAGAAGTCTCACCAGGATTATCGTAGAAAATGCATATCTCAGCTTCAAACCCGACCGAAACCAAGATATCTCCGGTTCTGCATGTCAAACGTACTGTGGAGTGGTGAAAACACCAGAAAACGTGTTTCGTGCATTAAGTAGCTCGAAAAGAGCGATCTCGATGATTCAGCATATTTCGGACAGGAGTCTCACCAAGATTATCGCAGGAAATGCATATCTCAGCTTGAAACCCCACGAAATCCAAGGTATCTCCGGTTCTGCATATCCAACGAACTGTGGAGTGGTGAAAACCCCAGAAAACGAGTTTCTCGCATTAAATAGCTCGAAAAGAGCGCTCTCGATGTTTCTGCATACTTCGGACAGAAGTCTCACCAAGATTATCGCAGAAACGCATATCTCAGCTTGAAACCCCACGAAAATCAAGATGTTGCCGGTTCTGCATATCAAACGCACTGTGGAGTGGTGATAACAACCAGAGAACGTGTTTCTCGCATTAAATAGCTCGAATAGTGCGATCTCGATGATTCTGCATACTTCGGACAGAAGTCTCACCAAGATTATCGTATAAAATGCATATCTCAGCTTGAAACCCCACGAAAACCGAGATATCGCTGGTACTGCATATCAAACGTACTGTGGAGTGGTGAAAACACCAGATAACGTGTTTCTCGCATTAAGTAGCTCGAAAAGAGCGTTCTCGAAGATCCTGCATACTTCTGACAGAAGTCTCACCAAGATTATCGTAGAAAATGCATATCTCGGCTTGAAACCCGACGAAAACCGAGTTAACTCCGGTTCTGCACATCAAACGTACCGTGGAGTGGTGAAAACACCAGAAAACGTGTTTCGCGCATTAAGTAGCTCGAAAAGAGCGTTCTCGAAGATTCTGCATACTTCTGACAGAAGTCTCACCAGGATTATCGTAGAAAATGCATATCTCAGCTTGAAACCCGACCGAAACCAAGATATCTCCGGTTCGGCATGTCAAACGTACTGTGGAGTGGTGAAAACACCCGAAAACGTGTTTCGTGCATTAAGTAGCTCGAAAAGAGCGATCTCGATGATTCAGCATATTTCGGACAGGAGTCTCACCAAGATTATCGCAGGAAATGCATATCTCAGCTTGAAACCCCACGAAATCCAAGGTATCTCCGGTTCTGCATATCCAACGAACTGTGGAGTGGTGAAAACCCCAGAAAACGAGTTTCTCGCATTAAATAGCTCGAAAAGAGCGCTCTCGATGTTTCTGCATACTTCGGACAGAAGTCTCACCAAGATTATCGCAGAACCGCATATCTCATCTCGAAACCTCACGAAAATCAAGATGTTGCCGGTTCTGCATATCAAACGCACTGTGGAGTGGTGAAAACACCAGAAAACGTGTTTCGCGCATTAAGTAGCTCGAAAAGAGCGTTCTCGAAGATTCTGCATACTTCTGACAGAAGTCTCACCAGGATTATCGTAGAAAATGCATATCTCAGCTTGAAACCCGACCGAAACCAAGATATCTCCGGTTCTGCATGTCAAACGTACCGTGGAGTGGTGAAAACACCAGAAAACGTGTTTCGCGCATTAAGTAGCTCGAAAAGAGCGATCTCGATGATTCAGCATATTTCGGACAGGAGTCTCACCAAGATTATCGCAGGAAATGCATATCTCAGCTTGAAACCCCACGAAAACCGAGATATCGCTGGTACTGCATATCAAACGTACTGTGGAGTGGTGAAAACACCAGATAACGTGTTTCTCGCATTAAGTAGCTCGAAAAGGGCGTTCTCGAAGATTCTGCATACTTCTGACAGAAGTCTCACCAGGATTATCGTAGAAAATGCATATCTCAGCTTGAAACCCGACCGAAACCAAGATATCTCCGGTTCTGCATGTCAAACGTACTGTGGAGTGGTGAAAACACCCGAAAACGTGTTTCGTGCATTAAGTAGCTCGAAAAGAGCGATCTCGATGATTCAGCATATTTCGGACAGGAGTCTCACCAAGATTATCGCAGGAAATGCATATCTCAGCTTGAAACCCCACGAAATCCAAGGTATCTCCGGTTCTGCATATCCAACGAACTGTGGAGTGGTGAAAACCCCAGAAAACGAGTTTCTCGCATTAAATAGCTCGAAAAGAGCGCTCTCGATGTTTCTGCATACTTCGGACAGAAGTCTCACCAAGATTATCGCAGAAACGCATATCTCATCTCGAAACCTCACGAAACTCAAGATGTTGCCGGTTCTGCATATCAAACGCACTGTGGAGTGGTGAAAACACCAGAAAACGTGTTTCGCGCATTAAGTAGCTCGAAAAGAGCGTTCTCGAAGATTCTGCATACTTCTGACAGAAGTCTCACCAGGATTATCGTAGAAAATGCATATCTCAGCTTGAAACCCGACCGAAACCAAGATATCTCCGGTTCTGCATGTCAAACGTACCGTGGAGTGGTGAAAACACCAGAAAACGTGTTTCGCGCATTAAGTAGCTCGAAAAGAGCGTTCTCGAAGATTCTGCATACTTCTGACAGAAGTCTCACCAGGATTATCGTAGAAAATGCATATCTCAGCTTGAAACCCGACCGAAACCAAGATATCTCCGGTTCTGCATGTCAAACGTACTGTGGAGTGGTGAAAACACCCGAAAACGTGTTTCGTGCATTAAGTAGCTCGAAAAGAGCGATCTCGATGATTCAGCATATTTCGGACAGGAGTCTCACCAAGATTATCGCAGGAAATGCATATCTCAGCTTGAAACCCCACGAAAACCGAGATATCGCTGGTACTGCATATCAAACGTACTGTGGAGTGGTGAAAACACCAGATAACGTGTTTCTCGCATTAAGTAGCTCGAAAAGGGCGTTCTCGAAGATCCTGCATACTTCTGACAGAAGTCTCACCAAGATTATCGTAGAAAATGCATATCTCGGCTTGAAACCCGACGAAAACCGAGTTAACTCCGGTTCTGCACATCAAACGTACCGTGGAGTGGTGAAAACACCAGAAAACGTGTTTCGCGCATTAAGTAGCTCGAAAAGAGCGTTCTCGAAGATTCTGCATACTTCTGACAGGAGTCTCACCAAGATTATCGCACGAAATGCATATCTCAGTTTGAAACCCCACGAAATCCAAGGTATCTCCGGTTCTGCATATCCAACGAACTGTGGTGTGGTGAAAACCCCAGAAAACGAGTTTCTCGCATTAAATAGCTCGAAAAGAGCGCTCTCGATGTTTCTGCATACTTCGGACAGAAGTCTCACCAAGATTATCGCAGAAACGCATATCTCATCTCGAAACCTCACGAAAATCAAGATGTTGCCGGTTCTGCATATCAAACGCACTGTGGAGTGGTGAAAACAACCAGAGAACGTGTTTCTCGCATTAAATAGCTCGAAAAGAGCGTTCTCGAAGATCCTGCATACTTCTGACAGAAGTCTCACCAAGATTATCGTAGAAAATGCATATCTCGGCTTGAAACCCGACGAAAACCGAGTTAACTCCGGTTCTGCACATCAAACGTACCGTGGAGTGGTGAAAACACCAGAAAACGTGTTTCGCGCATTAAGTAGCTCGAAAAGAGCGTTCTTGAAGATTCTGCATACTTCTGACAGAAGTCTCACCAGGATTATCGTAGAAAATGCATATCTCAGCTTGAAACCCGACCGAAACCAAGATATCTCCGGTTCTGCATGTCAAACGTACTGTGGAGTGGTGCAAACACCCGAAAACGTGTTTCGTGCATTAAGTAGCTCGAAAAGAGCGATCTCGATGATTCAGCATATTTCGGACAGGAGTCTCACCAAGATTATCGCAGGAAATGCATATCTCAGCTAGAAACCCCACGAAATCCAAGGTATCTCCGGTTCTGCATATCCAACGAACTGTGGAGTGGTGAAAACCCCAGAAAACGAGTTTCTCGCATTAAATAGCTCGAAAAGAGCGCTCTCGATGTTTCTGCATACTTCGGACAGAAGTCTCACCAAGATTATCGCAGAAATGCATATCTCATCTCGAAACCTCACGAAAATCAAGATGTTGCCGGTTCTGCATATCAAACGCACTGTGGAGTGGTGAAAACAACCAGAGAACGTGTTTCTCGCATTAAATAGCTCGAATAGTGCGATCTCGATGATTCTGCATACTTCGGACAGAAGTCTCACCAAGATTATCGTAGAAAATGCATATCTCAGCTTGAAACCCGACGAAAACCGAGTTATCTCCGGTTCTGCACATCAAACGTACCGTGGAGTGGTGAAAACACCAGAAAACGTGTTTCTTGCATTAAGTAGCTCGAAAAGAGCGTTCTCTAAGATTCTGCATACTTCTGACAGAAGTCTCACCAGGATTATCGTAGAAAATGCATATCTCAGCTTCAAACCCGACAGAAACCAAGATATCTCCGGTTCTGCATGTCAAAAGTACTGTGGAGTGGTGAAAACACCAGAAAACGTGTTTCGTGCATTAAGTAGCTCGAAAAGAGCGATCTCGATGATTCAGCATATTTCGGACAGGAGTCTCACCAAGATTATCGCAGGAAATGCATATCTCAGCTTGAAACCCCACGAAATCCAAGGTATCTCCGGTTCTGCATATCCAACGAACTGTGGAGTGGTGAAAACCCCAGAAAACGAGTTTCTCGCATTAAATAGCTCAAAAAGAGCGCTCTCGATGTTTCTGCATACTTCGGACAGAAGTCTCACCAAGATTATCGCAGAAACGCATATCTCATCTCGAAACCTCACGAAAATCAAGATGTTGCCGGTTCTGCATATCAAACGCACTGTGGAGTGGTGAAAACAACCAGAGAACGTGTTTCTCGCATTAAATAGCTCGAATAGTGCGATCTCGATGATTCTGCATACTTCGGACAGAAGTCTCACCAAGATTATCGTATAAAATGCATATCTCAGCTTGAAACCCCACGAAAACCGAGATATAGCTGGTACTGCATATCAAACGTACTGTGGAGTGGTGAAAAAACCAGATAACGTGTTTCTCGCATTAAATAGCTCGAAAAGAGCGTTCTCGAAGATCCTGCATACTTCTGACAGAAGTCTCACCAAGATTATCGTAGAAAATGCATATCTCGGCTTGAAACCCGACGAAAACCGAGTTAACTCCGGTTCTGCACATCAAACGTACCGTGGAGTGGTGAAAACACCAGAAAACGTGTTTCGCGCATTAAGTAGCTCGAAAAGAGCGATCTAGATGATTCTGCATACTTCTGACAAAAGACCCACCAAGATTATCGCAGAAAATGCATATCTCAGCTGGAAACACCACGAAAACCGAGTTATCTCCGGTTCTGCACATAAAACGTACCGTGGAGTGGTGAAAACACCAGAAAACGTGTTTCGTGCATTAAGTAGCTCGAAAAGAGCGCACTCGATGTTTGTGCATACTGCGGACCGATGTTTCACCAAGATTATCGTAGAAAATGCATATCTCAGCTTGAAACCCGACGAAAACCAAAATATCGCCGGTTCTGCATATCAAACCAACTGCGGAGTGGTGAAAACACCAGATAACGTGATTCTCGCATTAAATAGCTCGAAAAGAGCGATCTCGATGATTCAGCATACTTCGGACAGAAGTCTCACCAAGATTATCGCAGAAAATGCATATCTCAGCTTGAAACCCGACGAAAACCGAGTTATCTCCGGTTCTGCACATCAAACGTACCGTGGAGTGGTGAAAACACCAGAAAACGTGTTTCGCGCATTAAGTAGCTCGAAAAGAGCGTTCTCGAAGATTCTTCATACTTCTGACAGAAGTCTCACCAAGATTATCAAAGGAAATGCATATCTCAGCTTGAAACCCCACGAAAACCAAGATATCTCCGGTTCTGCATATCAAACACACTGTGGAGTGGTGAAAACACCAGATAACGTGTTTCTCGCATTAAATAGCTCGAATAGTGCGATCTCGATGATTCTGCATACTACCTAACAGAAGTCTCACCAAGATTATCGCAGAAAATGCATATCTCAGCTTGAAACCCCACGAAAACCAAGATATCGCCGGTTTTGCATATCAAACGCACTGTGGAGTGGTGAAAACACCGGATAAGGTTCTTCTTGCATTAACTAGCTCGAAAAGAGCGATCTCGATGTTTCAGCATACTTCGGGCAGAAGTCTCACCAAGATTAACGCAGAAACGCATATCTCAGCTTGAAACCCCACAAAAACCAAGATATCGCTGGTACTGCATATCAAACGCACTGTGGAGTGGTGAAAACACCAGATAACGTGTTTCTCGCATTAAATAGCTCGAAAAGAGCGTTCTGGAAGATCCTGCATACTTCTGACAGAAGTCTCACCAAGATTATCGTAGAAAATGCATATCTCGGCTTGAAACCCGACGAAAACCGAGTTAACTCCGGTTCTGCACATCAAACGTACCGTGGAGTGGTGAAAACACCAGAAAACGTGTTTCGCGCATTAAATAGCTCGAAAAGAGCGTTCTCGAAGATTCTGCATACTTCTGACAGAAGTCTCACCAGGATTATCGTAGAAAATGCATATCTCAGCTTGAAACCCGACCGAAACCAAGATATCTCCGGTTCGGCATGTCAAACGTACTGTGGAGTGGTGAAAACACCCGAAAACGTGTTTCGTGCATTAAGTAGCTCGAAAAGAGCGATCTCGATGATTCAGCATATTTCGGACAGGAGTCTCACCAAGATTATCGCAGGAAATGCATATCTCAGCTTGAAACCCCACGAAATCCAAGGTATCTCCGGTTCTGCATATCCAACGAACTGTGGAGTGGTGAAAACCCCAGAAAACGAGTTTCTCGCATTAAATAGCTCGAAAAGAGCGCTCTCGATGTTTCTGCATACTTCGGACAGAAGTCTCACCAAGATTATCGCAGAAACGCATATCTCATCTCGAAACCTCACGAAAATCAAGATGTTGCCGGTTCTGCATATCAAACGCACTGTGGAGTGGTGAAAACACCAGAAAACGTGTTTCGCGCATTAAGTAGCTCGAAAAGAGCGTTCTCGAAGATTCTGCATACTTCTGACAGAAGTCTCACCAGGATTATCGTAGAAAATGCATATCTCAGCTTGAAACCCGACCGAAACCAAGATATCTCCGGTTCTGCATGTCAAACGTACCGTGGAGTGGTGAAAACACCAGAAAACGTGTTTCGCGCATTAAGTAGCTCGAAAAGAGCGTTCTCGAAGATTCTGCATACTTCTGACAGAAGTCTCACCAGGATTATCGTAGAAAATGCATATCTCAGCTTGAAACCCGACCGAAACCAAGATATCTCCGGTTCTGCATGTCAAACGTACTGTGGAGTGGTGAAAACACCCGAAAACGTGTTTCGTGCATTAAATAGCTCGAAAAGAGCGCTCTCGATGTTTCTGCATACTTCGGACAGAAGTCTCACCAAGATTATCGCAGAAACGCATATCTCATCTCGAAACCTCACGAAAATCAAGATGTTGCCGGTTCTGCATATCAAACGCACTGTGGAGTGGTGAAAACACCAGAAAACGTGTTTCGCGCATTAAGTAGCTCGAAAAGAGCGTTCTCGAAGATTCTGCATACTTCTGACAGAAGTCTCACCAGGATTATCGTAGAAAATGCATATCTCAGCTTGAAACCCGACCGAAACCAAGATATCTCCGGTTCTGCATGTCAAACGTACCGTGGAGTGGTGAAAACACCAGAAAACGTGTTTCGCGCATTAAGTAGCTCGAAAAGAGCGTTCTCGAAGATTCTGCATACTTCTGACAGAAGTCTCACCAGGATTATCGTAGAAAATGCATATCTCAGCTTGAAACCCGACCGAAACCAAGATATCTCCGGTTCTGCATGTCAAACGTACTGTGGAGTGGTGAAAACACCCGAAAACGTGTTTCGTGCATTAAGTAGCTCGAAAAGAGCGATCTCGATGATTCAGCATATTTCGGACAGGAGTCTCACCAAGATTATCGCAGGAAATGCATATCTCAGCTTGAAACCCCACGAAAACCGAGATATCGCTGGTACTGCATATCAAACGTACTGTGGAGTGGTGAAAACACCAGATAACGTGTTTCTCGCATTAAGTAGCTCGAAAAGGGCGTTCTCGAAGATCCTGCATACTTCTGACAGAAGTCTCTCCAAGATTATCGTAGAAAATGCATATCTCGGCTTGAAACCCGACGAAAACCGAGTTAACTCCGGTTCTGCACATCAAACGTACCGTGGAGTGGTGAAAACACCAGAAAACGTGTTTCGCGCATTAAGTAGCTCGAAAAGAGCGTTCTCGAAGATTCTGCATACTTCTGACAGAATTCTCACCAGGATTATCGTAGAAAATGCATATCTCAGCTTGAAACCCGACCGAAACCAAGATATCTCCGGTTCTGAATGTCAAACGTACTGTGGAGTGGTGAAAACACCCGAAAACGTGTTTCGTGCATTAAGTAGCTCGAAAAGAGCGATCTCGATGATTCAGCATATTTCGGACAGGAGTCTCACCAAGATTATCGCACGAAATGCATATCTCAGTTTGAAACCCCACGAAATCCAAGGTATCTTCGGTTCTGCATATCCAACGAACTGTGGAGTGGTGAAAACCCCAGAAAACGAGTTTCTCGCATTAAATAGCTCGAAAAGAGCGCTCTCGATGTTTCTGCATACTTCGGACAGAAGTCTCACCAAGATTATCGTATAAAATGCATATCTCAGCTTGAAACCCCACGAAACCCGAGATATCGCTGGTACTGCATATCAAACGTACTGTGGAGTGGTGAAAACACCAGATAACGTGTTTCTCGCATTAAGTAGCTCGAAAAGAGCGTTCTCGAAGATCCTGCATACTTCTGACAGAAGTCTCACCAAGATTATCGTAGAAAATGCATATCTCGGCTTGAAACCCGACGAAAACCGAGTTAACTCCGGTTCTGCACATCAAACGTACCGTGGAGTGGTGAAAACACCAGAAAACGTGTTTCGCGCATTAAGTAGCTCGAAAAGAGCGTTCTTGAAGATTCTGCATACTTCTGACAGAAGTCTCACCAGGATTATCGTAGAAAATGCATATCTCAGCTTGAAACCCGACCGAAACCAAGATATCTCCGGTTCTGCATGTCAAACGTACTGTGGAGTGGTGAAAACACCCGAAAACGTGTTTCGTGCATTAAGTAGCTCGAAAAGAGCGATCTCGATGATTCAGCATATTTCGGACAGGAGTCTCACCAAGATTATCGCAGGAAATGCATATCTCAGCTAGAAACCCCACGAAATCCAAGGTATCTCCGGTTCTGCATATCCAACGAACTGTGGAGTGGTGAAAACCCCAGAAAACGAGTTTCTCGCATTAAATAGTTCGAAAAGAGCGCTCTCGATGTTTCTGCATACTTCGGACAGAAGTCTCACCAAGATTATCGCAGAAATGCATATCTCATCTCGAAACCTCACGAAAATCAAGATGTTGCCGGTTCTGCATATCAAACGCACTGTGGAGTGGTGAAAACAACCAGAGAACGTGTTTCTCGCATTAAATAGCTCGAATAGTGCGATCTCGATGATTCTGCATACTTCGGACAGAAGTCTCACCAAGATTATCGTAGAAAATGCATATCTCAGCTTGAAACCCGACGAAAACCGAGTTATCTCCGGTTCTGCACATCAAACGTACCGTGGAGTGGTGAAAACACCAGAAAACGTGTTTCTTGCATTAAGTAGCTCGAAAAGAGCGTTCTCTAAGATTCTGCATACTTCTGACAGAAGTCTCACCAGGATTATCGTAGAAAATGCATATCTCAGCTTCAAACCCGACAGAAACCAAGATATCTCCGGTTCTGCATGTCAAAAGTACTGTGGAGTGGTGAAAACACCCGAAAACGTGTTTCGTGCATTAAGTAGCTCGAAAAGAGCGATCTCGATGATTCAGCATATTTCGGACAGGAGTCTCACCAAGATTATCGCAGGAAATGCATATCTCAGCTAGAAACCCCACGAAATCCAAGGTATCTCCGGTTCTGCATATCCAACGAACTGTGGAGTGGTGAAAACCCCAGAAAACGAGTTTCTCGCATTAAATAGTTCGAAAAGAGCGCTCTCGATGTTTCTGCATACTTCGGACAGAAGTCTCACCAAGATTATCGCAGAAATGCATATCTCATCTCGAAACCTCACGAAAATCAAGATGTTGCCGGTTCTGCATATCAAACGCACTGTGGAGTGGTGAAAACAACCAGAGAACGTGTTTCTCGCATTAAATAGCTCGAATAGTGCGATCTCGATGATTCTGCATACTTCGGACAGAAGTCTCACCAAGATTATCGTAGAAAATGCATATCTCAGCTTGAAACCCGACGAAAACCGAGTTATCTCCGGTTCTGCACATCAAACGTACCGTGGAGTGGTGAAAACACCAGAAAACGTGTTTCTTGCATTAAGTAGCTCGAAAAGAGCGTTCTCTAAGATTCTGCATACTTCTGACAGAAGTCTCACCAGGATTATCGTAGAAAATGCATATCTCAGCTTCAAACCCGACAGAAACCAAGATATCTCCGGTTCTGCATGTCAAAAGTACTGTGGAGTGGTGAAAACACCAGAAAACGTGTTTCGTGCATTAAGTAGCTCGAAAAGAGCGATCTCGATGATTCAGCATATTTCGGACAGGAGTCTCACCAAGATTATCGCAGGAAATGCATATCTCAGCTTGAAACCCCACGAAATCCAAGGTATCTCCGGTTCTGCATATCCAACGAACTGTGGAGTGGTGAAAACACCAGAAAACGTGTTTCGCGCATTAAGTAGCTCGAAAAGAGCGATCTAGATGATTCTGCATACTTCTGACAAAAGACCCACCAAGATTATCGCAGAAAATGCATATCTCAGCTGGAAACACCACGAAAACCGAGTTATCTCCGGTTCTGCACATAAAACGTACCGTGGAGTGGTGAAAACACCAGAAAACGTGTTTCGTGCATTAAGTAGCTCGAAAAGAGCGCTCTCGATGTTTGTGCATACTGCGGACCGATGTTTCACCAAGATTATCGTAGAAAATGCATATCTCAGCTTGAAACCCGACGAAAACCAAAATATCGCCGGTTCTGCATATCAAACCAACTGCGGAGTGGTGAAAACACCAGATAACGTGATTCTCGCATTAAATAGCTCGAAAAGAGCGATCTCGATGATTCAGCATACTTCGGACAGAAGTCTCACCAAGATTATCGCAGAAAATGCATATCTCAGCTTGAAACCCGACGAAAACCGAGTTATCTCCGGTTCTGCACATCAAACGTACCGTGGAGTGGTGAAAACACCAGAAAACGTGTTTCGCGCATTAAGTAGCTCGAAAAGAGCGTTCTCGAAGATTCTTCATACTTCTGACAGAAGTCTCACCAAGATTATCAAAGGAAATGCATATCTCAGCTTGAAACCCCACGAAAACCAAGATATCTCCGGTTCTGCATATCAAACACACTGTGGAGTGGTGAAAACACCAGATAACGTGTTTCTCGCATTAAATAGCTCGAATAGTGCGATCTCGATGATTCTGCATACTACCTAACAGAAGTCTCACCAAGATTATCGCAGAAAATGCATATCTCAGCTTGAAACCCCACGAAAACCAAGATATCGCCGGTTTTGCATATCAAACGCACTGTGGAGTGGTGAAAACACCGGATAAGGTTCTTCTTGCATTAACTAGCTCGAAAAGAGCGATCTCGATGTTTCAGCATACTTCGGGCAGAAGTCTCACCAAGATTAACGCAGAAACGCATATCTCATCTCGAAACCTCACGAAAATCAAGATGTTGCCGGTTCTGCATATCAAACGCACTGTGGAGTGGTGAAAACAACCAGAGAACGTGTTTCTCGCATTAAATAGCTCGAATAGTGCGATCTCGATGATTCTGCATAGTTCGGACAGAAGTCTCACCAAGATTATCGTATAAAATGCATATCTCAGCTTGAAACCCCACAAAAACCAAGATATCGCTGGTACTGCATATCAAACGCACTGTGGAGTGGTGAAAACACCAGATAACGTGTTTCTCGCATTAAATAGCTCGAAAAGAGCGTTCTGGAAGATCCTGCAT
This sequence comes from Anthophora plumipes, assembly GCA_951804975.1. Lineage (NCBI taxonomy): Eukaryota > Metazoa > Arthropoda > Insecta > Hymenoptera > Apidae > Anthophora > Anthophora plumipes. Next base: position 985,303 of record CATORF010001004.1, read on the forward strand.
ACTTCTGACAGAAGTCTCACCAAGATTATCGTAGAAAATGCATATCTCGGCTTGAAACCCGACGAAAACCGAGTTAACTCCGGTTCTGCACATCAAACGTACCGTGGAGTGGTGAAAACACCAGAAAACGTGTTTCGCGCATTAAGTAGCTCGAAAAGAGCGTTCTCGAAGATTCTGCATACTTCTGACAGAAGTCTCACCAGGATTATCGTAGAAAATGCATATCTCAGCTTGAAACCCGACCGAAACCAAGATATCTCCGGTTCTGCATGTCAAACGTACTGTGGAGTGGTGAAAACACCCGAAAACGTGTTTCGTGCATTAAGTAGCTCGAAAAGAGCGATCTCGATGATTCAGCATATTTCGGACAGGAGTCTCACCAAGATTATCGCAGGAAATGCATATCTCAGCTTGAAACCCCACGAAATCCAAGGTATCTCCGGTTCTGCATATCCAACGAACTGTGGAGTGGTGAAAACCCCAGAAAACGAGTTTCTCGCATTAAATAGCTCGAAAAGAGCGCTCTCGATGTTTCTGCATACTTCGGACAGAAGTCTCACCAAGATTATCGCAGAAACGCATATCTCATCTCGAAACCTCACGAAAATCAAGATGTTGCCGGTTCTGCATATCAAACGCACTGTGGAGTGGTGAAAACACCAGAAAACGTGTTTCGCGCATTAAGTAGCTCGAAAAGAGCGTTCTCGAAGATTCTGCATACTTCTGACAGAAGTCTCACCAGGATTATCGTAGAAAATGCATATCTCAGCTTGAAACCCGACCGAAACCAAGATATCTCCGGTTCTGCATGTCAAACGTACCGTGGAGTGCTGAAAACACCAGAAAACGTGTTTCGCGCATTAAGTAGCTCGAAAAGAGCGTTCTCGAAGATTCTGCATACTTCTGACAGAAGTCTCACCAGGATTATCGTAGAAAATGCATATCTCAGCTTGAAACCCGACCGAAACCAAGATATCTCCGGTTCTGCATGTCAAACGTACTGTGGAGTGGTGAAAACACCCGAAAACGTGTTTCGTGCATTAAGTAGCTCGAAAAGAGCGATCTCGATGATTCAGCATATTTCGGACAGGAGTCTCACCAAGATTATCGCAGGAAATGCATATCTCAGCTTGAAACCCCACGAAAACCGAGATATCGCTGGTACTGCATATCAAACGTACTGTGGAGTGGTGAAAACACCAGATAACGTGTTTCTCGCATTAAGTAGCTCGAAAAGGGCGTTCTCGAAGATCCTGCATACTTCTGACAGAAGTCTCACCTAGATTATCGTAGAAAATGCATATCTCGGCTTGAAACCCGACGAAAACCGAGTTAACTCCGGTTCTGCACATCAAACGTACCGTGGAGTGGTGAAAACACCAGAAAACGTGTTTCGCGCATTAAGTAGCTCGAAAAGAGCGTTCTCGAAGATTCTGCATACTTCTGACAGAAGTCTCACCAGGATTATCGTAGAAAATGCATATCTCAGCTTGAAACCCGACCGAAACCAAGATATCTCCGGTTCTGCATGTCAAACGTACTGTGGAGTGGTGAAAACACCCGAAAACGTGTTTTGTGCATTAAGTAGCTCGAAAAGAGCGATCTCGATGATTCAGCATATTTCGGACAGGAGTCTCACCAAGATTATCGCAGGAAATGCATATCTCAGCTTGAAACCCCACGAAATCCAAGGTATCTCCGGTTCTGCATATCCAACGAACTGTGGAGTGGTGAAAACCCCAGAAAACGAGTTTCTCGCATTAAATAGCTCGAAAAGAGCGCTCTCGATGTTTCTGCATACTTCGGACAGAAGTCTCACCAAGATTATCGCAGAAACGCATATCTCATCTCGAAACCTCACGAAAATCAAGATGTTGCCGGTTCTGCATATCAAACGCACTGTGGAGTGGTGAAAACACCAGAAAACGTGTTTCGCGCATTAAGTAGCTCGAAAAGAGCGTTCTCGAAGATTCTGCATACTTCTGACAGAAGTCTCACCAGGATTATCGTAGAAAATGCATATCTCAGCTTGAAACCCGACCGAAACCAAGATATCTCCGGTTCTGCATGTCAAACGTACCGTGGAGTGGTGAAAACACCAGAAAACGTGTTTCGCGCATTAAGTAGCTCGAAAAGAGCGTTCTCGAAGATTCTGCATACTTCTGACAGAAGTCTCACCAGGATTATCGTAGAAAATGCATATCTCAGCTTGAAACCCGACCGAAACCAAGATATCTCCGGTTCTGCATGTCAAACGTACTGTGGAGTGGTGAAAACACCCGAAAACGTGTTTCGTGCATTAAGTAGCTCGAAAAGAGCGATCTCGATGATTCAGCATATTTCGGACAGGAGTCTCACCAAGATTATCGCAGGAAATGCATATCTCAGCTTGAAACCCCACGAAAACCGAGATATCGCTGGTACTGCATATCAAACGTACTGTGGAGTGGTGAAAACACCAGATAACGTGTTTCTCGCATTAAGTAGCTCGAAAAGGGCGTTCTCGAAGATCCTGCATACTTCTGACAGAAGTCTCACCAAGATTATCGTAGAAAATGCATATCTCGGCTTGAAACCCGACGAAAACCGAGTTAACTCCGGTTCTGCACATCAAACGTACCGTGGAGTGGTGAAAACACCAGAAAACGTGTTTCGCGCATTAAGTAGCTCGAAAAGAGCGTTCTCGAAGATTCTGCATACTTCTGACAGAATTCTCACCAGGATTATCGTAGAAAATGCATATCTCAGCTTGAAACCCGACCGAAACCAAGATATCTCCGGTTCTGCATGTCAAACGTACTGTGGAGTGGTGAAAACACCCGAAAACGTGTTTCGTGCATTAAGTAGCTCGAAAAGAGCGATCTCGATGATTCAGCATATTTCGGACAGGAGTCTCACCAAGATTATCGCACGAAATGCATATCTCAGTTTGAAACCCCACGAAATCCAAGGTATCTCCGGTTCTGCATATCCAACGAACTGTGGAGTGGTGAAAACCCCAGAAAACGAGTTTCTCGCATTAAATAGCTCGAAAAGAGCGCTCTCGATGTTTCTGCATACTTCGGACAGAAGTCTCACCAAGATTATCGCAGAAACGCATATCTCATCTCGAAACCTCACGAAAATCAAGATGTTGCCGGTTCTGCATATCAAACGCACTGTGGAGTGGTGAAAACAACCAGAGAACGTGTTTCTCGCATTAAATAGCTCGAATAGTGCGATCTCGATGATTCTGCATACTTCGGACAGAAGTCTCACCAAGATTATCGTATAAAATGCATATCTCAGCTTGAAACCCCACGAAAACCGAGATATCGCTGGTACTGCATATCAAACGTACTGTGGAGTGGTGAAAACACCAGATAACGTGTTTCTCGCATTAAATAGCTCGAAAAGAGCGTTCTCGAAGATCCTGCATACTTCTGACAGAAGTCTCACCAGGATTATCGTAGAAAATGCATATCTCAGCTTCAAACCCGACCGAAACCAAGATATCTCCGGTTCTGCATGTCAAACGTACTGTGGAGTGGTGAAAACACCAGAAAACGTGTTTCGTGCATTAAGTAGCTCGAAAAGAGCGATCTCGATGATTCAGCATATTTCGGACAGGAGTCTCACCAAGATTATCGCAGGAAATGCATATCTCAGCTTGAAACCCCACGAAATCCAAGGTATCTCCGGTTCTGCATATCCAACGAACTGTGGAGTGGTGAAAACCCCAGAAAACGAGTTTCGCGCATTAAGTAGCTCGAAAAGAGCGATCTAGATGATTCTGCATACTTCTGACAAAAGACCCACCAAGATTATCGCAGAAAATGCATATCTCAGCTGGAAACACCACGAAAACCGAGTTATCTCCGGTTCTGCACATAAAACGTACCGTGGAGTGGTGAAAACACCAGAAAACGTGTTTCGTGCATTAAGTAGCTCGAAAAGAGCGCTTTCGATGTTTGTGCATACTGCGGACCGATGTTTCACCAAGATTATCGTAGAAAATGCATATCTCAGCTTGAAACCCGACGAAAACCAAAATATCGCCGGTTCTGCATATCAAACCAACTGCGGAGTGGTGAAAACACCAGATAACGTGATGCTCGCATTAAATAGCTCGAAAAGAGCGATCTCGATGATTCAGCATACTTCGGACAGAAGTCTCACCAAGATTATCGCAGAAAATGCATATCTCAGCTTGAAACCCGACGAAAACCGAGTTATCTCCGGTTCTGCACATCAAACGTACCGTGGAGTGGTGAAAACACCAGAAAACGTGTTTCGCGCATTAAGTAGCTCGAAAAGAGCGTTCTCGAAGATTCTTCATACTTCTGACAGAAGTCTCACCAAGATTATCAAAGGAAATGCATATCTCAGCTTGAAACCCCACGAAAACCAAGATATCTCCGGTTCTGCATATCAAACACACTGTGGAGTGGTGAAAACACCAGATAACGTGTTTCTCGCATTAAATAGCTCGAATAGTGCGATCTCGATGATTCTGCATACTACCTAACAGAAGTCTCACCAAGATTATCGCAGAAAATGCATATCTCAGCTTGAAACCCCACGAAAACCAAGATATCGCCGGTTTTGCATATCAAACGCACTGTGGAGTGGTGAAAACACCGGATAAGGTTCTTCTTGCATTAACTAGCTCGAAAAGAGCGATCTCGATGTTTCAGCATACTTCGGGCAGAAGTCTCACCAAGATTAACGCAGAAACGCATATCTCATCTCGAAACCTCACGAAAATCAAGATGTTGCCGGTTCTGCATATCAAACGCACTGTGGAGTGGTGAAAACAACCAGAGAACGTGTTTCTCGCATTAAATAGCTCGAATAGTGCGATCTCGATGATTCTGCATACTTCGGACAGAAGTCTCACCAAGATTATCGTATAAAATGCATATCTCAGCTTGAAACCCCACAAAAACCAAGATATCGCTGGTACTGCATATCAAACGCACTGTGGAGTGGTGAAAACACCAGATAACGTGTTTCTCGCATTAAATAGCTCGAAAAGAGCGTTCTGGAAGATCCTGCATACTTCTGACAGAAGTCTCACCAAGATTATCGTAGAAAATGCATATCTCGGCTTGAAACCCGACGAAAACCGAGTTAACTCCGGTTCTGCACATCAAACGTACCGTGGAGTGGTGAAAACACCAGAAAACGTGTTTCGCGCATTAAGTAGCTCGAAAAGAGCGTTCTCGAAGATTCTGCATACTTCTGACAGAAGTCTCACCAGGATTATCGTAGAAAATGCATATCTCAGCTTGAAACCCGACCGAAACCAAGATATCTCCGGTTCTGCATGTCAAACGTACTGTGGAGTGGTGAAAACACCCGAAAACGTGTTTCGTGCATTAAGTAGCTCGAAAAGAGCGATCTCGATGATTCAGCATATTTCGGACAGGAGTCTCACCAAGATTATCGCAGGAAATGCATATCTCAGCTTGAAACCCCACGAAATCCAAGGTATCTCCGGTTCTGCATATCCAACGAACTGTGGAGTGGTGAAAACCCCAGAAAACGAGTTTCTCGCATTAAATAGCTCGAAAAGAGCGCTCTCGATGTTTCTGCATACTTCGGACAGAAGTCTCACCAAGATTATCGCAGAAACGCATATCTCATCTCGAAACCTCACGAAAATCAAGATGTTGCCGGTTCTGCATATCAAAAGCACTGTGGAGTGGTGAAAACACCAGAAAACGTGTTTCGCGCATTAAGTAGCTCGAAAAGAGCGTTCTCGAAGATTCTGCATACTTCTGACAGAAGTCTCACCAGGATTATCGTAGAAAATGCATATCTCAGCTTGAAACCCGACCGAAACCAAGATATCTCCGGTTCTGCATGTCAAACGTACCGTGGAGTGCTGAAAACACCAGAAAACGTGTTTCGCGCATTAAGTAGCTCGAAAAGAGCGTTCTCGAAGATTCTGCATACTTCTGACAGAAGTCTCACCAGGATTATCGTAGAAAATGCATATCTCAGCTTGAAACCCGACCGAAACCAAGATATCTCCGGTTCTGCATGTCAAACGTACTGTGGAGTGGTGAAAACACCCGAAAACGTGTTTCGTGCATTAAGTAGCTCGAAAAGAGCGATCTCGATGATTCAGCATATTTCGGACAGGAGTCTCACCAAGATTATCGCAGGAAATGCATATCTCAGCTTGAAACCCCACGAAAACCGAGATATCGCTGGTACTGCATATCAAACGTACTGTGGAGTGGTGAAAACACCAGATAACGTGTTTCTCGCATTAAGTAGCTCGAAAAGGGCGTTCTCGAAGATCCTGCATACTTCTGACAGAAGTCTCACCTAGATTATCGTAGAAAATGCATATCTCGGCTTGAAACCCGACGAAAACCGAGTTAACTCCGGTTCTGCACATCAAACGTACCGTGGAGTGGTGAAAACACCAGAAAACGTGTTTCGCGCATTAAGTAGCTCGAAAAGAGCGTTCTCGAAGATTCTGCATACTTCTGACAGAAGTCTCACCAGGATTATCGTAGAAAATGCATATCTCAGCTTGAAACCCGACCGAAACCAAGATATCTCCGGTTCTGCATGTCAAACGTACTGTGGAGTGGTGAAAACACCCGAAAACGTGTTTCGTGCATTAAGTAGCTCGAAAAGAGCGATCTCGATGATTCAGCATATTTCGGACAGGAGTCTCACCAAGATTATCGCAGGAAATGCATATCTCAGCTTGAAACCCCACGAAATCCAAGGTATCTCCGGTTCTGCATATCCAACGAACTGTGGAGTGGTGAAAACCCCAGAAAACGAGTTTCTCGCATTAAATAGCTCGAAAAGAGCGCTCTCGATGTTTCTGCATACTTCGGACAGAAGTCTCACCAAGATTATCGCAGAAACGCATATCTCATCTCGAAACCTCACGAAAATCAAGATGTTGCCGGTTCTGCATATCAAACGCACTGTGGAGTGGTGAAAACACCAGAAAACGTGTTTCGCGCATTAAGTAGCTCGAAAAGAGCGTTCTCGAAGATTCTGCATACTTCTGACAGAAGTCTCACCAGGATTATCGTAGAAAATGCATATCTCAGCTTGAAACCCGACCGAAACCAAGATATCTCCGGTTCTGCATGTCAAACGTACCGTGGAGTGGTGAAAACACCAGAAAACGTGTTTCGCGCATTAAGTAGCTCGAAAAGAGCGTTCTCGAAGATTCTGCATACTTCTGACAGAAGTCTCACCAGGATTATCGTAGAAAATGCATATCTCAGCTTGAAACCCGACCGAAACCAAGATATCTCCGGTTCTGCATGTCAAACGTACTGTGGAGTGGTGAAAACACCCGAAAACGTGTTTCGTGCATTAAGTAGCTCGAAAAGAGCGATCTCGATGATTCAGCATATTTCGGACAGGAGTCTCACCAAGATTATCGCAGGAAATGCATATCTCAGCTTGAAACCCCACGAAAACCGAGATATCGCTGGTACTGCATATCAAACGTACTGTGGAGTGGTGAAAACACCAGATAACGTGTTTCTCGCATTAAGTAGCTCGAAAAGGGCGTTCTCGAAGATCCTGCATACTTCTGACAGAAGTCTCACCAAGATTATCGTAGAAAATGCATATCTCGGCTTGAAACCCGACGAAAACCGAGTTAACTCCGGTTCTGCACATCAAACGTACCGTGGAGTGGTGAAAACACCAGAAAACGTGTTTCGCGCATTAAGTAGCTCGAAAAGAGCGTTCTCGAAGATTCTGCATACTTCTGACAGAATTCTCACCAGGATTATCGTAGAAAATGCATATCTCAGCTTGAAACCCGACCGAAACCAAGATATCTCCGGTTCTGCATGTCAAACGTACTGTGGAGTGGTGAAAACACCCGAAAACGTGTTTCGTGCATTAAGTAGCTCGAAAAGAGCGATCTCGATGATTCAGCATATTTCGGACAGGAGTCTCACCAAGATTATCGCACGAAATGCATATCTCAGTTTGAAACCCCACGAAATCCAAGGTATCTCCGGTTCTGCATATCCAACGAACTGTGGAGTGGTGAAAACCCCAGAAAACGAGTTTCTCGCATTAAATAGCTCGAAAAGAGCGCTCTCGATGTTTCTGCATACTTCGGACAGAAGTCTCACCAAGATTATCGCAGAAACGCATATCTCATCTCGAAACCTCACGAAAATCAAGATGTTGCCGGTTCTGCATATCAAACGCACTGTGGAGTGGTGAAAACAACCAGAGAACGTGTTTCTCGCATTAAATAGCTCGAATAGTGCGATCTCGATGATTCTGCATACTTCGGACAGAAGTCTCACCAAGATTATCGTATAAAATGCATATCTCAGCTTGAAACCCCACGAAAACCGAGATATCGCTGGTACTGCATATCAAACGTACTGTGGAGTGGTGAAAACACCAGATAACGTGTTTCTCGCATTAAATAGCTCGAAAAGAGCGTTCTCGAAGATCCTGCATACTTCTGACAGAAGTCTCACCAGGATTATCGTAGAAAATGCATATCTCAGCTTCAAACCCGACCGAAACCAAGATATCTCCGGTTCTGCATGTCAAACGTACTGTGGAGTGGTGAAAACACCAGAAAACGTGTTTCGTGCATTAAGTAGCTCGAAAAGAGCGATCTCGATGATTCAGCATATTTCGGACAGGAGTCTCACCAAGATTATCGCAGGAAATGCATATCTCAGCTTGAAACCCCACGAAATCCAAGGTATCTCCGGTTCTGCATATCCAACGAACTGTGGAGTGGTGAAAACCCCAGAAAACGAGTTTCTCGCATTAAATAGCTCGAAAAGAGCGCTCTCGATGTTTCTGCATACTTCGGACAGAAGTCTCACCAAGATTATCGCAGAAACGCATATCTCAGCTTGAAACCCCACGAAAATCAAGATGTTGCCGGTTCTGCATATCAAACGCACTGTGGAGTGGTGATAACAACCAGAGAACGTGTTTCTCGCATTAAATAGCTCGAATAGTGCGATCTCGATGATTCTGCATACTTCGGACAGAAGTCTCACCAAGATTATCGTATAAAATGCATATCTCAGCTTGAAACCCCACGAAACCCGAGATATCGCTGGTACTGCATATCAAACGTACTGTGGAGTGGTGAAAACACCAGATAACGTGTTTCTCGCATTAAGTAGCTCGAAAAGAGCGTTCTCGAAGATCCTGCATACTTCTGACAGAAGTCTCACCAAGATTATCGTAGAAAATGCATATCTCGGCTTGAAACATGACGAAAACCGAGTTAACTCCGGTTCTGCACATCAAACGTACCGTGGAGTGGTGAAAACACCAGAAAACGTGTTTCGCGCATTAAGTAGCTCGAAAAGAGCGTTCTTGAAGATTCTGCATACTTCTGACAGAAGTCTCACCAGGATTATCGTAGAAAATGCATATCTCAGCTTGAAACCCGACCGAAACCAAGATATCTCCGGTTCTGCATGTCAAACGTACTGTGGAGTGGTGAAAACACCCGAAAACGTGTTTCGTGCATTAAGTAGCTCGAAAAGAGCGATCTCGATGATTCAGCATATTTCGGACAGGAGTCTCACCAAGATTATCGCAGGAAATGCATATCTCAGCTTGAAACCCCACGAAATCCAAGGTATCTCCGGTTCTGCATATCCAACGAACTGTGGAGTGGTGAAAACCCCAGAAAACGAGTTTCTCGCATTAAATAGCTCGAAAAGAGCGCTCTCGATGTTTCTGCATACTTCGGACAGAAGTCTCACCAAGATTATCGCAGAAACGCATATCTCAGCTTGAAACCCCACGAAAATCAAGATGTTGCCGGTTCTGCATATCAAACGCACTGTGGAGTGGTGATAACAACCAGAGAACGTGTTTCTCGCATTAAATAGCTCGAATAGTGCGATCTCGATGATTCTGCATACTTCGGACAGAAGTCTCACCAAGATTATCGTATAAAATGCATATCTCAGCTTGAAACCCCACGAAACCCGAGATATCGCTGGTACTGCATATCAAACGTACTGTGGAGTGGTGAAAACACCAGATAACGTGTTTCTCGCATTAAGTAGCTCGAAAAGAGCGTTCTCGAAGATCCTGCATACTTCTGACAGAAGTCTCACCAAGATTATCGTAGAAAATGCATATCTCGGCTTGAAACATGACGAAAACCGAGTTAACTCCGGTTCTGCACATCAAACGTACCGTGGAGTGGTGAAAACACCAGAAAACGTGTTTCGCGCATTAAGTAGCTCGAAAAGAGCGTTCTTGAAGATTCTGCATACTTCTGACAGAAGTCTCACCAGGATTATCGTAGAAAATGCATATCTCAGCTTGAAACCCGACCGAAACCAAGATATCTCCGGTTCTGCATGTCAAACGTACTGTGGAGTGGTGAAAACACCCGAAAACGTGTTTCGTGCATTAAGTAGCTCGAAAAGAGCGATCTCGATGATTCAGCATATTTCGGACAGGAGTCTCACCAAGATTATCGCAGGAAATGCATATCTCAGCTAGAAACCCCACGAAATCCAAGGTATCTCCGGTTCTGCATATCCAACGAACTGTGGAGTGGTGAAAACCCCAGAAAACGAGTTTCTCGCATTAAATAGCTCGAAAAGAGCGCTCTCGATGTTTCTGCATACTTCGGACAGAAGTCTCACCAAGATTATCGCAGAAATGCATATCTCATCTCGAAACCTCACGAAAATCAAGATGTTGCCGGTTCTGCATATCAAACGCACTGTGGAGTGGTGAAAACAACCAGAGAACGTGTTTCTCGCATTAAATAGCTCGAATAGTGCGATCTCGATGATTCTGCATACTTCGGACAGAAGTCTCACCAAGATTATCGTAGAAAATGCATATCTCAGCTTGAAACCCGACGAAAACCGAGTTATCTCCGGTTCTGCACATCAAACGTACCGTGGAGTGGTGAAAACACCAGAAAACGTGTTTCTTGCATTAAGTAGCTCGAAAAGAGCGTTCTCTAAGATTCTGCATACTTCTGACAGAAGTCTCACCAGGATTATCGTAGAAAATGCATATCTCAGCTTCAAACCCGACAGAAACCAAGATATCTCCGGTTCTGCATGTCAAAAGTACTGTGGAGTGGTGAAAACACCAGAAAACGTGTTTCGTGCATTAAGTAGCTCGAAAAGAGCGATCTCGATGATTCAGCATATTTCGGACAGGAGTCTCACCAAGATTATCGCAGGAAATGCATATCTCAGCTTGAAACCCCACGAAATCCAAGATATCTCCGGTTCTGCATATCAAACACACTGTGGAGTGGTGAAAACACCAGATAACGTGTTTCGTGCATTAAGTAGCTCGAAAAGAGCGATCTCGATGATTCTGCATACTTCGGACAGAAGTCTCACCAAGATTATCGTATAAAATGCATATCTCAGCTTGAAACCCCACGAAAACCGAGATATAGCTGGTACTGCATATCAAACGTACTGTGGAGTGGTGAAAAAACCAGATAACGTGTTTCTCGCATTAAATAGCTCGAAAAGAGCGTTCTCGAAGATCCTGCATACTTCTGACAGAAGTCTCGCCAAGATTATCGTAGAAAATGCATATCTCGGCTTGAAACCCGACGAAAACCGAGTTAACTCCGGTTCTGCACATCAAATGTACCGTGGAGTGGTGAAAACACCAGAAAACGTGTTTCGTGCATTAAGTAGCTCGAAAAGAGCGATCTCGATGATTCTGCATACTTCGGACAGAAGTCTCACCAAGATTATCGTATAAAATGCATATCTCAGCTTGAAACCCCACGAAAACCGAGATATAGCTGGTACTGCATATCAAACGTACTGTGGAGTGGTGAAAAAACCAGATAACGTGTTTCTCGCATTAAATAGCTCGAAAAGAGCGTTCTCGAAGATCCTGCATACTTCTGACAGAAGTCTCACCAAGATTATCGTAGAAAATGCATATCTCGGCTTGAAACCCGACGAAAACCGAGTTAACTCCGGTTCTGCACATCAAACGTACCGTGGAGTGGTGAAAACACCAGAAAACGTGTTTCGCGCATTAAGTAGCTCGAAAAGAGCGATCTAGATGATTCTGCATACTTCTGGCAAAAGACCCACCAAGATTATCGCAGAAAATGCATATCTCAGCTGGAAACACCACGAAAACCGAGTTATCTCCGGTTCTGCACATAAAACGTACCGTGGAGTGGAGAAAACACCAGAAAACGTGTTTCGTGCATTAAGTAGCTCGAAAAGAGCGCTCTCGATGTTTGTGCATACTGCGGACCGATGTTTCACCAAGATTATCGTAGAAAATGCATATCTCAGCTTGAAACCCGACGAAAACCAAAATATCGCCGGTTCTGCATATCAAACCAACTGCGGAGTGGTGAAAACACCAGATAACGTGATTCTCGCATTAAATAGCTCGAAAAGAGCGATCTCGATGATTCAGCATACTTCGGACAGAAGTCTCACCAAGATTATCGCAGAAAATGCATATCTCAGCTTGAAACCCGACGAAAACCGAGTTATCTCCGGTTCTGCACATCAAACGTACCGTGGAGTGGTGAAAACACCAGAAAACGTGTTTCGCGCATTAAGTAGCTCGAAAAGAGCGTTCTCGAAGATTCTTCATACTTCTGACAGAAGTCTCACCAAGATTATCAAAGGAAATGCATATCTCAGCTTGAAACCCCACGAAAACCAAGATATCTCCGGTTCTGCATATCAAACACACTGTGGAGTGGTGAAAACACCAGATAACGTGTTTCTCGCATTAAATAGCTCGAATAGTGCGATCTCGATGATTCTGCATACTACCTAACAGAAGTCTCACCAAGATTATCGCAGAAAATGCATATCTCAGCTTGAAACCCCACGAAAACCAAGATATCGCCGGTTTTGCATATCAAACGCACTGTGGAGTGGTGAAAACACCGGATAAGGTTCTTCTTGCATTAACTAGCTCGAAAAGAGCGATCTCGATGTTTCAGCATACTTCGGGCAGAAGTCTCACCAAGATTAACGCAGAAACGCATATCTCATCTCGAAACCTCACGAAAATCAAGATGTTGCCGGTTCTGCATATCAAACGCACTGTGGAGTGGTGAAAACAACCAGAGAACGTGTTTCTCGCATTAAATAGCTCGAATAGTGCGATCTCGATGATTCTGCATACTTCGGACAGAAGTCTCACCAAGATTATCGTATAAAATGCATATCTCAGCTTGAAACCCCACAAAAACCAAGATATCGCTGGTACTGCATATCAATCGCACTGTGGAGTGGTGAAAACACCAGATAACGTGTTTCTCGCATTAAATAGCTCGAAAAGAGCGTTCTGGAAGATCCTGCATACTTCTGACAGAAGTCTCACCAAGATTATCGTAGAAAATGCATATCTCGGCTTGCAACCCGACGAAAACCGAGTTAACTCCGGTTCTGCACATCAAACGTACCGTGGAGTGGTGAAAACACCAGAAAACGTGTTTCGCGCATTAAGTAGCTCGAAAAGAGCGTTCTCGAAGATTCTGCATACTTCTGACAGAAGTCTCACCAGGATTATCGTAGAAAATGCATATCTCAGCTTGAAACCCGACCGAAACCAAGATATCTCCGGTTCTGCATGTCAAACGTACTGTGGAGTGGTGAAAACACCCGAAAACGTGTTTCGTGCATTAAGTAGCTCGAAAAGAGCGATCTCGATGATTCAGCATATTTCGGACAGGAGTCTCATCAAGATTATCGCAGGAAATGCATATCTCAGTTTGAAACCCCACGAAATCCAAGATATCTCCGGTTCTGCATATCCAACGAACTGTGGAGTGGTGAAAACCCCAGAAAACGAGTTTCTCGCATTAAATAGCTCGAAAAGAGCGCTCTCGATGTTTCTGCATACTTCGGACAGAAGTCTCACCAAGATTATCGCAGAAACGCATATCTCATCTCGAAACCTCACGAAAATCAAGATGTTGCCGGTTCTGCATATCAAACGCACTGTGGAGTGGTGAAAACAACCAGAGAACGTGTTTCTCGCATTAAATAGCTCGAATAGTGCGATCTCGATGATTCTGCATACTTCGGACAGAAGTCTCACCAAGATTATCGTATAAAATGCATATCTCAGCTTGAAACCCCACGAAAACCGAGATATCGCTGGTACTGCATATCAAACGTACTGTGGAGTGGTGAAAACACCAGATAACGTGTTTCTCGCATTAAATAGCTCGAAAAGAGCGTTCTCGAAGATCCTGCATACTTCTGACAGAAGTCTCACCAGGATTATCGTAGAAAATGCATATCTCAGCTTCAAACCCGACCGAAACCAAGATATCTCCGGTTCTGCATGTCAAACGTACTGTGGAGTGGTGAAAACACCAGAAAACGTGTTTCGTGCATTAAGTAGCTCGAAAAGAGCGATCTCGATGATTCAGCATATTTCGGACAGGAGTCTCACCAAGATTATCGCAGGAAATGCATATCTCAGCTTGAAACCCCACGAAACCCGAGATATCGCTGGTACTGCATATCAAACGTACTGTGGAGTGGTGAAAACACCAGATAACGTGTTTCTCGCATTAAGTAGCTCGAAAAGAGCGTTCTCGAAGATCCTGCATACTTCTGATAGAAGTCTCACCAAGATTATCGTAGAAAATGCATATCTCGGCTTGAAACCCGACGAAAACCGAGTTAACTCCGGATCTGCACATCAAACGTACCGTGGAGTGGTGAAAACACCAGAAAACGTGTTTCGCGCATTAAGTAGCTCGAAAAGAGCGTTCTTGAAGATTCTGCATACTTCTGACAGAAGTCTCACCAGGATTATCGTAGAAAATGCATATCTCAGCTTGAAACCCGACCGAAACCAAGATATCTCCGGTTCTGCATGTCAAACGTACTGTGGAGTGGTGAAAACACCCGAAAACGTGTTTAGTGCATTAAGTAGCTCGAAAAGAGCGATCTCGATGATTCAGCATATTTCGGACAGGAGTCTCACCAAGATTATCGCAGGAAATGCATATCTCAGCTAGAAACCCCACGAAATCCAAGGTATCTCCGGTTCTGCATATCCAACGAACTGTGGAGTGGTGAAAACCCCAGAAAACGAGTTTCTCGCATTAAATAGCTCGAAAAGAGCGCTCTCGATGTTTCTGCATACTTCGGACAGAAGTCTCACCAAGATTATCGCAGAAATGCATATCTCATCTCGAAACCTCACGAAAATCAAGATGTTGCCGGTTCAGCATATCAAACGCACTGTGGAGTGGTGAAAACAACCAGAGAACGTGTTTCTCGCATTAAATAGCTCGAATAGTGCGATCTCGATGATTCTGCATACTTCGGACAGAAGTCTCACCAAGATTATCGTAGAAAATGCATATCTCAGCTTGAAACCCGACGAAAACCGAGTTATCTCCGGTTCTGCACATCAAACGTACCGTGGAGTGGTGAAAACACCAGAAAACGTGTTTCTTGCATTAAGTAGCTCGAAAAGAGCGTTCTCTAAGATTCTGCATACTTCTGACAGAAGTCTCACCAGGATTATCGTAGAAAATGCATATCTCAGATTCAAACCCGACAGAAACCAAGATATCTCCGGTTCTGCATGTCAAAAGTACTGTGGAGTGGTGAAAACACCAGAAAACATTTTTCGTGCATTAAGTAGCTCGAAAAGAGCGCTCTCGATGTTTGTGCATACTGCGGACCGATGTTTCACCAAGATTATCGTAGAAAATGCATATCTCAGCTTGAAACCCGACGAAAACCAAAATATCGCCGGTTCTGCATATCAAACCAACTGCGGAGTAGTGAAAACACCAGATAACGTGATTCTCGCATTAAATAGCTCGAAAAGAGCGATCTCGATGATTCAGCATACTTCGGACAGAAGTCTCACCAAGATTATCGCAGAAAATGCATATCTCAGCTTGAAACCCGACGAAAACCGAGTTATCTCCGGTTCTGCACATCAAACGTACCGTGGAGTGGTGAAAACACCAGAAAACGTGTTTCGCGCATTAAGTAGCTCGAAAAGAGCGTTCTCGAAGATTCTTCATACTTCTGACAGAAGTCTCACCAAGATTATCAAAGGAAATGCATATCTCAGCTTGAAACCCCACGAAAACCAAGATATCTCCGGTTCTGTATATCAAACACACTGTGGAGTGGTGAAAACACCAGATAACGTGTTTCTCGCATTAAATAGCTCGAATAGTGCGATCTCGATGATTCTGCATACTACCTAACAGAAGTCTCACCAAGATTATCGCAGAAAATGCATATCTCAGCTTGAAACCCCACGAAAACCAAGATATCGCCGGTTTTGCATATCAAACGCACTGTGGAGTGGTGAAAACACCGGATAAGGTTCTTCTTGCATTAACTAGCTCGAAAAGAGCGATCTCGATGTTTCAGCATACTTCGGGCAGAAGTCTCACCAAGATTAACGCAGAAACGCATATCTCATCTCGAAACCTCACGAAAATCAAGATGTTGCCGGTTCTGCATATCAAACGCACTGTGGAGTGGTGAAAACAACCAGAGAACGTGTTTCTCGCATTAAATAGCTCGAATAGTGCGATCTCGATGATTCTGCATACTTCGGACAGAAGTCTCACCAAGATTATCGTATAAAATGCATATCTCAGCTTGAAACCCCACAAAAACCAAGATATCGCTGGTACTGCATATCAAACGCACTGTGGAGAGGTGAAAACACCAGATAACGTGTTTCTTGCATTAAATAGCTCGAAAAGAGCGTTCTGGAAAATCCTGCATACTTCTGACAGAAGTCTCACCAAGATTATCGTAGAAAATGAATATCTCAGCTTGAAACCCGACGAAAACCGAGTTAACTCCGGTTCTGTACATCAAACGTACCGTGGAGTGGTGAAAACACCAGAAAACGTGTTTCGCGCATTAAGTAGCTCGAAAAGAGCGTTCTCGAGGATTCTGCATACTTCTGACAGAAGTCTCACCAGGATTATCGTAGAAAATGCATATCTCAGCTTGAAACCCGACCGAAACCAAGATATCTCCGGTTCTGCCTGTCAAACGTACTGTGGAGTGGTGAAAACACCCGAAAACGTGTTTCGTGCATTAAGTAGCTCGAAAAGAGCGATCTAGATGATTCTGCATACTTCTGACAAAAGACCCACCAAGATTATCGCAGAAAATGCATATCTCAGCTGGAAACACCACGAAAACCGAGTTATCTCCGGTTCTGCACATAAAACGAACCGTGGAGTGGTGAAAACACCAGAAAACGTGTTTCGTGCATTAAGTAGCTCGAAAAGAGCGCTCTCGATGTTTCTGCATACTTCGGACAGATGTTTCACCAAGATTATCGTAGAAAATATATATCTCAGCTTGAAACCCGACGAAAACCAAAATATCGCCGGTTCTGCATATCAAACCAACTGCGGAGTGGTGAAAACACCAGATAACGTGTTTCTCGCATTAAGTAGCTCGAAAAGTGCGATCTCGATGATTCTGCATACTTCTAACAGATGTCACACCAAGATTATCGCCGAAAATGCATATCTCTGCTTGAAACCCCACGAAAACCAAGATATCTACTGTTCTGCATATCCAACGAACTGTGGAGTGGTGAAAACCACAGAAAACGTGTTTCTCGCACTAACCAGCTCGAAAAGAGCGATCTCGATTATTCAGCATACTTCGGACAGAATTCTCACCAAGATTATCGCAGAAAATGCATATCTCAGCTTGAAACCCCACGAAATCAAGATATCGCCGGTTCTGCATATCAAACGCACTGTGGAGTGGTGAAAACACCAGATAAGTTTCTTCTTGCATTAACTAGCTCGAAAATAGCGATCTCGATGTTTCAGCATACTTCGGACAGAAGTCTCACCAAGATTATCGCAGAAAATGCATATCTCAGCTTGAAACCCCACGAAAACAAAGATATCGCCGGATCTGCATATCATACGCACTGTGGAGTGGTGAAAACACCAGATAACGTGTTTCTCGCATTAAATAGCTCGAAACGAGCGATCTCGATGATTAAGCATACTTCGGACAGAAGTCTCACCAAGATTATCGTAAAAAATGCATATCTCAGCTGGAAACACCACGAAAATCAAGATATCGCCTGTTCTGCATTTCAAACGCACTGTGGAGTGGTGACAACAACCAGAGAACGTGTTTCTCGCATTAAATAGCTCGAAAAGAGCGATCTCGATGATTCAGCATATTTCGGACAGGAGTCTCACCAAGATTATCAAAGGAAATGCATATCTCAGCTTGAAACCCCACGAAAACCAAGATATCTCCGGTTCTGCATATCAAACGCACTGTGGAGTGGTGAAAACACCAGATAACGTGTTTCTCGCATTAAATAGCTCGAATAGTGCGATCTCGATGATTCTGCATACTTCTAACAGAAGTCTCACCAAGATTATCGCAGAAAATGCATATCTCAGCTTGAAACCCCACGAAAACCAAGATATCGCCGGTTTTGCATATCAAACGCACTGTGGAGTGGTGAAAACAACCAGAGAACGTGTTTCTCGCATTAAATAGCTCGAATAGTGCGATCTCGATGATTCTGCATACTTCGGACAGAAGTCTCACCAAGATTATCGCAGAAAATGCATATCTCAGCTTGAAACCCCACGAAAACAAAGATATCGCCGGATCTGCATATCATACGCACTGTGGAGTGGTGAAAACACCAGATAACGTGTTTCTCGCATTAAATAGCTCGAAACGAGCGATCTCGATGATTAAGCATACTTCGGACAGAAGTCTCACCAAGATTATCGTAAAAAATGCATATCTCAGCTGGAAACACCACGAAAATCAAGATATCGCCTGTTCTGCATTTCAAACGCACTGTGGAGTGGTGACAACAACCAGAGAACGTGTTTCTCGCATTAAATAGCTCGAAAAGAGCGATCTCGATGATTCAGCATATTTCGGACAGGAGTCTCACCAAGATTATCAAAGGAAATGCATATCTCAGCTTGAAACCCCACGAAAACCAAGATATCTCCGGTTCTGCATATCAAACGCACTGTGGAGTGGTGAAAACACCAGATAACGTGTTTCTCGCATTAAATAGCTCGAATAGTGCGATCTCGATGATTCTGCATACTTCTAACAGAAGTCTCACCAAGATTATCGCAGAAAATGCATATCTCAGCTTGAAACCCCACGAAAACCAAGATATCGCCGGTTTTGCATATCAAACGCACTGTGGAGTGGTGAAAACAACCAGAGAACGTGTTTCTCGCATTAAATAGCTCGAATAGTGCGATCTCGATGATTCTGCATACTTCGGACAGAAGTCTCACCAAGATTATCGTATAAAATGCATATCTCAGCTTGAAACCCCACAAAAACCAAGATATCGCTGGTACTGCATATCAAACGCACTGTGGAGAGGTGAAAACACCAGATAACGTGTTTCTCGCATTAAATAGCTCGAAAAGAGCGTTCTGGAAAATCCTGCATACTTCTGACAGAAGTCTCACCAAGATTATCGTAGAAAATGAATATCTCAGCTTGAAACCCGACGAAAACCGAGTTAACTCCGGTTCTGTACATCAAACGTACCGTGGAGTGGTGAAAACACCAGAAAACGTGTTTCGCGCATTAAGTAGCTCGAAAAGAGCGTTCTCGAAGATTCTGCATACTTCTGACAGAAGTCTCACCAGGATTATCGTAGAAAATGCATATCTCAGCTTGAAACCCGACCGAAACCAAGATATCTCCGGTTCTGCCTGTCAAACGTACTGTGGAGTGGTGAAAACACCCGAAAACGTGTTTCGTGCATTAAGTAGCTCGAAAAGAGCGATCTAGATGATTCTGCATACTTCTGACAAAAGACCCACCAAGATTATCGCAGAAAATGCATATCTCAGCTGGAAACACCACGAAAACCGAGTTATCTCCGGTTCTGCACATAAAACGAACCGTGGAGTGGTGAAAACACCAGAAAACGTGTTTCGTGCATTAAGTAGCTCGAAAAGAGCGCTCTCGATGTTTCTGCATTCTTCGGACAGATGTTTCACCAAGATTATCGTAGAAAATGCATATCTCAGCTTGAAACCCGACGAAAACCAAAATAACGCCGGTTCTGCATATCAAACCAACTGCGGAGTGGTGAAAACACCAGATAACGTGTTTCTCGCATTAAATAGCTCGAAAAGTGCGATCTCGATGATTCTGCATACTTCTAACAGATGTCACACCAAGATTATCGCCGAAAATGCATATCTCTGCTTGAAACCCCACGAAAACCAAGATATCTACTGTTCTGCATATCCAACGAACTGTGGAGTGGTGAAAACCACAGAAAACGTGTTTCTCGCACTAACCAGCTCGAAAAGAGCGATCTCGATTATTCAGCATACTTCGGACAGAAGTCTCACCAAGATTATCGCAGAAAATGCATATCTCAGCTTGAAACCCCACGAAAACCAAGATATCGCCGGTTCTGCATATCAAACGCACTGTGGAGTGGTGAAAACACCGGATAAGTTTCTTCTTGCATTAACTAGCTCGAAAATAGCGATCTCGATGTTTCAGCATACTTCGGACAGAAGTCTCACCAAGATTATCGCAGAAAATGCATATCTCAGCTTGAAACCCCACGAAAACAAAGATATCGCCGGATCTGCATATCATACGCACTGTGGAGTGGTGAAAACACCAGATAACGTGTTTCTCGCATTAAATAGCTCGAAACGAGCGATCTCGATGATTAAGCATACTTCGGACAGAAGTCTCACCAAGATTATCGTAAAAAATGCATATCTCAGCTGGAAACACCACGAAAATCAAGATATCGCCTGTTCTGCATTTCAAACGCACTGTGGAGTGGTGACAACAACCAGAGAACGTGTTTCTCGCATTAAATAGCTCGAAAAGAGCGATCTCGATGATTCAGCATATTTCGGACAGGAGTCTCACCAAGATTATCAAAGGAAATGCATATCTCAGCTTGAAACCCCACGAAAACCAAGATATCTCCGGTTCTGCATATCAAACGCACTGTGGAGTGGTGAAAACACCAGATAACGTGTTTCTCGCATTAAATAGCTCGAATAGTGCGATCTCGATGATTCTGCATACTTCTAACAGAAGTCTCACCAAGATTATCGCAGAAAATGCATATCTCAGCTTGAAACCCCACGAAAACCAAGATATCGCCGGTTTTGCATATCAAACGCACTGTGGAGTGGTGAAAACATCGGATAAGGTTTTTCTCGCATTAACTAGCTCGAAAAGAGCGATCTCGATGTTTCAGCATACTTCGGACAGAAGTCTCACCAAGATTATCGTAGAAAATGCATATCTCAGCTTGAAACCCGACGAAAACCGAGTTATCTCCGGTTCTGCACATCAAACGTACCGTGGAGTGGTGAAAACACCAGAAAACGTGTTTCGTGCATTAAGTAGCTCGAAAAGAGCGCTCTCGATGTTTCTGCATACTTCGGACAGATGTTTCACCAAGATTATCGTAGAAAATGCATATCTCAGCTTGAAACCCGACGAAAACCAAAATATCGCCGGTTCTGCATATCAAACCAACTGCGGAGTGGTGAAAACACCAGATAACGTGTTTCTCGCATTAAATAGCTCGAAAAGTGCGATCTCGATGATTCTGTATAGTTCTAACAGAAGTCTCACCAAGATTATCGCAGAAAATGCATATCTCATCTTGAAACCCCACGAAAATCAAGATATCGCCGGTTCTGCATGTCAAACGTACTGTGGAGTTGTGAAAACACCAGAAAACGTCTTTCGTGAATTAAGTAGCTCGAAAAGAGCGATCTAGATGATTCTGCATACTTCTGACAAAAGACCCACCAAGATTATCGCAGAAAATGCATATCTCAGCCGGAAACACCACGAAAACCGAGTTATCTCCGGTTCTGCACATCAAACGTACCGTGGAGTGGTGAAAACACCAGAAAACGTGTTTCGTGCATTAAGTAGCTCGAAATGAGCGCTCTCGATGTTTCTGCATACTTCGGACAGATGTTTCACCAAGATTATCGTAGAAAATGCATATCTCAGCTTGAAACCCGACAAAAACCAAAATATCGCCGGTTCTGCATATCAAACCAACTGCGGAGTGGTGAAAACACCAGATAACGTGTTTCTCGCATTAAATAGCTCGAAAAGTGCGATCTCGATGATTCTGCATACTTCTAACAGAAGTCACACCAAGATTATCGAAGACAATGCATATCTCTGCATGAAACCCCACGAAAACCAAGATATCTACTGTTCTGCATTTCCAACGAACTGTGGAGTGGTGAAAACCACAGAAAACGTGTTTCTCGCACTAACCAGCTCGAAAAGAGCGATCTCGATTATTCAGCATACTTCGGACAGAAGTCTCACCAAGATTATCGTAAAAAATGCATATCTCAGCTTGAAACCCCACGAAAACCAAGATATCGCCGGTTCTGCATATCAAACCAACTGTGGAGTGGTGAAAACACCAGATAACGTGTTTCGTGCATTAAGTAGCTCGAAAAGAGCGATCGAGTTATTCTGCATACTTCTGACAAAAGTCCCACCAAGATTATCGCAGAAAATGCATATCTCAGCTGGAAACACCACGAAAATCAAGATATCGCCTGTTCTGCATATCAAACGCAGTGTGGAGTGGTGAAAACCCCAGAAAACGAGTTTCTCGCATTAAATAGCTCGAAAAGAGCGCTCTCGATGTTTCTGCATACTTCGGACAGATGTTTCACCAAGATTATCGTAGAAAATGCATATCTCAGCTTGAAACCCGACCGAAACCAAGATATCTCCGGTTCTGCATGTCAAACGTACTGTGGAGTGGTGAAAACACCAGAAAACGTGTTTCTCGCATTAAATAGCTCGAAAAGTGCGATCTCGATGATTCTGCATACTTCTAACAGATGTCACACCAAGATTATCGCCGAAAATGCATATCTCTGCTTGAAACCCCACGAAAACCAAGATATCTACTGTTCTGCATATCCAACGAACTGTGGAGTGGTGAAAACCACAGAAAACGTGTTTCTCGCACTAACCAGCTCGAAAAGAGCGATCTCGATTATTCAGCATACTTCGGACAGAAGTCTCACCAAGATTATCGCAGAAAATGCATATCTCAGCTTGAAACCCCACGAAAACCAAGATATCGCCGGTTCTGCATATCAAACGCACTGTGGAGTGGTGAAAACACCGGATAAGTTTCTTCTTGCATTAACTAGCTCGAAAATAGCGATCTCGATGTTTCAGCATACTTCGGACAGAAGTCTCACCAAGATTATCGCAGAAAATGCATATCTCAGCTTGAAACCCCACGAAAACAAAGATATCGCCGGATCTGCACATCATACGCACTGTGGAGTGGTGAAAACACCAGATAACGTGTTTCTCGCATTAAATAGCTCGAAACGAGCGATCTCGATGATTAAGCATACTTCGGACAGAAGTCTCACCAAGATTATCTTAAAAAATGCATATCTCAGCTGGAAACACCACGAAAATCAAGATATCGCCTGTTCTGCATTTCAAACGCACTGTGGAGTGGTGACAACAACCAGAGAACGTGTTTCTCGCATTAAATAGCTCGAAAAGAGCGATCTCGATGATTCAGCATATTTCGGACAGGAGTCTCACCAAGATTATCAAAGGAAATGCATATCTCAGCTTGAAACCCCACGAAAACCAAGATATCTCCGGTTCTGCATATCAAACGCACTGTGGAGTGGTGAAAACACCAGATAACGTGTTTCTCGCATTAAATAGCTCGAATAGTGCGATCTCGATGATTCTGCATACTTCTAACAGAAGTCTCACCAAGATTATCGCAGAAAATGCATATCTCAGCTTGAAACCCCACGAAAACCAAGATATCGCCGGTTTTGCA
This sequence comes from Anthophora plumipes, assembly GCA_951804975.1. NCBI lineage: Eukaryota > Metazoa > Arthropoda > Insecta > Hymenoptera > Apidae > Anthophora > Anthophora plumipes. The sequence continues at coordinate 1,009,156 of CATORF010001004.1, forward strand.
TATCAAACGCACTGTGGAGTGGTGAAAACATCGGATAAGGTTTTTCTCGCATTAACTAGCTCGAAAAGAGCGATCTCGATGTTTCAGCATACTTCGGACAGAAGTCTCACCAAGATTATCGTAGAAAATGCATATCTCAGCTTGAAACCCGACGAAAACCGAGTTATCTCCGGTTCTGCACATCAAACGTACCGTGGAGTGGTGAAAACACCAGAAAACGTGTTTCGTGCATTAAGTAGCTCGAAAAGAGCGCTCTCGATGTTTCTGCATACTTCGGACAGATGTTTCACCAAGATTATCGTAGAAAATGCATATCTCAGCTTGAAACCCGACGAAAACCAAAATATCGCCGGTTCTGCATATCAAACCAACTGCGGAGTGGTGAAAACACCAGATAACGTGTTTCTCGCATTAAATAGCTCGAAAAGTGCGATCTCGATGGTTCTGTATAGTTCTAACAGAAGTCTCACCAAGATTATCGCAGAAAATGCATATCTCATCTTGAAACCCCACGAAAATCAAGATATCGCCGGTTCTGCATGTCAAACGTACTGTGGAGTGGTGAAAACACCAGAAAACGTGTTTCGTGAATTAAGTAGCTCGAAAAGAGCGATCTAGATGATTCTGCATACTTCTGACAAAAGACCCACCAAGATTATCGCAGAAAATGCATATCTCAGCCGGAAACACCACGAAAACCGAGTTATCTCCGGTTCTGCACATCAAACGTACCGTGGAGTGGTGAAAACACCAGAAAACGTGTTTCGTGCATTAAGTAGCTCGAAATGAGCGCTCTCGATGTTTCTGCATACTTCGGACAGATGTTTCACCAAGATTATCGTAGAAAATGCATATCTCAGCTTGAAACCCGACAAAAACCAAAATATCGCCGGTTCTGCATATCAAACCAACTGCGGAGTGGTGAAAACACCAGATAACGTGTTTCTCGCATTAAATAGCTCGAAAAGTGCGATCTCGATGATTCTGCATACTTCTAACAGAAGTCACACCAAGATTATCGAAGACAATGCATATCTCTGCATGAAACCCCACGAAAACCAAGATATCTACTGTTCTGCATTTCCAACGAACTGTGGAGTGGTGAAAACCACAGAAAACGTGTTTCTCGCACTAACCAGCTCGAAAAGAGCGATCTCGATTATTCAGCATACTTCGGACAGAAGTCTCACCAAGATTATCGTAAAAAATGCATATCTCAGCTTGAAACCCCACGAAAACCAAGATATCGCCGGTTCTGCATATCAAACCAACTGTGGAGTGGTGAAAACACCAGATAACGTGTTTCGTGCATTAAGTAGCTCGAAAAGAGCGATCGAGTTATTCTGCATACTTCTGACAAAAGTCCCACCAAGATTATCGCAGAAAATGCATATCTCAGCTGGAAACACCACGAAAATCAAGATATCGCCTGTTCTGCATATCAAACGCAGTGTGGAGTGGTGAAAACCCCAGAAAACGAGTTTCTCGCATTAAATAGCTCGAAAAGAGCGCTCTCGATGTTTCTGCATACTTCGGACAGATGTTTCACCAAGATTATCGTAGAAAATGCATATCTCAGCTTGAAACCCGACCGAAACCAAGATATCTCCGGTTCTGCATGTCAAACGTACTGTGGAGTGGTGAAAACACCAGAAAACGTGTTTCTCGCATTAAATAGCTCGAAAAGTGCGATCTCGATGATTCTGCATACTTCTAACAGATGTCACACCAAGATTATCGCCGAAAATGCATATCTCTGCTTGAAACCCCACGAAAACCAAGATATCTACTGTTCTGCATATCCAACGAACTGTGGAGTGGTGAAAACCACAGAAAACGTGTTTCTCGCACTAACCAGCTCGAAAAGAGCGATCTCGATTATTCAGCATACTTCGGACAGAAGTCTCACCAAGATTATCGCAGAAAATGCATATCTCAGCTTGAAACCCCACGAAAACCAAGATATCGCCGGTTCTGCATATCAAACGCACTGTGGAGTGGTGAAAACACCGGATAAGTTTCTTCTTGCATTAACTAGCTCGAAAATAGCGATCTCGATGTTTCAGCATACTTCGGACAGAAGTCTCACCAAGATTATCGCAGAAAATGCATATCTCAGCTTGAAACCCCACGAAAACAAAGATATCGCCGGATCTGCATATCATACGCACTGTGGAGTGGTGAAAACACCAGATAACGTGTTTCTCGCATTAAATAGCTCGAAACGAGCGATCTCGATGATTAAGCATACTTCGGACAGAAGTCTCACCAAGATTATCGTAAAAAATGCATATCTCAGCTGTAAACACCACGAAAATCAAGATATCGCCTGTTCTGCATTTCAAACGCACTGTGGAGTGGTGACAACAACCAGAGAACGTGTTTCTCGCATTAAATAGCTCGAAAAGAGCGATCTCGATGATTCAGCATATTTCGGACAGGAGTCTCACCAAGATTATCAAAGGAAATGCATATCTCAGCTTGAAACCCCACGAAAACCAAGATATCTCCGGTTCTGCATATCAAACGCACTGTGGAGTGGTGAAAACACCAGATAACGTGTTTCTCGCATTAAATAGCTCGAATAGTGCGATCTCGATGATTCTGCATACTTCTAACAGAAGTCTCACCAAGATTATCGCAGAAAATGCATATCTCAGCTTGAAACCCCACGAAAACCAAGATATCGCCGGTTTTGCATATCAAACGCACTGTGGAGTGGTGAAAACATCGGATAAGGTTTTTCTCGCATTAACTAGCTCGAAAAGAGCGATCTCGATGTTTCAGCATACTTCGGACAGAAGTCTCACCAAGATTATCGTAGAAAATGCATATCTCAGCTTGAAACCCGACGAAAACCGAGTTATCTCCGGTTCTGCACATCAAACGTACCGTGGAGTGGTGAAAACACCAGAAAACGTGTTTCGTGCATTAAGTAGCTCGAAAAGAGCGCTCTCGATGTTTCTGCATACTTCGGACAGATGTTTCACCAAGATTATCGTAGAAAATGCATATCTCAGCTTGAAACCCGACGAAAACCAAAATATCGCCGGTTCTGCATATCAAACCAACTGCGGAGTGGTGAAAACACCAGATAACGTGTTTCTCGCATTAAATAGCTCGAAAAGTGCGATCTCGATGGTTCTGTATAGTTCTAACAGAAGTCTCACCAAGATTATCGCAGAAAATGCATATCTCATCTTGAAACCCCACGAAAATCAAGATATCGCCGGTTCTGCATGTCAAACGTACTGTGGAGTGGTGAAAACACCAGAAAACGTGTTTCGTGAATTAAGTAGCTCGAAAAGAGCGATCTAGATGATTCTGCATACTTCTGACAAAAGACCCACCAAGATTATCGCAGAAAATGCATATCTCAGCCGGAAACACCACGAAAACCGAGTTATCTCCGGTTCTGCACATCAAACGTACCGTGGAGTGGTGAAAACACCAGAAAACGTGTTTCGTGCATTAAGTAGCTCGAAATGAGCGCTCTCGATGTTTCTGCATACTTCGGACAGATGTTTCACCAAGATTATCGTAGAAAATGCATATCTCAGCTTGAAACCCGACAAAAACCAAAATATCGCCGGTTCTGCATATCAAACCAACTGCGGAGTGGTGAAAACACCAGATAACGTGTTTCTCGCATTAAATAGCTCGAAAAGTGCGATCTCGATGATTCTGCATACTTCTAACAGAAGTCACACCAAGATTATCGAAGACAATGCATATCTCTGCATGAAACCCCACGAAAACCAAGATATCTACTGTTCTGCATTTCCAACGAACTGTGGAGTGGTGAAAACCACAGAAAACGTGTTTCTCGCACTAACCAGCTCGAAAAGAGCGATCTCGATTATTCAGCATACTTCGGACAGAAGTCTCACCAAGATTATCGTAAAAAATGCATATCTCAGCTTGAAACCCCACGAAAACCAAGATATCGCCGGTTCTGCATATCAAACCAACTGTGGAGTGGTGAAAACACCAGATAACGTGTTTCGTGCATTAAGTAGCTCGAAAAGAGCGATCGAGTTATTCTGCATACTTCTGACAAAAGTCCCACCAAGATTATCGCAGAAAATGCATATCTCAGCTGGAAACACCACGAAAATCAAGATATCGCCTGTTCTGCATATCAAACGCAGTGTGGAGTGGTGAAAACCCCAGAAAACGAGTTTCTCGCATTAAATAGCTCGAAAAGAGCGCTCTCGATGTTTCTGCATACTTCGGACAGATGTTTCACCAAGATTATCGTAGAAAATGCATATCTCAGCTTGAAACCCGACCGAAACCAAGATATCTCCGGTTCTGCATGTCAAACGTACTGTGGAGTGGTGAAAACACCAGAAAACGTGTTTCTCGCATTAAATAGCTCGAAAAGTGCGATCTCGATGATTCTGCATACTTCTAACAGATGTCACACCAAGATTATCGCCGAAAATGCATATCTCTGCTTGAAACCCCACGAAAACCAAGATATCTACTGTTCTGCATATCCAACGAACTGTGGAGTGGTGAAAACCACAGAAAACGTGTTTCTCGCACTAACCAGCTCGAAAAGAGCGATCTCGATTATTCAGCATACTTCGGACAGAAGTCTCACCAAGATTATCGCAGAAAATGCATATCTCAGCTTGAAACCCCACGAAAACCAAGATATCGCCGGTTCTGCATATCAAACGCACTGTGGAGTGGTGAAAACACCGGATAAGTTTCTTCTTGCATTAACTAGCTCGAAAATAGCGATCTCGATGTTTCAGCATACTTCGGACAGAAGTCTCACCAAGATTATCGCAGAAAATGCATATCTCAGCTTGAAACCCCACGAAAACACAGATATCGCCGGATCTGCATATCATACGCACTGTGGAGTGGTGAAAACACCAGATAACGTGTTTCTCGCATTAAATAGCTCGAAACGAGCGATCTCGATGATTAAGCATACTTCGGACAGAAGTCTCACCAAGATTATCGTAAAAAATGCATATCTCAGCTGTAAACACCACGAAAATCAAGATATCGCCTGTTCTGCATTTCAAACGCACTGTGGAGTGGTGACAACAACCAGAGAACGTGTTTCTCGCATTAAATAGCTCGAAAAGAGCGATCTCGATGATTCAGCATATTTCGGACAGGAGTCTCACCAAGATTATCAAAGGAAATGCATATCTCAGCTTGAAACCCCACGAAAACCAAGATATCTCCGGTTCTGCATATCAAACGCACTGTGGAGTGGTGAAAACACCAGATAACGTGTTTCTCGCATTAAATAGCTCGAATAGTGCGATCTCGATGATTCTGCATACTTCTAACAGAAGTCTCACCAAGATTATCGCAGAAAATGCATATCTCAGCTTGAAACCCCACGAAAACCAAGATATCGCCGGTTTTGCATATCAAACGCACTGTGGAGTGGTGAAAACATCGGATAAGGTTTTTCTCGCATTAACTAGCTCGAAAAGAGCGATCTCGATGTTTCAGCATACTTCGGACAGAAGTCTCACCAAGATTATCGTAGAAAATGCATATCTCAGCTTGAAACCCGACGAAAACCGAGTTATCTCCGGTTCTGCACATCAAACGTACCGTGGAGTGGTGAAAACACCAGAAAACGTGTTTCGTGCATTAAGTAGCTCGAAAAGAGCGCTCTCGATGTTTCTGCATACTTCGGACAGATGTTTCACCAAGATTATCGTAGAAAATGCATATCTCAGCTTGAAACCCGACGAAAACCAAAATATCGCCGGTTCTGCATATCAAACCAACTGCGGAGTGGTGAAAACACCAGATAACGTGTTTCTCGCATTAAATAGCTCGAAAAGTGCGATCTCGATGATTCTGTATAGTTCTAACAGAAGTCTCACCAAGATTATCGCAGAAAATGCATATCTCAGCTTGAAACCCCACGAAAATCAAGATATCGCCGGTTCTGCATGTCAAACGTACTGTGGAGTGGTGAAAACACCAGAAAACGTGTTTCGTGAATTAAGTAGCTCGAAAAGAGCGATCTAGATGATTCTGCATACTTCTGACAAAAGACCCACCAAGATTATCGCAGAAAATGCATATCTCAGCGGGAAACACCACGAAAACCGAGTTATCTCCGGTTCTGCACATCAAACGTACCGTGGAGTGGTGAAAACACCAGAAAACGTGTTTCGTGCATTAAGTAGCTCGAAATGAGCGCTCTCGATGTTTCTGCATACTTCGGACAGATGTTTCACCAAGATTATCGTAGAAAATGCATATCTCAGCTTGAAACCCGACAAAAACCAAAATATCGCCGGTTCTGCATATCAAACCAACTGCGGAGTGGTGAAAACACCAGATAACGTGTTTCTCGCATTAAATAGCTCGAAAAGTGCGATCTCGATGATTCTGCATACTTCTAACAGAAGTCACACCAAGATTATCGAAGACAATGCATATCTCTGCATGAAACCCCACGAAAACCAAGATATCTACTGTTCTGCATTTCCAACGAACTGTGGAGTGGTGAAAACCACAGAAAACGTGTTTCTCGCACTAACCAGCTCGAAAAGAGCGATCTCGATTATTCAGCATACTTCGGACAGAAGTCTCACCAAGATTATCGTAAAAAATGCATATCTCAGCTTGCAACCCCACGAAAACCAAGATATCGCCGGTTCTGCATATCAAACCAACTGTGGAGTGGTGAAAACACCAGATAACGTGTTTCGTGCATTAAGTAGCTCGAAAAGAGCGATCGAGTTATTCTGCATACTTCTGACAAAAGTCCCACCAAGATTATCGCAGAAAATGCATATCTCAGCTGGAAACACCACGAAAATCAAGATATCGCCTGTTCTGCATATCAAACGCAGTGTGGAGTGGTGAAAACCCCAGAAAACGAGTTTCTCGCATTAAATAGCTCGAAAAGAGCGCTCTCGATGTTTCTGCATACTTCGGACAGATGTTTCACCAAGATTATCGTAGAAAATGCATATCTCAGCTTGAAACCCGACCGAAACCAAGATATCTCCGGTTCTGCATGTCAAACGTACTGTGGAGTGGTGAAAACACCAGAAAACGTGTTTCGTGCATTAAGTAGCTCGAAAAGTGCGATCTAGATGATTCTGCATACTTCTGACTGAAGTCTCACCAAGATTATCGCAGAAAATGCATATCTCAGCTTGAAACCCCACGAAAACCAAGATATCGCCGGTTCTGCATATCAAACGCACTGTGGAGTGGTGAAAACACCGGATAAGGTTCTTCTTGCATTAACTAGCTCGAAAAGAGCGATCTCGATGTTTCAGCATACTTCGGACAGAAGTCTCACCAAGATTATCGTAGAAAATGCATATCTCAGCTTGAAACCCGACGAAAACCGAGTTATCTCCGGTTCTGCACATCAAACGTACCGTGGAGTGGTGAAAACACCAGAAAACGTGTTTCGTGCATTAAGTAGATCGAAAAGAGCGCTCTCGATGGTTCTGCATACTTCGGACAGATGTTTCACCAAGATTATCGTAGAAAATGCATATCTCAGCTTGAAACCCGACGAAAACCAAAATATCGCCGGTTCTGCATATCAAACGTACTGTGGAGTGGTGAAAACACCAGAAAACGTGTTTCGTGAATTAAGTAGCTCGAAAAGAGCGATCTAGATGATTCTGCATACTTCTGACAAAAGACCCACCAAGATTATCGCAGAAAATGCATATCTCAGCCGGAAACACCACGAAAACCGAGTTATCTCCGGTTCTGCACATCAAACGTACCGTGGAGTGGTGAAAACACCAGAAAACGTGTTTCGTGCATTAAGTAGCTCGAAATGAGCGCACTCGATGTTTCTGCATACTTCGGACAGATGTTTCACCAAGATTATCGTAGAAAATGCATATCTCAGCTTGAAACCCGACAAAAACCAAAATATCGCCGGTTCTGCATATCAAACCAACTGCGGAGTGGTGAAAACACCAGATAACGTGTTTCTCGCATTAAATAGCTCGAAAAGAGCGATCTCGATGATTCAGCATACTTCGGACAGAAGTCTCACCAAGAATATCGCAGGAAATGCATATCGCAGCTTGAAACACCACGAAAACCAAGATATCTCTGGTTCTGCATATCCAACGAACTGTGGAGTGGTGAAAACCCCAGAAAACGAGTTTCTCGCATTAAATAGCTCGAAAAGAGCGCTCTCGATGTTTCTGCATACTTCGGACAGATGTTTCACCAAGATTATCGTAGAAAATGCATATCTCAGCTTGAAACCCGACCGAAACCAAGATATCTCCGGTTCTGCATGTCAAACGTACTGTGGAGTGGTGAAAACACCAGAAAACGTGTTTCGTGCATTAAGTAGCTCGAAAAGTGCGATCTAGATGATTCTGCATACTTCTGACTGAAGTCTCACCAATATTATCGCAGAAAATGCATATCTCATCTCGAAACCTCACGAAAATCAAGATGTTGCCGGTTCTTCATATCAAACGCACTGTGGAGTGGTGAAAACAACCAGAGAACGTGTTTCTCGCATTAAATAGCTCGCATAGTTCGATCTCGATGATTCTGCATACTTCGGACAGAAGTCTTACCAAGATTATCGTAAAAAATGCATATCTCAACTTGAAACACCACGAAAACCAAGATATCGCTGGTACTGCATATCAAACGCACTGTGGAGTGGTGAAAACACCAGATAACGTGTTTCTCGCGTTAAATTGCTCGAAAAGAGCGTTCTCGAAGATCCTGCATACTTCTGACAGAAGTCTCACCAAGATTATCGTAGAAAATGCATATCTCAGCTTGAAACCCGACGAAAACCGAGTTATCTCCGGTTCTGCACATCAAACGTACCGCGGAATGGTGAAAACACCAGAAAACGTGATTCGCGCATTAAGTAGCTCCAAAAGAGCGTTCTCGAAGATTCTGCATACTTCTGACAGAAGTCTCACCAGGATTGTCGTAGAAAATGCATATCTCAGCTTGAAACCCGACCGAAACCAAGATATCTCCGGTTCTGCATGTCAAACGTACTGTGGAGTGGTGAAAATACCAGAAATCGTGTTTCGTGCATTAAGTAGCTCGAAAAGAGCGATCTAGAAGATTCTGCATACGTCTGACAAAAGTCCCACCAAGATTATCGCAGAAAATGCATATCTCAGCTGGAAACACCACGAAAACCGAGTTACCTCCGGTTCTGCACATCAAACGTACCGTGGAGTTGTGAAAACACCAGAAAACGAGTTTCTCGCATTAAATAGCTCGAAAAGAGCGCTCTCGATGTTTCTGCATACTTCGGACAGATGTTTCACCAAGATTACCGTAAAAAATGCATATCTCAGCTTGAAACCCCACTAAAACCAAGATATCGCTGGTTCTGTATATCAAACATACTGTGGGGTGCAGAAAACACCAGATAACGTGTTTGTCGCATTAAATAGCTCGAATAGAGAGATCTCGATGATTCAGCATACTTCGGACAGAAGTCTCACCAAGATTATCGCAGGAAATGCATATCTCAGTTTGAAACCCCACGAAAACCAAGATATCGCCGGTTCTGCATATCAAACGCACTGTGGAGTGGTGAAAACACCGGATAAGGTTCTTCTTGCATTAACTAGCTCGAAAAGAGCGATCTCGATGTTTCAGCATACTTCGGACAGAAGTCTCACCAAGATTATCGCAGAAAATGCATATCTCAGCTTGAAACCCCACTAAAACCAAGATATCGCCGGTTCTACATATCAAACGCACTGTGGAGTGGTGAAAACACCAGATTACGTGATTCTCGCATTAAATTGCTCGAAAAGAGCGATCTCGATGATTCTGCATACCTCGGACAGAAGTCTCGCCAGGATTATCGCAGAAAATGCATATCTCAGCTTGAAACCCCACGAAAACCAAGATATCGCCGGTTCTGCATATCAAACGCACTGTGGGGTGCTGAAAACACCAGATAAGGTTCTTCTTGCATTAACTAGCTCGAAAAGAGCGATCTCGATGATTCTGCATACTTCTAACAGACGTCTCACCAAGATTATCGCAGAAAATGCATATCTCAGCTTGAAACCCGACGAAAACCGAGTTATCTCCGGTTCTGCACATCAAACGTACCTTGGAGTGGTGAAAACACCAGAAAACGTGTTTTGCGCATTAAGTAGCTCGAAAAGAGCGTTCTCGAAGATTCTTCATACTTCTGACAGAAGTCTCACCAGGATTATCGCAGAAAATGCATATCTCAGCTTGAAACCCCACGAAAACCAAGATATCGCCGGTTCTGCATATCAAACGCACTGTGGGGTGCTGAAAACACCAGATAACGTGTTTGTCGCATTAAATAGCTCGAAAAGAGCGCTCTCGATGTTTCTGCATACTTCGGACAGATGTTTCACCAAGCTTATCGTAAAACATGCATATCTCAGCTTGATACACCACGAAAACCAAGATGTCGCCGGTTCTGCATATCAAACGCACTGTGGAGTGGTGAAAACACCAGATAACGTGTTTCTCGCATTACATAGCTCGAAAAGCGCGATCTCGATGATTCTGCATACATCGGACAGAAGTCTCACCAAGATTATCGTAGAAAATGCATATCTCAGCTTGAAACCCGACGAAAACCGAGTTATCACCGATTCTGCATATCCAACGAACTGTGGAGTGGTGAAAACCCCAGAAAACGAGTTTCTCGCATTAAATAGCTCGAAAAGAGCGCTCTCGATGTTTCTGCATACTTCGGACAGATGTTTCACCAAGCTTATCGTAAAACATGCATATCTCAGCTTGATACACCACGAAAACCAAGATATCGCAGGTTCTGCATATCAAACGCACTGTGGAGTGGTGAAAACACCGGATAAGATTTTTCTCGCATTAACTAGCACGAAAAGAGCGATCTCGATGATTCAGCATACTTCGGACAGAAGTCTCACCAAGATTATCGCAGGAAATGCATATCTCATCTTGAAACCCCACGAAAACCAAAATATCTCCGGTTCTGCATATCATACGCACTGTGGAGTGGTGAAAACACCAGATTACGTGTTTCTCGCATTAAATAGTTCGAACAGAGCGTTCTCGAAGATCCTGCATACTTCTGACAGAAGTCTCACCAAGATTATCGTAGAAAATGCATATCTCAGCTTGAAACCCGACCGAAACCAAGATATCTCCGGTTCTGCATGTCAAACGTACTGTGGAGTGGTGAAAACACCAGAAAACGTGTTTCGTGCATTAAGTGGCTCGAAAAGAGCGATCTAGTTGATGCTGCATACTTCTGACAAAAGGCCCACCAAGATTATCGCAGAAAATGCATATCTCAGCTGGAAACACCACGAAAATCAAGATATCGCCTGTTCTGCATATCAAACGCACTGTGGAGTGGTGAGAGTAACCAGAGAACGTGTTTCTCGCATTAAATAGCTCGAAAAGAGCGATCTCGATGATTCAGCATATTTCGGACAGGAGTCTCACCAAGATTATCAAAGGAAATGCATATCTCAGCTTGAAACCCGACGAAAACCGAGTTATCTCCGGTTCTGCACATCAAACGTACCGTGGAGTGGTGAAAACACCAGAAAACGTATTTCGCGCATTAAGTAGCTCGAAAAGAGCGATCTCGATGATTCAGCATATTTCGGACAGGAGTCTCACCAAGATTATCGCAGGAAATGCATATCTCAGCTTGAAACCCGACGAAATCCAAGGTATCTCCGGTTCTGCATATCCAACGAACTGTGGAGTGGTGAAAACCCCAGAAAACGAGTTTCTCGCATTAAATAGCTCGAAAAGAGCGCTCTCGATGTTTCTGCATACTTCGGACAGATGTTTCACCAAGATTATCGCAGAAAATGCATATCTCAGCTTGAAACCCCACGAAAACCAAGATATCGCCGGTTCTGCATATCGAACGCACTGTGGAGTGGTGAAAACACCGGATAAGATTTTTCTCGCATTAACTAGCACGAAAAGAGCGATCTCGATGTTTCAGCATACTTCGGACAGAAGTCTCACCAAGATTATCGCAGAAAATGCATATCTCACCTTGAAACACCACGAAAACCAAAATATCGCCGGTTCTGCATATCATACGCACTGTGGAGTGGTGAAAACACCAGATTACGTGTTTCTCGCATTAAATAGCTCGAAAAGAGCGTTCTCGAAGATCCTGCATACTTCTGACAGAAGTCTCACCCAGATTATCGTAGAAAATGCATATCTCAGCTTGAAACCCGACGGAAACCGAGTTATCTCCGGTTCTGCACATCAAACGTACCGTGGAGTGGTGAAAACACCAGAAAACGTGTTTCGCGCATTAAGTAGCTCGAAAAGAGCGTTCTCGAAGATTCTGCATACTTCTGACAGAAGTCTCACCAGGATTATCGTAGAAAATGCATATCTCAGCTGGAAACACCACGAAAATCAAGATATCGCCTGTTCTGCATATCAAACGCACTGTGGAGTGGTGAAAACAACCAGAGATAGTGTTTCTCGCATTAAATAGCTCGAGAAGAGCGATCTCGATGATTCAGCATACTTCGGACAGAAGTCTCACCAAGATTATCGCAGGAAATGCATATCTCATCTTGAAACCCCACGAAAATCAAAATATCTCCGGTTCTGCATATCATACGCACTGCGGAGTGGTGAAAACACCAGATTACGTGTTTCTCGCATTAAATAGCTCGAACAGAGCGTTCTCGAAGATCCTGCATACTTCTGACAGAAGTCTCACCAAGATTATCGTAGAAAATGCATATCTCAGCTTGAAACCCGACCGAAACCAAGATATCTCCGGTTCTGCATGTCAAACGTACTGTGGAGTGGTGAAAACACCAGAAAACGTGTTTCGTGCATTAAGAGGCTCGAAAAGAGCGATCTAGTTGATTCTGCATACTTCTGACAAAAGGCCCACCAAGATTATCGCAGAAAATGCATATCTCAGCTGGAAACACCACGAAAATCAAGATATCGCCTGTTCTGCATATCAAACGCACTGTGGAGTGGTGAAAACAACCAGAGAACGTGTTTCTCGCATTAAATTGCTCGAAAAGAGCGATCTCGATGATTCAGCATATTTCGGACAGGAGTCTCACCAAGATTATCAAAGAAAATGCATATCTCAGCTTGAAACCCCACGAAAATCAAGATATCTCCGGTTCTGCATATCCAACGAACTGTGGAGTGGTGAAAACCCCAGAAAACGAGTTTCTCGCGTTAAATAGCTCGAAAAGAGCGCTCTCGATGATTCTGCATACTTCTAACAGAAGTCTCACCAAGATTATCGCAGAAAATGCATATCTCAGCTGGAAACACCACGAAAATCAAGATATCGCCTGTTCTGCATATCAAACGCACTGTGGACTGGTGAAAGCAACCAGAGAACGTGTTTCACGCATTAAATAGCTCGAAAAGAGCGATCTCGATGATTCAGCATATTTCGGACAGGAGTCTCACCACGATTATCAAAGGAAATGCATATCTCAGCTTGAAACCCGACGAAAACCAAAATATCGCCGGTTCTGCATATCAAACCAACTGCGGAGTGGTGAAAACACCAGATAACGTGTTTCTCGCATTAAATAGCTCGAAAAGAGCGCTCTCGATGATTCTGCATACTTCTAACAGAAGTCTCACCAAGATTATCGCAGAAAATGCATATCTCAGCTGGAAACACCACGAAAATCAAGATATCGCCTGTTCTGCATATCAAACGCACTGTGGAGTGGTGAAAGCAACCAGAGAACGTGTTTCTCGCATTAAATAGCTCGAAAAGAGCGATCTCGATGATTCAGCATATTTCGGACAGGAGTCTCACCAAGATTATCAAAGGAAATGCATATCTCAGCTTGAAACCCGACGAAAACCGAGTTATCTCCGGTTCTGCACATTAAACGTACCGTGGAGTGGTGAAAACACCAGAAAACGTATTTCGCGCATTAAGTAGCTCGAAAAGAGCGATCTCGATGATTCAACATATTTCGGACAGGAGTCTCACCAAGATTATCGCAGGAAATGCATATCTCAGCTTGAAACCCGACGAAATCCAAGGTATCTCCGGTTCTGCATATCCAACGAACTGTGGAGTGGTGAAAACCCCAGAAAACGAGTTTCTCGCATTAAATAGCTCGAAAAGAGCGCTCTCGATGTTTCTGCATACTTCGGACAGATGTTTCACCAAGATTATCGCAGAAAATGCATATCTCAGCTTGAAACCCCACGAAAACCAAGATATCGCCGGTTCTGCATATCGAACGCACTGTGGAGTGGTGAAAACACCGGATAAGATTTTTCTCGCATTAACTAGCACGAAAAGAGCGATCTCGATGTTTCAGCATACTTCGGACAGAAGTCTCACCAAGATTATCGCAGAAAATGCATATCTCACCTTGAAACCCCACGAAAACCAAAATATCGCCGGTTCTGCATATCATACGCACTGTGGAGTGGTGAAAACACCAGATTACGTGTTTCTCGCATTAAATAGCTCGAAAAGAGCGTTCTCGAAGATCCTGCATACTTCTGACAGAAGTCTCACCCAGATTATCGTAGAAAATGCATATCTCAGCTTGAAACCCGACGGAAACCGAGTTATCTCCGGTTCTGCACATCAAACGTACCGTGGAGTGGTGAAAACACCAGAAAACGTGTTTCGCGCATTAAGTAGCTCGAAAAGAGCGTTCTCGAAGATTCTGCATACTTCTGACAGAAGTCTCACCAGGATTATCGTAGAAAATGCATATCTCAGCTGGAAACACCACGAAAATCAAGATATCGCCTGTTCTGCATATCAAACGCACTGTGGAGTGGTGAAAACAACCAGAGATAGTGTTTCTCGCATTAAATAGCTCGAGAAGAGCGATCTCGATGATTCAACATACTTCGGACAGAAGTCTCACCAAGATTATCGCAGGAAATGCATATCTCATCTTGAAACCCCACGAAAATCAAAATATCTCCAGTTCTGCATATCATACGCACTGCGGAGTGGTGAAAACACCAGATTACGTGTTTCTCGCATTAAATAGCTCGAACAGAGCGTTCTCGAAGATCCTGCATACTTCTGACAGAAGTCTCACCAAGATTATCGTAGAAAATGCATATCTCAGCTTGAAACCCGACCGAAACCAAGATATCTCCGGTTCTGCATGTCAAACGTACTGTGGAGTGGTGAAAACACCAGAAAACGTGTTTCGTGCATTAAGAGGCTCAAAAAGAGCGATCTAGTTGATTCTGCATACTTCTGACAAAAGGCCCACCAAGATTATCGCAGAAAATGCATATCTCAGCTGGAAACACCACGAAAATCAAGATATCGCCTGTTCTGCATATCAAACGCACTGTAGAGTGGTGAAAACAACCAGAGGACGTGTTTCTCGCATTAAATTGCTCGAAAAGAGCGATCTCGATGATTCAGCATATTTCGGACAGGAGTCTCACCAAGATTATCAAAGAAAATGCATATCTCAGCTTGAAACCCCACGAAAATCAAGATATCTCCGGTTCTGCATATCCAACGAACTGTGGAGTGGTGAAAACCCCAGAAAACGAGTTTCTCGCATTAAATAGCTCGAAAAGAGCGCTCTCGATGATTCTGCATACTTCTGACAAAAGGCCCACCAAGATTATCGCAGAAAATGCATATCTCAGCTGGAAACACCACGAAAATCAAGATATCGCCTGTTCTGCATATCAAACGCACTGTGGAGTGGTGAAAACACCAGAAAACGTGTTTCGCGCATTAAGTAGCTCGAAAAGAGCGTTCTCGAAGATTCTGCATACTTCTGACAGAAGTCTCACCAGGATTATCGTAGAAAATGCATATCTCAGCTTGAAACCCGACCGAAACCAAGATATCTCCGGTTCTGCATGTCAAACGTACTGTGGAGTGGTGAAAACACCAGATAACGTGTTTCTCGCATTAAAAAGCTCGAAAAGTGCGATCTCGATGATTCTGCATACTTCTAACAGAAGTCACACCAGGATTATCGTAGAAAATGCATATCTCAGCTTGAAACCCGACCGAAACCAAGATATCTCCGGTTCTGCATGTCAAACGTACTGTGGAGTGGTGAAAACACCAGATAACGTGTTTCTCGCATTAAAAAGCTCGAAAAGTGCGATCTCGAAGATTCTGCATACTTCTGACAGAAGTCTCACCAGGATTATCGTAGAAAATGCATATCTCAGCTTGAAACCCCACGAAAACAAAGATATCGCCGGTTCTGCATATCATACGCACTGTGGAGTGGTGAAAACACCAGATAACGTGATTCTCGCATTAAATAGCTCGAAAAGAGCGATCTCGATGATTCTGCATACTTCGGACAGAAGTCTCACCAAGATTATCGCAGAAAATGCATATCTCAGCTTGAAACCCGACGAAAACCGAGTTATCTCCGGTTCTGCACATCAAACATACCGTGGAGTGGTGAAAACACCAGAAAACGTGTTTCGCGCATTAAGTAGCTCGAAAAGAGCGTTCTCGAAGATTCTTCATACTTCTGACAGAAGTCTCACCAGGATTATCGCAGAAAATGCATATCTCAGCTTGAATCCCCACGAAAACCAAGATATCGCCGGTTCTGCATATCAAACGCACTGTGGAGTGGTGAAAACACCGGATAAGGTTCTTCTTGCATTAACTAGCTCGAAAAGAGCGATCTCGATGTTTCAGCATACTCCGGACAGAAGTCTCACCAAGATTATCGCAGAAAATGCATATCTCATCTTGAAACCCCACGAAAACAAAGATATCGCCGGTTCTGCATATCATACGCACTGTGGAGTGGTGAAAACACCAGATAACGTGTTTCTCGCATTAAATAGCTCGAAACGAGCGATCTCGATGATTAAGCATACTTCGGACAGAAGTCTCACCAAGATTATCGTAAAAAATGCATATCTCAGCTTGAAACCCCACGAAAACCAAGATATCGCTGGTTCTGCATATCAAACGCACTGTGGGGTGCTGAAAGCACCAGATAACGTGTTTGTCGCATTAAATAGCTCGAATAGAGCGATCTCGATGATTCAGCATACTTCGGACAGAAGTCTCACCAAGATTATCGCAGAGAATGCATATCTCATCTTGAAACCCCACGAAAACAAAGATATCGCCGGTTCTGCATATCATACGCAACTGTGGAGTGGTGAAAACACCAGATAACCTGTTTCTCGCATTAAATAGCTCGAAACGAGCGATCTCGATGATGAAGCATACTTCGGACAGAAGTCTCACCAAGATTATCGTAAAAAATGCATATCTCAGCTTGAAACCCGACGAAAACCGAGTTATCTCCGGTTCTGCACATCAAACGTACCGTGGAGTGGTGAAAACACCAGAAAACGTGTTTCGCGCATTAAGTAGCTCGAAAAGAGCGTTCTCGAAGATTCTTCATACTTCTGACAGAAGTCTCACCAGGATTATCGCAGAAAATGCATATCTCAGCTTGAATCCCCACGAAAACCAAGATATCGCCGGTTCTGCATATCAAACGCACTGAGGAGTGGTGAAAACACCATATAACGTGTTTCTCGCATTAAATAGCTCGAAAAGAGCGATCTAGATGATTCAGCATACGTCGGACAGAAGTCTCACCAAGATTATCAAAGGAAATGCATATCTCAGCTTGAAACCCCACGAAAACAAAGATATCTCCGGTTCTGCATATCAAACGCACTGTGGAGTGGTGAAAACACCAGATAACGTGTTTCTCGCATTAAATAGCTCGAATAGTGCGATCTCGATGATTCTGCATACTTCTAACAGAAGTCTCACCAAGATTATCGTAGAAAATGCATATCTCAGCTTGAAACCCGACGAAAACCAAGTTATCTCCGGTTCTGCACATCAAACGTACCGTGGAGTGCTGAAAACACCAGAAAGCGTGTTTCGCGCATTAAGTAGCTCGAAAAGAGCGTCGTCGCAGATTCTGCATACTTCTGACAGAAGTCTCACCAGGATTACCGTAGAAAATGCGTATCTCAGCTTGAAACCCCACGAAAACCAAGATATCTCCGGTTCTGCATATCCAACGAACTGTGGAGTGGTGAAAACCCCAGAAAACGAGTTTCTCGCATTAAATAGCTCGAGAAGAGCACTCTCGATGTTTCTGCATACTTCTAACAGAAGTCTCACCAAGATTATCGTAGAAAATGCATATCTCAGCTTGAAACCCGACCGAAACCAAGATATCTCCGGTTCTGCATATCAAACGCACTGTGGAGTGCTGAAAACACCAGAAAACGTGTTTCGTGCATTAAGTAGCTTGAAAAGAGCGATCTAGTTGATTGTGCATACTTGTGACAAAAGACCCACCATGATTATCGCTGAAAATGCATATCTCAGCTGGAAACACCACGAAAATCAAGATATCGCCTGTTCGGCATATCAAACGCACTGTGGAGTGGTGAAAACAACCAGAGAACGTGTTTTTCGCATTGAATAGCTCGAAAAGGGCGATCTCGATGATTCAGCATACTTCGGACAGAAGTCTCACCCAGATTATCGCAGGAAATGCATATCTCAGCCTGAAACCCAACGAAAACCAAGATATCTCCGGTTATGCATATCCAACGAACTGTGGAGTGGTGAAAACACCAGATAACGTGATTGTCGCATTAAATAGCTCGAAAAGAGCGATCTCGATGATTCTGCATACTTCGGACAGAAGTCTCACCAAGATTATCGCAGAAAATGCATATCTCAGCTTGAAACCCGACGATAACCGAGTTATCTCCGGTTCTGCACATCAAACGTACCGTGGAGTGGTGAAAACACCAGAAAACGTGTTTCGCGCATTAAGTAGCTCGAAAAGAGGGTTCTCGAAGATTCTTCATACTTCTGACAGAAGTCTCACCAAGATTATCAAAGGAAATGCATATCTCAGCTTGAAACCCCACGAAAACCAAGATATCTCCGGTTCTGCATATCAAACGCACTGTGGAGTGGTGAAAACACCAGATAACGTGTTTCTCGCATTAAATAGCTCGAATAGTGCGATCTCGATGATTCTGCATACTTCTAACAGAAGTCTCACCAAGATTATCGCAGAAAATGCATATCTCAGCTTGAAACCCCACGAAAACCAAGATATCGCCGGTTTTGCATATCAAACGCACTGTGGAGTGGCGAAAACACCAGATAACGTGATTCTCGCATTAACTAGCTCGAAAAGAGCGATCTCAATGTTTCAGCATACTTCGGACAGAAGTCTCACCAAGATTATCGCAGAAAATGCATATCTCAGCTTGAAACCCCACGAAAACAAAGATATCGCCGGTTCTGCATATCATACGCACTGTGGAGTGGTGAAAACACCAGATAACGTGATTCTCGCATTAAATAGCTCGAAAAGAGCGATCTCGATGATGAAGCATACCTCGGACAGAAGTCTCACCAAGATTATCGTAAAAAATGCATATCTCAGCTTGAAACCCCACGAAAACCATGATATCGCTGGTTCTGCATATCAAACGCACTGTGGGGTGCTGAAAGCACCAGATAACGTGTTTGTCGCATTAAATAGCTCGAATAGAGCGATCTCGATGATTCTCCATACTTCGGACAGAAGTCTCACCAAGATTATCGCAGAAAATGCATATCTCAGCTTGAAACCCGACGAAAACCGAGTTATCTCCGGTTCTGCACATCAAACATACCGTGGAGTGGTGAAAACACCAGAAAACGTGTTTCGCGCATTAAGTAGCTCGAAAAGAGCGTTCTCGAAGATTCTTCATACTTCTGACAGAAGTCTCACCAGGATTATCGCAGAAAATGCATATCTCAGCTTGAATCCCCACGAAAACCAAGATATCGCCGGTTCTGCATATCAAACGCACTGTGGAGTGGTGAAAACACCGGATAAGGTTCTTCTTGCATTAACTAGCTCGAAAAGAGCGATCTCGATGTTTCAGCATACTTCGGACAGAAGTCTCACCAAGATTATCGCAGAAAATGCATATCTCATCTTGAAACCCCACGAAAACCAAGATATCGCCGGTTCTGCATATCAAACGCACTGTGGAGTGGTGAAAACACCGGATAAGGTTCTTCTTGCATTAACTAGCTCGAAAAGAGCGATCTCGATGTTTCAGCATACTTCGGACAGAAGTCTCACCAAGATTATCGCAGAAAATGCATATCTCATCTTGAAACCCCACGAAAACAAAGATATCGCCGGTTCTGCATATCATACGCACTGTGGAGTGGTGAAAACACCAGATAACGTGTTTCTCGCATTAAATAGCTCGAAACGAGCGATCTCGATGATTAAGCATACTTCGGACAGAAGTCTCACCAAGATTATCGTAAAAAATGCATATCTCAGCTTGAAACCCCACGAAAACCAAGATATAGCTGGTTCTGCATATCACACGCACTGTGGGGTGCTGAAAGCACCAGATAACGTGTTTGTCGCATTAAATAGCTCGAATAGAGCGATCTCGATGATTCTGCATACTTCGGACAGAAGTCTCACCAAGATTATCGTAAAAAATGCATATCTCAGCATGAAACCCCACGAAAACCAAGATATCGCTGGTACTGCATATCAAACGCACTGTGGAGTGGTGAAAACACCAGATAACGTGATTCTCGCATTAAATAGCTCGAAAAGAGCGATCTCGATGATTCTGCATACTTCGGACAGAAGTCTCACCAAGATTATCGCAGAAAATGCATATCTCAGCTTGAAACCCGACGAAAACCGAGTTATCTCCGGTTCTGCACATCAAACATACCGTGGAGTGGTGAAAACACCAGAAAACGTGTTTCGCGCATTAAGTAGCTCGAAAAGAGCGTTCTCGAAGATTCTTCATACTTCTGACAGAAGTCTCACCAGGATTATCGCAGAAAATGCATATCTCAGCTTGAATCCCCACGAAAACCAAGATATCGCCGGTTCTGCATATCAAACGCACTGTGGAGTGGTGAAAACACCGGATAAGGTTCTTCTTGCATTAACTAGCTCGAAAAGAGCGATCTCGATGTTTCAGCATACTCCGGACAGAAGTCTCACCAAGATTATCGCAGAAAATGCATATCTCATCTTGAAACCCCACGAAAACAAAGATATCGCCGGTTCTGCATATCATACGCACTGTGGAGTGGTGAAAACACCAGATAACGTGTTTGTCGCATTAAATAGCTCGAATAGAGCGATCTCGATGATTCAGCATACTTCGGACAGAAGTCTCACCAAGATTATCGCAGAAAATGCATATCTCATCTTGAAACCCCACGAAAACAAAGATATCGCCGGTTCTGCATATCATACGCACTGTGGAGTGGTGAAAACACCAGATAACCTGTTTCTCGCATTAAATAGCTCGAAACGAGCGATCTCGATGATGAAGCATACTTCGGACAGAAGTCTCACCAAGATTATCGTAAAAAATGCATATCTCAGCTTGAAACCCCACGAAAACCAAGATATCGCTGGTTCTGCATATCAAACGCACTGTGGGGTGCTGAAAGCACCAGATAACGTGTTTGTCGCATTAAATAGCTCGAATAGAGCGATCTCGATGATTCTGCATACTTCGGACAGAAGTCTCACCAAGATTATCGCAGAAAATGCATATCTCAGCTTGAAACCCGACGAAAACCGAGTTATTCCGGTTCTGCACATCAAACGTACCGTGGAGTGGTGAAAACACCAGAAAACGTGTTTCGCGCATTAAGTAGCTCGAAAAGAGCGTTCTCGAAGATTCTTCATACTTCTGACAGAAGTCTCACCAGGATTATCGCAGAAAATGCATATCTCAGCTTGAATCCCCACGAAAACCAAGATATCGCCGGTTCTGCATATCAAACGCACTGAGGAGTGGTGAAAACACCATATAACGTGTTTCTCGCATTAAATAGCTCGAAAAGAGCGATCTAGATGATTCAGCATACGTCGGACAGAAGTCTCACCAAGATTATCAAAGGAAATGCATATCTCAGCTTGAAACCCCACAAAAACCAAGATATCTCCGGTTCTGCATATCAAACGCACTGTGGAGTGGTGAAAACACCAGATAACGTGTTTCTCGCATTAAATAGCTCGAATAGTGCGATCTCGATGATTCTGCATACTTCTAACAGAAGTCTCACCAAGATTATCGTAGAAAATGCATATCTCAGCTTGAAACCCGACGAAAACCAAGTTATCTCCGGTTCTGCACATCAAACGTACCGTGGAGTGCTGAAAACACCAGAAAGCGTGTTTCGCGCATTAAGTAGCTCGAAAAGAGCGTTGTCGCAGATTCTGCATACTTCTGGCAGAAGTCGCACCAGGATTACCGTAGAAAATGCGTATCTCAGCTTGAAACCCCACGAAAACCAAGATATCTCCGGTTCTGCATATCCAACGAACTGTGGAGTGGTGAAAACCCCAGAAAACGAGTTTCTCGCATTAAATAGCTCGAAAAGAGCACTCTCGATGTTTCTGCATACTTCGGACAGATGTTTCACCACGATTATCGTAGAAAATGCATATCTCAGCTTGAAACCCGACCGAAACCAAGATATCTCCGGTTCTGCATATCAAACGCACTGTGGAGTGCTGAAAACACCAGAAAACGTGTTTCGTGCATTAAGTAGCTTGAAAAGAGCGATCTAGTTGATTGTGCATACTTGTGACAAAAGACCCACCATGATTATCGCTGAAAATGCATATCTCAGCTGGAAACACCACGAAAATCAAGATATCGCCTGTTCGGCATATCAAACGCACTGTGGAGTGGTGAAAACAACCAGAGAACGTGTTTTTCGCATTGAATAGCTCGAAAAGGGCGATCTCGATGATTCAGCATACTTCGGACAGAAGTCTCACCAAGATTATCGCAGGAAATGCATATCTCAGCCTGAAACCCAACGAAAACCAAGATATCTCCGGTTATGAATATCCAACGAACTGTGGAGTGGTGAAAACACCAGATAACGTGATTCTCGCATTAAATAGCTCGAAAAGAGCGATCTCGATGATTCTGCATACTTCGGACAGAAGTCTCACCAAGATTATCGCAGAAAATGCATATCTCAGCTTGAAACCCGACGATAACCGAGTTGTCTCCGGTTCTGCACATCAAACGTACCGTGGAGTGGTGAAAACACCAGAAAACGTGTTTCGCGCATTAAGTAGCTCGAAAAGAGGGTTCTCGAAGATTCTTCATACTTCTGACAGAAGTCTCACCAAGATTATCAAAGGAAATGCATATCTCAGCTTGAAACCCCACGAAAACAAAGATATCGCCGGTTCTGCATATCATACGCACTGTGGAGTGGTGAAAACACCAGATAACGTGATTCTCGCATTAAATAGCTCGAAAAGAGCGATCTCGATGATGAAGCATACTTCGGACAGAAGTCTCACCAAGATTATCGTAAAAAATGCATATCTCAGCTTGAAACCCCACGAAAACCATGATATCGCTGGTTCTGCATATCAAACGCACTGTGGGGTGCTGAAAGCACCAGATAACGTGTTTGTCGCATTAAATAGCTCGAATAGAGCGATCTCGTTGATTCTGCATACTTCGGACAGAAGTCTCACCAAGATTATCGCAGAAAATGCATATCTCAGCTTGAAACCCGACGAAAACCGAGTTATCTCCGGTTCTGCACATCAAACATACCGTGGAGTGGTGAAAACACCAGAAAACGTGTTTCGCGCATTAAGTAGCTCGAAAAGAGCGTTCTCGAAGATTCTTCATACTTCTGACAGAAGTCTCACCAGGATTATCGCAGAAAATGCATATCTCAGCTTGAATCCCCACGAAAACCAAGATATCGCCGGTTCTGCATATCAAACGCACTGTGGAGTGGTGAAAACACCGGATAAGGTTCTTCTTGCATTAACTAGCTCGAAAAGAGCGATCTCGATGTTTCAGCATACTTCGGACAGAAGTCTCACCAAGATTATCGCAGAAAATGCATATCTCATCTTGAAACCCCACGAAAACCAAGATATCGCCGGTTCTGCATATCAAACGCACTGTGGAGTGGTGAAAACACCGGATAAGGTTCTTCTTGCATTAACTAGCTCGAAAAGAGCGATCTCGATGTTTCAGCATACTTCGGACAGAAGTCTCACCAAGATTATCGCAGAAAATGCATATCTCATCTTGAAACCCCACGAAAACAAAGATATCGCCGGTTCTGCATATCATACGCACTGTGGAGTGGTGAAAACACCAGATAACGTGTTTCTCGCATTAAATAGCTCGAAACGAGCGATCTCGATGATTAAGCATACTTTGGACAGAAGTCTCACCAAGATTATCGTAAAAAATGCATATCTCAGCTTGAAACCCCACGAAAACCAAGATATCGCTGGTTCTGCATATCACACGCACTGTGGGGTGCTGAAAGCACCAGATAACGTGTTTGTCGCATTAAATAGCTCGAATAGAGCGATCTCGATGATTCTGCATACTTCGGACAGAAGTCTCACCAAGATTATCGTAAAAAATGCATATCTCAGCATGAAACCCCACGAAAACCAAGATATCGCTGGTACTGCATATCAAACGCACTGTGGAGTGGTGAAAACACCAGATAACGTGATTCTCGCATTAAATAGCTCGAAAAGAGCGATCTCGATGATTCTGCATACTTCGGACAGAAGTCTCACCAAGATTATCGCAGAAAATGCATATCTCAGCTTGAAACCCGACGAAAACCGAGTTATCTCCGGTTCTGCACATCAAACGTACCGTGGAGTGGTGAAAACACCAGAAAACGTGTTTCGCGCATTAAGTAGCTCGAAAAGAGCGTTGTCGCAGATTCTGCATACTTCTGACAGTAGTCTCACCAGGATTACCGTAGAAAATGCGTATCTCAGCTTGAAACCCCACGAAAACCAAGATATCTCCGGTTCTGCATATCCAACGAACTGTGGAGTGGTGAAAACCCCAGAAAACGAGTTTCTCGCATTAAATAGCTCGAAAAGAGCACTCTCGATGTTTCTGCATACTTCGGACAGATGTTTCACCACGATTATCGTAGAAAATGCATATCTCAGCTTGAAACCCGACCGAAACCAAGATATCTCCGGTTCTGCATATCAAACGCACTGTGGAGTGCTGAAAACACCAGAAAACGGGTTTCGTGCATTAAGTAGCTTGAAAAGAGCGATCTAGTTGATTGTGCATACTTGTGACAAAAGACCCACCATGATTATCGCTGAAAATGCATATCTCAGCTGGAAACACCACGAAAATCAAGATATCGCCTGTTCGGCATATCAAACGCACTGTGGAGTGGTGAAAACAACCAGAGAACGTGTTTTTCGCATTGAATAGCTCGAAAAGGGCGATCTCGATGATTCAGCATACTTCGGACAGAAGTCTCACCAAGATTATCGCAGGAAATGCATATCTCAGCCTGAAACCCAACGAAAACCAAGATATCTCCGGTTCTGCATATCCAACGAACTGTGGAGTGGTGAAAACACCAGATAACGTGATTCTCGCATTAAATAGCTCGAAAAGAGCGATCTCGATGATTCTGCATACTTCGGACAGAAGTCTCACCAAGATTATCGTAAAAAATGCATATCTCAGCTTGAATCCCCACGAAAACCAAGATATCGCCGGTTCTGCATATCATACGCACTGTGGAGTGGTGAAAACACCAGATAACGTGATTCTCGCATTAAATAGCTCGAAAAGAGCGATCTCGATGATTCTGCATACTTCGGACAGAAGTCTCACCAAGATTATCGTAAAAAATGCATATCTCAGCTTGA
Organism: Anthophora plumipes; assembly: GCA_951804975.1. Classification (NCBI taxonomy): domain Eukaryota; kingdom Metazoa; phylum Arthropoda; class Insecta; order Hymenoptera; family Apidae; genus Anthophora; species Anthophora plumipes. The sequence goes on from CATORF010001004.1 coordinate 1,034,871, forward strand.
ATCCCCACGAAAACCAAGATATCGCCGGTTCTGCATATCAAACGCACTGAGGAGTGGTGAAAACACCAGATAACGTGTTTCTCGCATTAAATAGCTCGAAACGAGCGATCTCGATGATTAAGCATACTTTGGACAGAAGTCTCACCAAGATTATCGTAAAAAATGCATATCTCAGCTTGAAACCCCACGAAAACCAAGATATCGCTGGTTCTGCATATCACACGCACTGTGGGGTGCTGAAAGCACCAGATAACGTGTTTGTCGCATTAAATAGCTCGAATAGAGCGATCTCGATGATTCTGCATACTTCGGACAGAAGTCTCACCAAGATTATCGTAAAAAATGCATATCTCAGCATGAAACCCCACGAAAACCAAGATATCGCTGGTACTGCATATCAAACGCACTGTGGAGTGGTGAAAACACCAGATAACGTGATTCTCGCATTAAATAGCTCGAAAAGAGCGATCTCGATGATTCTGCATACTTCGGACAGAAGTCTCACCAAGATTATCGCAGAAAATGCATATCTCAGCTTGAAACCCGACGAAAACCGAGTTATCTCCGGTTCTGCACATCAAACGTACCATGGAGTGGTGAAAACACCAGAAAACGTGTTTCGCGCATTAAGTAGCTCGAAAAGAGCGTTCTCGAAGATTCTTCATACTTCTGACAGAAGTCTCACCAAGATTATCAAAGGAAATGCATATCTCAGCTTGAAACCCGACGAAAACCAAAATATCGCCGGTTCTGCATATCATACGCACTGTGGAGTGGTGAAAACACCAGATAACGTGATTCTCGCATTAAATAGCTCGAAAAGAGCGATCTCGATGATGAAGCATACTTCGGACAGAAGTCTCACCAAGATTATCGTAAAAAATGCATATCTCAGCTTGAAACCCCACGAAAACCATGATATCGCTGGTTCTGCATATCAAACGCACTGTGGGGTGCTGAAAGCACCAGATAACGTGTTTGTCGCATTAAATAGCTCGAATAGAGCGATCTCGTTGATTCTGCATACTTCGGACAGAAGTCTCACCAAGATTATCGCAGAAAATGCATATCTCAGCTTGAAACCCGACGAAAACCGAGTTATCTCCGGTTCTGCACATCAAACATACCGTGGAGTGGTGAAAACACCAGAAAACGTGTTTCGCGCATTAAGTAGCTCGAAAAGAGCGTTCTCGAAGATTCTTCATACTTCTGACAGAAGTCTCACCAGGATTATCGCAGAAAATGCATATCTCAGCTTGAATCCCCACGAAAACCAAGATATCGCCGGTTCTGCATATCAAACGCACTGTGGAGTGGTGAAAACACCGGATAAGGTTCTTCTTGCATTAACTAGCTCGAAAAGAGCGATCTCGATGTTTCAGCATACTTCGGACAGAAGTCTCACCAAGATTATCGCAGAAAATGCATATCTCATCTTGAAACCCCACGAAAACCAAGATATCGCCGGTTCTGCATATCAAACGCACTGTGGAGTGGTGAAAACACCGGATAAGGTTCTTCTTGCATTAACTAGCTCGAAAAGAGCGATCTCGATGTTTCAGCATACTTCGGACAGAAGTCTCACCAAGATTATCGCAGAAAATGCATATCTCATCTTGAAACCCCACGAAAACAAAGATATCGCCGGTTCTGCATATCATACGCACTGTGGAGTGGTGAAAACACCAGATAACGTGTTTCTCGCATTAAATAGCTCGAAACGAGCGATCTCGATGATTAAGCATACTTTGGACAGAAGTCTCACCAAGATTATCGTAAAAAATGCATATCTCAGCTTGAAACCCCACGAAAACCAAGATATCGCTGGTTCTGCATATCACACGCACTGTGGGGTGCTGAAAGCACCAGATAACGTGTTTGTCGCATTAAATAGCTCGAATAGAGCGATCTCGATGATTCTGCATACTTCGGACAGAAGTCTCACCAAGATTATCGTAAAAAATGCATATCTCAGCATGAAACCCCACGAAAACCAAGATATCGCTGGTACTGCATATCAAACGCACTGTGGAGTGGTGAAAACACCAGATAACGTGATTCTCGCATTAAATAGCTCGAAAAGAGCGATCTCGATGATTCTGCATACTTCGGACAGAAGTCTCACCAAGATTATCGCAGAAAATGCATATCTCAGCTTGAAACCCGACGAAAACCGAGTTATCTCCGGTTCTGCACATCAAACGTACCATGGAGTGGTGAAAACACCAGAAAACGTGTTTCGCGCATTAAGTAGCTCGAAAAGAGCGTTCTCGAAGATTCTTCATACTTCTGACAGAAGTCTCACCAAGATTATCAAAGGAAATGCATATCTCAGCTTGAAACCCGACGAAAACCAAAATATCGCCGGTTCTGCATATCATACGCACTGTGGAGTGGTGAAAACACCAGATAACGTGATTCTCGCATTAAATAGCTCGAAAAGAGCGATCTCGATGATGAAGCATACTTCGGACAGAAGTCTCACCAAGATTATCGTAAAAAATGCATATCTCAGCTTGAAACCCCACGAAAACCATGATATCGCTGGTTCTGCATATCAAACGCACTGTGGGGTGCTGAAAGCACCAGATAACGTGTTTGTCGCATTAAATAGCTCGAATAGAGCGATCTCGTTGATTCTGCATACTTCGGACAGAAGTCTCACCAAGATTATCGCAGAAAATGCATATCTCAGCTTGAAACCCGACGAAAACCGAGTTATCTCCGGTTCTGCACATCAAACATACCGTGGAGTGGTGAAAACACCAGAAAACGTGTTTCGCGCATTAAGTAGCTCGAAAAGAGCGTTCTCGAAGATTCTTCATACTTCTGACAGAAGTCTCACCAGGATTATCGCAGAAAATGCATATCTCAGCTTGAATCCCCACGAAAACCAAGATATCGCCGGTTCTGCATATCAAACGCACTGTGGAGTGGTGAAAACACCGGATAAGGTTCTTCTTGCATTAACTAGCTCGAAAAGAGCGATCTCGATGTTTCAGCATACTTCGGACAGAAGTCTCACCAAGATTATCGCAGAAAATGCATATCTCATCTTGAAACCCCACGAAAACCAAGATATCGCCGGTTCTGCATATCAAACGCACTGTGGAGTGGTGAAAACACCGGATAAGGTTCTTCTTGCATTAACTAGCTCGAAAAGAGCGATCTCGATGTTTCAGCATACTTCGGACAGAAGTCTCACCAAGATTATCGCAGAAAATGCATATCTCATCTTGAAACCCCACGAAAACAAAGATATCGCCGGTTCTGCATATCATACGCACTGTGGAGTGGTGAAAACACCAGATAACGTGTTTCTCGCATTAAATAGCTCGAAACGAGCGATCTCGATGATTAAGCATACTTTGGACAGAAGTCTCACCAAGATTATCGTAAAAAATGCATATCTCAGCTTGAAACCCCACGAAAACCAAGATATCGCTGGTTCTGCATATCACACGCACTGTGGGGTGCTGAAAGCACCAGATAACGTGTTTGTCGCATTAAATAGCTCGAATAGAGCGATCTCGATGATTCTGCATACTTCGGACAGAAGTCTCACCAAGATTATCGCAGAAAATGCATATCTCAGCTTGAAACCCGACGAAAACCGAGTTATCTCCGGTTCTGCACATCAAACGTACCGTGGAGTGGTGAAAACACCAGAAAACGTGTTTCGCGCATTAAGTAGCTCGAAAAGAGCGTTGTCGCAGATTCTGCATACTTCTGACAGTAGTCTCACCAGGATTACCGTAGAAAATGCGTATCTCAGCTTGAAACCCCACGAAAACCAAGATATCTCCGGTTCTGCATATCCAACGAACTGTGGAGTGGTGAAAACCCCAGAAAACGAGTTTCTCGCATTAAATAGCTCGAAAAGAGCACTCTCGATGTTTCTGCATACTTCGGACAGATGTTTCACCACGATTATCGTAGAAAATGCATATCTCAGCTTGAAACCCGACCGAAACCAAGATATCTCCGGTTCTGCATATCAAACGCACTGTGGAGTGCTGAAAACACCAGAGAACGTGTTTCGTGCATTAAGTAGCTTGAAAAGAGCGATCTAGTTGATTGTGCATACTTGTGACAAAAGACCCACCATGATTATCGCTGAAAATGCATATCTCAGCTGGAAACACCACGAAAATCAAAATATCGCCTGTTCGGCATATCAAACGCACTGTGGAGTGGTGAAAACAACCAGAGAACGTGTTTTTCGCATTGAATAGCTCGAAAAGGGCGATCTCGATGATTCAGCATACTTCGGACAGAAGTCTCACCAAGATTATCGCAGGAAATGCATATCTCAGCCTGAAACCCAACGAAAACCAAGATATCTCCGGTTCTGCATATCCAACGAACTGTGGAGTGGTGAAAACACCAGATAACGTGATTCTCGCATTAAATAGCTCGAAAAGAGCGATCTCGATGATTCTGCATACTTCGGACAGAAGTCTCACCAAGATTATCGCAGAAAATGCATATCTCAGCTTGAAACCCGACGATAACCGAGTTATCTCCGGTTCTGCACATCAAACGTACCGTGGAGTGGTGAAAACACCAGAAAACGTGTATCGCGCATTAAGTAGCTCGAAAAGAGGGTTCTCGAAGATTCTTCATACTTCTGACAGAAGTCTCACCGAGATTATCAAAGGAAATGCATAGCTCAGCTTGAAACCCCACGAAAACCAAGATACCTCCGGTTCTGCATATCAAACGCAGTGTGGAGTGGTGAAAACACCAGATAACGTGTTTCTCGCATTAAATAGCTCGAATAGTGCGATCTCGACGATTCTGCATACTTCTAACAGAAGTCTCACCAAGATTATCGCAGAAAATGCATATCTCAGCTTGAAACCCCACGAAAACCAGGATATCGCCGGTTTTGCATATCAAACGCACTGTGGAGTGGCGAAAACACCGGATAACGTGATTCTCGCATTAACTAGCTCGAAAAGAGCGATCTCAATGTTTCAGCATACTTCGGACAGAAGTCTCACCAAGATTATCGCAGAAAATGCATATCTCAGCTTGAAACCCCACGAAAACAAAGATATCGCCGGTTCTGCATATCATACGCACTGTGGAGTGGTGAAAACACCAGATAACGTGATTCTCGCATTAAATAGCTCGAAAAGAGCGATCTCGATGATTCTGCATACTTCGGACAGAAGTCTCACCAAGATTATCGTAAAAAATGCATATCTCAGCTTGAATCCCCACGAAAACCAAGATATCGCCGGTTCTGCATATCAAACGCACTGAGGAGTGGTGAAAACACCAGATAACGTGTTTCTCGCATTAAATAGCTCGAATAGAGCGATCTCGATGATTCTGCATACTTCGGACAGAAGTCTCACCAAGATTATCGTAAAAAATGCATATCTCAGCATGAAACCCCACGAAAACCAAGATATCGCTGGTACTGCATATCAAACGCACTGTGGAGTGGTGAAAACACCAGATAACGTGATTCTCGCATTAAATAGCTCGAAAAGAGCGATCTCGATGATTCTGCATACTTCGGACAGAAGTCTCACCAAGATTATCGCAGAAAATGCATATCTCAGCTTGAAACCCGACGAAAACCGAGTTATCTCCGGTTCTGCACATCAAACGTACCATGGAGTGGTGAAAACACCAGAAAACGTGTTTCGCGCATTAAGTAGCTCGAAAAGAGCGTTCTCGAAGATTCTTCATACTTCTGACAGAAGTCTCACCAAGATTATCAAAGGAAATGCATATCTCAGCTTGAAACCCGACGAAAACCAAAATATCGCCGGTTCTGCATATCAAACCAACTGCGGAGTGGTGAAAACACCAGACAACGTGTTTCTCGCATTAAATAGTTCGAAAAGTGCGATCTCGATGATTCTGCATAGTTCTAACAGAAGTCTCACCAAGATTATCGCAGAAAATGCATATCTCAGCTTGAAACCCCACGAAAATCAAGATATCGCCGGTTCTGCATGTCAAACGTACTGTGGAGTGGTGAAAACACCAGAAAACGTGTTTCGTGAATTAAGTAGCTCGAAAAGTGCTATCTCGATGATTCTGCATACTTCTAACAGAAGTCACACCAAGATTATCGCAGAAAATGCATATCTCTGCTTGAAACCCCACGAAAACCAAGATATCTACTGTTCTGCATATCCAACGAACTGTGGAGTGGTGAAAACCACAGAAAACGTGTTTCTCGCACTAACCAGCTCGAAAAGAGCGATCTCGATTATTCAGCATACTTCGGACAGAAGTCTCACCAAGATTATCGCAGAAAATGCATATCTCAGCTTGAAACCCCACGAAAACCAAGATATCGCCGGTTCTGCATATCAAACGCACTGTGGAGTGGTGAAAACACCGGATAAGGTTCTTCTTGCATTAACTAGCTCGAAAATAGCGATCGCGATGTTTCAGCATACTTCGGACAGAAGTCTCACCAAGATTATCGCAGAAAATGCATATCTCAGCTTAAAACCAAACGAAAACAAAGATATCGCCGGTTCTGCATATCATACGCACTGTGGAGTGGTGAAAACACCAGATAACGTGTTTCTCGCATTAAATAGCTCGAAACGAGCGATCTCGATGATTAAGCATACTTCGGACAGAAGTCTCACCAAGATTATCGTAAAAAATGCATATCTCAGCTTGAAACCCCACGAAAACCAAGATATCGCTGGTTCTGCATATCAAACACACTGTGGGGTGCTGAAAACACCAGAAAACGTGTTTCGTGCATTAAGTAGCTTGAAAAGAGCGATCTAGTTGATTGTGTATACTTCTGACAAAAGACCCACCATGATTATCGCTGAAAATGCATATCTCAGCTGGAAACACCACGAAAATCAAGATATCGCCTGTTCGGCATATCAAACGCACTGTGGAGTGGTGAAAACAACCAGAGGACGTGTTTTTCGCATTGAATAGCTCGAAAAGGGCGATCTCGATGATTCAGCATACTTCGGACAGAAGTCTCACCAAGATTATCGCAGGAAATGCATATCTCAGCTTGAAACCCGACCGAAACCAAGATATCTACTGTTCTGCATATCCAACGAACTGTGGAGTGGTGAAAACCCCAGAAAACGAGTTTCTCGCATTAAATAGCTCGAAAAGAGCGCTCTCGATGTTTCTGCATACTTCGGACAGATGTTTCACCAAGATTATCGCAGAAAATGCATATCTCAGCTTGAAACCCCACGAAAACCAAGATATCGCCGGTTTTGCATATCAAACGCACTGTGGAGTGGTGAAAACACCGGATAAGGTTCTTCTCGCATTAACTAGCTCGAAAAGAGCGATCTCGATGTTTCAGCATACTTCGGACAGAAGTCTTACCAAGATTATCGTAAAAAATGCATATCTCAGCATGAAACCCCACGAAAACCAAGATATCGCTGGTACTGCATATCAAACGCACTGTGGAGTGGTGAAAACACCAGATAACGTGATTCTCGCATTAAATAGCTCGAAAAGAGCGATCTCGATGATTCTGCATACTTCGGACAGAAGTCTCACAAAGATTATCGCAGAAAATGCATATCTCAGCTTGAAACCCGACGAAAACCGAGTTATCTCCGGTTCTGCACATCAAACGTACCGTGGAGTGGTGAAAACACCAGAAAACGTGTTTCGCGCATTAAGTAGCTCGAAAAGAGCGTTCTCGAAGATTCTTCATACTTCTGACAGAAGTCTCACCAAGATTATCAAAGGAAATGCATATCTCAGCTTGAAACCCCACGAAACCCAAGATATCTCCGGTTCTGCATATCAAACGCACTGTGGAGTGGTGAAAACACCAGATAACGTGTTTCTCGCATTAAATAGCTCGAATAGTGCGATCTCGATGATTCTGCATACTTCTAACAGAAGTCTCACCAAGATTATCGCAGAAAATGCATATCTCAGCTTGAAACCCCACGAAAACCAAGATATCGCTGGTACTGCATATCAAACGCACTGTGGAGTGGTGAAAACACCAGATAACGTGATTCTCGCATTAAATAGCTCGAAAAGAGCGTTCTCGAAGGTTCTTCATACTTCTGACAGAAGTCTCACCAGGATTATCGCAGAAAATGCATATCTCAGCTTGAATCCCCACGAAAACCAAGATATCTCCGGTTCTGCACATCAAACGTACCGTGGAGTGGTGAAAACACCAGAAAACGTGTTTCGCGCATTAAGTAGCTCGAAAAGAGCGTTCTCGAAGATTCTTCATACTTCTGACAGAAGTCTCACCAGGATTATCGCAGAAAATGCATATCTCAGCTTGAATCCCCACGAAAACCAAGATATCGCCGGTTCTGCATATCAAACGCAGTGAGGAGTGGTGAAAACACCAGATAACGTGTTTCTCGCATTAAATAGCTCGAAAAGAGCGATCTAGATGATTCAGCATACGTCGGACAGAAGTCTCACCAAGATTATCGCAGGAAATGCATATCTCAGCTTGAAACCCCACGAAAACCAAGATATCTCCGGTTCAGCATATCCAACGAACTGTGGAGTGGTGAAAACCCCAGAAAACGTGTTTCTCGCATTAAATAGCTCGAAAAGAGCGCTCTCGATGATTCTGCATACTTCTAACAGAAGTCTCACCAAGATTATCGCAGAAAATGCATATCTCAGCTGGAAACACCACGAAAATCAAGATATCGCCTGTTCTGCATTTCAAACGCACTGAGGAGTGGTGAAAACACCAGATAACGTGTTTCTCGCAATAAATAGCTCGAATAGAGCGATCTCGATGATTCTGCATACTTCGGACAGAAGTCTCACCAAGATTATCGTAAAAAATGCATATCTCAGCATGAAACCCCACGAAAACCAAGATATCGCTGGTACTGCATATCAAACGCACTGTGGAGTGGTGAAAACACCGGATAACGTGATTCTCACATTAAATAGCTCGAAAACAGCGATCTCGATGATTCAGCATATTTCGGACAGGAGTCTCACCAAGATTATCAAAGGAAATGCATATCTCAGCTTGAAACCCCACGAAAACCAAGATATCTCCGGTTCTGCATATCAAACGCACTGTGGAGTGGTTAAAACACCAGATAACGTGTTTCTCGCATTAAATAGCTCGAATAGTGCGATCTCGATGATTCTGCATACTTCTAACAGAAGTCTCACCAAGATTATCGCAGAAAATGCATATCTCAGCTTGAAACCCCACGAAAACCAAGATATCGCCGGTTCTGCATATCAATCGCACTGTGGAGTGGTGAAAACACCAGATAACGTGTTTCTCGCATTAAATAGCTCGAATAGTGCGATCTCGATGATTCTGCATACTTCTAACAGAAGTCTCACCAAGATTATCGCAGAAAATGCATATCTCAGCTTGAAACCCTTCGAAAACCAAGATATCGCCGGTTTTGCATATCAAACGCACTGTGGAGTGGTGAAAACACCGGATAAGGTTTTTCTCGCATTAACTAGCTCGAAAAGAGCGATCTCGATGTTTCAGCATACTTCGGACAGAAGTCTCACCAAGATTATCGTAGAAAATGCATATCTCAGCTTGAAACCCGACGAAAACCAAAATATCGCCGGTTCTGCATATCAAACCAACTGCGGAGTGGTGAAAACACCAGATAATGTGTTTCTCGCATTAAATAGTTCGAAAAGTGCGATCTCGATGATTCTGCATAGTTCTAACAGAAGTCTCACCAAGATTATCGCAGAAAATGCATATCTCAGCTTGAAACCCCACGAAAATCAAGATATCGCCGGTTCTGCATGTCAAACGTACTGTGGAGTGGTGAAAACACCAGAAAACGTGTTTCGTGAATTAAGTAGCTCGAAAAGAGCAATCTAGATGATTCTGCATACTTCTGACAAAAGACCCACCAAGATTATCGCAGAAAATGCATATCTCAGCTTGAAACCCGACCGAAACCAAGATATCTCCGGTTCTGCATGTCAAACGTACTGTGGAGTGGTGAAAACACCAGATAACGTGTTTCTCGCATTAAATAGCTCGAAAAGTGCTATCACGATGATTCTGCATACTTCTAACAGAAGTCACACCAAGATTATCGCAGAAAATGCATATCTCTGCTTGAAACCCCACGAAAACCAAGATATCGCTGGTACTGCATATCAAACGCACTGTGGAGTGGTGAAAACACCAGATAACGTGATTCTCGCATTAAATAGCTCGAAAACAGCGATCTCGATGATTCAGCATATTTCGGACAGGAGTCTCACCAAGATTATCAAAGGAAATGCATATCTCAGCTTGAAACCCCACGAAAACCAAGATATCTCCGGTTCTGCATATCAAACGCACTGTGGAGTGGTGAAAACACCAGATAACGTGTTTCTCGCATTAAATAGCTCGAATAGTGCGATCTCGATGATTCTGCATACTTCTAACAGAAGTCTCACCAAGATTATCGCAGAAAATGCATATCTCAGCTTGAAACCCCACGAAAACCAAGATATCGCCGGTTCTGCATATCAATCGCACTGTGGAGTGGTGAAAACACCAGATAACGTGTTTCTCGCAATAAATAGCTCGAATAGAGCGATCTCGATGATTCTGCATACTTCGGACAGAAGTCTCACCAAGATTATCGTAGAAAATGCATATCTCAGCTTAAAACCCGACAAAAACCGAGTTATCTCCGGTTCTGCACATCAACGTACCGTGGAGTGGTGAAAACACCAGAAAACGTGTTTCGTGCATTAAGTAGCTCGAAAAGAGCGCTCTCGATGTTTCTGCATACTTCGGACAGATGTTTCACCAAGATTATCGTAGAAAATGCATATCTCAGCTTGAAACCCGACGAAAACCAAAATATCGCCGGTTCTGCATATCAAACCAACTGCGGAGTGGTGAAAACACCAGATAACGTGTTTCTCGCATTAAATAGTTCGAAAAGTGCGATCTCGATGATTCTGCATAGTTCTAACAGAAGTCTCACCAAGATTATCGCAGAAAATGCATATCTCAGCTTGAAACCCCACGAAAATCAAGATATCGCCGGTTCTGCATGTCAAACGTACTGTGGAGTGGTGAAAACACCAGAAAACGTGTTTCGTGAATTAAGTAGCTCGAAAAGTGCTATCACGATGATTCTGCATACTTCTAACAGAAGTCACACCAAGATTATCGCAGAAAATGCATATCTCTGCTTGAAACCCCACGAAAACCAAGATATCTACTGTTCTGCATATCAAACCACCTGCGGAGTGGTGAAAACACCAGATAACGTGTTTCTCGCACTAACCAGCTCGAAAAGAGCGATCTCGAATATTCAGCATACTTCGGACAGAAGTCTCACCAAGATTATCGCAGAAAATGCATATCTCAGCTTGAAACCCCACGAAAACCAAGATATCGCCGGTTCTGCATATCAAACGCACTGTGGAGTGGTGAAAACAACCAGAGAACGTGTTTTTCGCATTGAATAGCTCGAAAAGGGCGATCTCGATGATTCAGCATACTTCGGACAGAAGTCTCACCAAGATTATCGCAGGAAATGCATATCTCAGCTTGAAACCCAACGAAAACTAAGATATCTCCGGTTCTGCATATCCAACGAACTGTGAAGTGGTGAAAACCCCAGAAAACGAGTTTCTCGCATTAAATAGCTCGAAAAGAGCGCTCGCGATGTTTCTGCATACTTCGGACAGATGTTTCACCAAGATTATCGTAGAAAATGCATATATCAGCTTGAAACCCGACCGAAACCAAGATATCGCTGGTACTGCATATCAAACGCACTGTGGAGTGGTGAAAACACCAGATAACGTGTTTCTCGCATTAAATAGCTCGAAAAGAGCGTTCTCGAAGATCCTGCATACTTCTGACAGAAGTCTCACCAAGATTATCGTAGAAAATGCATATATCAGCTTGAAACCCGACCGAAACCAAGATATCTACTGTTCTGCATATCCAACGAACTGTGGAGTGGTGAAAACCCCAGAAAACGAGTTTCTCGCATTAAATAGCTCGAAAAGAGCGCTCTTGATGTTTCTGCATACTTCGGACAGATGTTTCACCAAGATTATCGCAGAAAATGCATATCTCAGCTTGAAACCCCACGAAAACCAAGATATCGCCGGTTTTGCATATCAAACGCACTGTGGAGTGGTGAAAACACCGGATAAGGTTCTTCTCGCATTAACTAGCTCGAAAAGAGCGATCTCGATGTTTCAGCATACTTCGGACAGAAGTCTTACCAAGATTATCGTAAAAAATGCATATCTCAGCATGAAACCCCACGAAAACCAAGATATCGCCGGTTTTGCATATCAAACGCACTGTGGAGTGGTGAAAACACCAGATAACGTGATTCTCGCATTAAATAGCTCGAAAAGAGCGATCTCGATGATTCTGCATACTTCGGACAGAAGTCTCACCAAGATTATCGCAGAAAATGCATATCTCAGCTTGAAACCCCACGAAAACCAAGATATCGCCGGTTTTGCATATCAAACGCACTGTGGAGTGGTGAAAACACCAGATAACGTGATTCTCGCATTAAATAGCTCGAAAAGAGCGATCTCGATGATTCTGCATACTTCGGACAGAAGTCTCACCAAGATTATCGCAGAAAATGCATATCTCAGCTTGAAACCCGACGATAACCGAGTTATCTCCGGTTCTGCACATCAAACGTACCATGGAGTGGTGAAAACACCAGAAAACGTGTTTCGCGCATTAAGTAGCTCGAAAAGAGCGTTCTCGAAGATTCTTCATACTTCTGACAGAAGTCTCACCAAGATTATCAAAGGAAATGCATATCTCAGCTTGAAACCCCACGAAAACCAAGATATCTCCGGTTCTGCATATCAATCGCACTGTGGAGTGGTGAAAACACCAGATAACGTGTTTCTCGCATTAAATAGCTCGAATAGTGCGATCTCGATGATTCTGCATACTTCTAACAGAAGTCTCACCAAGATTATCGCAGAAAATGCATATCTCAGCTTGAAACCCCACGAAAACCAAGATATCGCCGGTTTTGCATATCAAACGCACTGTGGAGTGGTGAAAACACCGGATAAGGTTTTTCTCGCATTAACTAGCTCGAAAAGAGCGATCTCGATGTTTCAGCATACTTCGGACAGAAGTCTCACCAAGATTATCGTAGAAAATGCATATCTCAGCTTAAAACCCGACAAAAACCGAGTTATCTCCGGTTCTGCACATCAAACGTACCGTGGAGTGGTGAAAACACCAGAAAACGTGTTTCGTGCATTAAGTAGCTCGAAAAGAGCGCTCTCGATGTTTCTGCATACTTCGGACAGATGTTTCACCAAGATTATCGTAGAAAATGCATATCTCAGCTTGAAACCCGACGAAAACCAAAATATCGCCGGTTCTGCATATCAAACCAACTGCGGAGTGGTGAAAACACCAGATAACGTGTTTCTCGCATTAAATAGTTCGAAAAGTGCGATCTCGATGATTCTGCATAGTTCTAACAGAAGTCTCACCAAGATTATCGCAGAAAATGCATATCTCAGCTTGAAACCCCACGAAAATCAAGATATCGCCGGTTCTGCATGTCAAACGTACTGTGGAGTGGTGAAAACACCAGAAAACGTGTTTCGTGAATTAAGTAGCTCGAAAAGAGCAATCTAGATGATTCTGCATACTTCTGACAAAAGACCCACCAAGATTATCGCAGAAAATGCATATCTCAGCTTGAAACCCGACCGAAACCAAGATATCTCCGGTTCTGCATGTCAAACGTACTGTGGAGTGGTGAAAACACCAGATAACGTGTTTCTCGCATTAAATAGCTCGAAAAGTGCTATCTCGATGATTCTGCATACTTCTAACAGAAGTCACACCAAGATTATCGCAGAAAATGCATATCTCTGCTTGAAACCCCACGAAAACCAAGATATCTACTGTTCTGCATATCAAACCAACTGCGGAGTGGTGAAAACACCAGATAACGTGTTTCTCGCATTAAATAGCTCGAAAAGTGCGATCTCGATGATTCTGCATACTTCTAACAGAAGTCACACCAAGATTATCGCAGAAAATGCATATCTCTGCTTGAAACCCCACGAAAACCAAGATATCAACTGTTCTGCATATCCAACGAACTGTGGAGTGGTGAAAACCACAGAAAACGTGTTTCTCGCACTAACCAGCTCGAAAAGAGCGATCTCGATTATTCAGCATACTTCGGACAGAAGTCTCACCAAGATTATCGCAGAAAATGCATATCTCAGCTTGAAACCCCACGAAAACCAAGATATCGCCGGTTCTGCATATCAAACGCACTGTGGAGTGGTGAAAACACCGGATAAGGTTCTTCTTGCATTAACTAGCTCGAAAATAGCGATCGCGATGTTTCAGCATACTTCGGACAGAAGTCTCACCAAGATTATCGCAGAAAATGCATATCTCAGCTTGAAACCCCACGAAAACAAAGATATCGCCGGTTCTGCATATCATACGCACTGTGGAGTGGTGAAAACACCAGATAACGTGTTTCTCGCATTAAATAGCTCGAAACGAGCGATCTCGATGATTAAGCATACTTCGGACAGAAGTCTCACCAAGATTATCGTAAAAAATGCATATCTCAGCTTGAAACCCCACGAAAACCAAGATATCGCTGGTTCTGCATATCAAACACACTGTGGGGTGCTGAAAACACCAGAAAACGTGTTTCGTGCATTAAGTAGCTTGAAAAGAGCGATCTAGTTGATTGTGTATACTTCTGACAAAAGACCCACCATGATTATCGCTGAAAATGCATATCTCAGCTGGAAACACCACGAAAATCAAGATATCGCCTGTTCGGCATATCAAACGCACTGTGGAGTGGTGAAAACAACCAGAGAACGTGTTTTTCGCATTGAATAGCTCGAAAAGGGCGATCTCGATGATTCAGCATACTTCGGACAGAAGTCTCACCAAGATTATCGCAGGAAATGCATATCTCAGCTTGAAACCCGACCGAAACCAAGATATCTACTGTTCTTCATATCCAACGAACTGTGGAGTGGTGAAAACCCCAGAAAACGAGTTTCTCGCATTAAATAGCTCGAAAAGAGCGCTCTCGATGTTTCTGCATACTTCGGACAGATGTTTCACCAAGATTATCGCAGAAAATGCATATCTCAGCTTGAAACCCCACGAAAACCAAGATATCGCCGGTTTTGCATATCAAACGCACTGTGGAGTGGTGAAAACACCGGATAAGGTTCTTCTCGCATTAACTAGCTCGAAAAGAGCGATCTCGATGTTTCAGCATACTTCGGACAGAAGTCTTACCAAGATTATCGTAAAAAATGCATATCTCAGCATGAAACCCCACGAAAACCAAGATATCGCTGGTACTGCATATCAAACGCACTGTGGAGTGGTGAAAACACCCGAAAACGTGTTTCGCGCATTAAGTAGCTCGAAAAGAGCGTTCTCGAAGATTCTGCATACTTCTAACAGAAGTCTCACCAAGATTATCGCAGAAAATGCATATCTCAGCTTGAATCCCCACGAAAACCAAGATATCGCCGGTTCTGCATATCAAAAGCAGTGAGGAGTGGTGAAAACACCAGATAACGTGTTTCTCGCATTAAATAGCTCGAAAAGAGCGATCTAGATGATTCAGCATACGTCGGACAGAAGTCTCACCAAGATTACCGCAGGAAATGCATATCTCAGCTTGAAACCCGACCGAAACCAAGATATCTACTGTTCTTCATATCCAACGAACTGTGGAGTGGTGAAAACCCCAGAAAACGAGTTTCTCGCATTAAATAGCTCAAAAAGAGCGCTCTCGATGTTTCTGCATACTTCGGACAGATGTTTCACCAAGATTATCGCAGAAAATGCATATCTCAGCTTGAAACCCCACGAAAACCAAGATATCTCCGGTTCTGCATATCAAACGCACTGTGGAGTGGTGAAAACACCAGATAACGTGTTTCTCGCATTAAATAGCTCGAATAGTGCGATCTCGATGATTCTGCATACTTCTAACAGAAGTCTCACCAAGATTATCGCAGAAAATGCATATCTCAGCTTGAAACCCCACGAAAACCAAGATATCGCTGGTACTGCATATCAAACGCACTGTGGAGTGGTGAAAACACCAGATAACGTGATTCTCGCATTAAATAGCTCGAAAAGAGCGTTCTCGAAGGTTCTTCATACTTCTGACAGAAGTCTCACCAGGATTATCGCAGAAAATGCATATCTCAGCTTGAATCCCCACGAAAACCAAGATATCTCCGGTTCTGCACATCAAACGTACCGTGGAGTGGTGAAAACACCCGAAAACGTGTTTCGCGCATTAAGTAGCTCGAAAAGAGCGTTCTCGAAGATTCTTCATACTTCTGACAGAAGTCTCACCAGGATTATCGCAGAAAATGCATATCTCAGCTTGAATCCCCACGAAAACCAAGATATCGCCGGTTCTGCATATCAAAAGCAGTGAGGAGTGGTGAAAACACCAGATAACGTGTTTCTCGCATTAAATAGCTCGAAAAGAGCGATCTAGATGATTCAGCATACGTCGGACAGAAGTCTCACCAAGATTACCGCAGGAAATGCATATTTCAGCTTGAAACCCCACGAAAACCAAGATATCTCCGGTTCAGCATATCCAACGAACTGTGGAGTGGTGAAAACCCCAGAAAACGTGTTTCTCGCATTAAATAGCTCGAAAAGAGCGCTCTCGATGATTCTGCATACTTCTAACAGAAGTCTCACCAAGATTATCGCAGAAAATGCATATCTCAGCTGGAAACACCACGAAAATCAAGATATCGCCTGTTCTGCATTTCAAACGCACTGAGGAGTGGTGAAAACACCAGATAACGTGTTTCTCGCAATAAATAGCTCGAATAGAGCGATCTCGATGATTCTGCATACTTCGGACAGAAGTCTCACCAAGATTATCGTAAAAAATGCATATCTCAGCATGAAACCCCACGAAAACCAAGATATCGCTGGTACTGCATATCAAACGCACTGTGGAGTGGTGAAAACACCAGATAACGTGATTCTCGCATTAAATAGCTCGAAAAGAGCGATCTCGATGATTCAGCATATTTCGGACAGGAGTCTCACCAAGATTATCAAAGGAAATGCATATCTCAGCTTGAAACCCCACGAAAACCAAGATATCTCCGGTTCTGCATATCAAACGCACTGTGGAGTGGTGAAAACACCAGATAACGTGTTTCTCGCATTAAATAGCTCGAATAGTGCGATCTCGATGATTCTGCATACTTCTAACAGAAGTCTCACCAAGATTATCGCAGAAAATGCATATCTCAGCTTGAAACCCCACGAAAACCAAGATATCGCCGGTTTTGCATATCAAACGCACTGTGGAGTGGTGAAAACACCGGATAAGGTTTTTCTCGCATTAACTAGCTCGAAAAGAGCGATCTCGATGATTAAGCATACTTCGGACAGAAGTCTCACCAAGATTATCGTAAAAAATGCATATCTCAGCTTGAAACCCCACGAAAACCAAGATATCGCTGGTTCTGCATATCAAACGCACTGTGGGGTGCTGAAAACACCAGATAACGTGTTTGTCGCATTAAATAGCTCGAAAAGAGCGATCTAGATGATTCAGCATACGTCGGACAGAAGTCTCACCAAGATTATCGCAGGAAATGCATATCTCAGCTTGAAACCCCACGAAAACCAAGATATCTCCGGTTCAGCATATCCAACGAACTGTGGAGTGGTGAAAACCCCAGAAAACGTGTTTCTCGCATTAAATAGCTCGAAAAGAGCGCTCTCGATGATTCTGCATACTTCTAACAGAAGTCTCACCAAGATTATCGCAGAAAATGCATATCTCAGCTGGAAACACCACGAAAATCAAGATATCGCCTGTTCTGCATTTCAAACGCACTGAGGAGTGGTGAAAACACCAGATAACGTGTTTCTCGCAATAAATAGCTCGAATAGAGCGATCTCGATGATTCTGCATACTTCGGACAGAAGTCTCACCAAGATTATCGTAAAAAATGCATATCTCAGCATGAAACCCCACGAAAACCAAGATATCGCTGGTACTGCATATCAAACGCACTGTGGAGTGGTGAAAACACCAGATACCGTGATTCTCGCATTAAATAGCTCGAAAAGAGCGATCTCGATGATTCAGCATATTTCGGACAGGAGTCTCACCAAGATTATCAAAGGAAATGCATATCTCAGCTTGAAACCCCACGAAAACCAAGATATCTCCGGTTCTGCATATCAAACGCACTGTGGAGTGGTGAAAACACCAGATAACGTGTTTCTCGCATTAAATAGCTCGAATAGTGCGATCTCGATGATTCTGCATACTTCTAACAGAAGTCTCACCAAGATTATCGCAGAAAATGCATATCTCAGCTTGAAACCCCACGAAAACCAAGATATCGCCGGTTTTGCATATCAAACGCACTGTGGAGTGGTGAAAACACCGGATAAGGTTTTTCTCGCATTAACTAGCTCGAAAAGAGCGATCTCGATGATTAAGCATACTTCGGACAGAAGTCTCACCAAGATTATCGTAAAAAATGCATATCTCAGCTTGAAACCCCACGAAAACCAAGATATCGCTGGTTCTGCATATCAAACGCACTGTGGGGTGCTGAAAACACCAGATAACGTGTTTGTCGCATTAAATAGCTCGAAAAGAGCGATCTAGATGATTCAGCATACGTCGGACAGAAGTCTCACCAAGATTATCGCAGGAAATGCATATCTCAGCTTGAAACCCCACGAAAACCAAGATATCTCCGGTTCAGCATATCCAACGAACTGTGGAGTGGTGAAAACCCCAGAAAACGTGTTTCTCGCATTAAATAGCTCGAAAAGAGCGCTCTCGATGATTCTGCATACTTCTAACAGAAGTCTCACCAAGTTTATCGCAGAAAATGCATATCTCAGCTGGAAACACCACGAAAATCAAGATATCGCCTGTTCTGCATTTCAAACGCACTGTGGAGTGGTGAAAACAACCAGAGAACGTGTTTCTCGCATTAAATAGCTCGAAAAGAGCGATCTCGATGATTCAGCATATTTCGGACAGGAGTCTCACCAAGATTATCAAAGGAAATGCATATCTCAGCTTGAAACCCCACGAAAACCAAGATATCTCCGGTTCTGCATATCAAACGCACTGTGGAGTGGTGAAAACACCAGATAACGTGTTTCTCGCATTAAATAGCTCGAATAGTGCGATCTCGACGATTCTGCATACTTCTAACAGAAGTCTCACCAAGATTATCGCAGAAAATGCATATCTCAGCTTGAAACCCCACGAAAACCAAGATATCGCCGGTTTTGCATATCAAACGCACTGTGGAGTGGTGAAAACACCGGATAAGGTTTTTCTCGCATTAACTAGCTCGAAAAGAACGATCTCGATGTTTCAGCATACTTCGGACAGAAGTCTCACCAAGATTATCGCAGAAAATGCATATCTCAGCTTGAAACCCCACGAAAATCAAGATATCGCCGGTTCTGCATGTCAAACGTACTGTGGAGTGGTGAAAACAACCAGAGAACGTGTTTCTCGCATTAAATAGCTCGAAAAGAGCGCTCTCGATGATTCTGCATACTTCTAACAGAAGTCTCACCAAGATTATCGCAGAAAATGCATATCTCAGCTGGAAACACCACGAAAATCAAGATATCGCCTGTTCTGCATTTCAAACCCACTGTGGAGTGGTGAAAACAACCAGAGAACGTGTTTCTCGCATTAAATAGCTCGAAAAGTGCGATCTCGATGATTCAGCATATTTCGGACAGGAGTCTCACCAAGATTATCAAAGGAAATGCATATCTCAGCTTGAAACCCCACGAAAACCAAGATATCTCCGGTTCTGCATATCAAACGCACTGTGGAGTGGTGAATACACCAGATAACGTGTTTCTCGCATTAAATAGCTCGAATAGTGCGATCTCGATGATTCTGCATACTTCTAACAGAAGCCTCACCAAGATTATCGCAGAAAATGCATATCTCAGCTTGAAACCCCACGAAAACCAAGATATCGCCGGTTTTGCATATCAAACGCACTGTGGAGTGGTGAAAACACCGGATAAGGTTTTTCTCGCATTAACTAGCTCGAAAAGAGCGATCTCGATGATTAAGCATACTTCGGACAGAAGTCTCACCAAGATTATCGTAAAAAGTGCATATCTCAGCTTGAAACCCCACGAAAACCAAGATATCGCTGGTTCTGCATATCAAACGCACTGTGGGGTGCTGAAAACACCAGATAACGTGTTTGTCGCATTAAATAGCTCGAAACGAGCGATCTCGATGATTCTGCATACTTCGGACAGAAGTCTCACCAAGATTATCGTAAAAAATGCATATCTCAGCATGAAACCCCACGAAAACCAAGATATCGCTGGTACTGCATATCAAACGCACTGTGGAGTGGTGAAAACACCAGATAACGTGATTCTCGCATTAAATTGCTCGAAAAGAGCGATCTCGATGATTCTGTATACTTCGGACAGAAGTCTCACCAAGATTATCGCAGAAAATGCATATCTCAGCTTGAAACCCGACGAAAACCGAGTTATCTCCGGTTCTGCATATCAAACGCACTGTGGAGTGGTGAAAACACCAGATAACGTGTTTCTCGCATTAAATACCTCGAATAGTGCGATCTCGACGATTCTGCATACTTCTAACAGAAGTCTCACCAAGATTATCGCAGAAAATGCATATCTCAGCTTGAAACCCCACGAAAACCAAGATATCGCCGGTTTTGCATATCAAACGCACTGTGGAGTGGTGAAAACACCGGATAAGGTTTTTCTCGCATTAACTAGCTCGAAAAGAGCGATCTCGATGTTTCAGCATACTTCGGACAGAAGTCTCACCAAGATTATCGTAGAAAATGCATATCTCAGCTTGAAACCCGACGAAAACCGAGTTATCTCCGGTTCTGCACATCAAACGTACCGTGGAGTGGTGAAAACACCAGAAAACGTGTTTCGTGCATTAAGTAGCTCGAAAAGAGCGCTCTCGATGTTTCTGCATACTTCGGACAGATGTTTCACCAAGATTATCGTAGAAAATGCATATCTCAGCTTGAAACGCGACGAAAACCAAAATATCGCCGGTTCTGCATATCAAACCAACTGCGGAGTGGTGAAAACACCAGATAACGTGATTCTCGCATTAAATAGCTCGAAAAGAGCGATCTCGATGATTCTGCATACTTCGGACAGAAGTCTCACCAAGATTATCGCAGAAAATGCATATCTCAGGTTGAAACCCCACGAAAACCAAGATATCGCTGGTACTGCATATCAAACGCACTGTGGAGTGGTGAAAACACCAGATAACGTGATTCTCGCATTAAATAGCTCGAAAAGAGCGTTCTCGAAGGTTCTTCATACTTCTGACAGAAGTCTCACCAGGATTATCGCAGAAAATGCATATCTCAGCTTGAATCCCCACGAAAACCAAGATATCTCCGGTTCTGCACATCAAACGTACCGTGGAGTGGTGAAAACACCAGAAAACGTGTTTCGCGCATTAAGTAGCTCGAAAAGAGCGTTCTCGAAGATTCTTCATACTTCTGACAGAAGTCTCACCAGGATTATCGCAGAAAATGCATATCTCAGCTTGAATCCCCACGAAAACCAAGATATCGCCGGTTCTGCATATCAAACGCAGTGAGGAGTGGTGAAAACACCAGATAACGTGTTTCTCGCATTAAATAGCTCGAAAAGAGCGATCTAGATGATTCAGCATACGTCGGACAGAAGTCTCACCAAGATTATCGCAGGAAATGCATATCTCAGCATGAAACCCCACGAAAACCAAGATATCGCTGGTACTGCATATCAAACGCACTGTGGAGTGGTGAAAACACCAGATAACGTGATTCTCGCATTAAATAGCTCGAAAAGAGCGATCTCGATGATTCTGCATACTTCGGACAGAAGTCTCACCAAGATTATCGCAGAAAATGCATATCTCAGCTTGAAACCCGACGAAAACCGAGTTATCTCCGGTTCTGCACATCAAACGTACCATGGAGTGGTGAAAACACCAGAAAACGTGTTTCGCGCATTAAGTAGCTCGAAAAGAGCGTTCTCGAAGATTCTTCATACTTCTGACAGAAGTCTCACCAAGATTATCAAAGGAAATGCATATCTCAGCTTGAAACCCCACGAAAACCAAGATATCTCCGGTTCTGCATATCAATCGCACTGTGGAGTGGTGAAAACACCAGATAACGTGTTTCTCGCATTAAAAAGCTCGAATAGTGCGATCTCGATGATTCTGCATACTTCTAACAGAAGTCTCACCAAGATTATCGCAGAAAATGCATATCTCAGCTTGAAACCCCACGAAAACCAAGATATCGCCGGTTTTGCATATCAAACGCACTGTGGAGTGGTGAAAACACCGGATAAGGTTTTTCTCGCATTAACTAGCTCGAAAAGAGCGATCTCGATGTTTCAGCATACTTCGGACAGAAGTCTCACCAAGATTATCGTAGAAAATGCATATCTCAGCTTAAAACCCGACAAAAACCGAGTTATCTCCGGTTCTGCACATCAAACGTACCGTGGAGTGGTGAAAACACCAGAAAACGTGTTTCGTGCATTAAGTAGCTCGAAAAGAGCGCTCTCGATGTTTCTGCATACTTCGGACAGATGTTTCACCAAGATTATCGTAGAAAATGCATATCTCAGCTTGAAACCCGACGAAAACCAAAATATCGCCGGTTCTGCATATCAAACCAACTGCGGAGTGGTGAAAACACCAGATAACGTGTTTCTCGCATTAAATAGTTCGAAAAGTGCGATCTCGATGATTCTGCATAGTTCTAACAGAAGTCTCACCAAGATTATCGCAGAAAATGCATATCTCAGCTTGAAACCCCACGAAAATCAAGATATCGCCGGTTCTGCATGTCAAACGTACTGTGGAGTGGTGAAAACACCAGAAAACGTGTTTCGTGAATTAAGTAGCTCGAAAAGAGCAATCTAGATGATTCTGCATACTTCTGACAAAAGACCCACCAAGATTATCGCAGAAAATGCATATCTCAGCTTGAAACCCGACCGAAACCAAGATATCTCCGGTTCTGCATGTCAAACGTACTGTGGAGTGGTGAAAACACCAGATAACGTGTTTCTCGCATTAAATAGCTCGAAAAGTGCTATCTCGATGATTCTGCATACTTCTAACAGAAGTCACACCAAGATTATCGCAGAAAATGCATATCTCTGCTTGAAACCCCACGAAAACCAAGATATCTACTGTTCTGCATATCAAACCAACTGCGGAGTGGTGAAAACACCAGATAACGTGTTTCTCGCATTAAATAGCTCGAAAAGTGCGATCTCGATGATTCTGCATACTTCTAACAGAAGTCACACCAAGATTATCGCAGAAAATGCATATCTCTGCTTGAAACCCCACGAAAACCAAGATATCAACTGTTCTGCATATCCAACGAACTGTGGAGTGGTGAAAACCACAGAAAACGTGTTTCTCGCACTAACCAGCTCGAAAAGAGCGATCTCGATTATTCAGCATACTTCGGACAGAAGTCTCACCAAGATTATCGCAGAAAATGCATATCTCAGCTTGAAACCCCACGAAAACCAAGATATCGCCGGTTCTGCATATCAAACGCACTGTGGAGTGGTGAAAACACCGGATAAGGTTCTTCTTGCATTAACTAGCTCGAAAATAGCGATCGCGATGTTTCAGCATACTTCGGACAGAAGTCTCACCAAGATTATCGCAGAAAATGCATATCTCAGCTTGAAACCCCACGAAAACAAAGATATCGCCGGTTCTGCATATCATACGCACTGTGGAGTGGTGAAAACACCAGATAACGTGTTTCTCGCATTAAATAGCTCGAAACGAGCGATCTCGATGATTAAGCATACTTCGGACAGAAGTCTCACCAAGATTATCGTAAAAAATGCATATCTCAGCTTGAAACCCCACGAAAACCAAGATATCGCTGGTTCTGCATATCAAACACACTGTGGGGTGCTGAAAACACCAGAAAACGTGTTTCGTGCATTAAGTAGCTTGAAAAGAGCGATCTAGTTGATTGTGTATACTTCTGACAAAAGACCCACCATGATTATCGCTGAAAATGCATATCTCAGCTGGAAACACCACGAAAATCAAGATATCGCCTGTTCGGCATATCAAACGCACTGTGGAGTGGTAAAAACAACCAGAGAACGTGTTTTTCGCATTGAATAGCTCGAAAAGGGCGATCTCGATGATTCAGCATACTTCGGACAGAAGTCTCACCAAGATTATCGCAGGAAATGCATATCTCAGCTTGAAACCCGACCGAAACCAAGATATCTACTGTTCTTCATATCCAACGAACTGTGGAGTGGTGAAAACCCCAGAAAACGAGTTTCTCGCATTAAATAGCTCGAAAAGAGCGCTCTCGATGTTTCTGCATACTTCGGACAGATGTTTCACCAAGATTATCGCAGAAAATGCATATCTCAGCTTGAATCCCCACGAAAACCAAGATATCGCCGGTTTTGCATATCAAACGCACTGTGGAGTGGTGAAAACACCGGATAAGGTTCTTCTCGCATTAACTAGCTCGAAAAGAGCGATCTCGATGTTTCAGCATACTTCGGACAGAAGTCTTACCAAGATTATCGTAAAAAATGCATATCTCAGCATGAAACCCCACGAAAACCAAGATATCGCTGGTACTGCATATCAAACGCACTGTGGAGTGGTGAAAACACCAGATAACGTGATTCTCGCATTAAATAGCTCGAAAAGAGCGATCTCGATGATTCTGCATACTTCGGACAGAAGTCTCACCAAGATTATCGCAGAAAATGCATATCTCAGCTTGAAACCCGACGAAAACCGAGTTATCTCCGGTTCTGCACATCAAACGTACCGTGGAGTGGTGAAAACACCAGAAAACGTGTTTCGCGCATTAAGTAGCTCGAAAAGAGCGTTCTCGAAGATTCTTCATACTTCTGACAGAAGTCTCACCAAGATTATCAAAGGAAATGCATATCTCAGCTTGAAACCCCACGAAAACCAAGATATCTCCGGTTCTGCATATCAAACGCACTGTGGAGTGGTGAAAACACCAGATAACGTGTTTCTCGCATTAAATAGCTCGAATAGTGCGATCTCGATGATTCTGCATACTTCTAACAGAAGTCTCACCAAGATTATCGCAGAAAATGCATATCTCAGCTTGAAACCCCACGAAAACCAAGATATCGCTGGTACTGCATATCAAACGCACTGTGGAGTGGTGAAAACACCAGATAACGTGATTCTCGCATTAAATAGCTCGAAAAGAGCGTTCTCGAAGGTTCTTCATACTTCTGACTGAAGTCTCACCAGGATTATCGCAGAAAATGCATATCTCAGCTTGAATCCCCACGAAAACCAAGATATCTCCGGTTCTGCACATCAAACGTACCGTGGAGTGGTGAAAACACCCGAAAACGTGTTTCGCGCATTAAGTAGCTCGAAAAGAGCGTTCTCGAAGATTCTTCATACTTCTGACAGAAGTCTCACCAGGATTATCGCAGAAAATGCATATCTCAGCTTGAATCCCCACGAAAACCAAGATATCGCCGGTTCTGCATATCAAAAGCAGTGAGGAGTGGTGAAAACACCAGATAACGTGTTTCTCGCATTAAATAGCTCGAAAAGAGCGATCTAGATGATTCAGCATACGTCGGACAGAAGTCTCACCAAGATTACCGCAGGAAATGCATATCTCAGCTTGAAACCCCACGAAAACCAAGATATCTCCGGTTCAGCATATCCAACGAACTGTGGAGTGGTGAAAACCCCAGAAAACGTGTTTCTCGCATTAAATAGCTCGAAAAGAGCGCTCTCGATGATTCTGCATACTTCTAACAGAAGTCTCACCAAGATTATCGCAGAAAATGCATATCTCAGCTGGAAACACCACGAAAATCAAGATATCGCCTGTTCTGCATTTCAAACGCACTGAGGAGTGGTGAAAACACCAGATAACGTGTTTCTCGCAATAAATAGCTCGAATAGAGCGATCTCGATGATTCTGCATACTTCGGACAGAAGTCTCACCAAGATTATCGTAAAAAATGCATATCTCAGCATGAAACCCCACGAAAACCAAGATATCGCTGGTACTGCATATCAAACGCACTGTGGAGTGGTGAAAACACCAGATAACGTGATTCTCGCATTAAATAGCTCGAAAAGAGCGATCTCGATGATTCAGCATATTTCGGACAGGAGTCTCACCAAGATTATCAAAGGAAATGCATATCTCAGCTTGAAACCCCACGAAAACCAAGATATCTCCGGTTCTGCATATCAAACGCACTGTGGAGTGGTGAAAACACCAGATAACGTGTTTCTCGCATTAAATAGCTCGAATAGTGCGATCTCGATGATTCTGCATACTTCTAACAGAAGTCTCACCAAGATTATCGCAGAAAATGCATATCTCAGCTTGAAACCCCACGAAAACCAAGATATCGCCGGTTTTGCATATCAAACGCACTGTGGAGTGGTGAAAATACCGGATAAGGTTTTTCTCGCATTAACTAGCTCGAAAAGAGCGATCTCGATGATTAAGCATACTTCGGACAGAAGTCTCACCAAGATTATCGTAAAAAATGCATATCTCAGCTTGAAACCCCACGAAAACCAAGATATCGCTGGTTCTGCATATCAAACGCACTGTGGGGTGCTGAAAACACCAGATAACGTGTTTGTCGCATTAAATAGCTCGAAAAGAGCGATCTAGATGATTCAGCATACGTCGGACAGAAGTCTCACCAAGATTATCGCAGGAAATGCATATCTCAGCTTGAAACCCCACGAAAACCAAGATATCTCCGGTTCAGCATATCCAACGAACTGTGGAGTGGTGAAAACCCCAGAAAACGTGTTTCTCGCATTAAATAGCTCGAAAAGAGCGCTCTCGATGATTCTGCATACTTCTAACAGAAGTCTCACCAAGTTTATCGCAGAAAATGCATATCTCAGCTGGAAACACCACGAAAATCAAGATATCGCCTGTTCTGCATTTCAAACGCACTGTGGAGTGGTGAAAACAACCATAGAACGTGTTTCTCGCATTAAATAGCTCGAAAAGAGCGATCTCGATGATTCAGCATATTTCGGACAGGAGTCTCACCAAGATTATCAAAGGAAATGCATATCTCAGCTTGAAACCCCACGAAAACCAAGATATCTCCGGTTCTGCATATCAAACGCACTGTGGAGTGGTGAAAACACCAGATAACGTGTTTCTCGCATTAAATAGCTCGAATAGTGCGATCTCGACGATTCTGCATACTTCTAACAGAAGTCTCACCAAGATTATCGCAGAAAATGCATATCTCAGCTTGAAACCCCACGAAAACCAAGATATCGCCGGTTTTGCATATCAAACGCACTGTGGAGTGGTGAAAACACCGGATAAGGTTTTTCTCGCATTAACTAGCTCGAAAAGAACGATCTCGATGTTTCAGCATACTTCGGACAGAAGTCTCACCAAGATTATCGCAGAAAATGCATATCTCAGCTTGAAACCCCACGAAAATCAAGATATCGCCGGTTCTGCATGTCAAACGTACTGTGGAGTGGTGAAAACAACCAGAGAACGTGTTTCTCGCATTAAATAGCTCGAAAAGAGCGCTCTCGATGATTCTGCATACTTCTAACAGAAGTCTCACCAAGATTATCGCAGAAAATGCATATCTCAGCTGGAAACACCACGAAAATCAAGATATCGCCTGTTCTGCATTTCAAACCCACTGTGGAGTGGTGAAAACAACCAGAGAACGTGTTTCTCGCATTAAATAGCTCGAAAAGTGCGATCTCGATGATTCAGCATATTTCGGACAGGAGTCTCACCAAGATTATCAAAGGAAATGCATATCTCAGCTTGAAACCCCACGAAAACCAAGATATCTCCGGTTCTGCATATCAAACGCACTGTGGAGTGGTGAATACACCAGATAACGTGTTTCTCGCATTAAATAGCTCGAATAGTGCGATCTCGATGATTCTGCATACTTCTAACAGAAGCCTCACCAAGATTATCGCAGAAAATGCATATCTCAGCTTGAAACCCCACGAAAACCAAGATATCGCCGGTTTTGCATATCAAACGCACTGTGTAGTGGTGAAAACACCGGATAAGGTTTTTCTCGCATTAACTAGCTCGAAAAGAGCGATCTCGATGATTAAGCATACTTCGGACAGAAGTCTCACCAAGATTATCGTAAAAAATGCATATCTCAGCTTGAAACCCCACGAAAACCAAGATATCGCTGGTTCTGCATATCAAACGCACTGTGGGGTGCTGAAAACACCAGATAACGTGTTTGTCGCATTAAATAGCTCGAAACGAGCGATCTCGATGATTCTGCATACTTCGGACAGAAGTCTCACCAAGATTATCGTAAAAAATGCATATCTCAACATGAAACCCCACGAAAACCAAGATATCGCTGGTACTGCATATCAAACGCACTGTGGAGTGGTGAAAACACCAGATAACGTGATTCTCGCATTAAATTGCTCGAAAAGAGCGATCTCGATGATTCTGTATACTTCGGACAGAAGTCTCACCAAGATTATCGCAGAAAATGCATATCTCAGCTTGAAACCCGACGAAAACCGAGTTATCTCCGGTTCTGCATATCAAACGCACTGTGGAGTGGTGAAAACACCAGATAACGTGTTTCTCGCATTAAATAGCTCGAATAGTGCGATCTCGACGATTCTGCATACTTCTAACAGAAGTCTCACCAAGATTATCGCAGAAAATGCATATCTCATCTTGAAACCCCACGAAAACCAATATATCGCCGGTTTTGCATTTCAAACGCACTGTGGAGTGGTGAAAACAACCAGAGAACGTGTTTCTCGCATTAAATAGCTCGAAAAGAGCGATCTCGATGATTCAGCATATTTCGGACAGGAGTCTCACAAAGATTATCAAAGGAAATGCATATCTCAGCTTGAAACCCCACGAAAATCAAGATATCGCCGGTTCTGCATGTCAAACGTACTGTGGAGTGGTGAAAACACCAGAAAACGTGTTTCGTGAATTAAGTAGCTCGAAAAGAGCGATGTAGATGATTCTGCATACTTCTGACAAAAGACCCACCAAGATTATCATAGAAAATGCATATCTCAGCTTGAAACCCGACCGAAACCAAGATATCTCCGGTTCTGCATGTCAAACGTACTGTGGAGTGGTGAAAACACCAGATAACGTGTTTCTCGCATTAAATAGCTCGACAAGTGCGATCTCGATGATTCTGCATACTTCTAACAGAAGTCACACCAAGATTATCGCAGAAAATGCATATCTCAGCATGAAACCCCACGAAAACCAAGATATCGCTGGTACTGCATATCAAACGCACTGTGGAGTGGTGAAAACACCAGATAACGTGATTCTCGCATTAAATACCTCGAAAAGAGCGATCTCGATGATTCTGCATACTTCGGACAGAAGTCTCACCAAGATTATCGCAGAAAATGCATATCTCAGCTTGAAACCCGACGGAAACCGAGTTATCTCCGGTTCTGCACATCAAACGTACCGTGGAGTGGTGAAAACACCAGAAAACTTGTTTCGCGCATTAAGTAGCTCGAAAAGAGCGTTCTCGAAGATTCTTCATACTTCTGACAGAAGTCTCACCAGGATTATCGCAGAAAATGCATATCTCAGCTTGAATCCCCACGAAAACCAAGATATCGCCGGTTCTGCATATCAAACGCACTGAGGAGTGGTGAAAACACCAGATAACGTGTTTCTCGCATTAAATAGCTCGAAAAGAGCGATCTAGATGATTCAGCATACGTCGGACAGAAGTCTCACCAAGATTATCGCAGGAAATGCATATCTCAGCTTGAAACCCCACGAAAACCAAGATATCTCCGGTTCAACATATCCAACGAACTGTGGAGTGGTGAAAACCCCAGAAAACGTGTTTCTCGCATTAAGTAGCTCGAAAAGAGCGCTCTCGACGATTCTGCATCCTTCTAACAGAAGTCTCACCAAGATTATCGCAGAAAATGCATATCTCAGCTGGAAACACCACGAAAATCAAGATATCGCCTGTTCTGCATTTCAAATGCACTGTGGAGTGGTGAAAACAACCAGAGAACGTGTTTCTCGCATTAAATAGCTCGAAAAGAGCGATCTCGATGATTCAGCATATTTCGGACAGGAGTCTCACCAAGATTATCAAAGGAAATGCATATCTCAGCTTGAAACCCCACGAAAACCAAGATATCTCCGGTTCTGCATATCAAACGCACTGTGGAGTGGTGAAAACACCAGATAACGTGTTTCTCGCATTAAATAGCTCGAATAGTGCGATCTCGATGATTCTGCATACTTCTAACAGAAGTCTCACCAAGATTATCGCAGAAAATGCATATCTCAGCTTGAAACCCGACGAAAACCGAGTTATCTCCGGTTCTGCACATCAAACGTACCGTGGAGTGGTGAAAACACCAGAAAACGTGTTTCGCGCATTAAGTAGCTCGAAAAGAGCGTTCTCGAAGATTCTTCATACTTCTAACAGAAGTCTCACCAAGATTATCGCAGAAAATGCATATCTCAGCTGGAAACACCACGAAAATCAAGATATCGCCTGTTCTGCATTTCAAACGCACTGTGGAGTGGTGAAAACAACCAGAGAACGTGTTTCTCGCATTAAATAGCTCGAAAAGAGCGATCTCGATGATTCAGCATATTTCGGACTGGAGTCTCACCAAGATTATCAAAGGAAATGCATATCTCAGCTTGAAACCCCACGAAAACCAAGATATCTCCGGTTCTGCATATCAAACGCACTCTGGAGTGGTGAAAACACCAGATAACGTGTTTCTCGCATTAAATAGCTCGAATAGTGCGATCTCGACGATTCTGCATACTTCTAACAGAAGTCTCACCAAGATTTTCGCAGAAAATGCATATCTCAGCTTGAAACCCCACGAAAACCAAGATATCGCCGGTTTTGCATATCAAACGCACTGTGGAGTGGTGAAAACACCGGATAAGGTTTTTCTCGCATTAACTAGCTCGAAAAGAGCGATCTCGATGTTTCAGCATACTTCGGACAGAAGTCTCACCAAGATTATCGTAGAAAATGCATATCTCAGCTTGAAACCCGACGAAAACCGAGTTATCTCCGGTTCTGCACATCAAACGTACCGTGGAGTGGTGAAAACACCAGAAAACGTGTTTCGTGCATTAAGTAGCTCGAAAAGAGCGCTCTCGATGTTTCTGCATAGTTCTAACAGAAGTCTCACCAAGATTATCGCAGAAAATGCATATCTCAGCTTGAAACCCCACGAAAATCAAGATATCGCCGGTTCTGCATGTCAAACGTACTGTGGAGTGGTGAAAACACCAGAAAACGTGTTTCGTGAATTAAGTAGCTCGAAAATAGCGATGTAGATGATTCTGCATACTTCTGACAAAAGACCCACCAAGATTATCGCAGAAAATGCATATCTCAGCTTGAAACCCGACCGAAACCAAGATATCTCCGGTTCTGCATGTCAAACGTACTGTGGAGTGGTGAAAACACCAGATAACGTGATTCTCGCATTAAATACCTCGAAAAGAGCGATCTCGATGATTCTGCATACTTCGGACAGAAGTCTCACCAAGATTATCGCAGAAAATGCATATCTCAGCTTGAAACCCGACGAAAACCGAGTTATCTCCGGTTCTGCACATCAAACGTACCGTGGAGTGGTGAAAACACCAGAAAACTTGTTTCGCGCATTAAGTAGCTCGAAAAGAGCGTTCTCGAAGATTCTTCATACTTCTGACAGAAGTCTCACCAGGATTATCGCAGAAAATGCATATCTCAGCTTGAATCCCCACGAAAACCAAGATATCGCCGGTTCTGCGTATCAAACGCACTGAGGAGTGGTGAAAACACCAGATAACGTGTTTCTCGCATTAAATAGCTCGAAAAGAGCGATCTAGATGATTCAGCATACGTCGGACAGAAGTCTCACCAAGATTATCGCAGGAAATGCATATCTCAGCTTGAAACCCCACGAAAACCAAGATATCTCCGGTTCAACATATCCAACGAACTGTGGAGTGGTGAAAACCCCAGAAAACGTGTTTCTCGCATTAAGTAGCTCGAAAAGAGCGCTCTCGACGATTCTGCATACTTCTAACAGAAGTCTCACCAAGATTATCGCAGAAAATGCATATCTCATCTGGAAACACCACGAAAATCAAGATATCGCCTGTTCTGCATTTCAAACGCACTGTGGAGTGGTGAAAACAACCAGAGAACGTGTTTCTCGCATTAAATAGCTCGAAAAGAGCGATCTCGATGATTCAGCATATTTCGGACAGGAGTCTCACCAAGATTATCAAAGGAAATGCATATCTCAGCTTGAAACACCACGAAAACCAAGATATCTCCGGTTCTGCATATCAAACGCACTGTGGAGTGGTGAAAACACCAGATAACGTGTTTCTCGCATTAAATAGCTCGAATAGTGCGATCTCGATGATTCTGCATACTTCTAACAGAAGTCTCACCAAGATTATCGCAGAAAATGCTTATCTCAGCTTGAAACCCCACGAAAACCAAGATATCGCCGGTTTTGCATATCAAACGCACTGTGGAGTGGTGAAAACACCGAATAAGGTTTTTCTCGCATTAACTAGCTCGAAAAGAGCGATCTCGATGTTTCAGCATACTTCGGACAGAAGTCTCACCAAGATTATCGTAGAAAATGCATATCTCAGCTTGAAACCCGACGAAAACCGAGTTATCTCCGGTTCTGCACATCAAACGTACCGTGGAGTGGTGAAAACACCAGATAACGTGTTTCTCGCATTAAATAGCTCGAAAAGTGCGATCACGATGATTCTGCATACTTCTAACAGAAGTCACACCAAGATTATCGCAGAAAATGCATATCTCAGCATGAAACCCCACGAAAACCAAGATATCGCTGGTACTGCATATCAAACGCACTGTGGAGTGGTGAAAACACCAGATAGCGTGATTCTCGCATTAAATAGCTCGAAAAGAGCGATTTCGATGATTCTGCATACTTCTAACAGAAGTCTCACCAAGATTATCGCAGAAAATGCATATCTCAGCTGGAAACACCACGAAAATCAAGATATCGCCTGTTCTGCATTTCAAACGCACTGTGGAGTGGTGAAAACAACCAGAGAACGTGTTTCTCGCATTAAATAGCTCGAAAAGAGCGATCTCGATGTTTCAGCATATTTCGGACAGGAGTCTCACCAAGATTATCAAAGGAAATGCATATCTCAGCTTGAAACCCCACGAAAACCAAGATATCTCCGGTTCTGCATATCAAACGCACTGTGGAGTGGTGAAAACACCAGATAACGTGTTTCTCGCATTAAATAGCTCGAATAGTGCGATCCCGATGATTCTGCATACTTCTAACAGAAGTCTCACCAAGATTATCGCAGAAAATGCATATCTCAGCTTGAAACCCCACGAAAATCAAGATATCGCCGGTTCTGCATGTCAAACGTACTGTGGAGTGGTGAAAACACCAGAAAACGTGTTTCGTGAATTAAGTAGCTCGAAAAGAGCGATCTAGATGATTCTGCATACTTCTGACAAAAGACCCACCAAGATTATCGCAGAAAATGCATATCTCAGCTTGAAACCCGACCGAAACCAAGATATCTCCGGTTCTGCATGTCAAACGTACTGTGGAGTGGTGAAAACACCGGATAAGATTCTTCTTGCATTAACTAGCTCGAAAATAGCGATCTCGATGTTTCAGCATACTTCGGACAGAAGTCTCACCAAGATTATCGCAGAAAATGCATATCTCAGCTTGAAACCCCACGAAAACAAAGATATCGCCGGTTCTGCATATCATACGCACTGTGGAGTGGTGAAAACACCAGATAACGTGTTTCTCGCATTAAATAGCTCGAAACGAGCGATCTCGATGATTAAGCATACTTCGGACAGAAGTCTCACCAAGATTATCGTAAAAAATGCATATCTCAGCTTGAAACCCCACGAAAACCAAGATATCGCTGGTTCTGCATATCAAACGCACTGTGGGGTGCTGAAAACACCAGATAACGTGTTTATCGCATTAAATAGCTCGAATAGAGCGATCTCGATGATTCTGCATACTTCGGACAGAAGTCTCACCAAGATTATCGTAAAAAATGCATATCTCAGCATGAAACCCCACGAAAACCAAGATATCTACTGTTCTGCATATCAAACCAACTGCGGAGTGGTGAAAAAACCAGATAACGTGTTTCTCGCATTAAATAGCTCGAAAAGTGCGATCTCGATGATTCTGCATACTTCGGACAGAAGTCTCACCAAGATTATCGCAGAAAATGCATATCTCTGCTTGAAACCCCACGAAAACCAAGATATCTACTGTTCTGCATATCCAACGAACTGTGGAGTGGTGAAAACACCAGAAAACGTGTTTCGTAAATTAAGTAGCTCGAAAAGAGCGATCTAGATGATTCTGCATACTTCTGACAAAAGACCCACCAAGATTATCGCAGAAAATGCATATCTCAGCTTGAAACCCGACCGAAACCAAGATATCTCCGGTTCTGCATATCAAACGCACTGAGGAGTGGTGAAAACACCAGATAACGTGTTTCTCGCATTAAATAGCTCGAAAAGAGCGATCTAGATGATTCAGCATACGTCGGACAGAAGTCTCACCAAGATTATCGCAGGAAATGCATATCTCAGCTTGAAACCCCACGAAAACCAAGATATCTCCGGTTCAGCATATCCAACGAACTGTGGAGTGGTGAAAACCCCAGAAAACGTGTTTCTCGCATTAAGTAGCTCGAAAAGAGCGCTCTCGACGATTCTGCATACTTCTAACAGAAGTCTCACCAAGATTATTGCAGAAAATGCATATCTCAGCTGGAAACACCACGAAAATCAAGATATCGCCTGTTCTGCATTTCAAACGCACTGTGGAGTGGTGAAAACAACCAGAGAACGTGTGTCTCGCATTAAATAGCTCGAAAAGAGCGATCTCGATGATTCAGCATATTTCGGACAGGAGTCTCACCAAGATTATCAAAGGAAATGCATATCTCAGCTTGAAACCCCACGAAAACCAAGATATCTCCGGTTCTGCATATCAAACGCACTGTGGAGTGGTGAAAACACCAGATAACGTGTTTCTCGCATTAAATAGCTCGAATAGTGCGATCTCGATGATTCTGCATACTTCTAACAGAAGTCTCACCAAGATTATCGCTGAAAATGCATATCTCAGCTTGAAACCCCACGAAAACCAAGATATCGCCGGTTTTGCATATCAAACGCACTGTGGAGTGGTGAAAACACCGGATAAGGTTTTTCTCGCATTAACTAGCTCGAAAAGAGCGATCTCTATGTTTCAGCATACTTCGGACAGAAGTCTCACCAAGATTATCGTAGAAAATGCATATCTCAGCTTGAAACCCGACGAAAACCAAAATATCGCCGGTTCTGCATGTCAAACATACTGTGGAGTGGTGAAAACACCAGAAAACGTGCTTCGTGAATTAAGTACCTCGAAAAGAGCGATCTAGATGATTCTGCATACTTCTGACAAAAGACCCACCAAGATTATCGCAGAAAATGCATATCTCAGCTTGAAACCCGACCGAAACCAAGATATCTCCGGTTCTGCATATCAAACCAACTGCGGAGTGGTGAAAACACCAGATAACGTGTTTCTCGCATTAAATAGCTCGAAAAGTGCGATCTCGATGATTCTGCATACTTCTAACAGAAGTCACACCAAGATTATCGCAGAAAATGCATATCTCTGCTTGAAACCCCACGAAAACCAAGATATCGCCGGTTCTGCATATCAAACGCACTGTGGAGTGGTGAAAACACCGGATAAGGTTCTTCTTGCATTAACTAGCTCGAAAATAGCGATCTCGATGATTCTGCATAGTTCTAACAGAAGTCTCACCAAGATTATCGCAGAAAATGCATATCTCAGCTTGAAACCCCACGAAAATCAAGATATCGCCGGTTTTGCATATCAAACGCACTGTGGAGTGGTGAAAACACCGAATAAGGTTTTTCTCGCATTAACTAGCTCGAAAAGAGCGATCTCGATGTTTCAGCATACTTCGGACAGAAGTCTCACCAAGATTATCGTAGAAAATGCATATCTCAGCTTGAAACCCGACGAAAACCGAGTTATCTCCGGTTCTGCACATCAAACGTACCGTGGAGTGGTGAAAACACCAGATAACGTGTTTCTCGCATTAAATAGCTCCAAAAGTGCGATCACGATGATTCTGCATACTTCTAACAGAAGTCACACCAAGATTATCGCAGAAAATGCATATCTCAGCATGAAACCCCACGAAAACCAAGATATCGCTGGTACTGCATATCAAACGCACTGTGGAGTGGTGAAAACACCAGATAGCGTGATTCTCGCATTAAATAGCTCCAAAAGAGCGATTTCGATGATTCTGCATACTTCTAACAGAAGTCTCACCAAGATTATCGCAGAAAATGCATATCTCAGCTGGAAACACCACGAAAACCAAGATATCGCCTGTTCTGCATTTCAAACGCACTGTGGAGTGGTGAAAACAACCAGAGAACGTGTTTCTCGCATTAAATAGCTCGAAAAGAGCGATCTCGATGATTCAGCATATTTCGGACAGGAGTCTCACCAAGATTATCAAAGGAAATGCATATCTCAGCTTGAAACCCCACGAAAACCAAGATATCTCCGGTTCTGCATATCAAACGCACTGTGGAGTGGTGAAAACACCAGATAACGTGTTTCTCGCATTAAATAGCTCGAATAGTGCGATCCCGATGATTCTGCATACTTCTAACAGAAGTCTCACCAAGATTATCGCAGAAAATGCATATCTCAGCTTGAAACCCCACGAAAATCAAGATATCGCCGGTTCTGCATGTCAAACGTACTGTGGAGTGGTGAAAACACCAGAAAACGTGTTTCGTGAATTAAGTAGCTCGAAAAGAGCGATCTAGATGATTCTGCATACTTCTGACAAAAGACCCACCAAGATTATCGCAGAAAATGCATATCTCAGCTTGAAACCCGACCGAAACCAAGATATCTCCGGTTCTGCATGTCAAACGTACTGTGGAGTGGTGAAAACACCAGATAACGTGTTTCTCGCATTAAATAGCTCGAAAAGTGCGATCTCGATGATTCTGCATACTTCTAACAGAAGTCACACCAAGATTATCGCAGAAAATGCATATCTCTGCTTGAAACCCCACGAAAACCAAGATATCTACTGTTCTGCATATCCAACGAACTGTGGAGTGGTAAAAACCACAGAAAACGTGTTTCTCGCACTAACCAGCTCGAAAAGAGCGATCTCGATTATTCAGCATACTTCGGGCAGAAGTCTCACCAAGATTATCGCAGAAAATGCAAATCTCAGCTTGAAACCCCACGAAAACCAAGATATCGCCGGTTCTGCATATCAAACGCACTGTGGAGTGGTGAAAACACCGGATAAGTTTCTTCTTGCATTAACTAGCTCGAAAATAGCGATCTCGATGTTTCAGCATACTTCGGACAGAAGTCTCACCAAGATTATCGCAGAAAATGCATATCTCAGCTTGAAACCCCACGAAAACAAAGATATCGCCGGTTCTGCATATCATACGCACTGTGGAGTGGTGAAAACACCAGATAACGTGTTTCTCGCATTAAATAGCTCGAAACGAGCGATCTCGATGATTAAGCATACTTCGGACAGAAGTCTCACCAAGATTATCGTAAAAAATGCATATCTCAGCTTGAAACCCCACGAAAACCAAGATATCGCTGGTTCTGCATATCAAACGCACTGTGGGGTGCTGAAAACACCAGATAACGTGTTTGTCGCATTAAATAGCTCGAATAGAGCGATCTCGATGATTCTGCATACTTCGGACAGAAGTCTCACCAAGATTATCGTAAAAAATGCATATCTCAGCATGAAACCCCACGAAAACCAAGATATCTTCTGTTCTGCATATCAAACCAACTGCGGAGTGGTGAAAACACCAGATAACGTGTTTCTCGCATTAAATAGCTCGAAAAGTGCGATCTCGATGATTCTGCATACTTCGGACAGAAGTCTCACCAAGATTATCGCAGAAAATGCATATCTCTGCTTGAAACCCCACGAAAACCAAGATATCTACTGTTCTGCATATCCAACGAACTGTGGAGTGGTGAAAACACCTGAAAACGTGTTTCGTGAATTAAGTAGCTCGAAAAGAGCGATCTAGATGATTCTGCATACTTCTGACAAAAGACCCACCAAGATTATCGCAGAAAATGCATATCTCAGCTTGAAACCCGACCGAAACCAAGATATCTCCGGTTCTGCATATCAAACGCACTGAGGAGTGGTGAAAACACCAGATAACGTGTTTCTCGCATTAAATAGCTCGAAAAGAGCGATCTAGATGATTCAGCATACGTCGGACAGAAGTCTCACCAAGATTATCGCAGGAAATGCATATCTCAGCTTGAAACCCCACGAAAACCAAGATATCTCCGGTTCAGCATATCCAACGAACTGTGGAGTGGTGAAAACCCCAGAAAACGTGTTTCTCGCATTAAGTAGCTCGAAAAGAGCGCTCTCGACGATTCTGCATACTTCTAACAGAAGTCTCACCAAGATTATTGCAGAAAATGCATATCTCAGCTGGAAACACCACGAAAATCAAGATATCGCCTGTTCTGCATTTCAAACGCACTGTGGAGTGGTGAAAACAACCAGAGAACGTGTGTCTCGCATTAAATAGCTCGAAAAGAGCGATCTCGATGATTCAGCATATTTCGGACAGGAGTCTCACCAAGATTATCAAAGGAAATGCATATCTCAGCTTGAAACCCCACGAAAACCAAGATATCTCCGGTTCTGCATATCAAACGCACTGTGGAGTGGTGAAAACACCAGATAACGTGTTTCTCGCATTAAATAGCTCGAATAGTGCGATCTCGATGATTCTGCATACTTCTAACAGAAGTCTCACCAAGATTATCGCAGAAAATGCATATCTCAGCTTGAAACCTCACGAAAACCAAGATATCGCCGGTTTTGCATATCAAACGCACTGTGGAGTGGTGAAAACACCGGATAAGGTTTTTATCGCATTAACTAGCTCGAAAAGAGCGATCTCGATGTTTCAGCATACTTCGGACAGAAGTCTCACCAAGATTATCGTAGAAAATGCATATCTCAGTTTGAAACCCGACGAAAACCAAAATATCGCCGGTGCTGCATGTCAAACATACTGTGGAGTGGTGAAAACACCAGAAAACGTGCTTCGTGAATTAAGTACCTCGAAAAGAGCGATCTAGATGATTCTGCATACTTCTGACAAAAGACCCACCAAGATTATCGCAGAAAATGCATATCTCAGCTTGAAACCCGACCGAAACCAAGATATCTCCGGTTCTGCATATCAAACCAACTGCGGAGTGGTGAAAACACCAGATAACGTGTTTCTCGCATTAAATAGCTCGAAAAGTGCGATCTCGATGATTCTGCATACTTCTAACAGAAGTCACACCAAGATTATCGCAGAAAATGCATATCTCTGCTTGAAACCCCACGAAAACCAAGATATCGCCGGTTCTGCATATCAAACGCACTGTGGAGTGGTGAAAACACCGGATAAGGTTCTTCTTGCATTAACTAGCTCGAAAATAGCGATCTCGATGTTTCAGCATACTTCGGACAGAAGTCTCACCAAGATTATCGCAGAAAATGCATATCTCAGCTTGAAACCCCACGAAAACCAAGATATCGCTGGTTCTGCATATCAAACGCACTGTGGGGTGCTGAAAACACAAGATAACGTGTTTGTCGCATTAAATAGCTCGAATAGAGCGATCTCGATGATTCTGCATACTTTGGACAGAAGTCTCACCAAGATTATCGTAAAAAATGCATATCTCAGCATGAAACCCGACGAAAACCAAGATATCGCTGGTACTGCATATCAAACGCACTGTGGAGTGGTGAAAACACCAGATAACGTGATTCTCGCATTAAATAGCTCGAAAAGTGCGATCTCGATGATTCAGCATATTTCGGACAGGAGTCTCACCAAGATTATCAAAGGAAATGCATATCTCAGCTTGAAACCCCACGAAAACCAAGATATCTCCGATTCTGCATATCAAACGCACTGTGGAGTGGTGAAAACACCAGATAACGTGTTTCTCGCATTAAATAGCTCGAATAGTGCGATCTCGATGATTCTGCATACTTCTAACAGAAGTCTCACCAAGATTATCGCAGAAAATGCATATCTCAGCTTGAAACCCAACGAAAACCAAGATATCGCCGGTTTTGCATATTAAACACACTGTGGAGTGGTGAAAACACCGGATAAGGTTTTTCTCGCATTAACTAGCTCGAAAAGAGCGATCTCGATGTTTCAGCATACTTCGGACAGAAGTCACACCAAGATTATCGCAGAAAATGCATATCTCAGCATGAAACCCCACGAAAACCAAGATATCGCTGGTACTGCATATCAAACGCACTGTGGAGTGGTGAAAACACCAGATAACGTGATTCTCGCATTAAATACCTCGAAAAGAGCGATCTCGATGATTCTGCATACTTCGGACAGAAGTCTCACCAAGATTATCGCAGAAAATGCATATCTCAGCTTGAAACCCGACGAAAACCGAGTTATCTCCGGTTCTGCACATCAAACGTACCGTGGAGTGGTGAAAACACCAGAAAACTTGTTTCGCGCATTAAGTAGCTCGAAAAGAGCGTTCTCGAAGATTCTTCATACTTCTGACAGAAGTCTCACCAGGATTATCGCAGAAAATGCATATCTCAGCTTGAATCCCCACGAAAACCAAGATATCGCTGGTACTGCATATCAAACGCACTGTGGAGTGGTGAAAACACCAGATAGCGTGATTCTCGCATTAAATAGCTCCAAAAGAGCGATTTCGATGATTCTGCATACTTCTAACAGAAGTCTCACCAAGATTATCGCAGAAAATGCATATCTCAGCTGGAAACACCACGAAAATCAAGATATCGCCTGTTCTGCATTTCAAACGCACTGTGGAGTGGTGAAAACAACCAGAGAACGTGTTTCTCGCATTAAATAGCTCGAAAAGAGCGATCTCGATGATTCAGCATATTTCGGACAGGAGTCTCACCAAGATTATCAAAGGAAATGCATATCTCAGCTTGAAACCCCACGAAAACCAAGATATCTCCGATTCTGCATATCAAACGCACTGTGGAGTGGTGAAAACACCAGATAGCGTGATTCTCGCATTAAATAGCTCCAAAAGAGCGATTTCGATGATTCTGCATACTTCTAACAGAAGTCTCACCAAGATTATCGCAGAAAATGCATATCTCAGCTGGAAACACCACGAAAATCAAGATATCGCCTGTTCTGCATTTCAAACGCACTGTGGAGTGGTGAAAACAACCAGAGAACGTGTTTCTCGCATTAAATAGCTCGAAAAGAGCGATCTCGATGATTCAGCATATTTCGGACAGGAGTCTCACCAAGATTATCAAAGGAAATGCATATCTCAGCTTGAAACCCCACGAAAACCAAGATATCTCCGGTTCTGCATATCAAACGCACTGTGGAGTGGTGAAAACACCAGATAACGTGTTTCTCGCATTAAATAGCTCGAATAGTGCGATCCCGATGATTCTGCATACTTCTAACAGAAGTCTCACCAAGATTATCGCAGAAAATGCATATCTCAGCTTGAAACCCCACGAAAATCAAGATATCGCCGGTTCTGCATGTCAAACGTACTGTGGAGTGGTGAAAACACCAGAAAACGTGTTTCGTGAATTAAGTAGCTCGAAAAGAGCGATCTAGATGATTCTGCATACTTCTGACAAAAGACCCACCAAGATTATCGCAGAAAATGCATATCTCAGCTTGAAACCCGACCGAAACCAAGATATCTCCGGTTCTGCATGTCAAACGTACTGTGGAGTGGTGAAAACACCAGATAACGTGTTTCTCGCATTAAATAGCTCGAAAAGTGCGATCTCGATGATTCTGCATACTTCTAACAGAAGTCACACCAAGATTATCGCAGAAAATGCATATCTCTGCTTGAAACCCCACGAAAACCAAGATATCTACTGTTCTGCATATCCAACGAACTGTGGAGTGGTAAAAACCACAGAAAACGTGTTTCTCGCACTAACCAGCTCGAAAAGAGCGATCTCGATTATTCAGCATACTTCGGGCAGAAGTCTCACCAAGATTATCGCAGAAAATGCTAATCTCAGCTTGAAACCCCACGAAAACCAAGATATCGCCGGTTCTGCATATCAAACGCACTGTGGAGTGGTGAAAACACCGGATAAGTTTCTTCTTGCATTAACTAGCTCGAAAATAGCGATCTCGATGTTTCAGCATACTTCGGACAGAAGTCTCACCAAGATTATCGCAGAAAATGCATATCTCAGCTTGAAACCCCACGAAAACAAAGATATCGCCGGTTCTGCATATCATACGCACTGTGGAGTGGTGAAAACACCAGATAACGTGTTTCTCGCATTAAATAGCTCGAAACGAGCGATCTCGATGATTAAGCATACTTCGGACAGAAGTCTCACCAAGATTATCGTAAAAAATGCATATCTCAGCTTGAAACCCCACGAAAACCAAGATATCGCTGGTTCTGCATATCAAACGCACTGTGGGGTGCTGAAAACACCAGATAACGTGTTTGTCGCATTAAATAGCTCGAATAGAGCGATCTCGATGATTCTGCATACTTCGGACAGAAGTCTCACCAAGATTATCGTAAAAAATGCATATCTCAGCATGAAACCCCACGAAAACCAAGATATCTTCTGTTCTGCATATCAAACCAACTGCGGAGTGGTGAAAACACCAGATAACGTGTTTCTCGCATTAAATAGCTCGAAAAGTGCGATCTCGATGATTCTGCATACTTCGGACAGAAGTCTCACCAAGATTATCGCAGAAAATGCATATCTCTGCTTGAAACCCCACGAAAACCAAGATATCTACTGTTCTGCATATCCAACGAACTGTGGAGTGGTGAAAACACCTGAAAACGTGTTTCGTGAATTAAGTAGCTCGAAAAGAGCGATCTAGATGATTCTGCATACTTCTGACAAAAGACCCACCAAGATTATCGCAGAAAATGCATATCTCAGCTTGAAACCCGACCGAAACCAAGATATCTCCGGTTCTGCATATCAAACGCACTGAGGAGTGGTGAAAACACCAGATAACGTGTTTCTCGCATTAAATAGCTCGAAAAGAGCGATCTAGATGATTCAGCATACGTCGGACAGAAGTCTCACCAAGATTATCGCAGGAAATGCATATCTCAGCTTGAAACCCCACGAAAACCAAGATATCTCCGGTTCAGCATATCCAACGAACTGTGGAGTGGTGAAAACCCCAGAAAACGTGTTTCTCGCATTAAGTAGCTCGAAAAGAGCGCTCTCGACGATTCTGCATACTTCTAACAGAAGTCTCACCAAGATTATTGCAGAAAATGCATATCTCAGCTGGAAACACCACGAAAATCAAGATATCGCCTGTTCTGCATTTCAAACGCACTGTGGAGTGGTGAAAACAACCAGAGAACGTGTGTCTCGCATTAAATAGCTCGAAAAGAGCGATCTCGATGATTCAGCATATTTCGGACAGGAGTCTCACCAAGATTATCAAAGGAAATGCATATCTCAGCTTGAAACCCCACGAAAACCAAGATATCTCCGGTTCTGCATATCAAACGCACTGTGGAGTGGTGAAAACACCAGATAACGTGTTTCTCGCATTAAATAGCTCGAATAGTGCGATCTCGATGATTCTGCATACTTCTAACAGAAGTCTCACCAAGATTATCGCAGAAAATGCATATCTCAGCTTGAAACCTCACGAAAACCAAGATATCGCCGGTTTTGCATATCAAACGCACTGTGGAGTGGTGAAAACACCGGATAAGGTTTTTATCGCATTAACTAGCTCGAAAAGAGCGATCTCGATGTTTCAGCATACTTCGGACAGAAGTCTCACCAAGATTATCGTAGAAAATGCATATCTCAGTTTGAAACCCGACGAAAACCAAAATATCGCCGGTGCTGCATGTCAAACATACTGTGGAGTGGTGAAAACACCAGAAA
Organism: Anthophora plumipes; assembly: GCA_951804975.1. NCBI lineage: Eukaryota > Metazoa > Arthropoda > Insecta > Hymenoptera > Apidae > Anthophora > Anthophora plumipes. The sequence continues at coordinate 1,079,064 of CATORF010001004.1, forward strand.
ACGTGCTTCGTGAATTAAGTACCTCGAAAAGAGCGATCTAGATGATTCTGCATACTTCTGACAAAAGACCCACCAAGATTATCGCAGAAAATGCATATCTCAGCTTGAAACCCGACCGAAACCAAGATATCTCCGGTTCTGCATGTCAAACGTACTGTGGAGTGGTGAAAACACCAGATAACGTGTTTCTCGCATTAAATAGCTCGAAAAGTGCGATCTCGATGATTCTGCATACTTCTAACAGAAGTCACACCAAGATTATCGCAGAAAATGCATATCTCTGCTTGAAACCCCACGAAAACCAAGATATCGCCGGTTCTGCATATCAAACGCACTGTGGAGTGGTGAAAACACCGGATAAGGTTCTTCTTGCATTAACTAGCTCGAAAATAGCGATCTCGATGTTTCAGCATACTTCGGACAGAAGTCTCACCAAGATTATCGCAGAAAATGCATATCTCAGCTTGAAACCCCACGAAAACAAAGATATCGCCGGTTCTGCATATCATACGCACTGTGGAGTGGTGAAAACACCAGATAACGTGTTTCGTGCATTAAGTAGCTCGAAAAGTGCGCTCTCGATGTTTCTGCATACTTCGGACAGATGTTTCACCAAGATTATCGTAAAAAATGCATATCTCAGCTTGAAACCCCACGAAAACCAAGATATCGCTGGTTCTGCATATCAAACGCACTGTGGGGTGCTGAAAACACAAGATAACGTGTTTGTCGCATTAAATAGCTCGAATAGAGCGATCTCGATGATTCTGCATACTTTGGACAGAAGTCTCACCAAGATTATCGTAAAAAATGCATATCTCAGCATGAAACCCGACGAAAACCAAGATATCGCTGGTACTGCATATCAAACGCACTGTGGAGTGGTGAAAACACCAGATAACGTGATTCTCGCATTAAATAGCTCGAAAAGAGCGATCTCGATGATTCTGCATACTTCGGACAGAAGTCTCACCAAGATTATCGTAAAAAATGCATATCTCAGCTTGAAACCCGACGAAAACCGAGTTATCTCCGGTTCTGCACATCAAACGTACCGTGGAGTGGTGAAAACACCAGAAAACGTGTTTCGCGCATTAAGTAACTCGAAAAGAGCGTTCTCGAAGATTCTTCATACTTCTGACTGAAGTCTCACCAGGATTATCGCAGAAAATGAATATCTCAGCTTGAATCCCCACGAAAACCAAGATATCTCCGGTTCAGCACATCCAACGAACTGTGGAGTGGTGAAAACCCCAGAAAACGTGTTTCTCGCATTAAATAGCTCGAAAAGAGCGCTCTCGATGATTCTGCATACTTCTAACAGAAGTCTCACCAAGATTATCGCTGAAAATGCATATCTCAGCTGGAAACACCACGAAAATCAAGATATCGCCTGTTCTGCATTTCAAACGCACTGTGGAGTGGTGAAAACAACCAGAGAACGTGTTTCTCGCATTAAATAGCTCGAAAAGTGCGATCTCGATGATTCAGCATATTTCGGACAGGAGTCTCACCAAGATTATCAAAGGAAATGCATATCTCAGCTTGAAACCCCACGAAAACCAAGATATCTCCGATTCTGCATATCAAACGCACTGTGGAGTGGTGAAAACACCAGATAACGTGTTTCTCGCATTAAATAGCTCGAATAGTGCGATCTCGATGATTCTGCATACTTCTAACAGAAGTCTCACCAAGATTATCGCAGAAAATGCATATCTCAGCTTGAAACCCAACGAAAACCAAGATATCGCCGGTTTTGCATATTAAACACACTGTGGAGTGGTGAAAACACCGGATAAGGTTTTTCTCGCATTAACTAGCTCGAAAAGAGCGATCTCGATGTTTCAGCATACTTCGGACAGAAGTCACACCAAGATTATCGCAGAAAATGCATATCTCAGCATGAAACCCCACGAAAACCAAGATATCGCTGGTACTGCATATCAAACGCACTGTGGAGTGGTGAAAACACCAGATAACGTGATTCTCGCATTAAATACCTCGAAAAGAGCGATCTCGATGATTCTGCATACTTCGGACAGAAGTCTCACCAAGATTATCGCAGAAAATGCATATCTCAGCTTGAAACCCGACGAAAACCGAGTTATCTCCGGTTCTGCACATCAAACGTACCGTGGAGTGGTGAAAACACCAGAAAACTTGTTTCGCGCATTAAGTAGCTCGAAAAGAGCGTTCTCGAAGATTCTTCATACTTCTGACAGAAGTCTCACCAGGATTATCGCAGAAAATGCATATCTCAGCTTGAATCCCCACGAAAACCAAGATATCGCAGGTTCTGCATATCAAACGCACTGAGGAGTGGTGAAAACACCAGATAACGTGTTTCTCGCATTAAATAGCTCGAAAAGAGCGATCTAGATGATTCAGCATACGTCGGACAGAAGTCTCACCAAGATTATCGCAGGAAATGCATATCTCAGCTTGAAACCCCACGAAAACCAAGATATCTCCGGTTCAACATATCCAACGAACTGTGGAGTGGTGAAAACCCCAGAAAACGTGTTTCTCGCATTAAGTAGCTCGAAAAGAGCGCTCTCGACGATTCTGCATACTTCTAACAGAAGTCTCACCAAGATTATCGCAGAAAATGCATATCTCATCTGGAAACACCACGAAAATCAAGATATCGCCTGTTCTGCATTTCAAACGCACTGTGGAGTGGTGAAAACACCAGATAACGTGTTTCTCGCATTAAATAGCTCGAATAGTGCGATCTCGATGATTCTGCATACTTCTAACAGAAGTCTCACCTAGATTATCGCAGAAAATGCATATCTCAGCTTGAAACCCCACGAAAACCAAGATATCGCCGGTTTTGCATATCAAACGCACTGTGGAGTGGTGAAAACACCGAATAAGGTTTTTCTCGCATTAACTAGCTCGAAAAGAGCGATCTCGATGTTTCAGCATACTTCGGACAGAAGTCTCACCAAGATTATCGTAGAAAATGCATATCTCAGCTTGAAACCCGACGAAAACCGAGTTATCTCCGGTTCTGCACATCAAACGTACCGTGGAGTGGTGAAAACACCAGATAACGTGTTTCTCGCATTAAATAGCTCGAAAAGTGCGATCTCGATGATTCTGCATACTTCTAACAGAAGTCACACCAAGATTATCGCAGAAAATGCATATCTCAGCATGAAACCCCACGAAAACCAAGATATCGCTGGTACTGCATATCAAACGCACTGTGGAGTGGTGAAAACACCAGATAGCGTGATTCTCGCATTAAATAGCTCGAAAAGAGCGATTTCGATGATTCTGCATACTTCGGACAGAAGTCTCACCAAGATTATCGTAAAAAATGCATATCTCAGCATGAAACCCGACGAAAACCAAGATATCGCTGGTACTGCATATCAAACGCACTGTGGAGTGGTGAAAACACCAGATAACGTGATTCTCGCATTAAATAGCTCGAAAAGAGCGATCTCGATGATTCTGCATACTTCGGACAGAAGTCTCACCAAGATTATCGCAGAAAATGCATATCTCAGCTTGAAACCCGACGAAAACCGAGTTATCTCCGGTTCTGCACATCAAACGTACCGTGGAGTGGTGAAAACACCAGAAAACGTGTTTCGCGCATTAAGTAACTCGAAAAGAGCGTTCTCGCAGATTCTTCATACTTCTGACTGAAGTCTCACCAGGATTATCGCAGAAAATGAATATCTCAGCTTGAATCCCCACGAAAACCAAGATATCTCCGGTTCAGCATATCCAACGAACTGTGGAGTGGTGAAAACCCCAGAAAACGTGTTTCTCGCATTAAATAGCTCGAAAAGAGCGCTCTCGATGATTCTGCATACTTCTAACAGAAGTCTCACCAAGATTATCGCTGAAAATGCATATCTCAGCTGGAAACACCACGAAAATCAAGATATCGCCTGTTCTGCATTTCAAACGCACTGTGGAGTGGTGAAAACAACCAGATAACGTGTTTCTCGCATTAAATAGCTCGAATAGTGCGATCTCGATGATTCTGCATACTTCTAACAGAAGTCTCACCAAGATTATCGCAGAAAGTGCATATCTCAGCTTGAAACCCAACGAAAACCAAGATATCGCCGGTTTTGCATATTAAACACACTGTGGAGTGGTGAAAACACCGGATAAGGTTTTTCTCGCATTAACTAGCTCGAAAAGAGCGATCTCGATGTTTCAGCATACTTCGGACAGAAGTCACACCAAGATTATCGCAGAAAATGCATATCTCAGCATGAAACCCCACGAAAACCAAGATATCGCTGGTACTGCATATCAAACGCACTGTGGAGTGGTGAAAACACCAGATAACGTGATTCTCGCATTAAATACCTCGAAAAGAGCGATCTCGATGATTCTGCATACTTCGGACAGAAGTCTCACCAAGATTATCGCAGAAAATGCATATCTCAGCTTGAAACCCGACGAAAACCGAGTTATCTCCGGTTCTGCACATCAAACGTACCGTGGAGTGGTGAAAACACCAGAAAACTTGTTTCGCGCATTAAGTAGCTCGAAAAGAGCGTTCTCGAAGATTCTTCATACTTCTGACAGAAGTCTCACCAGGATTATCGCAGAAAATGCATATCTCAGCTTGAATCCCCACGAAAACCAAGATATCGCCGGTTCTGCATATCAAACGCACTGAGGAGTGGTGAAAACACCAGATACCGTGTTTCTCGCATTAAATAGCTCGAAAAGAGCGATCTAGATGATTCAGCATACGTCGGACAGAAGTCTCACCAAGATTATCGCAGGAAATGCATATCTCAGCTTGAAACCCCACGAAAACCAAGATATCTCCGGTTCAACATATCCAACGAACTGTGGAGTTTTGAAAACCCCAGAAAACGTGTTTCTCGCATTAAGTAGCTCGAAAAGAGCGCTCTCGACGATTCTGCATACTTCTAACAGAAGTCTCACCAAGATTATCGCAGAAAATGCATATCTCATCTGGAAACACCACGAAAATCAAGATATCGCCTGTTCTGCATTTCAAACGCACTGTGGAGTGGTGAAAACACCAGATAACGTGTTTCTCGCATTAAATAGCTCGAATAGTGCGATCTCGATGATTCTGCATACTTCTAACAGAAGTCTCACCAAGATTATCGCAGAAAATGCATATCTCAGCTTGAAACCCCACGAAAACCAAGATATCGCCGGTTTTGCATATCAAACGCACTGTGGAGTGGTGAAAACACCGAATAAGGTTTTTCTCGCATTAACTAGCTCGAAAAGAGCGATCTCGATGTTTCAGCATACTTCGGACAGAAGTCACACCAAGATTATCGCAGAAAATGCATATCTCAGCATGAAACCCCACGAAAACCAAGATATCGCTGGTACTGCATATCAAACGCACTGTGGAGTGGTGAAAACACCAGATAACGTGATTCTCGCATTAAATACCTCGAAAAGAGCGATCTCGATGATTCTGCATACTTCGGACAGAAGTCTCACCAAGATTATCGCAGAAAATGCATATCTCAGCTTGAAACCCGACGAAAACCGAGTTATCTCCGGTTCTGCACATCAAACGTACCGTGGAGTGGTGAAAACACCAGAAAACTTGTTTCGCGCATTAAGTAGCTCGAAAAGAGCGTTCTCGAAGATTCTTCATACTTCTGACAGAAGTCTCACCAAGATTATCGCAGAAAATGCATATCTCAGCTGGAAACACCACGAAAATCAAGATATCGCCTGTTCTGCATTTCAAACGCACTGTGGAGTGGTGAAAACAACCAGAGAACGTGTTTCTCGCATGAAATAGCTCGAAAAGAGCGATCTCGATGATTCAGCATACTTCTGACAAAAGACCCACCAAGATTATCGCAGAAAATGCATATCTCAGCTTGAAACCCGACCGAAACCAAGATATCTCCGGTTCTGCATGTCAAACGTACTGTGGAGTGGTGAAAACACCAGATAACGTGTTTCTCGCATTAAATAGCTCGAAAAGTGCGATCTCGATGATTCTGCATACTTCTAACAGAAGTCACACCAAGATTATCGCAGAAAATGCATATCTCTGCTTGAAACCCCACGAAAACCAAGATATCTACTGTTCTGCATATCAAACCAACTGCGGAGTGGTGAAAACACCAGATAACGTGTTTCTCGCATTAAATAGCTCGAATAGTGCGATCTTGATGATTCTGCATACTTCTAACAGAAGTCTCACCTAGATTATCGCAGAAAATGCATATCTCAGCTTGAAACCCCACGAAAACCAAGATATCGCCGGTTTTGCATATCAAACGCACTGTGGAGTGGTGAAAACACCGAATAAGGTTTTTCTCGCATTAACTAGCTCGAAAAGAGCGATCTCGATGTTTCAGCATACTTCGGACAGAAGTCACACCAAGATTATCGCAGAAAATGCATATCTCAGCATGAAACCCCACGAAAACCAAGATATCGCTGGTACTGCATATCAAACGCACTGTGGAGTGGTGAAAACACCAGATAACGTGATTCTCGCATTAAATACCTCGAAAAGAGCGATCTCGATGATTCTGCATACTTCGGACAGAAGTCTCACCAAGATTATCGCAGAAAATGCATATCTCAGCTTGAATCCCCACGAAAACCAAGATATCGCCGGTTCTGCATATCAAACGCACTGAGGAGTGGTGAAAACACCAGATAACGTGTTTCTCGCATTAAATAGCTCGAAAAGAGCGATCTAGATGATTCAGCATACGTCGGACAGAAGTCTCACCAAGATTATCGCAGGAAATGCATATCTCAGCTTGAAACCCCACGAAAACCAAGATATCTCCGGTTCAACATATCCAACGAACTGTGGAGTGGTGAAAACCCCAGAAAACGTGTTTCTCGCATTAAGTAGCTCGAAAAGAGCGCTCTCGACGATTCTGCATACTTCTAACAGAAGTCTCACCAAGATTATCGCAGAAAATGCATATCTCATCTGGAAACACCACGAAAATCAAGATATCGCCTGTTCTGCATTTCAAACGCACTGTGGAGTGGTGAAAACAACCAGAGAACGTGTTTCTCGCATTAAATAGCTCGAAAAGAGCGATCTCGATGATTCAGCATACTTCTGACAAAAGACCCACCAAGATTATCGCAGAAAATGCATATCTCAGCTTGAAACCCGACCGAAACCAAGATATCTCCGGTTCTGCATGTCAAACGTACTGTGGAGTGGTGAAAACACCAGATAACGTGTTTCTCGCATTAAATAGCTCGAAAAGTGCGATCTCGATGATTCTGCATACTTCTAACAGAAGTCACACCAAGATTATCGCAGAAAATGCATATCTCTGCTTGAAACCCCACGAAAACCAAGATATCTACTGTTCTGCATATCAAACCAACTGCGGAGTGGTGAAAACACCAGATAACGTGTTTCTCGCATTAAATAGCTGGAAAAGTGCGATCTCGATGATTCTGCATACTTCTAACAGAAGTCACACCAAGATTATCGCAGAAAATGCATATCTCTGCTTGAAACCCCACGAAAACCAAGATATCTACTGTTCTGCATATCCAACGAACTGTGGAGTGGAAAAAACCACAGAAAACGTGTTTCTCGCACTAACCAGCTCGAAAAGAGCGATCTCGATTATTCAGCATACTTCGGACAGAAGTCTCACCAAGATTATCGCAGAAAATGCAAATCTCAACTTGAAACCCCACGAAAACCAAGATATCGCCGGTTCTGCATATCAAACGCACTGTGGAGTGGTGAAAACACCGGATAAGTTTCTTCTTGCATTAACTAGCTCGAAAATAGCGATCTCGATGTTTCAGCATACTTCGGACAGAAGTCTCACCAAGATTATCGCAGAAAATGCATATCTCAGCTTGAAACCCCACGAAAAAAAAGATATCGCCGGTTCTGCATATCATACGCACTGTGGAGTGGTGAAAACACCAGATAACGTGTTTCTCGCATTAAATAGCTCGAAACGAGCGATCTCGATGATTAAGCATACTTCGGACAGAAGTCTCACCAAGATTATCGTAGAAAATGCATATATCAGCTTGAAACCCGACGAAATCCGAGTTATCTCCGGTTCTGCACATCAAACGTACCGTGGAGTGGTGAAAACACCAGAAAACGTGTTTCGTGCATTAAGTAGCTCGAAAAGAGCGCTCTCGATGTTTCTGCATACTTCGGACAGATGTTTCACCAAGATTATCGTAGAAAATGCATATCTCAGCTTGAAACCCGACGAAAACCAAAATATCGCCGGTTCTGCATATCAAACCAACTGCGGAGTGGTGAAAACACCAGATAACGTGTTTCTCGCATTAAATAGCTCGAAAAGTGCGATCTCGATGATTCTGCATAGTTCTAACAGAAGTCTCACCAAGATTATCGCAGAAAATACATATCTCAGCTTGAAACCCCACGAAAATCAAGATATCGCCGGATCTGCATGTCAAACGTACTGTGGAGTGGTGAAAACACCAGAAAACGTGTTTCGTGAATTAAGTAGCTCGAAAAGAGCGATGTAGATGATTCTGCATACTTCTGACAAAAGACCCACCAAGATTATCGCAGAAAATGCATATCTCAGATTGAAACCCGACCGAAACCAAGATATCTCCGGTTCTGCATGTCAAACGTACTGTGGAGTGGTGAAAACACCAGATAACGTGTTTCTCGCATTAAATAGCTCGAAAAGTGCGATCTCGATGATTCTGCATACTTCTAACAGAAGTCACACCAAGATTATCGCAGAAAATGCATATCTCAGCATGAAACCCCACGAAAACCAAGATATCGCTGGTACTGCATATCAAACGCACTGTGGAGTGGTGAAAACACCAGATAACGTGATTCTCGCATTAAATACCTCGAAAAGAGCGATCTCGATGATTCTGCATACTTCGGACAGAAGTCTCACCAAGATTATCGCAGAAAATGCATATCTCAGCTTGAAACCCGACGAAAACCGAGTTATCTCCGGTTCTGCACATCAAACGTACCGTGGAGTGGTGAAAACACCAGAAAACTTGTTTCGTGCATTAAGTAGCTCGAAAAGAGCGTTCTCGAAGATTCTTCATACTTCTGACAGAAGTCTCACCAGGATTATCGCAGAAAATGCATATCTCAGCTTGAATCCCCACGAAAACCAAGATATCGCCGGTTCTGCATATCAAACGCACTGAGGAGTGGTGAAAACACCAGATAACGTGTTTCTCGCATTAAATAGCTCGAAAAGAGCGATCTAGATGATTCAGCATACGTCGGACAGAAGTCTCACCAAGATTATAGCAGGAAATGCATATCTCAGCTTGAAACCCCACGAAAACCAAGATATCTCCGGTTCAACATATCCAACGAACTGTGGAGTGGTGAAAACCCCAGAAAACGTGTTTCTCGCATTAAGTAGCTCGAAAAGAGCGCTCTCGACGATTCTGCATACTTCTAACAGAAGTCTCACCAAGATTATCGCAGAAAATGCATATCTCAGCTGGAAACACCACGAAAATCAAGATATCGCCTGTTCTGCATTTCAAACGCACTGTGGAGTGGTGAAAACAACCAGAGAACGTGTTTCTCGCATTAAATAGCTCGAAAAGAGCGATCTCGATGATTCAGCATATTTCGGACAGGAGTCTCACCAAGATTATCAAAGGAAATGCATATCTCAGCTTGAAACCCCACGAAAACCAAGATATCTCCGGTTCTGCATATCAAACGCACTGTGGAGTGGTGAAAACACCAGATAACGTGTTTCTCGCATTAAATAGCTCGAATAGTGCGATCTCGATGATTCTGCATACTTCTAACAGAAGTCTCACCAAGATTATCGCAGAAAATGCATATCTCAGCTTGAAACCCGACGAAAACCGAGTTATCTCCGGTTCTGCACATCAAACGTACCGTGGAGTGGTGAAAACACCAGAAAACGTGTTTCGCGCATTAAGTAGCTCGAAAAGAGCGTTCTCGAAGATTCTTCATACTTCTAACAGAAGTCTCACCAAGATTATCGCAGAAAATGCATATCTCAGCTGGAAACACCACGAAAATCAAGATATCGCCTGTTCTGCATTTCAAACGCACTGTGGAGTGGTGAAAACAACCAGAGAACGTGTTTCTCGCATTAAATAGCTCGAAAAGAGCGATCTCGATGATTCAGCATATTTCGGACAGGAGTCTCACCAAGATTATCAAAGGAAATGCATATCTCAGCTTGAAACCCCACGAAAACCAAGATATCTCCGGTTCTGCATATCAAACGCACTGTGGAGTGGTGAAAACACCAGATAACGTGTTTCTCGCATTAAATAGCTCGAATAGTGCGATCTCGACGATTCTGCATACTTCTAACAGAAGTCTCACCAAGATTATCGCAGAAAATGCATATCTCAGCTTGAAACCCGACGAAAACCAAAATATCGCCGGTTCTGCATATCAAACCAACTGCGGAGTGGTGAAAACACCAGATAACGTGTTTCTCGCATTAAATAGCTCGAAAAGTGCGATCTCGATGATTCTGCATAGTTCTAACAGAAGTCTCACCAAGATTATCGCAGAAAATGCATATCTCAGCTTGAAACCCCACGAAAATCAAGATATCGCCGGTTCTGCATGTCAAACGTACTGTGGAGTGGTGAAAACACCAGAAAACGTGTTTCGTGAATTAAGTAGCTCGAAAATAGCGATGTAGATGATTCTGCATACTTCTGACAAAAGACCCACCAAGATTATCGCAGAAAATGCATATCTCAGCTTGAAACCCGACCGAAACCAAGATATCTCCGGTTCTGCATGTCAAACGTACTGTGGAGTGGTGAAAACACCAGATAACGTGTTTCTCGCATTAAATAGCTCGAAAAGTGCGATCTCGATGATTCTGCATACTTCTAACAGAAGTCACACCAAGATTATCGCAGAAAATGCATATCTCAGCATGAAACCCCACGAAAACCAAGATATCGCTGGTACTGCATATCAAACGCACTGTGGAGTGGTGAAAACACCAGATAACGTGTTTCTCGCATTAAATAGCTCGAAAAGTGCGATCTCGATGATTCTGCATACTTCGGACAGAAGTCTCACCAAGATTATCGCAGAAAATGCATATCTCAGCTTGAAACCCGACGAAAACCGAGTTATCTCCGGTTCTGCACATCAAACGTACCGTGGAGTGGTGAAAACACCAGAAAACTTGTTTCGCGCATTAAGTAGCTCGAAAAGAGCGTTCTCGAAGATTCTTCATACTTCTGACAGAAGTCTCACCAGGATTATCGCAGAAAATGCATATCTCAGCTTGAATCCCCACGAAAACCAAGATATCGCCGGTTCTGCATATCAAACGCACTGAGGAGTGGTGAAAACACCAGATAACGTGTTTCTCGCATTAAATAGCTCGAAAAGAGCGATCTAGATGATTCAGCATACGTCGGACAGAAGTCTCACCAAGATTATCGCAGGAAATGCATATCTCAGCTTGAAACCCCACGAAAACCAAGATATCTCCGGTTCAACATATCCAACGAACTGTGGAGTGGTGAAAACCCCAGAAAACGTGTTTCTCGCATTAAGTAGCTCGAAAAGAGCGCTCTCGACGATTCTGCATACTTCTAACAGAAGTCTCACCAGGATTATCGCAGAAAATGCATATCTCAGCTTGAATCCCCACGAAAACCAAGATATCGCCGGTTCTGCATATCAAACGCACTGAGGAGTGGTGAAAACACCAGATAACGTGTTTCTCGCATTAAATAGCTCGAAAAGAGCGTTCTCGAAGATTCTTCATACTTCGGACAGAAGTCTCACCAAGATTATCGCAGAAAATGCATATCTCAGCTTGAAACCCCACGAAAATCAAGATATCGCCGGTTCTGCATGTCAAACGTACTGTGGAGTGGTGAAAACACCAGAAAACGTGTTTCGTGAATTAAGTAGCTCGAAAAGAGCGATCTAGATGATTCTGCATACTTCTGACAAAAGACCCACCAAGATTATCGCAGAAAATGCATATCTCAGCTTGAAACCCGACCGAAACCAAGATATCTCCGGTTCTGCATGTCAAACGTACTGTGGAGTGGTGAAAACACCAGATAACGTGTTTCTCGCATTAAATAGCTCGAAAAGTGCGATCTCGATGATTCTGCATACTTCTAACAGAAGTCACACCAAGATTATCGCAGAAAATGCATATCTCTGCTTGAAACCCCACGAAAACCAAGATATCTACTGTTCTGCATATCAAACCAACTGTGGAGTGGTAAAAACCACAGAAAACATGTTTCTCGCACTAACCAGCTCGAAAAGAGCGATCTCGATTATTCAGCATACTTCGGACAGAAGTCTCACCAAGATTATCGCAGAAAATGCAAATCTCAGCTTGAAACCCCACGAAAACCAAGATATCGCCGGTTCTGCATATCAAACGCACTGTGGAGTGGTGAAAACACCGGATAAGTTTCTTCTTGCATTAACTAGCTCGAAAATAGCGATCTCGATGTTTCAGCATACTTCGGACAGAAGTCTCACCAAGATTATCGCAGAAAATGCATATCTCAGCTTGAAACCCCACGAAAACAAAGATATCGCCGGTTCTGCATATCATACGCACTGTGGAGTGGTGAAAACACCAGATAACGTGTTTCTCGCATTAAATAGCTCGAAACGAGCGATCTCGATGATTAAGCATACTTCGGACAGAATTCTCACCAAGATTATCGTAGAAACTGCATATCTCAGCTTGAAACCCGACGAAAACCGAGTTATCTCCGGTTCTGCACATCAAACGTACCGTGGAGTGGTGAAAACACCAGAAAACGTGTTTCGTGCATTAAGTAGCTCGAAAAGAGCGCTCTCGATGTTTCTGCATACTTCGGACAGATGTTTCACCAAGATTATCGTAGAAAATGCATATCTCAGCTTGAAACCCGACGAAAACCAAAATATCGCCGGTTCTGCATATCAAACCAACTGCGGAGTGGTGAAAACACCAGATAACGTGTTTCTCGCATTAAATAGCTCGAAAAGTGCGATCTCGATGATTCTGCATAGTTCTAACAGAAGTCTCACCAAGATTATCGCAGAAAATACATATCTCAGCTTGAAACCCCACGAAAATCAAGATATCGCCGGTTCTGCATGTCAAACGTACTGTGGAGTGGTGAAAACACCAGAAAACGTGTTTCGTGAATTAAGTAGCTCGAAAAGAGCGATGTAGATGATTCTGCATACTTCTGACAAAAGATCCACCAAGATTATCGCAGAAAATGCATATCTCAGATTGAAACCCGACCGAAACCAAGATATCTCCGGTTCTGCATGTCAAACGTACTGTGGAGTGGTGAAAACACCAGATAACGTGTTTCTCGCATTAAATAGCTCGAAAAGTGCGATCTCGATGATTCTGCATACTTCTAACAGAAGTCACACCAAAATTATCGCAGAAAATGCATATCTCAGCATGAAACCCCACGAAGACCAAGATATCGCTGGTACTGCATATCAAACGCACTGTGGAGTGGTGAAAACACCAGATAACGTGATTCTCGCATTAAATACCTCGAAAAGAGCGATCTCGATGATTCTGCATACTTCGGACAGAAGTCTCACCAAGATTATCGCAGAAAATGCACATCTCAGCTTGAAACCCGACGAAAACCGAGTTATCACCGGTTCTGCACATCAAACGTACCGTGGAGTGGTGAAAACACCAGAAAACTTGTTTCGCGCATTAAGTAGCTCGAAAAGAGCGTTCTCGAAGATTCTTCATACTTCTGACAGAAGTCTCACCAGGATTATCGCAGAAAATGCATATCTCAGCTTGAATCCCCACGAAAACCAAGATATCGCCGGTTCTGCATATCAAACGCACTGAGGAGTGGTGAAAACACCAGATAACGTGTTTCTCGCATTAAATAGCTCGAAAAGAGCGATCTAGATGATTCAGCATACGTCGGACAGAAGTCTCACCAAGATTATAGCAGGAAATGCATATCTCAGCTTGAAACCCCACGAAAACCAAGATATCTCCGGTTCAACATATCCAACGAACTGTGGAGTGGTGAAAACCCCAGAAAACGTGTTTCTCGCATTAAGTAGCTCGAAAAGAGCGCTCTCGACGATTCTGCATACTTCTAACAGAAGTCTCACCAAGATTATCGCAGAAAATGCATATCTCAGCTGGAAACACCACGAAAATCAAGATATCGCCTGTTCTGCATTTCAAACGCACTGTGGAGTGGTGAAAACAACCAGAGAACGTGTTTCTAGCATTAAATAGCTCGAAAAGAGCGATCTCGATGATTCAGCATATTTCGGACAGGAGTCTCACCAAGATTATCAAAGGAAATGCATATCTCAGCTTGAAACCCCACGAAAACCAAGATATCTCCGGTTCTGCATATCAAACGCACTGTGGAGTGGTGAAAACACCAGATAACGTGTTTCTCGCATTAAATAGCTCGAATAGTGCGATCTCGATGATTCTGCATACTTCTAACAGAAGTCGCACCAAGATTATCGCAGAAAATGCATATCTCAGCTTGAAACCCGACGAAAACCGAGTTATCTCCAGTTCTGCACATCAAACGTACCGTGGAGTGGTGAAAACACCAGAAAACGTGTTTCGCGCATTAAGTAGCTCGAAAAGAGCGTTCTCGAAGATTCTTCATACTTCTAACAGAAGTCTCACCAAGATTATCGCAGAAAATGCATATCTCAGCTAGAAACACCACGAAAATCAAGATATCGCCTGTTCTGCATTTCAAACGCACTGTGGAGTGGTGAAAACAACCAGAGAACGTGTTTCTCGCATTAAATAGCTCGAAAAGAGCGATCTCGATGATTCAGCATATTTCGGACAGGAGTCTCACCAAGATTATCAAAGGAAATGCATATCTCAGCTTGAAACCCCACGAAAACCAAGATATCGCCGGTTTTGCATATCAAACCAACTGCGGAGTGGTGAAAACACCAGATAACGTGTTTCTCGCATTAAATAGCTCGAATAGTGCGATCTCGATGATTCTGCATACTTCTAACAGAAGTCTCACCAAGATTATCGCAGAAAATGCATATCTCAGCTTGAAACCCCACGAAAACCAAGATATCGCCGGTTTTGCATATCAAACGCACTGTGGAGTGGTGAAAACACCGGATAAGGTTTTTCTCGCATTAACTAGCTCGAAAAGAGCGATCTCGATGTTTCAGCATACTTCGGACAGAAGTCTCACCAAGATTATCGTAGAAAATGCATATCTCAGCTTGAAACCCGACGAAAACCGAGTTATCTCCGGTTCTGCACATCAAACGTACCGTGGAGTGGTGAAAACACCAGAAAACGTGTTTCGTGCATTAAGTAGCTCGAAAAGAGCGCTCTCGATGTTTCTGCATATTTCGGACAGATGTTTCACCAAGATTATCGTAGAAAATGCATATCTCAGCTTGAAACCCGACGAAAACCAAAATATCGCCGGTTCTGCATATCAAACCAACTGCGGAGTGGTGAAAACACCAGATAACGTGTTTCTCGCATTAAATAGCTCGAAAATTGCGATCTCGATGATTCTGCATAGTTCTAACAGAAGTCTCACCAAGATTATCGCAGAAAATGCATATCTCAGCTTGAAACCCCACGAAAATCAAGATATCGCCGGTTCTGCATGTCAAACGTACTGTGGAGTGGTGAAAACACCAGAAAACGTGTTTCGTGAATTAAGTAGCTCGAAAATAGCGATGTAGATGATTCTGCATACTTCTGACAAAAGACCCACCAAGATTATCGCAGAAAATGCATATCTCAGCTTGAAACCCGACCGAAACCAAGATATCTCCGGTTCTGCATGTCAAACGTACTGTGGAGTGGTGAAAACACCAGATAACGTGTTTCTCGCATTAAATAGCTCGAAAAGTGCGATCTCGATGATTCTGCATACTTCTAACAGAAGTCACACCAAGATTATCGCAGAAAATGCATATCTCAGCATGAAACCCCACGAAAACCACGATATCGCTGGTACTGCATATCAAACGCACTGTGGAGTGGTGAAAACACCAGATAACGTGATTCTCGCATTAAATACCTCGAAAAGAGCGATCTCGATGATTCTGCATACTTCGGACAGAAGTCTCACCAAGATTATCGCAGAAAATGCATATCTCAGCTTGAAACCCGACGAAAACCGAGTTATCTCCGGTTCTGCACATCAAACGTACCGTGGAGTGGTGAAAACACCAGAAAACTTGTTTCGTGCATTAAGTAGCTCGAAAAGAGCGTTCTCGAAGATTCTTCATACTTCTGACAGAAGTCTCACCAGGATTATCGCAGAAAATGCATATCTCAGCTTGAATCCCCACGAAAACCAAGATATCGCCGGTTCTGCATATCAAACGCACTGAGGAGTGGTGAAAACACCAGATAACGTGTTTCTCGCATTAAATAGCTCGAAAAGAGCGATCTAGATGATTCAGCATACGTCGGACAGAAGTCTCACCAAGATTATAGCAGGAAATGCATATCTCAGCTTGAAACCCCACGAAAACCAAGATATCTCCGGTTCAACATATCCAACGAACTGTGGAGTGGTGAAAACCCCAGAAAACGTGTTTCTCGCATTAAGTAGCTCGAAAAGAGCGCTCTCGACGATTCTGCGTACTTCTAACAGAAGTCTCACCAAGATTATCGCAGAAAATGCATATCTCAGCTGGAAACACCACGAAAATCAAGATATCGCCTGTTCTGCATTTCAAACGCACTGTGGAGTGGTGAAAACAACCAGAGAACGTGTTTCTCGCATTAAATAGCTCGAAAAGAGCGATCTCGATGATTCAGCATATTTCGGACAGGAGTCTCACCAAGATTATCAAAGGAAATGCATATCTCAGCTTGAAACCCCACGACAACCAAGATATCTCCGGTTCTGCATATCAAACGCACTGTGGAGTGGTGAAAACACCAGATAACGTGTTTCTCGCATAGAATAGCTCGAATAGTGCGATCTCGATGATTCTGCATACTTCTAACAGAAGTCTCACCAAGATTATCGCAGAAAATGCATATCTCAGCTTGAAACCCGACGAAAACCGAGTTATCTCCGGTTCTGCACATCAAACGTACCGTGGAGTGGTGAAAACACCAGAAAACGTGTTTCGCGCATTAAGTAGCTCGAAAAGAGCGTTCTCGAAGATTCTTCATACTTCTAACAGAAGTCTCACCAAGATTATCGCAGAAAATGCATATCTCAGCTGGAAACACCACGAAAATCAAGATATCGCCTGTTCTGCATTTCAAACGCACTGTGGAGTGGTGAAAACAACCAGAGAACGTGTTTCTCGCATTAAATAGCTCGAAAAGAGCGATCTCGATGATTCAGCATATTTCGGACAGGAGTCTCACCAAGATTATCAAAGGAAATGCATATCTCAGCTTGAAACCCCACGAAAACCAAGATATCTCCGGTTCTGCATATCAAACGCACTGTGGAGTGGTGAAAACACCAGATAACGTGTTTCTCGCATTAAATAGCTCGAATAGTGCGATCTGGACGATTCTGCATACTTCTAACAGAAGTCTCACCAAGATTATCGCAGAAAATGCATATCTCAGCTTGAAACCCGACGAAAACCAAAATATCGCCGGTTCTGCATATCAAACCAACTGCGGAGTGGTGAAAACACCAGATAACGTGTTTCTCGCATTAAATAGCTCGAAAAGTGCGATCTCGATGATTCTGCATAGTTCTAACAGAAGTCTCACCAAGATTATCGCAGAAAATGCATATCTCAGCTTGAAACCCCACGAAAATCAAGATATCGCCGGTTCTGCATGTCAAACGTACTGTGGAGTGGTGAAAACACCAGAAAACGTGTTTCGTGAATTAAGTAGCTCGAAAATAGCGATGTAGATGATTCTGCATACTTCTGACAAAAGACCCACCAAGATTATCGCAGAAAATGCATATCTCAGCTTGAAACCCGACCGAAACCAAGATATCTCCGGTTCTGCATGTCAAACGTACTGTGGAGTGGTGAAAACACCAGATAACGTGTTTCTCGCATTAAATAGCTCGAAAAGTGCGATCTCGATGATTCTGCATACTTCTAACAGAAGTCACACCAAGATTATCGCAGAAAATGCATATCTCAGCATGAAACCCCACGAAAACCAAGATATCGCTGGTACTGCATATCAAACGCACTGTGGAGTGGTGAAAACACCAGATAACGTGTTTCTCGCATTAAATAGCTCGAAAAGTGCGATCTCGATGATTCTGCATACTTCGGACAGAAGTCTCACCAAGATTATCGCAGAAAATGCATATCTCAGCTTGAAACCCGACGAAAACCGAGTTATCTCCGGTTCTGCACATCAAACGTACCGTGGAGTGGTGAAAACACCAGAAAACTTGTTTCGCGCATTAAGTAGCTCGAAAAGAGCGTTCTCGAAGATTCTTCATACTTCTGACAGAAGTCTCACCAGGATTATCGCAGAAAATGCATATCTCAGCTTGAATCCCCACGAAAACCAAGATATCGCCGGTTCTGCATATCAAACGCACTGAGGAGTGGTGAAAACACCAGATAACGTGTTTCTCGCATTAAATAGCTCGAAAAGAGCGATCTAGATGATTCAGCATACGTCGGACAGAAGTCTCACCAAGATTATCGCAGGAAATGCATATCTCAGCTTGAAACCCCACGAAAACCAAGATATCTCCGGTTCAACATATCCAACGAACTGTGGAGTGGTGAAAACCCCAGAAAACGTGTTTCTCGCATTAAGTAGCTCGAAAAGAGCGCTCTCGACGATTCTGCATACTTCTAACAGAAGTCTCACCAAGATTATCGCAGTAAATGCATATCTCATCTGGAAACACCACGAAAATCAAGATATCGCCTGTTCTGCATTTCAAACGCACTGTGGAGTGGTGAAAACAACCAGAGAACGTGTTTCTCGCATTAAATAGCTCGAAAAGAGCGATCTCGATGATTCAGCATATTTCGGACAGGAGTCTCACCAAGATTATCAAAGGAAATGCATATCTCAGCTTGAAACCCCACGAAAACCAAGATATCTCCGGTTCTGCATATCAAACGCACTGTGGAGTGGTGAAAACACCAGATAACGTGTTTCTCGCATTAAATAGCTCGAATAGTGCGATCTCGATGATTCTGCATACTTCTAACAGAAGTCTCACCAAGATTATCGCAGAAAATGCATATCTCAGCTTGAAACCCCACGAAAACCAAGATATCGCCGGTTTTGCATATCAAACGCACTGTGGAGTGGTGAAAACACCGAATAAGGTTTTTCTCGCATTAACTAGCTCGAAAAGAGCGATCTCGATGTTTCAGCATACTTCGGACAGAAGTCTCACCAAGATTATCGTAGAAAATGCATATCTCAGCTTGAAACCCGACGAAAACCGAGTTATCTCCGGTTCTGCACATCAAACGTACCGTGGAGTGGTGAAAACACCAGATAACGTGTTTCTCGCATTAAATAGCTCGAAAAGTGCGATCTCGATGATTCTGCATACTTCTAACAGAAGTCACACCAAGATTATCGCAGAAAATGCATATCTCAGCATGAAACCCCACGAAAACCAAGATATCGCTGGTACTGCATATCAAACGCACTGTGGGGTGGTGAAAACACCAGATAGCGTGATTCTCGCATTAAATAGCTCGAAAAGAGCGATTTCGATGATTCTGCATACTTCTAACAGAAGTCTCACCAAGATTATCGCAGAAAATGCATATCTCAGCTGGAAACACCACGAAAATCAAGATATCGCCTGTTCTGCATATCAAACGCACTGTGGGGTGCTGAAAACACCAGATAACGTGTTTCTCGCATTAAATAGCTCGAAAAGAGCGATCTCGATGATTCTGCATACTTCGGACAGAAGTCTCACCAAGCTTATCGCAGAAAATGCATATCTCTGCTTGAAACCCCACGAAAACCAAGATATCTACTGTTCTGCATATCCAACGAACTGTGGAGTGGTGAAAACACCAGAAAACGTGTTTCGTGAATTAAGTAGCTCGAAAAGAGCGATCTAGATGATTCTGCATACTTCTGACAAAAGACCCACCAAGATTATCGCAGAAAATGCATATCTCAGCTTGAAACCCGACCGAAACCAAGATATCTCCGGTTCTGCATATCAAACGCACTGAGGAGTGGTGAAAACACCAGATAACGTGTTTCTCGCATTAAATAGCTCGAAAAGAGCGATCTAGATGATTCAGCATACGTCGGACAGAAGTCTCACCAAGATTATCGCAGGAAATGCATATCTCAGCTTGAAACCCCACGAAAACCAAGATATCTCCGGTTCAGCATATCCAACGAACTGTGGAGTGGTGAAAACCCCAGAAAACGTGTTTCTCGCATTAAGTAGCTCGAAAAGAGCGCTCTCGACGATTCTCCATACTTCTAACAGAAGTCTCACCAAGATTATTGCAGAAAATGCATATCTCAGCTGGAAACACCACGAAAATCAAGATATCGCCTGTTCTGCATTTCAAACGCACTGTGGAGTGGTGAAAACAACCAGAGAACGTGTGTCTCGCATTAAATAGCTCGAAAAGAGCGATCTCGATGATTCAGCATATTTCGGACAGGAGTCTCACCAAGATTATCAAAGGAAATGCATATCTCAGCTTGAAACCCCACGAAAACCAAGATATCTCCGGTTCTGCATATCAAACGCACTGTGGAGTGGTGAAAACACCAGATAACGTGTTTCTCGCATTAAATAGCTCGAATAGTGCGATCTCGATGATTCTGCATACTTCTAACAGAAGTCTCACCAAGATTATCGCAGAAAATGCATATCTCAGCTTGAAACCCCACGAAAACCAAGATATCGCCGGTTTTGCATATCAAACGCACTGTGGAGTGGTGAAAACACCGGATAAGGTTTTTCTCGCATTAACTAGCTCGAAAAGAGCGATCTCGATGTTTCAGCATACTTCGGACAGAAGTCTCACCAAGATTATCGTAGAAAATGCATATCTCAGCTTGAAACCCGACGAAAACCAAAATATCGCCGGTTCTGCATGTCAAACATACTGTGGAGTGGTGAAAACACCAGAAAACGTGTTTCGTGAATTAAGTACCTCGAAAAGAGCGATCTAGATGATTCTGCATACTTCTGACAAAAGACCCACCAAGATTATCGCAGAAAATGCATATCTCAGCTTGAAACCCGACCGAAACCAAGATATCTCCGGTTCTGCATATCAAACCAACTGCGGAGTGGTGAAAACACCAGATAACGTGTTTCTCGCATTAAATAGCTCGAAAAGTGCGATCTCGATGATTCTGCATACTTCTAACAGAAGTCACACCAAGATTATCGCAGAAAATGCATATCTCTGCTTGAAACCCCACGAAAACCAAGATATCTACTGTTCTGCATATCCAACGAACTGTGGAGTGGTGAAAACCACAGAAAACGTGTTTCTCGCACTAACCAGCTCGAAAAGAGCGATCTCGATTATTCAGCATACTTCGGACAGAAGTCTCACCAAGATTATCGCAGAAAATGCATATCTCAGCTTGAAACCCCACGAAAACCAAGATATCGCCGGTTCTGCATATCAAACGCACTGTGGAGTGGTGAAAACACCGGATAAGGTTCTTCTTGCATTAACTAGCTCGAAAATAGCGATCTCGATGTTTCAGCATACTTCGGACAGAAGTCTCACCAAGATTATCGCAGAAAATGCATATCTCAGCTTGAAACCCCACGAAAACAAAGATATCGCCGGTTCTGCATATCATACGCACTGTGGAGTGGTGAAAACACCAGATAACGTGTTTCGTGCATTAAGTAGCTCGAAAAGAGCGCTCTCGATGTTTCTGCATACTTCGGACAGATGTTTCACCAAGATTATCGTAAAAAATGCATATCTCAGCTTGAAACCCCACGAAAACCAAGATATCGCTGGTTCTGCATATCAAACGCACTGTGGGGTGCTGAAAACACCAGATAACGTGTTTGTCGCATTAAATAGCTCGAATAGAGCGATCTCGATGATTCTGCATACTTCGGACAGAAGTCTCACCAAGATTATCGTAATAAATGCATATCTCAGCATGAAACCCGACGAAAACCAAGATATCGCTGGTACTGCATATCAAACGCACTGTGGAGTGGTGAAAACACCAGATAACGTGATTCTCGCATTAAATAGCTCGAAAAGAGCGATCTCGATGATTCTGCATACTTCGGACAGAAGTCTCACCAAGATTATCGCAGAAAATGCATATCTCAGCTTGAAACCCGACGAAAACCGAGTTATCTCCGGTTCTGCACATCAAACGTACCGTGGAGTGGTGAAAACACCAGAAAACGTGTTTCGCGCATTAAGTAGCTCGAAAAGAGCGTTCTCGAAGATTCTTCATACTTCTGACTGAAGTCTCACCAGGATTATCGCAGAAAATGCATATCTCAGCTTGAATCCCCACGAAAACCAAGATATAGACCGGTTCTGCATATCAAACGCACTGAGGAGTGGTGAAAACACCAGATAACGTGTGTCTCGCATTAAATAGCTCGAAAAGAGCGATCTAGATGATTCAGCATACGTCGGACAGAAGTCTCACCAGGATTATCGCAGGAAATGCATATCTCAGCTTGAAACCCCACGAAAACCATGATATCTCCGGTTCAGCATATCCAACGAACTGTGGAGTGGTGAAAACCCCAGAAAACGTGTTTCTCGCATTAAATAGCTCGAAAAGAGCGCTCTCGATGATTCTGCATACTTCTAACAGAAGTCTCACCAAGATTATCGCTGAAAATGCATATCTCAGCTGGAAACACCACGAAAACCAAGATATCTCCGATTCTGCATATCAAACACACTGTGGAGTGGTGAAAACACCAGATAACGTGTTTCTCGCATTAAATAGCTCGAATAGTGCGATTTCGATGATTCTGCATACTTCTAACAGAAGTCTCACCAAGATTATCGCAGAAAATGCATATCTCAGCTGGAAACACCACGAAAATCAAGATATCGCCTGTTCTGCATTTCAAACGCACTGTGGAGTGGTGAAAACAACCAGATAACGTGTTTCTCGCATTAAATAGCTCGAATAGTGCGATCTCGATGATTCTGCATACTTCTAACAGAAGTCTCACCAAGATTATCGCAGAAAATGCATATCTCAGCTTGAAACCCGACGAAAACCGAGTTATCTCCGGTTCTGCACATCAAACGTACCGTGGAGTGGTGAAAACACCAGATAACGTGTTTCACGCATTATATAGCTCGAAAAGTGCGATCTCGATGATTCTGCATACTTCTAACAGAAGTCACACCAAGATTATCGCAGAAAATGCATATCTCAGCATGAAACCCCACGAAAACCAAGATATCGCTGGTACTGCATATCAAACGCACTGTGGAGTGGTGAAAACACCAGATAGCGTGATTCTCGCATTAAATAGCTCGAAAAGAGCGATTTCGATGATTCTGCATACTTCTAACAGAAGTCTCACCAAGATTATCGCAGAAAATGCATATCTCAGCTGGAAACACCACGAAAATCAAGATATCGCCTGTTCTGCATTTCAAACGCACTGTGGAGTGGTGAAAACAACCAGAGAACGTGTTTCTCGCATTAAATAGCTCGAAAAGAGCGATCTCGATGATTCAGCATATTTCGGACAGGAGTCTCACCAAGATTATCAAAGGAAATGCATATCTCAGCTTGAATCCCCACGAAAACCAAGATATCGCCGGTTCTGCATATCAAACGCACTGAGGAGTGGTGAAAACACCAGATAACGTGTTTCTCGCATTAAATAGCTCGAAAAGAGCGATCTAGATGATTCAGCATACGTCGGACAGAAGTCTCACCAAGATTGTCGCAGGAAATGCATATCTCAGCTTGAAACCCCACGAAAACCAAGATATCTCCGGTTCAACATATCCAACGAACTGTGGAGTGGTGAAAACCCCAGAAAACGTGTTTCTCGCATTAAGTAGCTCGAAAAGAGCGCTCTCGACGATTCTGCATACTTCTAACAGAAGTCTCACCAAGATTATCGCAGAAAATGCATATCTCATCTGGAAACACCACGAAAATCAAGATATCGCCTGTTCTGCATTTCAAACGCACTGTGGAGTGGTGAAAACAACCAGAGAACGTGTTTCTCGCATTAAATAGCTCGAAAAGAGCGATCTCGATGATTCAGCATATTTCGGACAGGAGTCTCACCAAGATTATCAAAGGAAATGCATATCTCAGCTTGAAACCCCACGAAAACCAAGATATCTCCGGTTCTGCATATCAAACGCACTGTGGAGTGGTGAAAACACCAGATAACGTGTTTCTCGCATTAAATAGCTCGAATAGTGCGATCTCGATGATTCTGCATACTTCTAACAGAAGTCTCACCAAGATTATCGCAGAAAATGCATATCTCAGCTTGAAACCCCACGAAAACCAAGATATCGCCGGTTTTGCATATCAAACGCACTGTGGAGTGGTGAAAACACCGAATAAGGTTTTTCTCGCATTAACTAGCTCGAAAAGAGCGATCTCGATGTTTCAGCATACTTCGGACAGAAGTCTCACCAAGATTATCGTAGAAAATGCATATCTCAGCTTGAAACCCGACGAAAACCGAGTTATCTCCGGTTCTGCACATCAAACGTACCGTGGAGTGGTGAAAACACCAGATAACGTGTTTCTCGCATTAAATAGCTCGAAAAGTGCGATCTCGATGATTCTGCATACTTCTAACAGAAGTCACACCAAGATTATCGCAGAAAATGCATATCTCAGCATGAAACCCCACGAAAACCAAGATATCGCTGGTACTGCATATCAAACGCACTGTGGAGTGGTGAAAACACCAGATAGCGTGATTCTCGCATTAAATAGCTCGAAAAGAGCGATTTCGATGATTCTGCATACTTCTAACAGAAGTCTCACCAAGATTATCGCAGAAAATGCATATCTCAGCTGGAAACACCACGAAAATCAAGATATCGCCTGTTCTGCATTTCAAACGCACTGTGGAGTGGTGAAAACAACCAGAGAACGTGTTTCTCGCATTAAATAGCTCGAAAAGAGCGATCTCGATGATTCAGCATATTTCGGACAGGAGTCTCACCAAGATTATCAAAGGAAATGCATATCTCAGCTTGAAACCCCACGAAAACCAAGATATCTCCGGTTCTGCATATCCAACGAACTGTGGAGTGGTGAAAACACCAGAAAACGTGTTTCGTGAATTAAGTAGCTCGAAAAGAGCGATCTAGATGATTCTGCATACTTCTGACAAAAGACCCACCAAGATTATCGCAGAAAATGCATATCTCAGCTTGAAACCCGACCGAAACCAAGATATCTCCGGTTCTGCATATCAAACGCACTGAGGAGTGGTGAAAACACCAGATAACGTGTTTCTCGCATTAAATAGCTCGAAAAGAGCGATCTAGATGATTCAGCATACGTCGGACAGAAGTCTCACCAAGATTATCGCAGGAAATGCATATCTCAGCTTGAAACCCCACGAAAACCAAGATATCTGCGGTTCAGCATATCCAACGAACTGTGGAGTGGTGAAAACCCCAGAAAACGTGTTTCTCGCATTAAGTAGCTCGAAAAGAGCGCTCTCGACGATTCTGCATACTTCTAACAGAAGTCTCACCAAGATTATTGCAGAAAATGCATATCTCAGCTGGAAACACCACGAAAATCAAGATATCGCCTGTTCTGCATTTCAAACGCACTGTGGAGTGGTGAAAACAACCAGAGAACGTGTGTCTCGCATTAAATAGCTCGAAAAGAGCGATCTCGATGATTCAGCATATTTCGGACAGGAGTCTCACCAAGATTATCAAAGGAAATGCATATCTCAGCTTGAAACCCCACGAAAACCAAGATATCTCCGGTTCTGCATATCAAACGCACTGTGGAGTGGTGAAAACACCAGATAACGTGTTTCTCGCATTAAATAGCTCGAATAGTGCGATCTCGATGATTCTGCATACTTCTAACAGAAGTCACACCAAGATTATCGCAGAAAATGCATATCTCTGCTTGAAACCCCACGAAAACCAAGATATCTACTGTTCTGCATATCCAACGAACTGTGGAGTGGTGAAAACCACAGAAAACGTGTTTCTCGCACTAACCAGCTCGAAAAGAGCGATCTCGATTATTCAGCATACTTCGGACAGAAGTCTCACCAAGATTATCGCAGAAAATGCATATCTCAGCTTGAAACCCCACGAAAACCAAGATATCGCCGGTTCTGCATATCAAACGCACTGTGGAGTGGTGAAAACACCGGATAAGGTTCTTCTTGCATTAACTAGCTCGAAAATAGCGATCTCGATGTTTCAGCATACTTCGGACAGAAGTCTCACCAAGATTATCGCAGAAAATGCATATCTCAGCTTGAAACCCCACGAAAACAAAGATATCGCCGGTTCTGCATATCATACGCACTGTGGAGTGGTGAAAACTCCAGATAACGTGTTTCGTGCATTACGTAGCTCGAAAAGAGCGCTCTCGATGTTTCTGCATACTTCGGACAGAAGTCTCACCAAGATTATCGCAGAAAATGCATATCTCAGCTTGAAACCCGACGAAAACCGAGTTATCTCCGGTTCTGCACATCAAACGTACCGTGGAGTGGTGAAAACACCAGAAAACGTGTTTCGCGCATTAAGTAGCTCGAAAAGAGCGTTCTCGAAGATTCTTCATACTTCTGACTGAAGTCTCACCAGGATTATCGCAGAAAATGCATATCTCAGCTTGAATCCCCACGAAAACCAAGATATAGACCGGTTCTGCATATCAAACGCACTGAGGAGTGGTGAAAACACCAGATAACGTGTTTCTCGCATTAAATAGCTCGAAAAGAGCGATCTAGATGATTCAGCATACGTCGGACAGAAGTCTCACCAGGATTATCGCAGGAAATGCATATCTCAGCTTGAAACCCCACGAAAACCAAGATATCTCCGGTTCAGCATATCCAACGAACTGTGGAGTGGTGAAAACCCCAGAAAACGTGTTTCTCGCATTAAATAGCTCGAAAAGAGCGCTCTCGATGATTCTGCATACTTCTAACAGAAGTCTCACCAAGATTATTGCAGAAAATGCATATCTCAGCTGGAAACACCACGAAAATCAAGATATCGCCTGTTCTGCATTTCAAACGCACTGTGGAGTGGTGAAAACAACCAGAGAACGTGTGTCTCGCATTAAATAGCTCGAAAAGGGCGATCTCGATGATTCAGCATATTTCGGACAGGAGTCTCACCAAGATTATCAAAGGAAATGCATATCTCAGCTTGAAACCCCACGAAAACCAAGATATCTCCGGTTCTGCATATCAAACGCACTGTGGAGTGGTGAAAACACCAGATAACGTGTTTCTCGCATTAAATAGCTCGAATAGTGCGATCTCGATGATTCTGCATACTTCTAACAGAAGTCTCACCAAGATTATCGCAGAAAATGCATATCTCAGCTTGAAACCCCACGAAAACCAAGATATCGCCGGTTT
Organism: Anthophora plumipes; assembly: GCA_951804975.1. NCBI lineage: Eukaryota > Metazoa > Arthropoda > Insecta > Hymenoptera > Apidae > Anthophora > Anthophora plumipes. The sequence continues at coordinate 1,106,583 of CATORF010001004.1, forward strand.
TGCATATCAAACGCACTGTGGAGTGGTGAAAACACCGGATAAGGTTTTTCTCGCATTAACTAGCTCGAAAAGAGCGATCTCGATGTTTCAGCATACTTCGGACAGAAGTCTCACCAAGATTATCGTAGAAAATGCATATCTCAGCTTGAAACCCGACGAAAACCAAAATATCGCCGGTTCTGCATGTCAAACATACTGTGGAGTGGTGAAAACACCAGAAAACGTGTTTCGTGAATTAAGTACCTCGAAAAGAGCGATCTAGATGATTCTGCATACTTCTGACAAAAGACCCACCAAGATTATCGCAGAAAATGCATATCTCAGCTTGAAACCCGACCGAAACCAAGATATCTCCGGTTCTGCATATCAAACCAACTGCGGAGTGGTGAAAACACCAGATAACGTGTTTCTCGCATTAAATAGCTCGAAAAGTGTGATCTCGATGATTCTGCATACTTCTAACAGAAGTCACACCAAGATTATCGCAGAAAATGCATATCTCTGCTTGAAACCCCACGAAAACCAAGATATCTACTGTTCTGCATATCCAACGAACTGTGGAGTGGTGAAAACCACAGAAAACGTGTTTCTCGCACTAACCAGCTCGAAAAGAGCGATCTCGATTATTCAGCATACTTCGGACAGAAGTCTCACCAAGATTATCGCAGAAAATGCATATCTCAGCTTGAAACCACACGAAAACCAAGATATCGTTGGTTCTGCATATCAAACGCACTGTGGAGTGGTGAAAACACCAGATAACGTGTTTCTCGCATTAAATAGCTCGAAAAGAGCGATCTAGATGATTCAGCATACTTCGGACAGAAGTCTCACCAAGATTATCGCAGGAAATGCATATCTCAGCTTGAAACCCCACGAAAACCAAGATATCTCCGGTTCTGCATATCAAACGCACTGTGGAGTGGTGAAAACACCGGATAAGGTTCTTCTTGCATTAACTAGCTCGAAAATAGCGATCTCGATGTTTCAGCATACTTCGGACAGAAGTCTCACCAAGATTATCGCAGAAAATGCATATCTCAGCTTGAAACCCCACGAAAACAAAGATATCGCCGGTTCTGCATATCATACGCACTGTGGAGTGGTGAAAACTCCAGATAACGTGTTTCGTGCATTACGTAGCTCGAAAAGAGCGCTCTCGATGTTTCTGCATACTTCGGACAGATGTTTCACCAAGATTATCGTAAAAAATGCATATCTCAGCTTGAAACCCCACGAAAACCAAGATATCGCTGGTTCTGCATATCAAACGCACTGTGGGGTGCTGAAAACACCAGATAACGTGTTTGTCGCATTAAATAGCTCGAATAGAGCGATCTCGATGGTTCTGCATACTTCGGACAGAAGTCTCACCAAGATTATCGTAAAAAATGCATATCTCAGCATGAAACCCGACGAAAACCAAGATATCGCTGGTACTGCATATCAAACGCACTGTGGAGTGGTGAAAACACCAGATAACGTGATTCTCGCATTAAATAGCTCGAAAAGAGCGATCTCGATGATTCTGCATACTTCGGACAGAAGTCTCACCAAGATTATCGCAGAAAATGCATATCTCAGCTTGAAACCCGACGAAAACCGAGTTATCTCCGGTTCTGCACATCAAACGTACCGTGGAGTGGTGAAAACACCAGAAAACGTGTTTCGCGCATTAAGTAGCTCGAAAAGAGCGTTCTCGAAGATTCTTCATACTTCTGACTGAAGTCTCACCAGGATTATCGCAGAAAATGCATATCTCAGCTTGAATCCCCACGAAAACCAAGATATAGACCGGTTCTGCATATCAAACGCACTGAGGAGTGGTGAAAACACCAGATAACGTGTTTCTCGCATTAAATAGCTCGAAAAGAGCGATCTAGATGATTCAGCATACGTCGGACAGAAGTCTCACCAGGATTATCGCAGGAAATGCATATCTCAGCTTGAAACCCCACGAAAACCATGATATCTCCGGTTCAGCATATCCAACGAACTGTGGAGTGGTGAAAACCCCAGAAAACGTGTTTCTCGCATTAAATAGCTCGAAAAGAGCGCTCTCGATGATTCTGCATACTTCTAACAGAAGTCTCACCAAGATTATCGCTGAAAATGCATATCTCAGCTGGAAACACCACGAAAATCAAGATATCGCCTGTTCTGCATTTCAAACGCACTGTGGAGTGGTGAAAACAACCAGAGAACGTGTTTCTCGCATTAAATAGCTCGAAAAGTGCGATCTCGATGATTCAGCATATTTCGGACAGGAGTCTCACCAAGATTATCAAAGGAAATGCATATCTCAGCTTGAAACCCCACGAAAACCAAGATATCGACGGTTTTGCATATCAAACACACTGTGGAGTGGTGAAAACACCGGATAAGGTTTTTCTCGCATTAACTAGTTCGAAAAGAGCGATCTCGATGTTTCAGCATACTTCGGACAGATGTTTCACCAAGATTATCGTAGAACATGCATATCTCAGCTTGAAACCCGACGAAAACCAAAATATCGCCGGTTCTGCATATCAAACCAACTGCGGAGTGGTGAAAACACCAGATAACGTGTTTCTCGCAGTAACCAGCTCGAAAAGAGCGATCTCGATTATTCAGCATACTTCGGACAGAAGTCTCACCAAGATTATCGCAGAAAATGCATATCTCAGCTTGAAACCCCACGAAAACCAAGATATCGCCGGTTCTGCATATCAAACGCACTGAGGAGTGGTGCAAACACCAGATAACGTGTTTCTCGCATTAAATAGCTCGAAAAGAGCGATCTAGATGATTCAGCATACGTCGGACCGAAGTCTCACCAAGATTATCGCAGGAAATGCATATCTCAGCTTGAATCCCCACGAAAACCAAGATATCTCCGGTTCAGCATATCCAACGAACTGTGGAGTGGTGAAAACCCCAGAAAACGTGTTTCTCGCATTAAGTAGCTCGAAAAGAGCGCTCTCGACGATTCTGCATACTTCTAACAGAAGTCTCACCAAGATTATTGCAGAAAATGCATATTTCAGCTGGAAACACCACGAAAATCAAGATATCGCCTGTTCTGCATTTCAAACGCACTGTGGAGTGGTGAAAACAACCAGAGAACGTGTTTCTCGCATTAAATAGCTCGAAAAGAGCGATCTCGATGATTCAGCATATTTCGGACAGGAGTCTCACCAAGATTATCAAAGGAAATGCATATCTCAGCTTGAAACCCCACGAAAACCAAGATATCTCCGGTTCTGCATATCAAACGCACTGTGGAGTGGTGAAAACACCAGATAACGTGTTTCTCGCATTAAATAGCTCGAATAGTGCGATCTCGATGATTCTGCATACTTCTAACAGAAGTCTCACCAAGATTATCGCAGAAAATGCATATCTCAGCTTGAAACCCCACGAAAACCAAGATATCGCCGGTTTTGCATATCAAACGCACTGTGGAGTGGTGAAAACACCGGATAAGGTTTTTCTCGCATTAACTAGCTCGAAAAGAGCGATCTCGATGTTTCAGCATACTTCGGACAGAAGTCTCACCAAGATTATCGTAGAAAATGCATATCTCAGCTTGAAACGCGACGAAAACCGAGTTATCTCCGGTTCTGCACATCAAACGTACCGTGGAGTGGTGAAAACACCAGAAAACGTGTTTCGTGCATTAAGTAGCTCGAAAAGAGCGCTCTCGATGTTTCTGCATACTTCGGACAGATGTTTCACCAAGATTATCGTAGAAAATGCATATCTCAGCTTGAAACCCGACGAAAACCAAAATATCGCCGGTTCTGCATATCAAACCAACTGCGGAGTGGTGAAAACACCAGATAACGTGTTTCTCGCATTAAATAGCTCGAAAAGTGCGATCTCGATGATTCTGCATAGTTCTAACAGAAGTCTCACCAAGATTATCACAGAAAATGCATATCTCAGCTTGAAACCCCACGAAAATCAAGATATCGCCGGTTCTGCATGTCAAACATACTGTGGAGTGGTGAAAACACCAGAAAACGTGTTTCGAGAATTAAGTAGCTCGAAAAGAGCGATCTAGATGACTCTGCATACTTCTGACAAAAGACCCACCAAGATTATCGCAGAAAATGCATATCTCAGCTTGAAACCCGACCGAAACCAAGATATCTCCGGTTCTGCATGTCAAACGTACTGTGGAGTGGTGAAAACACCAGATAACGTGTTTCTCGCATCAAATAGCTCGAAAAGTGCGATCTCGATGATTCTGCATACTTCTAACAGAAGTCACACCAAGATTATCGCAGAAAATGCATATCTCTGCTTGAAACCCCACGAAAACCAAGATATCTACTGTTCTGCATATCCAACGAACTGTGGAGTGGTGAAAACCACAGAAAACGTGTTTCTCGCACTAACCAGCTCGAAAAGAGCGATCTCGATTATTCAGCATACTTCGGACAGAAGTCTCACCAAGATTATCGCAGAAAATGCATATCTCAGCTTGAAACCCCACGAAAACCAAGATATCGCTGGTTCTGCATATCAAACGCACTGTGGGGTGCTGAAAACACCAGATAACGTGTTTGTCGCATTAAATAGCTCGAATAGAGCGATCTCGATGATTCTGCATACTTCGGACAGAAGTCTCACCAAGATTATCGTAAAAAATGCATATCTCAGCATGAAACCCCACGAAAACCAAGATATCGCTGGTACTGCATATCAAACGCACTGTGGAGTGGTGAAAACACCAGATAACGTGATTCTCGCATTAAATAGCTCGAAAAGAGCGATCTCGATGATTCTGCATACTTCGGACAGAAGTCTCACCAAGATTATCGCAGAAAATGCATATCTCAGCTTGAAACCCGACGAAAACCGAGTTATCTCCGGTTCTGCACATCAAACGTACCGTGGAGTGGTGAAAACACCAGAAAACGTGTTTTGCGCATTAAGTAGCTCGAAAAGAGCGTTCTCGAAGATTCTTCATACTTCTGACAGAAGTCTCACCAGGATTATCGCAGAAAATGCATATCTCAGCTTGAAACCCGACCGAAACCAAGATATCGCCGGTTCTGCATATCAAACGCACTGTGGAGTGGTGAAAACACCGGATAAGGTTCTTCTTGCATTAACTAGCTCGAAAATAGCGATCTCGATGTTTCAGCATACTTCGGACAGAAGTCTCACCAAGATTATCGCAGAAAATGCATATCTCAGCTTGAAACCCGACGAAAACCGAGTTATCTCCGGTTCTGCACATCAAACGTACCGTGGAGTGGTGAAAACACCAGAAAACGTGTTTTGCGCATTAAGTAGCTCGAAAAGAGCGTTCTCGAAGATTCTTCATACTTCTGACAGAAGTCTCACCAGGATTATCGCAGAAAATGCATATCTCAGCTTGAAACCCGACCGAAACCAAGATATCGCCGGTTCTGCATATCAAACGCACTGTGGAGTGGTGAAAACACCGGATAAGGTTCTTCTTGCATTAACTAGCTCGAAAATAGCGATCTCGATGTTTCAGCATACTTCGGACAGAAGTCTCACCAAGATTATCGCAGAAAATGCATATCTCAGCTTGAAACCCGACGAAAACCGAGTTATCTCCGGTTCTGCACATCAAACGTACCGTGGAGTGGTGAAAACACCAGAAAACGTGTTTTGCGCATTAAGTAGCTCGAAAAGAGCGTTCTCGAAGATTCTTCATACTTCTGACAGAAGTCTCACCAGGATTATCGCAGAAAATGCATATCTCAGCTTGAATCCCCACGAAAACCAAGATATCGCCGGTTCTGCATATCAAACGCACTGTGGAGTGGTGAAAACACCGGATAAGGTTCTTCTTGCATTAACTAGCTCGAAAATAGCGATCTCGATGTTTCAGCATACTTCTGACAAAAGACCCACCAAGATTATCGCAGAAAATGCATATCTCAGCTTGAAACCCGACCGAAACCAAGGTATCGCCGGTTCTGCATATCAAACGCAATGTGGAGTGGTGAAAACACCGGATAAGGTTCTTCGTGCATTAACTAGCTCGAAAATAGCGATCTCGATGTTTCAGCATACTTCGGACAGAAGTCTCACCAAGATTATCGCAGAAAATGCATATCTCAGCTTGAAACCCCACGAAAACAAAGATATCGCCGGTTCTGCATATCATACGCACTGTGGAGTGGTGAAAACACCAGATAACGTGTTTCTCGCATTAAATAGCTCGAAACGAGCGATCTCGATGATTAAGCATACTTCGGACAGAAGTCTCACCAAGATTATCGTAAAAAATGCATATCTCAGCTTGAAACCCCACGAAAACCAAGATATGGCTGGTTCTGCATATCAAACGCACTGTGGGGTGCTGAAAACACCAGATAACGTGTTTGTCGCATTAAATAGCTCGAATAGAGCGATCTCGATGATTCTGCATACTTCGGACAGAAGTCTCACCAAGATTATCGCAGAAAATGCATATCTCAGCTTGAAACCCGACGAAAACCGAGTTATCTCCGGTTCTGCACATCAAACGTACCGTGGAGTGGTGAAAACACCAGAAAACGTGTTTTGCGCATTAAGTAGCTCGAAAAGAGCGTTCTCGAAGATTCTTCATACTTCTGACAGAAGTCTCACCAGGATTATCGCAGAAACTGCATATCTCAGCTTGAATCCCCACGAAAACCAAGATATAGACCGGTTCTGCATATCAAACGCACTGAGGAGTGGTGAAAACACCAGATAACGTGTTTCTCGCATTAAATAGCTCGAAAAGAGCGATCTAGATGATTCAGCGTACGTCGGACAGAAGTCTCACCAAGATTATCGCAGGAAATGCATATCTCAGCTTGAAACCCCACGAAAACCAAGATATCTCCGGTTCAGCATATCCAACGAACTGTGGAGTGGTGAAAACCCCAGAAAACGTTTTTCTCGCATTAAATAGCTCGAAAAGAGCGCTCTCGATGATTCTGCATACTTCTAACAGAAGTCTCACCACGATTATCGCAGAAAATGCATATCTCAGCTGGAAACACCACGAAAATCAAGATATCGCCTGTTCTGCATTTCAAACGCACTGTGGAGTGGTGAAAACAACCAGAAAACGTGTTTCTCGCATTAAATAGCTCGAAAAGAGCGATCTCGATGATTCAGCATATTTCGGACAGGAGTCTCACCAAGATTATCAAAGGAAATGCATATCTCAGCTTGAAACCCCACGAAAACCAAGATATCTCCGGTTCTGCATATCAAACGCACTGTGGAGTGGTGAAAACACCGGATAAGGTTTTTCTCGCATTAACTAGCTCGAAAAGTGCGATCTCGATGTTTCAGCATACTTCGGACAGAAGTCTCACCAAGATTATCGTAGAAAATGCATATCTCAGCTTGAAACCCGACGAAAACCGAGTTATCTCCGGTTCTGCACATCAAACGTACCGTGGAGTGGTGAAAACACCAGAGAACGTGTTTCGTGCATTAAGTAGCTCGAAAAGAGCGCTCTCGATGTTTCTGCATACTTCGAACAGATGTTTCACCAAGATTATCGTAGAAAATGCATATCTCAGCTTGAAACCCCACGAAAATCAAGATATCGCCGGTTCTGCATGTCAAACGTACTGTGGAGTGGTGAAAACACCAGAAAACGTGTTTCGTGCATTAAGTAGCTCGAAAAGAGCGCTCTCGATGTTTCTGCATACTTCGGACAAATGTTTCACCAATATTATCGTAGAACATGCATATCTCAGCTTGAAACCCGACGAAAACCAAAATATCGCCGGTTCTGCATATCAAACCAACTGCGGAGTGGTGAAAACACCAGATAACGTGTTTCTCGCACTAACCAGCTCGAAAAGAGCGATCTCGATTATTCAGCATACTTCGGACAGAAGTCTCACCAAGATTATCGCAGAAAATGCATATCTCAGCTTGAAACCCCACGAAACCAAGATATCGCCGGTTCTGCATATCAAACGCACTGTGGAGTGGTGAAAACACCGGATAAGGTTCTTCTTGCATTAACTAGCTCGAAAATAGCGATCTCGATGTTTCAGCATACTTCGGACAGAAGTCTCACCAAGATTATCGCAGAAAATGCATATCTCAGCTTGAAACCCCACGAAAACAAAGATATCGCCGGTTCTGCATATCATACGCACTGTGGAGTGGTGAAAACCCCAGAAAACGTGTTTCTCGCATTAAGTAGCTCGAAAAGAGCGCTCTCGACGATTCTGCATACTTCTAAAAGAAGTCTCACCAAGATTATTGCAGAAAATGCATATCTCAGCTGGAAACACCACGAAAATCAAGATATCGCCTGTTCTGCATTTCAAACGCACTGTGGAGTGGTGAAAACAACAAGAGAACGTGTTTCTCGCATTAAATAGCTCGAAAAGAGCGATCTCGATGATTCAGCATATTTCGGACAGGAGTCTCACCAAGATTATCAAAGGAAATGCATATCTCAGCTTGAAACCCCACGAAAACCAAGATATCTCCGGTTCTGCATATCAAACGCACTGTGGAGTGGTGAAAACACCAGATAACGTGTTTCTCGCATTAAATAGCTCGAATAGAGCGATCTCGATGATTCTGCATACTTCTAACAGAAGTCTCACCAAGATTATCGCAGAAAATGCATATCTCAGCTTGAAACCCCACGAAAACCAAGATATCTCCGGTTCTGCATATCAAACGCACTGTGGAGTGGTGAAAACACCAGATAACGTGTTTCTCGCATTAAATAGCTCGAAACGAGCGATCTCGATGATTAAGCATACTTCGGACAGAACTCTCACCAAGATTAACGTAAAAAATGCATATCTCAGCTTGAAACTCCACGAAAACCAAGATATTGCTGGTTCTGCATATCAAACGCACTGTGGGGTGCTGAAAACACCAGATAACGTGTTTGTCGCATTAAATAGCTCGAATAGAGCGATCTCGATGATTCTGCATACTTCGGACAGATGTCTCACCAAGATTATCGTAAAAAATGCATATCTCAGCATGAAACCCCACGAAAACCAAGATATCGCTGGTACTGCATTTCAAACGCACTGTGGAGTGGTGAAAACACCAGATAACGTGATTCTCGCATTAAATAGCTCGAAAACAGCGATCTCGATGATTCTGCATACTTCGGACAGAAGTCTCACCAAGATTATCGCAAAAAATGCATATCTCAGCTGGAAACACCACGAAAATCAAGATATCGCCTGTTCTGCATTTCAAACGCACTGTGGAGTGGTGAAAACAACCAGAGAACGTGTTTCTCGCATTAAATAGCTCGAAAAGAGCGATCTCGATGATTCAGCATATTTCGGACAGGAGTCTCACCAAGATTATCAAAGGAAATGCATATCTCAGCTTGAAACCCCACGAAAACCAAGATATCTCCGGTTCTGCATATCAAACGCACTGTGAAGTGGTGAAAACACCAGATAACGTGTTTCTCGCATTAAATAGCTCGAATAGTGCGATCTCGATGGTTCTGCATACTTCTAACAGAAGTCTCACCAAAATTATCGCAGAAAATGCATATCTCAGCTTGAAACCCCACGAAAACCAAGATATCGCCGGTTTTGCATATCAAACGCACTGTGGAGTGGTGAAAACACCGGATAACGTTTTTCTCGCATTAACTAGCTCGAAAAGAGCGATCTCGATGTTTCAGCATACTTCGGACAGAAGTCTCACCAAGATTATCGTAGAAAATGCATATCTCAGCTTGAAACCCCACGAAAATCAAGATATCGCCGGTTCTGCATGTCAAACGTACTGTGCAGTGGTGAAAACACCAGAAAACGTGTTTCGTGCATTAAGTAGCTCGAAAAGAGCGCTCTCGATGTTTCTGCATACTTCGGACAGATGTTTCACCAAGATTATCGTAGAACATGCATATCTCAGCTTGAAACCCGACGAAAACCAAAATATCGCCGGTTCTGCATATCAAACCAACTGCGGAGTGGTGAAAACACCAGATAACGTGTTTCTCGCACTAACCAGCTCGAAAAGAGCGATCTCGATTATTCAGCATACTTCGGACAGAAGTCTCACCAAGATTATCGCAGAAAATGCATATCTCAGCTTGAAACCCCACGAAAACCAAGATATCGCCGGTTCTGCATATCAAACGCACTGTGGAGTGGTGAAAACACCGGATAAGGTTCTTCTTGCATTAACTAGCTCGAAAAGAGCGATCTCGATGATTCTGCATACTTCGGACAGAAGTCTCACCAAGATTATCGCAGAAAATGCATATCTCAGCTTGAAACCCGACGAAAACCGAGTTATCTCCGGTTCTGCACATCAAACGTACCGTGGAGTGGTGAAAACACCAGAAAACGTGTTTCGCGCATTAAGTAGCTCGAAAAGAGCGTTCTCGAAGATTCTTCATACTTCTGACAGAAGTCTCACCAGGATTATCGCAGAAAATGCATATCTCAGCTTGAATCCCCACGAAAACCAAGATATCGCCGGTTCTGCATATCAAACGCACTGAGGAGTGGTGAAAACACCAGATAAGGTTCTTCTTGCATTAACTAGCTCGAAAAGAGCGATCTCGATGTTTCAGCATACTTCGGACAGAAGTCTCACCAAGATTATCGTAGAAAATGCATATCTCAGCTTGAAACCCCACGAAAATCAAGATATCGCCGGTTCTGCATGTCAAACGTACTGTGGAGTGGTGAAAACACCAGAAAACGTGTTTCGTGCATTAAGTAGCTCGAAAAGAGCGCTCTGGATGTTTCTGCATACTTCGGACAGATGTTTCACCAAGATTAGCGTAGAACATGCATATCTCAGCTTGAAACCCGACGAAAACCAAAATATCGCCGGTTCTGCATATCAAACCAACTGCGGAGTGGTGAAAACACCAGATAACGTGTTTCTCGCACTAACCAGCTCGAAAAGAGCGATCTCGATTATTCAGCATACTTCGGACAGAAGTCTCACCAAGATTATCGCAGAAAATGCATATCTCAGCTTGAAACCCCACGAAAACCAAGATATCGCCGGTTTTGCATATCAAACGCACTGTGGAGTGGTGAAAACACCGGATAAGGTTCTTCTTGCATTAACTAGCTCGAAAAGAGCGTTCTCGAAGATTCTGCATACTTCGGACAGAAGTCTCACCAAGATTATCGCAGGAAATGCATATCTCAGCTTGAAACCCCACGAAAACCAAGATATCTCCGGTTCAGCATATCCAACGAACTGTGGAGTGGTGAAAACCCCAGAAAACGTGTTTCTCGCATTAAGTAGCTCGAAAGGAGCGCTCTCGACGATTCTGCATACTTCTAACAGAAGTCTCACCAAGATTATTGCAGAAAATGCATATCTCAGCTGGAAACACCACGAAAATCAAGATATCGCCTGTTCTGCATTTCAAACGCACTGTGGAGTGGTGAAAACAACCAGAGAACGTGTTTCTCGCATTAAATAGCTCGAAAAGAGCGATCTCGATGATTCAGCATATTTCGGACAGGAGTCTCACCAAGATTATCAAAGGAAATGCATATCTCAGCTTGAAACCCCACGAAAACCAAGATATCTCCGGTTCTGCATATCAAACGCACTGTGGAGTGGTGAAAACACCGAATAAGGTTTTTCTCGCATTAACTAGCTCGAAAAGAGCGATCTCGATGTTTCAGCATACTTCGGACAGAAGTCTCACCAAGATTATCGTAGAAAATGCATATCTCAGCTTGAAACCCGACGAAAACCGAGTTATCTCCGGTTCTGCACATCAAACGTACCGTGGAGTGGTGAAAACACCAGAAAACGTGTTTCGTGCATTAAGTAGCTCGAAAAGAGCGCTCTCGATGTTTCTGCATACTTCGGACAGATGTTTCACCAAGATTATCGTAGAAAATGCATATCTCAGCTTGAAACCCGACGTAAACCAAAATATCGCCTGTTCTGCATATCAAACCAACTGCGGAGTGGTGAAAACACCAGATAATGTGTTTCTCGCATTAAATAGCTCGAAAAGTGCGATCTCGATGATTCTGCATAGTTCTAACAGAAGTCTCACCAAGATTATCGCAGAAAATGCATATCTCGGCTTGAAACCCCACGAAAATCAAGATATCGCCGGTTCTGCATGTCAAACATACTGTGGAGTGGTGAAAACACCAGAAAACGTGTTTCGTGAATTAAGTAGCTCGAAAAGAGCGATCTAGATGATTCTGCATACTTCTGACAAAAGACCCACCAAGATTATCGCAGAAAATGCATATCTCAGCTTGAAACCCGACCGAAACCAAGATATCTCCGGTTCTGCATGTCAAACGTACTGTGGAGTGGTAAAAACACCAGATAACGTGTTTCTCGCATCAAATAGCTCGAAAAGTGCGATCTCGATGATTCTGCATACTTCTAACAGAAGTCACACCAAGATTATCGCAGAAAATGCATATCTCTGCTTGAAACCCCACGAAAACCAAGATATCTACTGTTCTGCATATCCAACGAACTGTGGAGTGGTGAAAACCACAGAAAACGTGTTTCTCGCACTAACCAGCTCGAAAAGAGCGATCTCGATTATTCAGCATACTTCGGACAGAAGTCTCACCAAGATTATCGCAGAAAATGCATATCTCAGCTTGAAACCCCACGAAAACCAAGATATCGCCGGTTCTGCATATCAAACGCACTGTGGAGTGGTGAAAACACCGGATAAGGTTCTTCTTGCATTAACTAGCTCGAAAATAGCGATCTCGATGTTTCAGCATACTTCGGACAGAAGTCTCACCAAGATTATCGCAGAAAATGCATATCTCAGCTTGAAACCCCAAGAAAACAAAGATATCGCCGGTTCTGCATATCATACGCACTGTGGAGTGGTGAAAACACCAGATAACGTGTTTCTCGCATTAAATAGCTCGAAACGAGCGATCTCGATGATTAAGCATACTTCGGACAGAAGTCTCACCAAGATTATCGTAAAAAATGCATATCTCAGCTTGAAACCCCACGAAAACCAAAATATCGCTGGTTCTGCATATCAAACGCACTGTGGGGTGCTGAAAACACCAGATAACGTGTTTGTCGCATTAAATAGCTCGAATAGAGCGATCTCGATGATTCTGCATACTTCGGACAGAAGTCTCACCAGGATTATCGTAGAAAATGCATATCTCAGCTTGAAACCCCACGAAAATCAAGATATCGCCGGTTCTGCATGTCAAACGTACTGTGCAGTGGTGAAAACACCAGAAAACGTGTTTCGTGCATTAAGTAGCTCGAAAAGAGCGCTCTCGATGTTTCTGCATACTTCGGACAGATGTTTCACCAAGATTATCGTAGAACATGCATATCTCAGCTTGAAACCCGACGAAAACCAAAATATCGCCGGTTCTGCATATCAAACCAACTGCGGAGTGGTGAAAACACCAGATAACGTGTTTCTCGCACTAACCAGCTCGAAAAGAGCGATCTCGATTATTCAGCATACTTCGGACAGAAGTCTCACCAAGATTATCGCAGAAAATGCATATCTCAGCTTGAAACCCCACGAAAACCAAGATATCGCCGGTTCTGCATATCAAACGCACTGTGGAGTGGTGAAAACACCGGATAAGGTTCTTCTTGCTTTAACTAGCTCGAAAAGAGCGATCTCGATGATTCTGCATACTTCGGACAGAAGTCTCACCAAGATTATCGCAGAAAATGCATACCTCAGCTTGAAACCCGACGAAAACCGAGTTATCTCCGGTTCTGCACATCAAACGTACCGTGGAGTGGTGAAAACACCAGAAAACGTGTTTCGCGCATTAAGTAGCTCGAAAAGAGCGTTCTCGAAGATTCTTCATACTTCTGACAGAAGTCTCACCAGGATTATCGCAGAAAATGCATATCTCAGCTTGAATCCCCACGAAAACCAAGATATCGCCGGTTCTGCATATCAAACGCACTGAGGAGTGGTGAAAACACCAGATAAGGTTCTTCTTGCATTAACTAGCTCGAAAAGAGCGATCTCGATGTTTCAGCATACTTCGGACAGAAGTCTCACCAAGATTATCGTAGAAAATGCATATCTCAGCTTGAAACCCCACGAAAATCAAGATATCGCCGGTTCTGCATGTCAACCGTACTGTGGAGTGGTGAAAACACCAGAAAACGTGTTTCGTGCATTAAGTAGCTCGAAAAGAGCGTTGTCGAAGATTCTGCATACTTCGGACAGAAGTCTCACCAAGATTATCGCAGAAAATGCATATCTCAGCTTGAAACCCGACGAAAACCGAGTTATCTCCGGTTCTGCACATCAAACGTACCGCGGAGTGGTGAAAACACCAGAAAACGTGTTTCGCGCATTAAGTAGCTCGAAAAGAGCGTTCTCGAAGATTCTGCATACTTCTGACAGAAGTCTCACCAGGATTATCGTAGAAAATGCATATCTCAGCTTGAAACCCGACCGAAACCAAGATATCTCCGGTTCTGCATGTCAAACGTACTGTGGAGTGGTCAAAACACCAGATAACGTGTTTGTCGCATTAAATAGCTCGAAACGAGCGCTCTCGATGTTTCTGTATACTTCGGACAGATGTTTCACCAAGATTATCGTAGAAAATGCATATCTCAACTTGAAACCCGACGAAAACGAAAATATCGCCGGTTATGCATATCAAACCAACTGTGGAGTGGTGAAAACACCAGATAACGTGTTTCGTGCATTAAGTAGCTCGAAAAGAGCGATCGAGTTATTCTGCATACTTCTGACAAAAGTCCCACCAAGATTATCGCAGAAAATGCATATCTCAGCTTGAATCCCCACGAAAACCAAGATATAGACCGGTTCTGCATATCAAACGCACTGAGGAGTGGTGAAAACACCAGATAACGTGTTTCTCGCATTAAATAGCTCGAAAAGAGCGATCTAGATGATTCAGCATACGTCGGACAGAAGTCTCACCAGGATTATCGCAGGAAATGCATATCTCAGCTTGAAACCCCACGAAAACCAAGATATCTCCGGTTCAGCATATCCAACGAACTGTGGAGTGGTGAAAACCCCAGAAAACGTGTTTCTCGCATTAAATAGCTCGAAAAGAGCGCTCTCGATGATTCTGCATACTTCTAACAGAAGTCTCACCAAGATTATCGCTGAAAATGCATATCTCAGCTGGAAACACCACGAAAATCAAGATATCGCCTGTTCTGCATTTCAAACGCACTGTGGAGTGGTGAAAACCACCAGAGAACGTGTTTCTCGCATTAAATAGCTCGAAAAGTGCGATCTCGATGATTCAGCATATTTCGGACAGGAGTCTCACCAAGATTATCAAAGGAAATGCATATCTCAGCTTGAAACCCCACGAAAACCAAGATATCTCCGATTCTGCATATCAAACGCACTGTGGAGTGGTGAAAACACCAGATAACGTGTTTCTCGCATTAAATAGCTCGAATAGTGCGATCTCGATGATTCTGCATACTTCTAACAGAAGTCTCACCAAGATTATCGCAGAAAATGCATATCTCAGCTTGAAACCCAACGAAAACCAAGATATCGCCGGTTTTGCATATCAAACACACTGTGGAGTGATGAAAACACCGGATAAGGTTTTTCTCGCATTAACTAGCTCGAAAAGAGCGATCTCGATGTTTCAGCATACTTCGGACAGAAGTCTCACCAAGATTATCGTAGAAAATGCATATCTCAGCTTGAAACCCGACGAAAACCGAGTTATCTCCGGTTCTGCACATCAAACGTACCGTGGAGTGGTGAAAACACCAGAGAACGTGTTTCGTGCATTAAGTAGCTCGAAAAGAGCGCTCTCGATGTTTCTGCATACTTCGGACAGATGTTTCACCAAGATTATCGCAGAAAATGCATATCTCAGCTTGAAACCCCACGAAAATCAAGATATCGCCGGTTCTGCATGTCAAACATACTGTGGAGTGGTGAAAACACCAGAAAACGTGTTTCGTGAATTAAGTTGCTCGAAAAGAGCGATCTAGATGATTCTGCATACTTCTGACAAAAGACCCACCAAGATTATCGCAGAAAATGCATATCTCAGCTTGAAACCCGACCGAAACCAAGATATCTCCGGTTCTGCATGTCAAACGTACTGTGGAGTGGTGAAAACACCAGATAACGTGTTTCTCGCATCAAATAGCTCGAAAAGTGCGATCTGGATGATTCTGCATACTTCTAACAGAAGTCACACCAAGATTATCGCAGAAAATGCATATCTCAGCTTGAAACCCCACGAAAACCAAGATATCGCCGGTTCTGCATATCAAACGCACTGAGGAGTGGTGCAAACACCAGATAACGTGTTTCTCGCATTAAATAGCTCGAAAAGAGCGATCTAGATGATTCAGCATACGTCGGACAGAAGTCTCACCAAGAATATCGCAGGAAATGCATATCTCAGCTTGAAACCCCACGAAAACCAAGATATCTCCGGTTCAGCATATCCAACGAACTGTGGAGTGGTGAAAACCCCAGAAAACGTGTTTCTCGCATTAAGTAGCTCGAAAGGAGCGCTCTCGACGATTCTGCATACTTCTAACAGAAGTCTCACCAAGATTATTGCAGAAAATGCATATCTCAGCTGGAAACACCACGAAAATCAAGATATCGCCTGTTCTGCATTTCAAACGCACTGTGGAGTGGTGAAAACAACCAGAGAACGTGTTTCTCGCATTAAATAGCTCGAAAAGAGCGATCTCGATGATTCAGCATATTTCGGACAGGAGTCTCACCAAGATTATCAAAGGAAATGCATATCTCAGCTTGAAACCCCACGAAAACCAAGATAACTGCGGTTCTGCATATCAAACGCACTGTGGAGTGGTGAAAACACCGGATAAGGTTTTTCTCGCATTAACTAGCTCGAAAAGAGCGATCTCGATGTTTCAGCATACTTCGGACAGAAGTCTCACCAAGATTATCGTAGAAAATGCATATCTCAGCTTGAAACCCGACGAAAACCGAGTTATCTCCGGTTCTGCACATCAAACGTACCGTGGAGTGGTGAAAACACCAGAAAACGTGTTTCGTGCATTAAGTATCTCGAAAAGAGCGCTCTCGATGTTTCTGCATACTTCGGACAGATGTTTCACCAAGATTATCGTAGAAAATGCATATCTCAGCTTGAAACCCGACGAAAACCAAAATATCGCCGGTTCTGCATATCAAACCAACTGCGGAGTGGTGAAAACACCAGATAATGTGTTTCTCGCATTAAATAGCTCGAAAAGTGCGATCTCGATGATTCTGCATAGTTCTAACAGAAGTCTCACCAAGATTATCGCAGAAAATGCATATCTCAGCTTGAAACCCCACGAAAATCAAGATATCGCCGGTTCTGCATGTCAAACATACTGTAGAGTGGTGAAAACACCAGAAAACGTGTTTCGTGAATTAAGTAGCTCGAAAAGAGCGATCTAGATGATTCTGCATACTTCTGACAAAAGACCCACCTAGATTATCGCAGAAAATGCATATCTCAGCTTGAAACCCGACCGAAACCAAGATATCTCCGGTTCTGCATGTCAAACGTACTGTGGAGTGGTGAAAACACCAGATAACGCGTTTCTCGCATCAAATAGCTCGAAAAGTGCGATCTCGATGATTCTGCATACTTCTAACAGAAGTCACACCAAGATTATCGCAGAAAATGCATATCTCTGCTTGAAACCCCACGAAAACCAAGATATCTACTGTTCTGCATATCCAACGAACTGTGGAGTGGTGAAAACCACAGAAAACGTGTTTCTCGCACTAACCAGCTCGAAAAGAGCGATCTCGATTATTCAGCATACTTCGGACAGAAGTCTCACCAAGATTATCGCAGAAAATGCATATCTCAGCTTGAAACCCCACGAAAACCAAGATATCGCCGGTTCTGCATATCAAACGCACTGTGGAGTGGTGAAAACACCGGATAAGGTTCTTCTTGCATTAACTAGCTCGAAAATAGCGATCTCGATGTTTCAGCATACTTCGGACAGATGTCTCACCAAGATTATCGCAGAAAATGCATATCTCAGCTTGAAACCCCAAGAAAACAAAGATATCGCCGGTTCTGCATATCATACGCACTGTGGAGTGGTGAAAACACCAGATAACGTGTTTCTCGCATTAAATAGCTCGAAACGAGCGATCTCGATGATTAAGCATACTTCGGACAGAAGTCTCACCAAGATTATCGTAAAAAATGCATATCTCAGCTTGAAACCCCACGAAAACCAAGATATCGCTGGTTCTGCATATCAAACGCACTGTGGGGTGCTGAAAACACCAGATAACGTGTTTGTCGCATTAAATAGCTCGAATAGAGCGATCTCGATGATTCTGCATACTTCGGACAGAAGTCTCACCAAGATTATCATAAAAAATGCATATCTCAGCATGAAACCCCACGAAAACCAAGATATCGCTGGTACTGCATATCAAACGCACTGTGGAGTGGTGAAAACACCAGATAACGTGATTCTCGCATTAAATAGCTCGAAAAGAGCGATCTCGATGATTCTGCATACTTCGGACAGAAGTCTCACCAAGATTATCGCAGAAAATGCATATCTCAGCTTGAAACCCGACGAAAACCGAGTTATCTCCGGTTCTGCACATCAAACGTACCGTGGAGTGGTGAAAACACCAGAAAACGTGTTTTGCGCATTAAGTAGCTCGAAAAGAGCGTTCCCGAAGATTCTTCATACTTCTGACAGAAGTCTCACCAGGATTATCGCAGAAAATGCATATCTCAGCTTGAATCCCCACGAAAACCAAGATATAGACCGGTTCTGCATATCAAACGCACTGAGGAGTGGTGAAAACACCAGATAACGTGTTTCTCGCATTAAATAGCTCGAAAAGAGCGATCTAGATGATTCAGCATACGTCGGACAGAAGTCTCACCAAGATTATCGCAGGAAATGCATATCTCAGCATGAAACACCACGAAAACCAAGATATCTCCGGTTCAGCATATCCAACGAACTGTGGAGTGGTGAAAACCCCAGAAAAACGTTTTTCTCGCATTAAATAGCTCGAAAAGAGCGCTCTCGATGATTCTGCATACTTCTAACAGACGTCTCACCAAGATTATCGCAGAAAATGCATATCTCAGCTGGAAACACCACGAAAATCAAGATATCGCCTGTTCTGCATTTCAAACGCACTGTGGAGTGGTGAAAACAACCAGAAAACGTGTTTCTCGCATTAAATAGCTCGAAAAGAGCGATCTCGATGATTCAGCATATTTCGGACAGGAGTCTCACCAAGATTATCAAAGGAAATGCATATCTCAGCTTGAAACCCCACGAAAACCAAGATATCTCCGGTTCTGCATATCAAACGCACTGTGGAGTGGTGAAAACACCGGATAAGGTTTTTCTCGCATTAACTAGCTCGAAAAGTGCGATCTCGATGTTTCAGCATACTTCGGACAGAAGTCTCACCAAGATTATCGTAGAAAATGCATATCTCAGCTTGAAACCCGACGAAAACCGAGTTATCTCCGGTTCTGCACATCAAACGTACCGTGGAGTGGTGAAAACACCAGAGAACGTGTTTCGTGCATTAAGTAGCTCGAAAAGAGCGCTCTCGATGTTTCTGCATACTTCGGACAGAAGTCTCACCAAGATTATCGTAGAAAATGCATATCTCAGCTTGAAACCCGACGAAAACCGAGTTATCTCCGGTTCTGCACATCAAACGTACCGTGGAGTGGTGAAAACACCAGAGAACGTGTTTCGTGCATTAAGTAGCTCGAAAAGAGCGCTCTCGATGTTTCTGCATACTTCGGACAGATGTTTCACCAAGATTATCGTAGAAAATGCATATCGCAGCTTGAAACCCCACGAAAATCAAGATATCGCCGGTTCTGCATGTCAAACGTACTGTGGAGTGGTGAAAACACCAGAAAACGTGTTTCGTGCATTAAGTAGCTCGAATAGAGCGCTCTCGATGTTTCTGCATACTTCGGACAGATGTTTCACCAAGATTATCGTAGAACATGCATATCTCAGCTTGAAACCCGACGAAAACCAAAATATCGCCGGTTCTGCATATCAAACCAACTGCGGAGTGGTGAAAACACCAGATAACGTGTTTCTCGCACTAACCAGCTCGAAAAGAGCGATCTCGACGATTCTGCATACTTCTAACAGAAGTCTCACCAAGATTATTGCAGAAAATGCATATCTCAGCTGGAAACACCACGAAAATCAAGATATCGCCTGTTCTGCATTTCAAAGGCACTGTGGAGTAGTGAAAACAACCAGAGAACGTGTTTCTCGCATTAAATAGCTCGAAAAGAGCGATCTCGATGATTCAGCATATTTCGGACAGGAGTCTCACCAAGATTATCAAAGGAAATGCATATCTCAGCTTGAAACCCCACGAAAACCAAGATATCTCCGGTTCTGCATATCAAACACACTGTGGAGTGGTGAAAACACCAGAAAACGTGTTTCGTGCATTAAGTAGCTCGAATAGAGCGCTCTCGATGTTTCTGCATACTTCGGACAGATGTTTCACCAAGATTATCGTAGAACATGCATATCTCAGCTTGAAACCCGACGAAAACCAAAATATCGCCGGTTCTGCATATCAAACCAACTGCGGAGTGGTGAAAACACCAGATAACGTGTTTCTCGCACTAACCAGCTCGAAAACAGCGATCTCGACGATTCTGCATACTTCTAACAGAAGTCTCACCAAGATTATTGCAGAAAATGCATATCTCAGCTGGAAACACCACGAAAATCAAGATATCGCCTGTTCTGCATTTCAAACGCACTGTGGAGTGGTGAAAACACCAGATAACGTGTTTCTCGCATTAAATAGCTCGAATAGTGCGATCTCGATGATTCTGCATACTTCTAACAGAAGTCTCACCAAGATTATCGCAGAAAATGCATATCTCAGCTTGAAACCCAACGAAAACCAAGATATCGCCGGTTTTGCATATCAAACACACTGTGGAGTGGTGAAAACACCGGATAAGGTTTTTCTCGCATTAACTAGCTCGAAAAGAGCGATCTCGATGTTTCAGCATACTTCGGACAGAAGTCTCACCAAGATTATCGTAGAAAATGCATATCTCAGCTTGAAACCCCACGAAAACCAAGATATCTACTGTTCTGCATATCCAACGAACTGTGGAGTGGTGGAAACCACAGAAAACGTGTTTCTCGCACTAACCAGCTCGGAAAGAGCGATCTCGATTATTCAGCATACTTCGGACAGAAGTCTCACCAAGATTATCGCAGAAAATGCATATCTCAGCTTGAAACCCCACGAAAACCAAGATATCTACTGTTCTGCATATCCAACGAACTGTGGAGTGGTGGAAACCACAGAAAACGTGTTTCTCGCACTAACCAGCTCTTAAAGAGCGATCTCGATTATTCAGCATACTTCGGACAGAAGTCTCACCAAGATTATCGCAGAAAATGCATATCTCAGCTTGAAACCCCACGAAAACCAAGATATCGCCGGTTCTGCATATCAAACGCACTGTGGAGTGGTGAAAACACCGGATAAGGTTCTTCTTGCATTAACTAGCTCGAAAATAGCGATCTCGATGTTTCAGCATACTTCGGACAGAAGTCTCACCAAGATTATCGCAGAAAATGCATATCTCAGCTTGAAACCCCAAGAAAACAAAGATATCGCCGGTTCTGCATATCATACGCACTGTGGAGTGGTGAAAACACCAGATAACGTGTTTCTCGCATTAAATAGCTCGAAACGAGCGATCTCGATGATTAAGCATACTTCGGACAGAAGTCTCACCAAGATTATCGTAAAAAATGCATATCTCAGCTTGAAACCCCACGAAAACCAAAATATCGCTGGTTCTGCATATCAAACGCACTGTGGGGTGCTGAAAACACCAGATAACGTGTTTGTCGCATTAAATAGCTCGAATAGAGCGATCTCGATGATTCTGCATACTTCGGACAGAAGTCTCATCAAGATTATCATAAAAAATGCATATCTCAGCATGAAACCCCACGAAAACCAAGATATCGCTGGTACTGCATATCAAACGCACTGTGGAGTGGTGAAAACACCAGATAACGTGATTCTCGCATTAAATAGCTCGAAAAGAGCGATCTCGATGATTCAGCATATTTCGGACAGGAGTCTCACCAAGATTATCAAAGGAAATGCATATCTCAGCTTGAAACCCCACGAAAACCAAGATATCTACTGTTCTGCATATCCAACGAACTGTGGAGTGGTGGAAACCTCAGAAAACGTGTTTCTCGCACTAACCAGCTCGAAAAGAGCGATCTCGATTATTCAGCATACTTCGGACAGAAGTCTCACCAAGATTATCGCAGAAAATGCATATCTCAGCTTGAAACCCCACGAAAACCAAGATATCGCCGGTTCTGCATATCAAACGCACTGTGGAGTGGTGAAAACACCGGATAAGGTTCTTCTTGCATTAACTAGCTCGAAAATAGCGATCTCGATGTTTCAGCATACTTCGGACAGAAGTCTCACCAAGATTATCGCAGAAAATGCATATCTCAGCTTGAAACCCCAAGAAAACAAAGATATCGCCGGTTCTGCATATCATACGCACTGTGGAGTGGTGAAAACACCAGATAACGTGTTTCTCGCATTAAATAGCTCGAAACGAGCGATCTCGATGATTAAGCATACTTCGGACAGAAGTCTCACCAAGATTATCGTAAAAAATGCATATCTCAGCTTGAAACCCCACGAAAACCAAAATATCGCTGGTTCTGCATATCAAACGCACTGTGGGGTGCTGAAAACACCAGATAACGTGTTTGTCGCATTAAATAGCTCGAATAGAGCGATCTCGATGATTCTGCATACTTCGGACAGAAGTCTCATCAAGATTATCATAAAAAATGCATATCTCAGCATGAAACCCCACGAAAACCAAGATATCGCTGGTACTGCATATCAAACGCACTGTGGAGTGGTGAAAACACCAGATAACGTGATTCTCGCATTAAATAGCTCGAAAAGAGCGATCTCGATGATTCTGCATACTTCGGACAGAAGTCTCACCAAGATTATCGCAGAAAATGCATATCTCAGCTTGAAACCCGACGAATACCGAGTTATCTCCGGTTCTGCACATCAAACGTACCGTGGAGTGGTGAAAACACCAGAAAACGTGTTTTGCGCATTAAGTAGCTCGAAAAGAGCGTTCTCGAAGATTCTTCATACTTCTGACAGAAGTCTCACCAGGATTATCGCAGAAAATGCATATCTCAGCTTGAATCCCCACGAAAACCAAGATATAGACCGGTTCTGCATATCAAACGCACTGAGGAGTGGTGAAAACACCAGATAACGTGTTTCTTGCATTAAATAGCTCGAAAAGAGCGATCTAGAAGATTCAGCATACGTCGGACAGAAGTCTCACCAAGATTATCGCAGGAAATGCATATCTCAGCATGAAACCCCACGAAAACCAAGATATCTCCGGTTCAGCATATCCAACGAACTGTGGAGTGGTGAAAACCCCAGAAAACGTTTTTCTCGCATTAAATAGCTCGAAAAGAGCGCTCTCGATGATTCTGCATACTTCTAACAGAAGTCTCACCAAGATTATCGCAGAAAATGCATATCTCAGCTGGAAACACCACGAAAATCAAGATATCGCCTGTTCTGCATTTCAAACGCACTGTGGAGTGGTGAAAACAACCAGAAAACGTGTTTCTCGCATTAAATAGCTCGAAAAGAGCGATCTCGATGATTCAGCATATTTCGGACAGGAGTCTCACCAAGATTATCAAAGGAAATGCATATCTCAGCTTGAAACCCCACGAAAACCAAGATATCTCCGGTTCTGCATATCAAACGCACTGTGGAGTGGTGAAAACACCGGATAAGGTTTTTCTCGCATTAACTAGCTCGAAAAGTGCGATCTCGATGTTTCAGCATACTTCGGACAGAAGTCTCACCAAGATTATCGTAGAAAATGCATATCTCAGCTTGAAACCCGACGAAAACCGAGTTATCTCCGGTTCTGCACATCAAACGTACCGTGGAGTGGTGAAAACACCAGAGAACGTGTTTCGTGCATTAAGTAGCTCGAAAAGAGCGCTCTCGATGTTTCTGCATACTTCGGACAGATGTTTCACCAAGATTATCGTAGAAAATGCATATCTCAGCTTGAAACCCCACGAAAATCAAGATATCGCCGGTTCTGCATGTCAAACGTACTGTGGAGTGGTGAAAACACCAGAAAACGTGTTTCGTGCATTAAGTAGCTCGAAAAGAGCGCTCTCGATGTTTCTGCATACTTCGGACAGATGTTTCACCAAGATTATCGTAGAACATGCATATCTCAGCTTGAAACCCGACGAAAACCAAAATATCGCCGGTTCTGCATATCAAACCAACTGCGGAGTGGTGAAAACACCAGATAACGTGTTTCTCGCACTAACCAGCTCGAAAAGAGCGATCTCGATTATTCAGCATACTTCGGACAGATGTCTCACCAAGATTATCGCAGAAAATGCATATCTCAGCTTGAAACCCCACGAAAACCAAGATATCGCCGGTTCTGCATATCAAACGCACTGAGGAGTGGTGAAAACACCAGATAACGTGTTTCTCGCATTAAATAGCTCGAAAAGAGCGATCTAGATGATTCAGCATACGTCGGACAGAAGTCTCACCAAGATTATCGCAGGAAATGCATATCTCAGCTTGAAACCCCACGAAAACCAAGATATCTCCGGTTCAGCATATCCAACGAACTGTGGAGTGGTGAAAACCCCAGAAAACGTGTTTCTCGCATTAAGTAGCTCGAAAAGAGCGCTCTCGACGATTCTGCATACTTCTAAAAGAAGTCTCACCAAGATTATTGCAGAAAATGCATATCTCAGCTGGAAACACCACGAAAATCAAGATATCGCCTGTTCTGCATTTCAAACGCACTGTGGAGTGGTGAAAACAACTAGAGAACGTGTTTCTCGCATTAAATAGCTCGAAAAGAGCGATCTCGATGATTCAGCATATTTCGGACAGGAGTCTCACCAAGATTATCAAAGGAAATGCATATCTCAGCTTGAAACCCCACGAAAACCAAGATATCTCCGGTTCTGCATATCAAACGCACTGTGGAGTGGTGAAAACACCAGATAACGTGTTTCTCGCATTAAATAGCTCGAATAGTGCGATCTCGATGATTCTGAATACTTCTAACAGAAGTCTCACCAAAATTATCGCAGAAAATGCATATCTCAGCTTGAAACCCCACGAAAACCAAGATATCGCCGGTTTTGCATATCAAACGCACTGTGGAGTGGTGAAAACACCGGATAAGGTTTTTCTCGCATTAACTAGCTCGAAAAGAGCGATCTCGATGTTTCAGCATACTTCGGACAGAAGTCTCACCAAGATTATCGTAGAAAATGCATATCTCAGCTTGAAACCCGACGAAAACCGAGTTATCTCCGGTTCTGCACATCAAACGTACCGTGGAGTGGTGAAAACACCAGAGAACGTGTTTCGTGCATTAAGTAGCTCGAAAAGAGCGCTCTCGATGTTTCTGCATACTTCGGACAGATGTTTCACCAAGATTATCGTAGAAAATGCATATCGCAGCTTGAAACCCCACGAAAATCAAGATATCGCCGGTTCTGCATGTCAAACGTACTGTGGAGTGGTGAAAACACCAGAAAACGTGTTTCGTGCATTAAGTAGCTCGAATAGAGCGCTCTCGATGTTTCTGCATACTTCGGACAGATGTTTCACCAAGATTATCGTAGAACATGCATATCTCAGCTGGAAACACCACGAAAATCAAGATATCGCCTGTTCTGCATTTTAAACGCACTGTGGAGTGGTGAAAACACCAGATAACGTGTTTCTCGCATTAAATAGCTCGAATAGTGCGATCTCGATGATTCTGCATACTTCTAACAGAAGTCTCACCAAGATTATTGCAGAAAATGCATATCTCAGCTGGAAACACCACGAAAATCAAGATATCGCCTGTTCTGCATTTTAAACGCACTGTGGAGTGGTGAAAACACCAGATAACGTGTTTCTCGCATTAAATAGCTCGAATAGTGCGATCTCGATGATTCTGCATACTTCTAACAGAAGTCTCACCAAGATTATTGCAGAAAATGCATATCTCAGCTGGAAACACCACGAAAATCAAGATATCGCCTGTTCTGCATTTTAAACGCACTGTGGAGTGGTGAAAACACCAGATAACGTGTTTCTCGCATTAAATAGCTCGAATAGTGCGATCTCGATGATTCTGCATACTTCTAACAGAAGTCTCACCAAGATTATTGCAGAAAATGCATATCTCAGCTGGAAACACCACGAAAATCAAGATATCGCCTGTTCTGCATTTCAAACGCACTGTGGAGTGGTGAAAACAACTAGAGAACGTGTTTCTCGCATTAAATAGCTCGAAAAGAGCGATCTCGATGATTCAGCATATTTCGGACAGGAGTCTCACCAAGATTATCAAAGGAAATGCATATCTCAGCTTGAAACCCCACGAAAACCAAGATATCTCCGGTTCTGCATATCAAACGCACTGTGGAGTGGTGAAAACACCAGATAACGTGTTTCTCGCATTAAATAGCTCGAATAGTGCGATCTCGATGATTCTGAATACTTCTAACAGAAGTCTCACCAAGATTATTGCAGAAAATGCATATCTCAGCTGGAAACACCACGAAAATCAAGATATCGCCTGTTCTGCATTTCAAACGCACTGTGGAGTGGTGAAAACACCAGATAACGTGTTTCTCGCACTAACCAGCTCGAAAACAGCGATCTCGACGATTCTGCATACTTCTAACAGAAGTCTCACCAAGATTATTGCAGAAAATGCATATCTCAGCTGGAAACACCACGAAAACCAAGATATCGCCGGTTTTGCATATCAAACACACTGTGGAGTGATGAAAACACCGGATAAGGTTTTTCTCGCATTAACTAGCTCGAAAAGAGCGATCTCGATGTTTCAGCATACTTCGGACAGAAGTCTCACCAAGATTATCGTAGAAAATGCATATCTCAGCTTGAAACCCGACGAAAACCGAGTTATCTCCGGTTCTGCACATCAAACGTACCGTGGAGTGGTGAAAACACCAGAGAACGTGTTTCGTGCATTAAGTAGCTCGAAAAGAGCGCTCTCGATGTTTCTGCATACTTCGGACAGATGTTTCACCAAGATTATCGCAGAAAATGCATATCTCAGCTTGAAACCCCACGAAAATCAAGATATCGCCGGTTCTGCATGTCAAACATACTGTGGAGTGGTGAAAACACCAGAAAACGTGTTTCGTGAATTAAGTTGCTCGAAAAGAGCGATCTAGATGATTCTGCATACTTCTGACAAAAGACCCACCAAGATTATCGCAGAAAATGCATATCTCAGCTTGAAACCCGACCGAAACCAAGATATCTCCGGTTCTGCATGTC
This sequence comes from Anthophora plumipes, assembly GCA_951804975.1. Taxonomy (NCBI): domain Eukaryota; kingdom Metazoa; phylum Arthropoda; class Insecta; order Hymenoptera; family Apidae; genus Anthophora; species Anthophora plumipes. The sequence goes on from CATORF010001004.1 coordinate 1,133,968, forward strand.
AAACGTACTGTGGAGTGGTGAAAACACCAGATAACGTGTTTCTCGCATCAAATAGCTCGAAAAGTGCGATCTCGATGATTCTGCATACTTCTAACAGAAGTCACACCAAGATTATCGCAGAAAATGCATATCTCAGCTTGAAACCCCACGAAAACCAAGATATCGCCGGTTCTGCATATCAAACGCACTGAGGAGTGGTGCAAACACCAGATAACGTGTTTCTCGCATTAAATAGCTCGAAAAGAGCGATCTAGATGATTCAGCATACGTCGGACAGAAGTCTCACCAAGAATATCGCAGGAAATGCATATCTCAGCTTGAAACCCCACGAAAACCAAGATATCTCCGGTTCAGCATATCCAACGAACTGTGGAGTGGTGAAAACCCCAGAAAACGTGTTTCTCGCATTAAGTAGCTCGAAAGGAGCGCTCTCGACGATTCTGCATACTTCTAACAGAAGTCTCACCAAGATTATTGCAGAAAATGCATATCTCAGCTGGAAACACCACGAAAATCAAGATATCGCCTGTTCTGCATTTCAAACGCACTGTGGAGTGGTGAAAACAACCAGAGAACGTGTTTCTCGCATTAAATAGCTCGAAAAGAGCGATCTCGATGATTCAGCATATTTCGGACAGGAGTCTCACCAAGATTATCAAAGGAAATGCATATCTCAGCTTGAAACCCCACGAAAACCAAGATAACTGCGGTTCTGCATATCAAACGCACTGTGGAGTGGTGAAAACACCGGATAAGGTTTTTCTCGCATTAACTAGCTCGAAAAGAGCGATCTCGATGTTTCAGCATACTTCGGACAGAAGTCTCACCAAGATTATCGTAGAAAATGCATATCTCAGCTTGAAACCCGACGAAAACCGAGTTATCTCCGGTTCTGCACATCAAACGTACCGTGGAGTGGTGAAAACACCAGAAAACGTGTTTCGTGCATTAAGTATCTCGAAAAGAGCGCTCTCGATGTTTCTGCATACTTCGGACAGATGTTTCACCAAGATTATCGTAGAAAATGCATATCTCAGCTTGAAACCCGACCGAAACCAAGATATCTCCGGTTCTGCATGTCAAACGTACTGTGGAGTTGTGAAAACACCAGATAACGTGTTTCTCGCATCAAATAGCTCGAAAAGTGCGATCTCGATGATTCTGCATACTTCTAACAGAAGTCACACCAAGATTATCGCAGAAAATGCATATCTCTGCTTGAAACCCCACGAAAACCAAGATATCTACTGTTCTGCATATCCAACGAACTGTGGAGTGGTGAAAACCCCAGAAAAACGTTTTTCTCGCATTAAATAGCTCGAAAAGAGCGCTCTCGATGATTCTGCATACTTCTAACAGACGTCTCACCAAGATTATCGCAGAAAATGCATATCTCAGCTGGAAACACCACGAAAATCAAGATATCGCCTGTTCTGCATTTCAAACGCACTGTGGAGTGGTGAACACAACCAGAAAACGTGTTTCTCGCATTAAATAGCTCGAAAAGAGCGATCTCGATGATTCAGCATATTTCGGACAGGAGTCTCACCAAGATTATCAAAGGAAATGCATATCTCAGCTTGAAACCCCACGAAAACCAAGATATCTCCGGTTCTGCATATCAAACGCACTGTGGAGTGGTGAAAACACCGGATAAGGTTTTTCTCGCATTAACTAGCTCGAAAAGTGCGATCTCGATGTTTCAGCATACTTCGGACAGAAGTCTCACCAAGATTATCGTAGAAAATGCATATCTCAGCTTGAAACCCGACGAAAACCGAGTTATCTCCGGTTCTGCACATCAAACGTACCGTGGAGTGGTGAAAACACCAGAGAACGTGTTTCGTGCATTAAGTAGCTCGAAAAGAGCGCTCTCGATGTTTCTGCATACTTCGGACAGAAGTCTCACCAAGATTATCGTAGAAAATGCATATCTCAGCTTGAAACCCGACGAAAACCGAGTTATCTCCGGTTCTGCACATCAAACGTACCGTGGAGTGGTGAAAACACCAGAGAACGTGTTTCGTGCATTAAGTAGCTCGAAAAGAGCGCTCTCGATGTTTCTGCATACTTCGGACAGATGTTTCACCAAGATTATCGAGAAAATGCATATCGCAGCTTGAAACCCCACGAAAATCAAGATATCGCCGGTTCTGCATGTCAAACGTACTGTGGAGTGGTGAAAACACCAGAAAACGTGTTTCGTGCATTAAGTAGCTCGAATAGAGCGCTCTCGATGTTTCTGCATACTTCGGACAGATGTTTCACCAAGATTATCGTAGAACATGCATATCTCAGCTTGAAACCCGACGAAAACCAAAATATCGCCGGTTCTGCATATCAAACCAACTGCGGAGTGGTGAAAACACCAGATAACGTGTTTCTCGCACTAACCAGCTCGAAAAGAGCGATCTCGACGATTCTGCATACTTCTAACAGAAGTCTCACCAAGATTATTGCAGAAAATGCATATCTCAGCTGGAAACACCACGAAAATCAAGATATCGCCTGTTCTGCATTTCAAACGCACTGTGGAGTAGTGAAAACAACCAGAGAACGTGTTTCTCGCATTAAATAGCTCGAAAAGAGCGATCTCGATGATTCAGCATATTTCGGACAGGAGTCTCACCAAGATTATCAAAGGAAATGCATATCTCAGCTTGAAACCCCACGAAAACCAAGATATCTCCGGTTCTGCATATCAAACACACTGTGGAGTGGTGAAAACACCAGAAAACGTGTTTCGTGCATTAAGTAGCTCGAATAGAGCGCTCTCGATGTTTCTGCATACTTCGGACAGATGTTTCACCAAGATTATCGTAGAACATGCATATCTCAGCTTGAAACCCGACGAAAACCAAAATATCGCCGGTTCTGCATATCAAACCAACTGCGGAGTGGTGAAAACACCAGATAACGTGTTTCTCGCACTAACCAGCTCGAAAAAAGCGATCTCGACGATTCTGCATACTTCTAACAGAAGTCTCACCAAGATTATTGCAGAAAATGCATATCTCAGCTGGAAACACCACGAAAATCAAGATATCGCCTGTTCTGCATTTCAAACGCACTGTGGAGTGGTGAAAACACCAGATAACGTGTTTCTCGCATTAAATAGCTCGAATAGTGCGATCTCGATGATTCTGCATACTTCTAACAGAAGTCTCACCAAGATTATCGCAGAAAATGCATATCTCAGCTTGAAACCCAACGAAAACCAAGATATCGCCGGTTTTGCATATCAAACACACTGTGGAGTGGTGAAAACACCGGATAAGGTTTTTCTCGCATTAACTAGCTCGAAAAGAGCGATCTCGATGTTTCAGCATACTTCGGACAGAAGTCTCACCAAGATTATCGTAGAAAATGCATATCTCAGCTTGAAACCCCACGAAAACCAAGATATCTACTGTTCTGCATATCCAACGAACTGTGGAGTGGTGGAAACCACAGAAAACGTGTTTCTCGCACTAACCAGCTCGAAAAGAGCGATCTCGATTATTCAGCATACTTCGGACAGAAGTCTCACCAAGATTATCGCAGAAAATGCATATCTCAGCTTGAAACCCCACGAAAACCAAGATATCTACTGTTCTGCATATCCAACGAACTGTGGAGTGGTGGAAACCGCAGAAAACGTGTTTCTCGCACTAACCAGCTCGAAAAGAGCGATCTCGATTATTCAGCATACTTCGGACAGAAGTCTCACCAAGATTATCGCAGAAAATGCATATCTCAGCTTGAAACCCCACGAAAACCAAGATATCGCCGGTTCTGCATATCAAACGCACTGTGGAGTGGTGAAAACACCGGATAAGGTTCTTCTTGCATTAACTAGCTCGAAAATAGCGATCTCGATGTTTCAGCATACTTCGGACAGAAGTCTCACCAAGATTATCGCAGAAAATGCATATCTCAGCTTGAAACCCCAAGAAAACAAAGATATCGCCGGTTCTGCATATCATACGCACTGTGGAGTGGTGAAAACACCAGATAACGTGTTTCTCGCATTAAATAGCTCGAAACGAGCGATCTCGATGATTAAGCATACTTCGGACAGAAGTCTCACCAAGATTATCGTAAAAAATGCATATCTCAGCTTGAAACCCCACGAAAACCAAAATATCGCTGGTTCTGCATATCAAACGCACTGTGGGGTGCTGAAAACACCAGATAACGTGTTTGTCGCATTAAATAGCTCGAATAGAGCGATCTCGATGATTCTGCATACTTCGGACAGAAGTCTCATCAAGATTATCATAAAAAATGCATATCTCAGCATGAAACCCCACGAAAACCAAGATATCGCTGGTACTGCATATCAAACGCACTGTGGAGTGGTGAAAACACCAGATAACGTGATTCTCGCATTAAATAGCTCGAAAAGAGCGATCTCGATGATTCAGCATATTTCGGACAGGAGTCTCACCAAGATTATCAAAGGAAATGCATATCTCAGCTTGAAACCCCACGAAAACCAAGATATCTACTGTTCTGCATATCCAACGAACTGTGGAGTGGTGGAAACCACAGAAAACGTGTTTCTCGCACTAACCAGCTCGAAAAGAGCGATCTCGATTATTCAGCATACTTCGGACAGAAGTCTCACCAAGATTATCGCAGAAAATGCATATCTCAGCTTGAAACCCCACGAAAACCAAGATATCGCCGGTTCTGCATATCAAACGCACTGTGGAGTGGTGAAAACACCGGATAAGGTTCTTCTTGCATTAACTAGCTCGAAAATAGCGATCTCGATGTTTCAGCATACTTCGGACAGAAGTCTCACCAAGATTATCGCAGAAAATGCATATCTCAGCTTGAAACCCCAAGAAAACAAAGATATCGCCGGTTCTGCATATCATACGCACTGTGGAGTGGTGAAAACACCAGATAACGTGTTTCTCGCATTAAATAGCTCGAAACGAGCGATCTCGATGATTAAGCATACTTCGGACAGAAGTCTCACCAAGATTATCGTAAAAAATGCATATCTCAGCTTGAAACCCCACGAAAACCAAAATATCGCTGGTTCTGCATATCAAACGCACTGTGGGGTGCTGAAAACACCAGATAACGTGTTTGTCGCATTAAATAGCTCGAATAGAGCGATCTCGATGATTCTGCATACTTCGGACAGAAGTCTCATCAAGATTATCATAAAAAATGCATATCTCAGCATGAAACCCCACGAAAACCAAGATATCGCTGGTACTGCATATCAAACGCACTGTGGAGTGGTGAAAACACCAGATAACGTGATTCTCGCATTAAATAGCTCGAAAAGAGCGATCTCGATGATTCTGCATACTTCGGACAGAAGTCTCACCAAGATTATCGCAGAAAATGTATATCTCAGCTTGAAACCCGACGAAAACCGAGTTATCTCCGGTTCTGCACATCAAACGTACCGTGGAGTGGTGAAAACACCAGAAAACGTGTTTTGCGCATTAAGTAGCTCGAAAAGAGCGTTCTCGAAGATTCTTCATACTTCTGACAGAAGTCTCACCAGGATTATCGCAGAAAATGCATATCTCAGCTTGAATCCCCACGAAAACCAAGATATAGACCGGTTCTGCATATCAAACGCACTGAGGAGTGGTGAAAACACCAGATAACGTGTTTCTCGCATTAAATAGCTCGAAAAGAGCGATCTAGAAGATTCAGCATACGTCGGACAGAAGTCTCACCAAGATTATCGCAGGAAATGCATATCTCAGCATGAAACCCCACGAAAACCAAGATATCTCCGGTTCAGCATATCCAACGAACTGTGGAGTGGTGAAAACCCCAGAAAACGTTTTTCTCGCATTAAATAGCTCGAAAAGAGCGCTCTCGATGATTCTGCATACTTCTAACAGAAGTCTCACCAAGATTATCGCAGAAAATGCATATCTCAGCTGGAAACACCACGAAAATCAAGATATCGCCTGTTCTGCATTTCAAACGCACTGTGGAGTGGTGAAAACAACCAGAAAACGTGTTTCTCGCATTAAATAGCTCGAAAAGAGCGATCTCGATGATTCAGCATATTTCGGACAGGAGTCTCACCAAGATTATCAAAGGAAATGCATATCTCAGCTTGAAACCCCACGAAAACCAAGATATCTCCGGTTCTGCATATCAAACGCACTGTGGAGTGGTGAAAACACCGGATAAGGTTTTTCTCGCATTAACTAGCTCGAAAAGTGCGATCTCGATGTTTCAGCATACTTCGGACAGAAGTCTCACCAAGATTATCGTAGAAAATGCATATCTCAGCTTGAAACCCGACGAAAACCGAGTTATCTCCGGTTCTGCACATCAAACGTACCGTGGAGTGGTGAAAACACCAGAGAACGTGTTTCGTGCATTAAGTAGCTCGAAAAGAGCGCTCTCGATGTTTCTGCATACTTCGGACAGATGTTTCACCAAGATTATCGTAGAAAATGCATATCTCAGCTTGAAACCCCACGAAAATCAAGATATCGCCGGTTCTGCATGTCAAACGTACTGTGGAGTGGTGAAAACACCAGAAAACGTGTTTCGTGCATTAAGTAGCTCGAAAAGAGCGCTCTCGATGTTTCTGCATACTTCGGACAGATGTTTCACCAAGATTATCGTAGAACATGCATATCTCAGCTTGAAACCCGACGAAAACCAAAATATCGCCGGTTCTGCATATCAAACCAACTGCGGAGTGGTGAAAACACCAGAGAACGTGTTTCGTGCATTAAGTAGCTCGAAAAGAGCGCTCTCGATGTTTCTGCATACTTCGGACAGATGTTTCACCAAGATTATCGTAGAAAATGCATATCGCAGCTTGAAACCCCACGAAAATCAAGATATCGCCGGTTCTGCATGTCAAACGTACTGTGGAGTGGTGAAAACACCAGAAAACGTGTTTCGTGCATTAAGTAGCTCGAATAGAGCGCTCTCGATGTTTCTGCATACTTCGGACAGATGTTTCACCAAGATTATCGTAGAACATGCATATCTCAGCTGGAAACACCACGAAAATCAAGATATCGCCTGTTCTGCATTTTAAACGCACTGTGGAGTGGTGAAAACACCAGATAACGTGTTTCTCGCATTAAATAGCTCGAATAGTGCGATCTCGATGATTCTGCATACTTCTAACAGAAGTCTCACCAAGATTATTGCAGAAAATGCATATCTCAGCTGGAAACACCACGAAAATCAAGATATCGCCTGTTCTGCATTTTAAACGCACTGTGGAGTGGTGAAAACACCAGATAACGTGTTTCTCGCATTAAATAGCTCGAATAGTGCGATCTCGATGATTCTGCATACTTCTAACAGAAGTCTCACCAAGATTATTGCAGAAAATGCATATCTCAGCTGGAAACACCACGAAAATCAAGATATCGCCTGTTCTGCATTTCAAACGCACTGTGGAGTGGTGAAAACAACTAGAGAACGTGTTTCTCGCATTAAATAGCTCGAAAAGAGCGATCTCGATGATTCAGCATATTTCGGACAGGAGTCTCACCAAGATTATCAAAGGAAATGCATATCTCAGCTTGAAACCCCACGAAAACCAAGATATCTCCGGTTCTGCATATCAAACGCACTGTGGAGTGGTGAAAACACCAGATAACGTGTTTCTCGCATTAAATAGCTCGAATAGTGCGATCTCGATGATTCTGAATACTTCTAACAGAAGTCTCACCAAGATTATTGCAGAAAATGCATATCTCAGCTGGAAACACCACGAAAATCAAGATATCGCCTGTTCTGCATTTCAAACGCACTGTGGAGTGGTGAAAACAACCAGAGAACGTGTTTCTCGCATTAAATAGCTCGAAAAGAGCGATCTCGATGATTCAGCATATTTCGGACAGGAGTCTCACCAAGATTATCAAAGGAAATGCATATCTCAGCTTGAAACCCCACGAAAACCAAGATATCTCCGGTTCTGCATATCAAACACACTGTGGAGTGGTGAAAACACCAGAAAACGTGTTTCGTGCATTAAGTAGCTCGAATAGAGCGCTCTCGATGTTTCTGCATACTTCTAACAGAAGTCTCACCAAGATTATCGCAGAAAATGCATATCTCAGCTTGAAACCCAACGAAAACCAAGATATCGCCGGTTTTGCATATCAAACACACTGTGGAGTGGTGAAAACACCGGATAAGGTTTTTCTCGCATTAACTAGCTCGAAAAGAGCGATCTCGATGTTTCAGCATACTTCGGACAGAAGTCTCACCAAGATTATCGCAGAAAATGCATATCTCTGCTTGAAACCCCACGAAAACCAAGATATCTACTGTTCTGCATATCCAACGAACTGTGGAGTGGTGGAAACCACAGAAAACGTGTTTCTCGCACTAACCAGCTCGAAAAGAGCGATCTCGATTATTCAGCATACTTCGGACAGAAGTCTCACCAAGATTATCGCAGAAAATGCATATCTCAGCTTGAAACCCCACGAAAACCAAGATATCGCCGGTTCTGCATATCAAACGCACTGTGGAGTGGTGAAAACACCGGATAAGGTTCTTCTTGCATTAACTAGCTCGAAAATAGCGATCTCGATGTTTCAGCATACTTCGGACAGAAGTCTCACCAAGATTATCGCAGAAAATGCATATCTCAGCTTGAAACCCCAAGAAAACAAAGATATCGCCGGTTCTGCATATCATACGCACTGTGGAGTGGTGAAAACACCAGATAACGTGTTTCTCGCATTAAATAGCTCGAAACGAGCGATCTCGATGATTAAGCATACTTCGGACAGAAGTCTCACCAAGATTATCGTAAAAAATGCATATCTCAGCTTGAAACCCCACGAAAACCAAAATATCGCTGGTTCTGCATATCAAACGCACTGTGGGGTGCTGAAAACACCAGATAACGTGTTTGTCGCATTAAATAGCTCGAATAGAGCGATCTCGATGATTCTGCATACTTCGGACAGAAGTCTCACCAAGATTATCATAAAAAATGCATATCTCAGCATGAAACCCCACGAAAACCAAGATATCGCTGGTACTGCATATCAAACGCACTGTGGAGTGGTGAAAACACCAGATAACGTGATTCTCGCATTAAATAGCTCGAAAAGAGCGATCTCGATGATTCTGCATACTTCGGACAGAAGTCTCACCAAGATTATCGCAGAAAATGCATATCTCAGCTTGAAACCCGACGAAAACCGAGTTATCTCCGGTTCTGCACATCAAACGTACCGTGGAGTGGTGAAAACACCAGAAAACGTGTTTTGCGCATTAAGTAGCTCGAAAAGAGCGTTCTCGAAGATTCTTCATACTTCTGACAGAAGTCTCACCAGGATTATCGCAGAAAATGCATATCTCAGCTTGAATCCCCACGAAAACCAAGATATAGACCGGTTCTGCATATCAAACGCACTGAGGAGTGGTGAAAACACCAGATAACGTGTTTCTCGCATTAAATAGCTCGAAAAGAGCGATCTAGATGATTCAGCATACGTCGGACAGAAGTCTCACCAAGATTATCGCAGGAAATGCATATCTCAGCATGAAACCCCACGAAAACCAAGATATCTCCGGTTCAGCATATCCAACGAACTGTGGAGTGGTGAAAACCCCAGAAAACGTTTTTCTCGCATTAAATAGCTCGAAAAGAGCGCTCTCGATGATTCTGCATACTTCTAACAGAAGTCTCACCAAGATTATCGCAGAAAATGCATATCTCAGCTGGAAACACCACGAAAATCAAGATATCGCCTGTTCTGCATTTCAAACGCACTGTGGAGTGGTGAAAACAACCAGAAAACGTGTTTCTCGCATTAAATAGCTCGAAAAGAGCGATCTCGATGATTCAGCATATTTCGGACAGGAGTCTCACCAAGATTATCAAAGGAAATGCATATCTCAGCTTGAAACCCCACGAAAACCAAGATATCTCCGGTTCTGCATATCAAACGCACTGTGGAGTGGTGAAAACACCGGATAAGGTTTTTCTCGCATTAACTAGCTCGAAAAGTGCGATCTCGATGTTTCAGCATACTTCGGACAGAAGTCTCACCAAGATTATCGTAGAAAATGCATATCTCAGCTTGAAACCCGACGAAAACCGAGTTATCTCCGGTTCTGCACATCAAACGTACCGTGGAGTGGTGAAAACACCAGAGAACGTGTTTCGTGCATTAAGTAGCTCGAAAAGAGCGCTCTCGATGTTTCTGCATACTTCGGACAGATGTTTCACCAAGATTATCGTAGAAAATGCATATCTCAGCTTGAAACCCCACGAAAATCAAGATATCGCCGGTTCTGCATGTCAAACGTACTGTGGAGTGGTGAAAACACCAGAAAACGTGTTTCGTGCATTAAGTAGCTCGAAAAGAGCGCTCTCGATGTTTCTGCATACTTCGGACAGATGTTTCACCAAGATTATCGTAGAACATGCATATCTCAGCTTGAAACCCGACGAAAACCAAAATATCGCCGGTTCTGCATACCAAACCAACTGCGGAGTGGTGAAAACACCAGATAACGTGTTTCTCGCACTAACCAGCTCGAAAAGAGCGATCTCGATTATTCAGCATACTTCGGACAGAAGTCTCACCAAGATTATCGCAGAAAATGCATATCTCAGCTTGAAACCCGACGAAAACCGAGTTATCTCCGGTTCTGCATGTCAAACGTACTGTGGAGTGGTGAAAACACCAGAAAACGTGTTTCGTGCATTAAGTAGCTCGAAAAGAGCGCTCTGGATGTTTCTGCATACTTCGGACAGATGTTTCACCAAGATTATCGTAGAACATGCATATCTCAGCTTGAAACCCGACGAAAACCAAAATATCGCCGGTTCTGCATATCAAACCAACTGCGGAGTGGTGAAAACACCAGATAACGTGTTTCTCGCACTAACCAGCTCGAAAAGAGCGATCTCGATTATTCAGCATACTTCGGACAGAAGTCTCACCAAGATTATCGCAGAAAATGCATATCTCAGCTTGAAACCCCACGAAAACCAAGATATCGCCGGCTCTGCATATCAAACGCACTGTGGAGTGGTGAAAACACCGGATAAGGTTCTTCTTGCATTAACTAGCTCGAAAAGAGCGTTCTCGAAGATTCTGCATACTTCGGACAGAAGTCTCACCAAGATTATCGCAGAAAATGCATATCTCAGCTTGAAACCCGACGAAAACCGAGTTATCTCCGGTTCTGCACATCAAACGTACCGCGGAGTGGTGAAAACACCAGAAAACGTGTTTCGCGCATTAAGTAGCTCGAAATGAGCGTTCTCGAAGATTCTGCATACTTCTGACAGAAGTCTCACCAGGATTATCGTAGAAAATGCATATCTCAGCTTGAAACCCGACCGAAACCAAGATATCTCCGGTTCTGCATGTCAAACGTACTGTGGAGTGGTCAAAACACCAGATAACGTGTTTGTCGCAATAAATAGCTCGAAACGAGCGCTCTCGATGTTTCTGTATACTTCGGACAGATGTTTCACCAAGATTATCGTAGAAAATGCATATCTCAACTTGAAACCCGACGAAATCCAAAATATCGCCGGTTCTGCATATCAAACCAACTGTGGAGTGGTGAAAACACCAGATAACGTGTTTCGTGCATTAAGTAGCTCGAAAAGAGCGATCGAGTTATTCTGCATACTTCTGACAAAAGTCCCACCAAGATTATCGCAGAAAATGCATATCTCAGCTGGAAACACCACGAAAATCAAGATATCGCCTGTTCTGCATATCAAACGCACTGTGGAGTGGTGAAAACAACCAGAGAACGTGTTCCTCGCATTAAATAGTTCGAAAAGAGCGATCTCGATGATTCAGCATACTTCGGACAGAAGTCTCACCAAGATTATCGCAGGAAATACATATCGCAGCTTGAAACACCACGAAAACCAAGATATCTCCGGTTCTGCATATCCAACGAACTGTGGAGTGGTGAAAACCCCAGAAAACGAGTTTCTCGCATTAAATAGCTCGAAAAGAGCGCTCTCGATGTCTCTGCATACTTCGGACAGATGTTTCACCAAGATTATCGTAGAAAATGCATATCTCAGCTTGAAACCCGACCGAAACCAAGATATCTCCGGTTCTGCATGTCAAACGTACTGTAGAGTGGTGAAAACACCAGAAAACGTGTTTCGTGCATTAAGTAGCTCGAAAAGTGCGATCTAGATGATTCTGCATACTTCTGACTGATGACTCACCAATATTATCGCAGAAAATGCATATCTCATCTCGAAACCTCACGAAAATCAAGATATCGCTGGTTCTGTATATCAAACATACTGTGGGGTGCTGAAAACACCAGATAACGTGTTTGTCGCGTTAAATAGCTCGAATAGAGCGATCTCGATGATTCTGCATACTTCGGACAGAAGTCTCACCAAGATTATCGTGAAAAATGCATATCTCAGCATGAAACGCCACGAAAACCAAGATTTCGCTGGTACTGCATATCAAACGCACTGTGGAGTGGTGAAAACACCAGATAACGTGTTTCTCGCATTAAATAGCTCGAAAAGTGCGATCTCGAAGATTCTGCATACTTCTGACAGAAGTCTCACCAGGATTTTCGTAGAAAATGCATATCTCAGCTTGAAACCCGACCGAAACCAAGATATCTCCGGTTCTGCATGTCAAACGTACTGTGGAGTGGTGAAAACACCAGAAAACGTGTTTCGTGCATTATGTAGCTCGAAAAGAGCGATCTAGATGATTCTGCATACTTCTGACTGAAGTCTCACCAAGATTATCGTAGAAAATGCATATCTCAGCTTGAAACCCCACGAAAATCAAGGTATCGCCTGTTCTGCAAATCAAACGCACTGTGGAGTGGTGAAAACAACCAGAGAACGTGTTCCTCGCATTAAATAGCTCGAAAAGAGCGATCTCGATGATTCAGCATACTTCGGACAGAAGGCTCACCAAGATTATCGCAGGAAATACATATCTCAGCATGAAACGCCACGAAAACCAAGATTTCGCTGGTACTACATATCAAACGCACTGTGGAGTGGTGAAAACACCAGATAACGTGTTTCTCGCATTAAATAGCTCGAAAAGTGCGATCTCGAAGATTCTGCATGCTTCTGACAGAAGTCTCACCAGGATTTTCGTAGAAAATGCATATCTCAGCTTGAAACCCGACCGAAACCAAGATATCTCCGGTTCTGCATGTCAAACGTACTGTGGAGTGGTGAAAACACCAGAAAACTTGTTTCGTGCATTAAGTAGCTCGAAAAGAGCGATCTAGATGATTCTGCATAGTTCTGACTGAAGTCTCACCAAGATTATCGTAGAAAATGCATATCTCAGCTTGAAACCCCACGAAAACCAAGATATCGTTGGTTCTGCATATCAAACGCACTGTGGAGTGGCGAAAACACAAGATAACGTGTTTCTCGCATAAAATAGCTCGAAAAGAGCGAGCTAGATGATTCAGCATACTTCGGACAGAAGTCTCACCAAGATTATCGTAAAAAATGCATATCTCAGCTTGAAACCCCACGAAAACCAAGATATCTCCGGTTCTGCATGTCAAACGTACTGTGGAGTGGTGAAAACACCAGAAAACGTGTTTCGTGCATTAAGTAGCTCGAAAAGAGCGATCTAGATGATTCTGCATACTTCTGACTGAAGTCTCACCAATATTATCGCAGAAAATGCATATCTCAGCTTGAAACCCGACCGAAACCAAGATATCGTTGGATCTGCATATCAAACGCACTGTGGAGTGGTGAAAACACCAGATAACGTGTTTCTCGCATTAGATAGCTCGAAAAGAGCGATCTAGATGATTCAGCATACTTCGGACAGAAGTCTCACCAAGATTATCGCAGGAAATGCACATCTCAGCTTGAAACCCCACGAAAACCAAGATATCTCCGGTTCTGCATATCCAACGAACTGTGGAGTGGTGAAAACACCAGAAAACGTGTTTCTCGCATTAAATAGCTCGAAAAGAGTTCTCTCGATGGTTCTGCATACTTCGGACAGATGATTCACCAAGCTTATCGCAGAAATTGCATATCTCAACTTGAAACCCCACGAAAACCAAGATATCTACTGTTCTGCATATCAAACGAACTGTGGAGTGGTGAAAACCCCAGAAAACGTGTTTCCTGCATTAAGTAGCTCGAAAAGAGCGATCTGGTTGATTCTGCATACTTCTGACAAAAGACCCACCAAGATTATCGCAGGAAATGCATATCTCAGCTTGAAACCCGACCGAAACCAAGATATCTCCTGTTCTGCATGTCAAACGTTCTGTGGAGTGGTGAAAACACCAGATAACGTGTTTCGTGCATTAAGTAGCTGGAAAAGAGCGATCTAGTTGATTCTGCATACTTCTGACAAAAGACCCACCAAGATTATCGCAGAAAATGCATATCTCAGCTGGAAACACCACGAAAATCAAGATATAGCCTGTTCTGCATATCAAACGCACTGTGGAGTGGCGAAAACAACCAGAGAACGTGTTTCTCGCATTAAATAGCTCGAAAAGAGCGATCTCGATGATTCAGCATATTTCGGACAGGAGTCTCACCAAGATTATCAAAGGAAATGCATATCTCAGCTTGAAACCCCACGAAAACCAAGATATCTCCGGTTCTGCATATCAAACGCACTGTGGAGTGATGAAAACACCAGATAACGTGTTTCTCGCATTAAATAGCTCGAATAGTGCGATCTCGATGATTCTGCATACTTCTAACAGAAGTCTCACCAAAATTATCGCAGAAAATGCATATCTCAGCTTGAAACCCCACGAAAACCAAGATATCGCCGGTTTTGCATATCAAACGCACTGTGGAGAGGTGAAAACACCGGATAACGTTTTTCTCGCATTAACTAGCTCGAAAAGTGCGATCTCGATGTTTCTGCATACTTCGGACAGATGTCTCACCAAGATTATCGTAGAAAATGCATATCTCAGCTTGAAACCCCACGAAAATCAAGATATCGCCGGTTCTGCATGTCAAACGTACTGTGGAGTGGTGAAAACACCAGAAAACTTGTTTCGTGCATTAAGTAGCTCGAAAAGAGCGCTCTCGATGTTTCTGCATACTTCGGACAGATGTTTCACCAAGATTATCGTAGAACATGCATATCTCAGCTTGAAACCCGACGAAAACCAAAATATCGCCGGTTCTGCATATCAAACCAACTGCGGAGTGGTGAAAACACCAGATAACGTGTTTCTCGCACTAACCAGCTCGAAAAGAGCGATCTCGATTATTCAGCATACTTCGGACAGAAGTCTCACCAAGATTATCGCAGAAAATGCATATCTCAGCTTGAAACCCCACGAAAACCAAGATATCGCCGGTTCTGCATATCAAACGCACTGTGGAGTGGTGAAAACACCGGATAAGGTTCTTCTTGCATTAACTAGCTCGAAAAGAGCGATCTCGATGATTCTGCATACTTCGGACAGAAGTCTCACCAAGATTATCGCGGAAAATGCATATCTCAGCTTGAAACCCGACGAAAACCGAGTTATCTCCGGTTCTGCACATCTAACGTACCGTGGAGTGGTGAAAACACCAGAAAACGTGTTTCGCGCATTAAGTAGCTCGAAAAGAGCGTTCTCGAAGATTCTTCATACTTCTGACAGAAGTCTCACCAGGATTATCGCAGAAAATGCATATCTCAGCTTGAATCCCCACGAAAACCAAGATATCGCCGGTTCTGCATATCAAACGCACTGAGGAGTGGTGAAAACACCAGATAAGGTTCTTCTTGCATTAACTAGCTCGAAAAGAGCGATCTCGATGTTTCAGCATACTTCGGACAGAAGTCTCACCAAGATTATCGTAGAAAATGCATATCTCAGCTTGAAACCCCACGAAAATCAAGATATCGCCGGTTCTGCATGTCAAACGTACTGTGGAGTGGTGAAAACACCAGAAAACGTGTTTCGTGCATTAAGTAGCTCGAAAAGAGCGCTCTGGATGTTTCTGCATACTTCGGACAGATGTTTCACCAAGATTATCGTAGAACATGCATATCTCAGCTTGAAACCCGACGAAAACCAAAATATCGCCGGTTCTGCATATCAAACCAACTGCGGAGTGGTGAAAACACCAGATAACGTGTTTCTCGCACTAACCAGCTCGAAAAGAGCGATCTCGATTATTCAGCATACTTCGGACAGAAGTCTCACCAAGATTATCGCAGAAAATGCATATCTCAGCTTGAAACCCCACGAAAACCAAGTTATCGCCGGTTCTGCATATCAAACGCACTGTGGAGTGGTGAAAACACCGGATAAGGTTCTTCTTGCATTAACTAGCTCGAAAAGAGCGTTCTCGAAGATTCTGCATACTTCGGACAGAAGTCTCACCAAGATTATCGCAGAAAATGCATATCTCAGCTTGAAACCCGACGAAAACCGAGTTATCTCCGGTTCTGCACATCAAACGTACCGCGGAGTGGTGAAAACACCAGAAAACGTGTTTCGCGCATTAAGTAGCTCGAAAAGAGCGTTCTCGAAGATTCTGCATACTTCTGACAGAAGTCTCACCAGGATTATCGTAGAAAATGCATATCTCAGCTTGAAACCCGACCGAAACCAAGATATCTCCGGTTCTGCATGTCAAACGTACTGTGGAGTGGTCAAAACACCAGATAACGTGTTTGTCGCATTAAATAGCTCGAAACGAGCGCTCTCGATGTTTCTGTATACTTCGGACAGATGTTTCACCAAGATTATCGTAGAAAATGCATATCTCAACTTGAAACCCGACGAAATCCAAAATATCGCCGGTTCTGCATATCAAACCAACTGTGGAGTGGTGAAAACACCAGATAACGTGTTTCGTGCATTAAGTAGCTCGAAAAGAGCGATCGAGTTATTCTGCATACTTCTGACAAAAGTCCCACCAAGATTATCGCAGAAAATGCATATCTCAGCTGGAAACACCACGAAAATCAAGATATCGCCTGTTCTGCATATCAAACGCACTGTGGAGTGGTGAAAACAACCAGAGAACGTGTTCCTCGCATTAAATAGTTCGAAAAGAGCGATCTCGATGATTCAGCATACTTCGGACAGAAGTCTCACCAAGATTATCGCAGGAAATACATATCTCAGCTTGAAACACCACGAAAACCAAGATATCTCCGGTTCTGCATATCCAACGAACTGTGGAGTGGTGAAAACCCCAGAAAACGAGTTTCTCGCATTAAATAGCTCGAAAAGAGCGATCTCGATGATTCAGCATATTTCGGACAGGAGTCTCACCAAGATTATCAAAGGAAATGCATATCTCAGCTTGAAACCCCACGAAAACCAAGATATCTCCGGTTCTGCATATCAAACGCACTGTGGAGTGATGAAAACACCAGATAACGTGTTTCTCGCATTAAATAGCTCGAATAGTGCGATCTCGATGATTCTGCATACTTCTAACAGAAGTCTCACCAAAATTATCGCAGAAAATGCATATCTCAGCTTGAAACCCCACGAAAACCAAGATATCGCCGGTTTTGCATATCAAACGCACTGTGGAGAGGTGAAAACACCGGATAACGTTTTTCTCGCATTAACTA
Source organism: Anthophora plumipes (assembly GCA_951804975.1). NCBI lineage: Eukaryota > Metazoa > Arthropoda > Insecta > Hymenoptera > Apidae > Anthophora > Anthophora plumipes. The sequence goes on from CATORF010001004.1 coordinate 1,151,493, forward strand.
GCTCGAAAAGTGCGATCTCGATGTTTCTGCATACTTCGGACAGATGTCTCACCAAGATTATCGTAGAAAATGCATATCTCAGCTTGAAACCCCACGAAAATCAAGATATCGCCGGTTCTGCATGTCAAACGTACTGTGGAGTGGTGAAAACACCAGAAAACTTGTTTCGTGCATTAAGTAGCTCGAAAAGAGCGCTCTCGATGTTTCTGCATACTTCGGACAGATGTTTCACCAAGATTATCGTAGAACATGCATATCTCAGCTTGAAACCCGACGAAAACCAAAATATCGCCGGTTCTGCATATCAAACCAACTGCGGAGTGGTGAAAACACCAGATAACGTGTTTCTCGCACTAACCAGCTCGAAAAGAGCGATCTCGATTATTCAGCATACTTCGGACAGAAGTCTCACCAAGATTATCGCAGAAAATGCATATCTCAGCTTGAAACCCCACGAAAACCAAGATATCGCCGGTTCTGCATATCAAACGCACTGTGGAGTGGTGAAAACACCGGATAAGGTTCTTCTTGCATTAACTAGCTCGAAAAGAGCGATCTCGATGATTCTGCATACTTCGGACAGAAGTCTCACCAAGATTATCGCGGAAAATGCATATCTCAGCTTGAAACCCGACGAAAACCGAGTTATCTCCGGTTCTGCACATCTAACGTACCGTGGAGTGGTGAAAACACCAGAAAACGTGTTTCGCGCATTAAGTAGCTCGAAAAGAGCGTTCTCGAAGATTCTTCATACTTCTGACAGAAGTCTCACCAGGATTATCGCAGAAAATGCATATCTCAGCTTGAATCCCCACGAAAACCAAGATATCGCCGGTTCTGCATATCAAACGCACTGAGGAGTGGTGAAAACACCAGATAAGGTTCTTCTTGCATTAACTAGCTCGAAAAGAGCGATCTCGATGTTTCAGCATACTTCGGACAGAAGTCTCACCAAGATTATCGTAGAAAATGCATATCTCAGCTTGAAACCCCACGAAAATCAAGATATCGCCGGTTCTGCATGTCAAACGTACTGTGGAGTGGTGAAAACACCAGAAAACGTGTTTCGTGCATTAAGTAGCTCGAAAAGAGCGCTCTGGATGTTTCTGCATACTTCGGACAGATGTTTCACCAAGATTATCGTAGAACATGCATATCTCAGCTTGAAACCCGACGAAAACCAAAATATCGCCGGTTCTGCATATCAAACCAACTGCGGAGTGGTGAAAACACCAGATAACGTGTTTCTCGCACTAACCAGCTCGAAAAGAGCGATCTCGATTATTCAGCATACTTCGGACAGAAGTCTCACCAAGATTATCGCAGAAAATGCATATCTCAGCTTGAAACCCCACGAAAACCAAGATATCGCCGGTTCTGCATATCAAACGCACTGTGGAGTGGTGAAAACACCGGATAAGGTTCTTCTTGCATTAACTAGCTCGAAAAGAGCGTTCTCGAAGATTCTGCATACTTCGGACAGAAGTCTCACCAAGATTATCGCAGAAAATGCATATCTCAGCTTGAAACCCGACGAAAACCGAGTTATCTCCGGTTCTGCACATCAAACGTACCGCGGAGTGGTGAAAACACCAGAAAACGTGTTTCGCGCATTAAGTAGCTCGAAAAGAGCGTTCTCGAAGATTCTGCATACTTCTGACAGAAGTCTCACCAGGATTATCGTAGAAAATGCATATCTCAGCTTGAAACCCGACCGAAACCAAGATATCTCCGGTTCTGCATGTCAAACGTACTGTGGAGTGGTCAAAACACCAGATAACGTGTTTGTCGCATTAAATAGCTCGAAACGAGCGCTCTCGATGTTTCTGTATACTTCGGACAGATGTTTCACCAAGATTATCGTAGAAAATGCATATCTCAACTTGAAACCCGACGAAATCCAAAATATCGCCGGTTCTGCATATCAAACCAACTGTGGAGTGGTGAAAACACCAGATAACGTGTTTCGTGCATTAAGTAGCTCGAAAAGAGCGATCGAGTTATTCTGCATACTTCTGACAAAAGTCCCACCAAGATTATCGCAGAAAATGCATATCTCAGCTGGAAACACCACGAAAATCAAGATATCGCCTGTTCTGCATATCAAACGCACTGTGGAGTGGTGAAAACAACCAGAGAACGTGTTCCTCGCATTAAATAGTTCGAAAAGAGCGATCTCGATGATTCAGCATACTTCGGACAGAAGTCTCACCAAGATTATCGCAGGAAATACATATCTCAGCTTGAAACACCACGAAAACCAAGATATCTCCGGTTCTGCATATCCAACGAACTGTGGAGTGGTGAAAACCCCAGAAAACGAGTTTCTCGCATTAAATAGCTCGAAAAGAGCGCTCTCGATGTCTCTGCATACTTCGGACAGATGTTTCACCAAGATTATCGTAGAAAATGCATATCTCAGCTTGAAACCCGACCGAAACCAAGATATCTCCGGTTCTGCATGTCAAACGTACTGTAGAGTGGTGAAAACACCAGAAAACGTGTTTCGTGCATTAAGTAGCTCGAAAAGTGCGATCTAGATGATTCTGCATACTTCTGACTGAAGACTCACCAATATTATCGCAGAAAATGCATATCTCATCTCGAAACCTCACGAAAATCAAGATATCGCTGGTTCTGTATATCAAACATACTGTGGGGTGCTGAAAACACCAGATAACGTGTTTGTCGCATTAAATAGCTCGAATAGAGCGATCTCGATGATTCTGCATACTTCGGACAGAAGTCTCACCAAGATTATCGTGAAAAATGCATATCTCAGCATGAAACGCCACGAAAACCAAGATTTCGCTGGTACTGCATATCAAACGCACTGTGGAGTGGTGAAAACACCAGATAACGTGTTTCTCGCATTAAATAGCTCGAAAAGTGCGATCTCGAAGATTCTGCATACTTCTGACAGAAGTCTCACCAGGATTTTCGTAGAAAATGCATATCTCAGCTTGAAACCCGACCGAAACCAAGATATCTCCGGTTCTGCATGTCAAACGTACTGTGGAGTGGTGAAAACACCAGAAAACGTGTTTCGTGCATTATGTAGCTCGAAAAGAGCGATCTAGATGATTCTGCATACTTCTGACTGAAGTCTCACCAAGATTATCGTAGAAAATGCATATCTCAGCTTGAAACCCCACGAAAATCAAGATATCGCCTGTTCTGCAAATCAAGCGCACTGTGGAGTGGTGAAAACAACCAGAGAACGTGTTCCTCGCATTAAATAGCTCGAAAAGAGCGATCTCGATGATTCAGCATACTTCGGACAGAAGGCTCACCAAGATTATCGCAGGAAATACATATCTCAGCATGAAACGCCACGAAAACCAAGATTTCGCTGGTACTACATATCAAACGCACTGTGGAGTGGTGAAAACACCAGATAACGTGTTTCTCGCATTAAATAGCTCGAAAAGTGCGATCTCGAAGATTCTGCATACTTCTGACAGAAGTCTCACCAGGATTTTCGTAGAAAATGCATATCTCAGCTTGAAACCCGACCGAAACCAAGATATCTCCGGTTCTGCATGTCAAACGTACTGTGGAGTGGTGAAAACACCAGAAAACTTGTTTCGTGCATTAAGTAGCTCGAAAAGAGCGATCTAGATGATTCTGCATACTTCTGACTGAAGTCTCACCAAGATTATCGTAGAAAATGCATATCTCAGCTTGAAACCCCACGAAAACCAAGATATCGTTGGTTCTGCATATCAAACGCACTGTGGAGTGGTGAAAACACAAGATAACGTGTTTCTCGCATTAAGTAGCTCGAAAAGAGCGATCTAGATGATTCTGCATACTTCTGACTGAAGTCTCACCAATATTATCGCAGAAAATGCATATCTCAGCTTGAAACCACACGAAAACCAAGATATCGTTGGTTCTGCATATCAAACGCACTGTGGAGTGGTGAAAACACCAGATAACGTGTTTCTCGCATTAAATAGCTCGAAAAGAGCGATCTAGATGATTCAGCATACTTCGGACAGAAGTCTCACCAAGATTATCGCAGGAAATGCATATCTCAGCTTGAAACCCCACGAAAACCAAGATATCTCCGGTTCTGCATATCCAACGAACTGTGGAGTGGTGAAAACACTATATAACGTGTTTGTCGCATTAAATAGCTCGAAAAGTGCGATCTCGAAGATTCTGCATACTTCTGACAGAAGTCTCACCAGGATTACCGTAGAAAATGCATAGCTCAGCTTGAAACCCGACCGAAACCAAGATATCGTTGGATCTGCATATCAAACGCACTGTCGAGTGGTGAAAACACCAGATAACGTGTTTCTCGCATTAGATAGCTCGAAAAGAGCGATCTAGATGATTCAGCATACTTCGGACAGAAGTCTCACCAAGATTATCGCAGGAAATGCACATCTCAGCTTGAAACCCCACGAAAACCAAGATATCTCCGGTTCTGCATATCCAACGAACTGTGGAGTGGTGAAAACCCCAGAAAACGTGTTTCTCGCATTAAATAGCTCGAAAAGAGTTCTCTCGATGGTTCTGCATACTTCGGACAGATGATTCACCAAGATTATCGTAGAAAATGCATATCTCAGCTTGAAACCCGACCGAAACCAAGATATCTCCGGTTCTGCATGTCAAACGTACTGTAGAGTGGTGAAAACACCAGAAAACGTGTTTCGTGCATTAAGTAGCTCGAAAAGTGCGATCTAGATGATTCTGCATACTTCTGACTGAAGACTCACCAATATTATCGCAGAAAATGCATATCTCATCTCGAAACCTCACGAAAATCAAGATATCGCTGGTTCTGTATATCAAACATACTGTGGGGTGCTGAAAACACCAGATAACGTGTTTGTCGCATTAAATAGCTCGAATAGAGCGATCTCGATGATTCTGCATACTTCGGACAGAAGTCTCACCAAGATTATCGTGAAAAATGCATATCTCAGCATGAAACGCCACGAAAACCAAGATTTCGCTGGTACTGCATATCAAACGCACTGTGGAGTGGTGAAAACACCAGATAACGTGTTTCTCGCATTAAATAGCTCGAAAAGTGCGATCTCGAAGATTCTGCATACTTCTGACAGAAGTCTCACCAGGATTTTCGTAGAAAATGCATATCTCAGCTTGAAACCCGACCGAAACCAAGATATCTCCGGTTCTGCATGTCAAACGTACTGTGGAGTGGTGAAAACACCAGAAAACGTGTTTCGTGCATTATGTAGCTCGAAAAGAGCGATCTAGATGATTCTGCATACTTCTGACTGAAGTCTCACCAAGATTATCGTAGAAAATGCATATCTCAGCTTGAAACCCCACGAAAATCAAGATATCGTTGGTTCTGCATATCAAACGCACTGTGGAGTGGTGAAAACACCAGATAACGTGTTTCTCGCATTAAATAGCTCGAAAAGAGCGATCTAGATGATTCAGCATACTTCGGACAGAAGTCTCACCAAGATTATCGCAGGAAATGCATATCTCAGCTTGAAACCCCACGAAAACCAAGATATCTCCGGTTCTGCATATCCAACGAACTGTGGAGTGGTGAAAACACCATATAACGTGTTTGTCGCATTAAATAGCTCGAAAAGTGCGATCTCGAAGATTCTGCATACTTCTGACAGAAGTCTCACCAGGATTACCGTAGAAAATGCATAGCTCAGCTTGAAACCCGACCGAAACCAAGATATCGTTGGATCTGCATATCAAACGCACTGTCGAGTGGTGAAAACACCAGATAACGTGTTTCTCGCATTAGATAGCTCGAAAAGAGCGATCTAGATGATTCAGCATACTTCGGACAGAAGTCTCACCAAGATTATCGCAGGAAATGCACATCTCAGCTTGAAACCCCACGAAAACCAAGATATCTCCGGTTCTGCATATCCAACGAACTGTGGAGTGGTGAAAACCCCAGAAAACGTGTTTCTCGCATTAAATAGCTCGAAAAGAGTTCTCTCGATGGTTCTGCATACTTCGGACAGATGATTCACCAAGCTTATCGCAGAAATTGCATATCTCAGCTTGAAACCCCACGAAAACCAAGATATCTACTGTTCTGCATATCAAACGAACTGTGGAGTGGTGAAAACCCCAGAAAACGTGTTTCCTGCATTAAGTAGCTCGAAAAGAGCGATCTGGTTGATTCTGCATACTTCTGACAAAAGACCCACCAAGATTATCGCAGAAAATGCATATCTCAGCTGGAAACACCACGAAAATCAAGATATAGCCTGTTCTGCATATCAAACGCACTGTGGAGTGGCGAAAACAACCAGAGAACGTGTTTCTCGCATTAACTAGCTCGAAAAGAGCGATCTCGATGATGCAGCATACTTCGGACAGAAGTCTCACCAAGATTATCGCAGGAAATGCATATCTCAGCTTGACACCCGACCGAAACCAAGATATCTCCGGTTCTGCATGTCAAACGTACTGTGGAGTGGTGAAAACACCAGAAAACGTGTTTCGTGCATTAAGTAGCTCGAAAAGAGCGATCTAGATGATCCTGCATACTTCTGACAGAAGTCTCACCAAGATTATCGTAGAAAATGCATATCTCAGCTTGAAACCCGACGAAAACCGAGTTATCTCCGGTTCTGCACATCAAACGTACCATGGAGTGGTGAAAACACCAGAAAACGTGTTTCGCGCATTAAGTAGCTCGAAAAGAGCGTTCTCGAAGATTCTGCACACTTCTGACAGAAGTATCACCAGGATTATCGTAGAAAATGCATATCTCAGCTTGAAACCCGACCGAAGCCAAGATATCTCCGGTTCTGCATGTCAAACGTACTGTGGAGTGGTGACAACACCAGAAAACGTGTTTCGTGCATTAAGTAGCTCGAAAAGAGCGATCTAGATGATTCTGCATACTTCTGACAAAAGACCCACCAAGATTATCGCAGAAAATGCATATCTCAGCTGGAAACACCACGAAAATCAAGATATCACCTGTTCTGCATATCAAACGCACTGTGGAGTGGTGAAAACAACCAGAGAACGTGTTTCTCGCATTAGATAGCTCGAAAAGAGCGATCTCGATGATTCAGCATACTTCGGACAGAAGTCTCACCAAGATTATCGCAGGAAATGCATATCTCAGCTTGAAACCCCACGAAAACCAAGATATATCCGGTTCTGCATATCCAGCGAACTGTGGAGTGGTGAAAACCCCAGGAAACGAGTTTCTTGCATTAAATAGCTCGAAAAGAGCGCTCTCGATGTTTCTGCATACTTCGGACAGAAGTCTCACCAAGATTATCGTAGAAAATGCATATCTCAGCTTGAAACCCGACGAAAACCAAGATATCTCCGGTGCTGCATATCCAACAAACTGTGGAGTGGTGAAAACCCCAGAAAACGAGTTTCTCGCATTAAACAGCTCGAAACGAGCGTTCTCGAAGATGCTGCATACTTCTGACAGAAGTCTCACCAAGATTATCGCAGAAAATGCATATCTCAGCTTGAAACCCCACGAAAACCAAGATATCGCCGGTTCTGCATATCAAACGCACTGTGGAGTGGTGAAAACACCGGATAAGGTTCTTCTTGCATTAACTAGCTCGAAAAGAGCGATCTCGATGATTCTGCATACTTCGGACAGAAGTCTCACCAAGATTATCGCAGAAAATGCATATCTCAGCTTGAAACCCGACGAAAACCGAGTTATCTCCGGTTCTGCACATCAAACGTACCGTGGAGTGGTGAAAACACCAGAAAACGTGTTTCGCGCATTAAGTAGCTCGAAAAGAGCGTTCTCGAAGATTCTGCATACTTCGGACAGATGTTTCACCAAGATTATCGTAGAACATGCATATCTCAGCTTGAAACCCGACGAAAACCAAAATATCGCCGGTTCTGCATATCAAACCAACTGCGGAGTGGTGAAAACACCAGATAACGTGTTTCTCGCACTAACCAGCTCGAAAAGAGCGATCTCGATTATTCAGCATACTTCGGACAGAAGTCTCACCAAGATTATCGCAGAAAATGCATATCTCAGCTTGAAACCCCACGAAAACCAAGATATCGCCGGTTCTGCATATCACACGCACTGTGGAGTGGTGAAAACACCGGATAAGGTTCTTCTTGCATTAACTAGCTCGAAAAGAGCGTTCTCGAAGATTCTGCATACTTCGGACAGAAGTCTCACCAAGATTATCGCAGAAAATGCATATCTCAGCTTGAAACCCGACGAAAACCGAGTTATCTCCGGTTCTGCACATCAAACGTACCGCGGAGTGGTGAAAACACCAGAAAACGTGTTTCGCGCATTAAGTAGCTCGAAAAGAGCGTTCTCGAAGATTCTGCATACTTCTGACAGAAGTCTCACCAGGATTATCGTAGAAAATGCATATCTCAGCTTGAAACCCGACCGAAACCAAGATATCTCCGGTTCTGCATGTCAAACGTACTGTGGAGTGGTCAAAACACCAGATAACGTGTTTGTCGCATTAAATAGCTCGAAACGAGCGCTCTCGATGTTTCTGTATACTTCGGACAGATGTTTCACCAAGATTATCGTAGAAAATGCATATCTCAACTTGAAACCCGACGAAAACCAAAATATCGCCGGTTCTGCATATCAAACCAACTGTGGAGTGGTGAAAACACCAGATAACGTGTTTCGTGCATTAAGTAGCTCGAAAAGAGCGATCGAGTTATTCTGCATACTTCTGACAAAAGTCCCACCAAGATTATCGCAGAAAATGCATATCTCAGCTGGAAACACCACGAAAATCAAGATATCGCCTGTTCTGCATATCAAACGCACTGTGGAGTGGTGAAAACAACCAGAGAACGTGTTCCTCGCATTAAATAGCTCGAAAAGAGCGATCTCGATGATTCAGCATACTTCGGACAGAAGTCTCACCAAGATTATCGCAGGAAATACATATCTCAGCTTGAAACACCACGAAAACCAAGATATCTCCGGTTCTGCATATCCAACGAACTGTGGAGTGGTGAAAACCCCAGAAAACGAGTTTCTCGCATTAAATAGCTCGAAAAGAGCGCTCTCGATGTCTCTGCATACTTCGGACAGATGTTTCACCAAGATTATCGTAGAAAATGCATATCTCAGCTTGAAACCCGACCGAAACCAAGATATCTCCGGTTCTGCATGTCAAACGTACTGTGGAGTGGGGAAAACACCAGAAAACGTGTTTCGTGCATTAAGTAGCTCGAAAAGTGCGATCTAGATGATTCTGCATACTTCTGACTGAAGACTCACCAATATTATCGCAGAAAATGCATATCTCATCTCGAAACCTCACGAAAATCAAGATATCGCTGGTTCTGTATATCAAACATACTGTGGGGTGCTGAAAACACCAGATAACGTGTTTGTCGCATTAAATAGCTCGAATAGAGCGATCTCGATGATTCTGCATACTTCGGACAGAAGTCTCACCAAGATTATCGTGAAAAATGCATATCTCAGCATGAAACGCCACGAAAACCAAGATTTCGCTGGTACTGCATATCAAACGCACTGTGGAGTGGTGAAAACACCAGATAACGTGTTTCTCGCATTAAATAGCTCGAAAAGTGCGATCTCGAAGATTCTGCATACTTCTGACAGAAGTCTCACCAGGATTTTCGTAGAAAATGCATATCTCAGCTTGAAACCCGACCGAAACCAAGATATCTCCGGTTCTGCATGTCAAACGTACTGTGGAGTGGTGAAAACACCAGAAAACTTGTTTCGTGCATTAAGTAGCTCGAAAAGAGCGATCTAGATGATTCTGCATACTTCTGACTGAAGTCTCACCAAGATTATCGTAGAAAATGCATATCTCAGCTTGAAACCCCACGAAAACCAAGATATCGTTGGTTCTGCATATCAAACGCACTGTGGAGTGGTGAAAACACAAGATAACGTGTTTCTCGCATTAAATAGCTCGAAAAGAGCGAGCTAGATGATTCAGCATACTTCGGACAGAAGTCTCACCAAGATTATCGTAAAAAATGCATATCTCAGCTTGAAACCCCACGAAAACCAAGATATCTCCGGTTCTGCATGTCAAACGTACTGTGGAGTGGTGAAAACACCAGAAAACGTGTTTCGTGCATTAAGTAGCTCGAAAAGAGCGATCTAGATGATTCTGCATACTTCTGACTGAAGTCTCACCAATATTATCGCAGAAAATGCATATCTCAGCTTGAAACCACACGAAAACCAAGATATCGTTGGTTCTGCATATCAAACGCACTGTGGAGTGGTGAAAACACCAGATAACGTGTTTCTCGCATTAAATAGCTCGAAAAGAGCGATCTAGATGATTCAGCATACTTCGGACAGAAGTCTCACCAAGATTATCGCAGGAAATGCATATCTCAGCTTGAAACCCCACGAAAACCAAGATATCTCCGGTTCTGCATATCCAACGAACTGTGGAGTGGTGAAAACACCATATAACGTGTTTGTCGCATTAAATAGCTCGAAAAGTGCGATCTCGAAGATTCTGCATACTTCTGACAGAAGTCTCACCAGGATTACCGTAGAAAATGCATAGCTCAGCTTGAAACCCGACCGAAACCAAGATATCGTTGGATCTGCATATCAAACGCACTGTCGAGTGGTGAAAACACCAGATAACGTGTTTCTCGCATTAGATAGCTCGAAAAGAGCGATCTAGATGATTCAGCATACTTCGGACAGAAGTCTCACCAAGATTATCGCAGGAAATGCACATCTCAGCTTGAAACCCCACGAAAACCAAGATATCTCCGGTTCTGCATATCCAACGAACTGTGGAGTGGTGAAAACCCCAGAAAACGTGTTTCTCGCATTAAATAGCTCGAACAGAGTTCTCTCGATGGTTCTGCATACTTCGGACAGATGATTCACCAAGCTTATCGCAGAAATTGCATATCTCAGCTTGAAACCCCACGAAAACCAAGATATCTACTGTTCTGCATATCAAACGAACTGTGGAGTGGTGAAAACCCCAGAAAACGTGTTTCCTGCATTAAGTAGCTCGAAAAGAGCGATCTGGTTGATTCTGCATACTTCTGACAAAAGACCCACCAAGATTATCGCAGAAAATGCATATCTCAGCTGGAAACACCACGAAAATCAAGATATAGCCTGTTCTGCATATCAAACGCACTGTGGAGTGGCGAAAACAACCAGAGAACGTGTTTCTCGCATTAACTAGCTCGAAAAGAGCGATCTCGATGATGCAGCATACTTCGGACAGAAGTCTGACCAAGATTATCGCAGGAAATGCATATCTCAGCTTGAAACCCGACCGAAACCAAGATATCTCCGGTTCTGCATGTCAAACGTACTGTGGAGTGGTGAAAACACCAGAAAACGTGTTTCGTGCATTAAGTAGCTCGAAAAGAGCGATCTAGATGATCCTGCATACTTCTGACAGAAGTCTCACCAAGATTATCGTAGAAAATGCATATCTCAGCTTGAAACCCGACGAAAACCGAGTTATCTCCGGTTCTGCACATCAAACGTACCATGGAGTGGTGAAAACACCAGAAAACGTGTTTCGCGCATTAAGTAGCTCGAAAAGAGCGTTCTCGAAGATTCTGCACACTTCTGACAGAAGTATCACCAGGATTATCGTAGAAAATGCATATCTCAGCTTGAAACCCGACCGAAGCCAAGACATCTCCGGTTCTGCATGTCAAACGTACTGTGGAGTGGTGACAACACCAGAAAACGTGTTTCGTGCATTAAGTAGCTCGAAAAGAGCGATCTAGATGATTCTGCATACATCTGACAAAAGACCCACCAAGATTATCGCAGAAAATGCATATCTCAGCTGGAAACACCACGAAAATCAAGATATCACCTGTTCTGCATATCAAACGCACTGTGTAGTGGTGAAAACAACCAGAGAACGTGTTTCTCGCATTAGATAGCTTGAAAAGAGCGATCTCGATGATTCAGCATACTTCGGACAGAAGTCTCACCAAGATTATCGCAGGAAATGCATATCTCAGCTTGAAACCCCACGAAAACCAAGATATATCCGGTTCTGCATATCCAGCGAACTGTGGAGTGGTGAAAACCCCAGGAAACGAGTTTCTTGCATTAAATAGCTCGAAAAGAGCGCTCTCGATGTTTCTGCATACTTCGGACAGAAGTCTCACCAAGATTATCGTAGAAAATGCATATCTCAGCTTGAAACCCGACGAAAACCAAGATATCTCCGGTGCTGCATATCAAACGCACTGTGGAGTGGTGAAAACACCGGATAAGGTTCTTCTTGCATTAACTAGCTCGAAAAGAGCGATCTCGATGATTCAGCATACTTCGGACAGAAGTCTCACCAAGATTATCGCAGGAAATGCATATCTCAGCTTGAAACCCCACGAAAACCAAGATATATCCGGTTCTGCATATCCAGCGAACTGTGGAGTGGTGAAAACCCCAGAAAACGAGTTTCTCGCATTAAACAGCTCGAAACGAGCGTTCTCGAAGATGCTGCATACTTCTGACAGAAGTCTCACCAAGATTATCGCAGAAAATGCATATCTCAGCTTGAAACCCCACGAAAACCAAGATATCGCCGGTTCTGCATATCAAACGCACTGTGGAGTGGTGAAAACACCGGATAAGGTTCTTCTTGCATTAACTAGCTCGAAAAGAGCGATCTCGATGATTCTGCATACTTCGGACAGAAGTCTCACCAAGATTATCGCAGAAAATGCATATCTCAGCTTGAAACCCGACGAAAACCGAGTTATCTCCGGTTCTGCACATCAAACGTACCGTGGAGTGGTGAAAACACCAGAAAACGTGTTTCGCGCATTAAGTAGCTCGAAAAGAGCGTTCTAGAAGATTCTGCATACTTCGGACAGATGTTTCACCAAGATTATCGTAGAACATGCATATCTCAGCTTGAAACCCGACGAAAACCAAAATATCGCCGGTTCTGCATATCAAACCAACTGCGGAGTGGTGAAAACACCAGATAACGTGTTTCTCGCACTAACCAGCTCGAAAAGAGCGATCTCGATTATTCAGCATACTTCGGACAGAAGTCTCACCAAGATTATCGCAGAAAATGCATATCTCAGCTTGAAACCCCACGAAAACCAAGATATCGCCGGTTCTGCATATCACACGCACTGTGGAGTGGTGAAAACACCGGATAAGGTTCTTCTTGCATTAACTAGCTCGAAAAGAGCGTTCTCGAAGATTCTGCATACTTCGGACAGAAGTCTCACCAAGATTATCGCAGAAAATGCATATCTCAGCTTGAAACCCGACGAAAACCGAGTTATCTCCGGTTCTGCACATCAAACGTACCGCGGAGTGGTGAAAACACCAGAAAACGTGTTTCGCGCATTAAGTAGCTCGAAAAGAGCGTTCTCGAAGATTCTGCATACTTCTGACAGAAGTCTCACCAGGATTATCGTAGAAAATGCATATCTCAGCTTGAAACCCGACCGAAACCAAGATATCTCCGGTTCTGCATGTCAAACGTACTGTGGAGTGGTCAAAACACCAGATAACGTGTTTGTCGCATTAAATAGCTCGAAACGAGCGCTCTCGATGTTTCTGTATACTTCGGACAGATGTTTCACCAAGATTATCGTAGAAAATGCATATCTCAACTTGAAACCCGACGAAAACCAAAATATCGCCGGTTCTGCATATCAAACCAACTGTGGAGTGGTGAAAACACCAGATAACGTGTTTCGTGCATTAAGTAGCTCGAAAAGAGCGATCGAGTTATTCTGCATACTTCTGACAAAAGTCCCACCAAGATTATCGCAGAAAATGCATATCTCAGCTGGAAACACCACGAAAATCAAGATATCGCCTGTTCTGCATATCAAACGCACTGTGGAGTGGTGAAAACAACCAGAGAACGTGTTCCTCGCATTAAATAGCTCGAAAAGAGCGATCTCGATGATTCAGCATACTTCGGACAGAAGTCTCACCAAGATTATCGCAGGAAATACATATCTCAGCTTGAAACACCACGAAAACCAAGATATCTCCGGTTCTGCATATCCAACGAACTGTGGAGTGGTGAAAACCCCAGAAAACGAGTTTCTCGCATTAAATAGCTCGAAATGAGCGCTCTCGATGTCTCTGCATACTTTGGACAGATGTTTCACCAAGATTATCGTAGAAAATGCATATCTCAGCTTGAAACCCGACCGAAACCAAGATATCTCCGGTTCTGCATGTCAAACGTACTGTGGAGTGGTGAAAACACCAGAAAACGTGTTTCGTGCATTAAGTAGCTCGAAAAGTGCGATCTAGATGATTCTGCATACTTCTGACTGAAGACTCACCAATATTATCGCAGGAAATGCATATCTCAGCTTGAAACCCGACGAAAACCGAGTTATCTCCGGTTCTGCACATCAAACGTACCGTGGAGTGGTGAAAACACCAGAAAACGTGTTTCGCGCATTAAGTAGCTCGAAAAGAGCGTTCTAGAAGATTCTGCATACTTCGGACAGATGTTTCACCAAGATTATCGTAGAACATGCATATCTCAGCTTGAAACCCGACGAAAACCAAAATATCGCCGGTTCTGCATATCAAACCAACTGCGGAGTGGTGAAAACACCAGATAACGTGTTTCTCGCACTAACCAGCTCGAAAAGAGCGATCTCGATTATTCAGCATACTTCGGACAGAAGTCTCACCAAGATTATCGCAGAAAATGCATATCTCAGCTTGAAACCCCACGAAAACCAAGATATCGCCGGTTCTGCATATCACACGCACTGTGGAGTGGTGAAAACACCGGATAAGGTTCTTCTTGCATTAACTAGCTCGAAAAGAGCGTTCTCGAAGATTCTGCATACTTCGGACAGAAGTCTCACCAAGATTATCGCAGAAAATGCATATCTCATCTCGAAACCTCACGAAAATCAAGATATCGCTGGTTCTGTATATCAAACATACTGTGGGGTGCTGAAAACACCAGATAACGTGTTTGTCGCATTAAATAGCTCGAATAGAGCGATCTCGATGATTCTGCATACTTCGGACAGAAGTCTCACCAAGATTATCGTGAAAAATGCATATCTCAGCATGAAACGCCACGAAAACCAAGATTTCGCTGGTACTGCATATCAAACGCACTGTGGAGTGGTGATAACACCAGATAACGTGTTTCTCGCATTAAATAGCTCGAAAAGTGCGATCTCGAAGATTCTGCATACTTCTGACAGAAGTCTCACCAGGATTTTCGTAGAAAATGCATATCTCAGCTTGAAACCCGACCGAAACCAAGATATCTCCGGTTCTGCATGTCAAACGTACTGTGGAGTGGTGAAAACACCAGAAAACGTGTTTCGTGCATTATGTAGCTCGAAAAGAGCGATCTAGATGATTCTGCATACTTCTGACTGAAGTCTCACCAAGATTATCGTAGAAAATGCATATCTCAGCTTGAAACCCCACGAAAATCAAGATATCGCCTGTTCTGCAAATCACACGCACTGTGGAGTGGTGAAAACACCGGATAAGGTTCTTCTTGCATTAACTAGCTCGAAAAGAGCGTTCTCGAAGATTCTGCATACTTCGGACAGAAGTCTCACCAAGATTATCGCAGAAAATGCATATCTCATCTCGAAACGCCACGAAAACCAAGATTTCGCTGGTACTACATATCAAACGCACTGTGGAGTGGTGAAAACACCAGATAACGTGTTTCTCGCATTAAATAGCTCGAAAAGTGCGATCTCGAAGATTCTGCATACTTCTGACAGAAGTCTCACCAGGATTTTCGTAGAAAATGCATATCTCAGCTTGAAACCCGACCGAAACCAAGATATCTCCGGTTCTGCATGTCAAACGTACTGTGGAGTGGTGAAAACACCAGAAAACTTGTTTCGTGCATTAAGTAGCTCGAAAAGAGCGATCTAGATGATTCTGCATACTTCTGACTGAAGTCTCACCAAGATTATCGTAGAAAATGCATATCTCAGCTTGAAACCCCACGAAAACCAAGATATCGTTGGTTCTGCATATCAAACGCACTGTGGAGTGGTGAAAACACAAGATAACGTGTTTCTCGCATTAAATAGCTCGAAAAGAGCGAGCTAGATGATTCAGCATACTTCGGACAGAAGTCTCACCAAGATTATCGTAAAAAATGCATATCTCAGCTTGAAACCCCACGAAAACCAAGATATCTCCGGTTCTGCATGTCAAACGTACTGTGGAGTGGTGAAAACACCAGAAAACGTGTTTGTCGCATTAAATAGCTCGAAAAGTGCGATCTCGAAGATTCTGCATACTTCTGACAGAAGTCTCACCAGGATTACCGTAGAAAATGCATATCTCAGCTTGAAACCCGACCGAAACCAAGATATCGTTGGATCTGCATATCAAACGCACTGTGGAGTGGTGAAAACACCAGATAACGTGTTTCTCGCATTAGATAGCTCGAAAAGAGCGATCTAGATGATTCAGCATACTTCGGACAGAAGTCTCACCAAGATTATCGCAGGAAATGCACATCTCAGCTTGAAACCCCACGAAAACCAAGATATCTCCGGTTCTGCATATCCAACGAACTGTGGAGTGGTGAAAACCCCAGAAAACGTGTTTCTCGCATTAAATAGCTCGAAAAGAGTTCTCTCGATGGTTCTGCATACTTCGTACAGATGTTTCACCAAGCTTATCGCAGAAAATGCATATCTCAGCTTGAAACCCCACGAAAACCAAGATATCTACTGTTCTGCATATCAAACGAACTGTGGAGTCGTGAAAACCCCAGAAAACGTGTTTCCTGCATTAAGTAGCTCGAAAAGAGCGATCTGGTTGATTCTGCATACTTCTGACAAAAGACCCACCAAGATTATCGCAGGAAATGCATATCTCAGCTTGAAACCCGACCGAAACCAAGATATCTCCTGTTCTGCATGTCAAACGTTCTGTGGAGTGGTGAAAACACCAGATAACGTGTTTCGTGCATTAAGTAGCTGGAAAAGAGCGATCTAGTTGATTCTGCATACTTCTGACAAAAGACCCACCAAGATTATCGCAGAAAATGCATATCTCAGCTGGAAACACCACGAAAATCAAGATATAGCCTGTTCTGCATATCCAACGAACTGTGGAGTGGTGAAAACCCCAGAAAACCTGTTTCTCGCATTAAATAGCTCGAAAAGAGTTCTCTCGATGGTTCTGCATACTTCGGACAGATGTTTCACCAAGCTTATCGCAGAAAATGCATATCTCAGCTTGAAACCCCACGAAAACCAAGATATCTACTGTTCTGCATATCAAACGAACTGTGGAGTGGCGAAAACAACCAGAGAACGTGTTTCTCGCATTAACTAGCTCGAAAAGAGCGATCTCGATGATTCAGAATACTTCGGACAGAAGTCTCACCAAGATTATCGCAGGAAATGCATATCTCAGCTTGAAACCCGACCGAAACCAAGATATCTCCGGTTCTGCATGTCAAACGTACTGTGGAGTGGTGAAAACACCAGAAAACGTGTTTCGTGCATTAAGTAGCTCGAAAAGAGCGATCTAGATGATCCTGCATACTTCTGACAGAATTCTCACCAAGATTATCGTAGAAAATGCATATCTCAGCTTGACACCCGACGAAAACCGAGTTATCTCCGGTTCTGCACATCAAACGTACCATGGAGTGGTGAAAACACCAGAAAACGTGTTTCGCGCATTAAGTAGCTCGAAAAGAGCGATCTAGATGATTCTGCATACTTCTGACTGAAGTCTCACCAATATTATCGCAGAAAATGCATATCTCAGCTCGAAACCTGACGAAAATCAAGATGTTGCCGGTTCTGCATATCAAACGCACTGTGGAGTGGTGAAAACAACCAGAGAACGTGTTTCTCGCATTAACTAGCTCGAAAAGAGCGATCTCGATGATTCAGCATACTTCGGACAGAAGTCTCACCAAGATTATCGCAGGGAATGCATATCTCAGCTTGACACCCCTCGAAAACCAAGATATCTCCGGTTCTGCATATCCAACGAACTGTGGAGTGGTGAAAACACCAGATAACGTGTTTCTCGCATTAAATGTTTCGAAAAGTGCGATCTCGATGATCCTGCATACTTCTGACAGAACTTTCACCAAGATTTTCGTAGAAAATGCATATCTCAGCTGGAAACCCGACGAAAACCGAGTTATCTCCGGTTCTGCACATCAAACGTACCGTGGGGTGGTGAAAACACCAGAACACGTGTTTCTCGCATTAACTAGCTCGAAAAGAGCGATCTCGATGATTGAGCATACTTCGGACAGAAGTCTCACCAGGATTATCGTAGAAAATGCATATCTCAGCTTGAAACCCGACCGAAACCAAGATATCTCCGGTTCTGCATGTCAAACGTACTGTGGAGTGGTGAAAACACCAGAAAACGTGTTTCGTGCATTAAGTAGCTCGAAAAGAGCGATCTTGATGATTCTGCATACTTCTGACAAAAGACCCACCAAGATTATCGCAGAAAATGCATATCTCAGCTGGAAACACCATGAAAATCAAGATATCGCCTGTTCTGTTTATCAAACGCACTGTGGAATGGTGAAAGCAACCAGAGAACGTGTTTCTCGCATTAAATACCTCGAAATGCGCGATCTCGATGATTCAGCATACTTCGTACAGAAGTCTCACCAAGATTATCGCAGAAAATGCATATCTCTGCTTGAAACCCCACGCAAACCAAGATATCTACTGTTCTGCATATCCAACGAACTGTGGAGTGGTGAAAACACCAGAAAACGTGTTTCGCGCAATAAGTAGCTCGAAAAGAGCGTTCTCGAAGATTCTGCATACTTCGGACAGAAGTCTCACCAAGCTTATCGTAGAAAATGCATATCTCAGCTTGAAACCCGACGATAACCAAAATATCGCCGGTTCTGCATATCCAACGCACTGTGGAGTGGAGAAAACACCAGATAACGTGATTCTCGCATTAAGTAGCTCGAAACGAGCGATCTCGATGATTCTGCATACTTCTGACAGATGTCTCACCAAGATTATCGTAGAAAATGCATATCTCAGCTTGAAACCCGACGAAAACCGAGTTATCTCCGGTTCTGCACATCAAACGTACCGTGGAGTGGAGTAAACACCAGATAACGTGTTTCTCGCATTAAATTGCTCGAAAAGCGCGATCTCGATGATTTTGCATACTTCTAACAGAAGTCTCACCAAGATTATCGCAGAAAATGCATATCTCTGCTTGAAACCCCACGAAAACCAAGATATCTACTGTTCTGCATATCCAACGAACTGTGGAGTGGTGAAAACCCCAGAAAACGTGTTTCTCGCATTAAATAGCTCGAAAAGAGCGCTCTCGATGTTTCTGCATACTTCTGACTGAATTCTCACCAATATTATCGCAGAAAATGCATATCTCAGCTCGAAACCTCACGAAAATCAAGATGTTGCCGGTTCTGCATATCAAACGCACTGTGGAGTGGTGAAAACACCAGATAACGTGTTTCTCGCATTAAATAGCTCGAAAAGAGCGTTCTCTAAGATCCTGCATACTTCTGACAGAAGTCTCACCAGGATTATCGTAGAAAATGCATATCTGAGCTTGAAACCCGACCGAAACCAAGATATCTCCTGTTCTGCATGTCAAACGTACTGTGGAGTGGTGAAAACACCAGAAAACGTGTCTCGTGCATTAAGTAGCTCGAAAAGAGCGATCTAGATGATTCTGCATACTTCTGACTGAAGTCTCACCAAGATTATCGCAGAAAATGCTAATCTCTGCTTGAAACCCCACGAAAACCAAGATATCGCCTGTTCTGCATATCAAACGCACTGTGGGGTGGTGAAAACCCCAGAAAACGAGTTTCTCGCATTAAATAGCTCGAAAAGACGGCTCTCGATGTTTCTGCATACTTCGGACAGATGTTTCACCAAGATTATCGTAGAAAATGCATATCTGAGCTTGAAACCCGACCGAAACCAAGATATCTCCTGTTCTGCATATCAAACCAACTGTGGAGTGGAGTAAACACCAGATAACGTGTTTCTCGCATTAAATTGCTCGAAAAGCGCGATCTCGATGATTTTGCATACTTCTAACAGAAGTCTCACCAAGATTATCGCAGAAAATGCATATCTCTGCTTGAAACCCCACGAAAACCAAGATATCTACTGTTCTGCATATCCAACGAACTGTGGAGTGGTGAAAACCCCAGAAAACGTGTTTCTCGCATTTAGTAGCTCGAAAAGAGCGATCTAGATGATTCTGCATACTTCTGACTGAAGTCTCACCAAGATTATCGCAGAAAATGCAAATCTCTGCTTGAAACCCCACGAAAACCAAGATATCGCCTGTTCTGCATATCAAACGCACTGTGGGGTGGTGAAAACCCCAGAAAACGAGTTTCTCGCATTAAATAGCTCGAAAAGAGCGCTCTCGATGTTTCTGCATACTTCGGACAGATGTTTCACCAAGATTATCGTAGAAAATGCATATCTGAGCTTGAAACCCGACCGAAACCAAGATATCTCCTGTTCTGCATATCAAACGCACTTTGGAGTGGTGAAAACACCAGAAAAGGTGTTTCGTGCATTAAGTAGCTCGAAAAGAGCGATCTCGATGATTCTGCATACTTCGGACAGAAGTCTCGCCATGATTATCGTAAAAAATGCATATCTCAGCTTGAAACCCCACGAAAACCAAGATATCGCTGGTACTGCATATCAAACGCACTGTGGAGTGGTGAAAACACCAGATAACGTGTTTCTCGCATTAAATAGCTCGAAAAGAGCGTTCTCTAAGATCCTGCATACTTCTGACAGAAGTCTCACCAGGATTATCGTAGAAAATGCATATCTGAGCTTGAAACCCGACCGAAACCAAGATATCTCCTGTTCTGCATGTCAAACGTACTGTGGAGTGGTGAAGACACCAGATAACGTGTTTCGTGCATTAAGTAGCTCGAAAAGAGCGATCTAGATGATTCTGCATACTTCTGACTGAAGTCTCACCAAGATTATCGTAGAAAATGCATATCTCAGCTTGAAACCCCACGAAAACCAAGATATCGCTGGTACTGCATATCAAACGCACTGTGGAGTGGTGAAAACACCAGAAAACGTGTTTCGTGCATTAAGTAGCTCGAAAGGAGCGTCCTAGATGATTCTGCATACTTCGGACAGAAGTCTCAACAAGATTATCGTAAAAAATGCATATCTCAGCTTGAAACCCCACGAAAACCAAGATATCGCTGGTACTGCATATCAAACGCACTGTGGAGTGGTGAAGACACCAGATAACGTGTTTCGTGCATTAAGTAGCTCGAAAAGAGCGATCTAGATGATTCTGCATACTTCTGACTGAAGTCTCACCAAGATTATCGTAGAAAATGCATATCTCAGCTTGAAACCCCACGAAAACCAAGACATCTACTGTTCTGCATATCCAACGAACTGTGGAGTGGTGAAAACCCCAGATAACGTGTTTCTCGCATTAAATAGCTCGAAAAGAGCGCTCTCGATGTTTCTGCATACTTCGGACAGATGTTTCCCCAAGATTATCGTAGAAAATGCATATCTGAGCTTGAATCCCGACCGAAACCAAGATATCTCCTGTTCTGCATATCCAACGAACTGTGGAGTGGTGAAAACCCCAGAAAACGTGTTTCTCGCATTAAATAGCTCGAAAAGAGTGTCCTCGAAGATTCTGCATACTTCTGACAGAAGTCTCACCAGGATTATCGTAGAAAATGCATATCTCAGCTTGAAACCCGACCGAAACCAAGATATCTCCTGTTGTGCATATCAAATGCACTGTGGTGTGGTGAAAACACCGGATAAGGTTTTTCTCACATTAACTAGCTCGAAAAGAGCGATCTAGATGATTCTGCATACTTCTGACTGAAGTCTCACCAAGATTATCGCAGAAAATGCAAATCTCTGCTTGAAACCCCACGAAAACCAAGATATCGCCTGTTCTGCATATCAAACGCACTGTGGGGTGGTGAAAACCCCAGAAAACGAGTTTCTCGCATTAAATAGCTCGAAAAGAGCGCTCTCGATGTTTCTGCATACTTCGGACAGATGTTTCACCATGATTATCGTAGAAAATGCATATCTGAGCTTGAAACCCGACCGAAACCGAGATATCTCCTGTTCTGCATGTAAAACGTACTGTGGAGTGGTGAAAACACCAGAAAACGTGTTTCGTGCATTAAGTAGCTCGAAAAGAGCGATCTAGATGATTCTGCATACTTCTGACAAAAGACCCACCAAGATTATCGCAGAAAATGCATATCTCAGCTGGAAACACCACGAAAATCAAGATATCGCCTGTTCTGCATATCAAACGCACTGTGGAGTGGTGAAAACACCAGAAAAGGTGTTTCGTGCATTAAGTAGCTCGAAAAGAGCGATCTAGATGATTCTGCATACTTCTGACCCAAGACCCACCAAGATTATCGCAGAATATGCATATCTCAGCTGGAAACACCACGAAAATCAAGATATCTCCGGTTCTGCATATCCAACGAACTGTGGAGTGGTGAAAACCCCAGAAAACGAGTTTCTCGCATTAAATAGCTCGAAAAGAGCGCTCTCGATGTTTCTGCATACTTCGGACAGATGTTTCACAAAGATTATCGTAGAAACTGCATATCTCAGCTTGCAACCCGACCGAAACCAAGATATCTCCGGTTCTGCATGTCAAACGTACTGTGGAGTGGTGACAACACCAGAAAACGTGTCTCGTGCATTAAGTAGCTCGAAAAGAGCGATCTAGATGATTCTGCATACTTCTGACAGAAGTCTCACGAAGATTATCGTAGAAAATGCATATCTCAGCTTGAAACCCGACCGAAACCAAGATATCGCTGGTACTGCATATCAAACGCACTGTGGAGTGGTGAAGACACCAGATAACGTGTTTCGTGCATTAAGTAGCTCGAAAAGAGCGATCTAGTTGATTCTGCATACTTCTGACTGAAGTCTCACCAAGATTATCGTAGAAAATGCACATCTCAGCTTGAAACCCCACGAAAACCAAGACATCTACTGTTCTGCATATCCAACGAACTGTGGAGTGGTGAAAACCCCAGATAACGTGTTTCTCGCATTAAATAGCTCGAAAAGAGCGCTCTCGATGTTTCTGCATACTTCGGACAGATGTTTCACCAAGATTATCGTAGAAAATGCATATCTGAGTTTGAAACCCGACCGAAACCAAGATATATCCTGTTCTGCATATCCAACGAACTGTGGAGTGGTGAAAACCCCAGAAAACGTGTTTCTCGCATTAAATAGCTCGAAAAGAGCGCTCTCGATGTTTCTGCATACTTCGGACAGATTTTTCACCAAGATTATCGTAGAAAATGCATATCTGAGCTTGAAACCCGACCGAAACCAAGATATCTCGTGTTCTGCATGTAAAACGTACTGTGGAGTGGTGAAAACACCAGAAAACGTGTTTCGTGCATTAAGTAGCTCGAAAAGAGCGATCTAGATGATTCTGCATACTTCGGACAGATGTTTCACCAAGATTATCGTAGAAAATGCATATCTGAGCTTGAAACCCGACCGAAACCAAGATATCTCCTGTTCTGCATGTAAAACGTACTGTGGAGTGGTGAAAACACCAGAAAACGTGTTTCGTGCATTAAGTAGCTCGAAAAGAGCGATCTAGATGATTCTGCATACTTCTGACTGAATTCTCACCAATATTATCGCAGAAAATGCCTATCTCAGCTCGAAACCTCACGAAAATCAAAATGTTGCCGGTTCTGCATATCAAACGCACTGTGGAGTGGTGAAAACAACCAGAGAACGTGTTTCTCGCATTAAGAAGCTCGAAAAGAGCGGTCTCGAAGATTCTGCATACTTCTGACAGAAGTCTCACCAGGATTATCGTAGAAAATGCATATCTCAGCTTGAAACCCCACGAAAACCAAGATATCTACTGTTCTGCATATCAAACGCACTGTGGAGTGGTGAAAACACCAGATAACGTGTTTCTCGCATGAAATAGATCGAAACGAGCGATCTCGATGATTCTGCATACTTCGGACAGAAGTCTCACCAAAATTATCGTAAAAAATGCATATCTCAGCTTGAAACCCCACCGAAAACCAAGATATCGCTGTGTTCTGCATATCAAACGCACTGTGGAGTGGTGAAAACCCCAGAAGACGTGTGCCTCGCATTACATAGCTAGAATAGAGCGATCTCGATGATTCTTCATACTTCGGACAGAAGTCTCACCAAGATTATCGTAAAAAATGCATATCTCAGCTTGAAACCCCACGAAAACCAAGATATCGGTGGTACTGCATATCAAACGCACTGTGGAGTGGTGAAAACACCAGATAACGTGTTTCTCGCATTAAATAGCTCGAAAAGAGCGTTCTCTAAGATCCTGCATACTTCGGACAGTAGTCTCACCAAGATTATCGTAAAAAATGCATATCACAGCTTGAAACCCCACGAAAACCAAGATATCTACTGTTCTGCATATCCAACGAACTGTGGAGTGGTGAAAACCCCAGAAAACGTGTTTCTCGCATTAAATAGCTCGAAAAGAGCGCTCTCGTTGTTTCTGCATACTTCGGACTGATGTCTCACCAAGCTTATTGTAGAAAATGCATACCTCAGCTTGAAACCCGACGAAAACCAAAATATCTCCGGTTCTGCATATCCAACTCACTGTGGAGTGGTGAAAACACCAGATAACGTGTTTCTCGCACTAACTAGCTCGAAAAGAGCGATCTCGATGATTCAGCATACTTCGGACAGAATTCTCACCAAGATTATCACAGAGAATGCATATCTCAGCTTTAATCCAACGAAAACCAAGATATCGCCGGTTCTGCATATCAAACGCACTGTGGAGTGGTGAAAACACCAGATAACGTGTTTCTCGCATGAAATAGCTCGAAACGAGCGATCTCGATGATTCTGCATACTTCGGACAGAAGTCTCACCAAAATTATCGTAAAAAATGCATATCTCAGCTTGAAACCCCACCGAAAACCAAGATATCGCTGTGTTCTGCATATCAAACGCACTGTGGAGTGGTGAAAACCCCAGAAAACGTGTTCCTCGCATTACATAGCTAGAATAGAGCGATCTCGATGATTCTTCATACTTCGGACAGAAGTCTCACCAGGATTATCGTAGAAAATGCATATCTCAGCTTGAAACCCGACCGAAACCAAGATATCTCCGGTTCTGCATGTCAAACGTACTGTGGAGTGGTGAAAACACCAGAAAACGTGTTTCGTGCATTAAGTAGCTCGAAAGGAGCGTCCTAGATGATTCTGCATACTTCTGACTGAAGTGTCACCAATATTATCGCAGAAAATGCATATCTCAGCTCGAAACCTCACGAAAATCAAGATGTTGCCGGTTCTGCATATCAAACGCACTGTGGAGTGGTGAAAACAACCAGAGAACGTGTTTCTCGCATTATATAGCTCGAATAGACCGATCTCGATGATTCTGCATACTTCGGACAGAAGACTCACCAAGATTATCGTAAAAAATGCATATCTCAGCTTGAAACCCCACGAAAACCAAGATATCGCTGGTACTGCATATCAAACGCACTGTGGAGTGGTGAAAACACCAGATAACGTGTTTCTCCCATTAAATAGCTCGAAAAGAGCGTTCTCGAAGATGCTGCATACTTCTGACAGAAGTCTCACCAAGATTATCGTAGAAAATGCATATCTCAGCTTGAAACCCCACGAAAACCAAGACATCTACTGTTCTGCATATCCAACGAACTGTGGAGTGGTGAAAATCCCAGAAAACGTGTTTCTCGCATTAAATAGCTCGAAAAGAGCGTCCTCGAAGATTCTGCATACTTCTGACAGAAGTCTCACCAGGATTATCGTAGAAAATACATATCTCAGCTTGAAACCCGATCGAAACCAAGATATCTCCTGTTGTGCATGTCAATCGTACTGTGGAGTGGTGAAAACACCAGAAAACCTGTTTCGTGCATTAAGTAGCTCGAAAAGAGCGATCTAGATGATTCTGCATACTTCTGACTGAAGTCTCACCAATATTATCGCTAAAAATGCATATCTCAGCTCGAAACCTCACGAAAATCAAGATGTTGCCGGTTCTGCATATCAAACGCACTGTGGAGTGGTGAAAACAACCAGAGAACGTGTTTCTCGCATTAAATAGCTCGAAAAGAGCGATCTCGATGATTCAGCATATTTCGGACAGGAGTCTCACCAAGATTATCGCAGGAAATGCATATCTCAGCTTGAAACCCCACGAAAACCAAGACTTCTCCTGTTCTGCATATCCAACGAACTGTGGAGTGGTGAAAACCCCAGAAAACGAGTTTCTCACATTAAATAGCTCGAAAAGAGCGCTCTCGATGTTTCTGCATACTTCGGACAGATGTTTCACCAAGATTATCGTAGAAAATGCATATCTCAGCTTGAAACCCGACCGAAACCAAGATATCTCCGGTTCTGCATGTCAAACGTACTGTGGAGTGGTGAAAACACCAGAAAACGTATTTCGTGCATTAAGTAGCTCGAAAAGAGCGATCTAGCTGATTCTCCATTCTTCTGACAAAAGACCCACCAAGATTATCGCAGAAAATGCATATCTCAGCTGGAAACACCACGAAAATCAAGATATCGCCTGTTCTGCATATCAAACGCACTGTGGAGTGGTGAAAACAACCAGAGAACGTGTTTCTCGCATTAAATAGCTCGAAAAGAGCGATCTCGATGATGCAGCATATTTCGGACAGGAGTCTCACCAAGATTATCGCAGGAAATGCATATCTCAGCTTGAAACCCCACGAAAAGCAAGACTTCTCCTGTTCTGCATATCCAACGAACTGTGGAGTGGTGAAAACCCCAGAAAACGAGTTTCTCGCATTAAATAGCTCGAAAAGAGCGCTCTCGATGTTTCAGCATACTTCTGACAGAAGTCTCACCAAGATTATGGTACAAAATGCATATCTCAGCTTGAAACCCCACGAAAACCAAGATATCGCTGGTACTGCATATCAAACGCACTGTGGTGTGGTGAAAACACCAGATAACGTGTTTCTCGCATTAAATAGCTCGAAAAGAGCGTTCTGGATGATTCTGCATACTTCGGACAGAAGTCTCACGAAGATTATCGTAGAAAATGCATATCTCATCTTGAAACACGACGGAAACCGAGTTATCTCCGGTTCTGCACATCAAACGTACCGTGGATTGGTGAAAACACCAGAAAACGTGTTTCGCGCATTAAGTAGCTCGAAAAGAGCGTTCTCGAAGATTCTGCATACTTCTGACAGAAGTCTCACCAGGATTATCGTAGAAAATGCATATCTCACCTTGAAACCCCACGAAAACCAAAATATCGCCGGTTCTGCATATTATACGCACGGTGGAGTGGTGAAAACACCAGATTACGTGTTTCTCGCATTAAATAGCTCGAAAATAGCGTTCTCGAAGATCCTGCATGCTTCTGACAGAAGTCTCACCAAGATTATCGCAGAAAATGCATATCTCAGCTTGAAACCCCACGAAAACCAAGATATCGCCGGTTCTGCATATCAAACGCACTGTGGAGTGGTGAAAACACCGGATAAGGGTTTTCTCGCATTAACTACCACGAAAAGAGCGATCTCGACGTTTCAGCATACTTCGGACAAAAGTCTCTCCAAGATTATCGCAGAAAATGCATATCTCACCTTGAAACCCCACGAAAACCAAAATATCGCCGGTTCTGCATATTATACGCACGGTGGAGTGGTGAAAACACCAGATTACGTGTTTCTCGCATTAAATAGCTCGAAAAGAGCGTTCTCGAAGATCCTGCATGCTTCTGACAGAAGTCTCACCAAGATTATCGTAGAAAATGCATATCTCAGCTTGAAACACGACGGAAACCGAGTTATCTCCGGTTCTGCACATCAAACGTACCGTGGATTGGTGAAAACACCAGAAAACGTGTTTCGCGCATTAAGTAGCTCGAAAAGAGCGTTCTCGAAGATTCTGCATACTTCTGACAGAAGTCTCACCAGGATTATCGTAGAAAATGCATATCTCAGCTTGAAACCCGACCGAAACCAAGATATCTCCGGTTCTGCATGTCAAACGTACTGTGGAGTGGTGAAAACACCAGAAAACCTGTTTCGCGCATTAAGTAGCTGGAAAAGAGCGTACTCGAAGATTCTGCATACTTCTGACAGAAGTCTCACCAGGATTATCGTAGAAAATGCATATCTCAGCTGGAAACACCACGAAAATCAAGATATCGCCTGTTCTGCATATCAAACGCACTGTGGAGTGGTGAAAACAACCAGAGAACGTGTTTCTCGCATTAAATAGCTCGAGAAGAGCGAACTCGATGATTCAGCATACTTCGGACAAAAGTCTCACCAAGATTGTCGCAGAAAATGCATATCTCAGCTTGAAACCCCACGAAATCCAAGATATCGCCGGTTCTGCATATCAAACGCACTGTGGAGTGGTGAAAACACCGGATAAGGGTTCTCTCGCATTAACTAGCTCGAAAAGAGCGATCTCGATGTTTCAGCATACTTCGGACAGAAGTCTCTCCAAGATTGTCGCAGAAAATGCATATCTCAGCTTGAAACCCCACGAAAACCAAGATATCGCCGGTTCTGCATATCATACGCACTGTGGAGTGGTGAAAACACCAGATAACGTGTTTCTCGCATTAAATAGCTCGAAAAGTGCGATCTCGATGATTCTGCATACTTCTAACAGAAGTCTCACCAAGATTATCGCAGAAAATGCATATCTCAGCTTGAAACCCCACGAAAACCAAGATATCGCCGGTTTTGCATATCAAACGCACTGTGGAGTGGTAAAAACACCAGATAAGGTTTTTCTCGCATTAACTAGCTCGAAAAGAGCGATCTCGATGTTTCAGCATACTTCGGACAGAAGTCTCACCAAGATTATCGCAGAAAATGCGTATCTCAGCTGGAAACACCACGAAAATCAAGATATCGCCTGTTCTGCATATCAAACGCACTGTGGAGTGGTGAAAACAACCAGAGAACGTGTTTCTCGCACTAACTAGCTCGAAAAGAGCGATCTCGATGATTCAGCATACTTCGGAGAGAAGTCACACCAAGATTATCGCAATAAATGCATATCTCAGCTTGAAACCCCACGAAAACCAAGATATCTCCGGTTCTGCATATCCAACGAACTGTGGAGTGGTGAAAACCCCAGAAAACGAGTTTCTCGCATTAAATAGCTCGAAACGAGCGCTCTCGATGTTTCTGCATACTTCGGACAGATGTTTCACCAAGATTATCGTAGATAATGCATATCTCAGCTTGAAACTCGACGAAAACCAAAGTATCGCCGGTTCTGCATATCAAACCAACTGTGGAGTGGTGAAAACACCAGAAAACGTGTTTCGCGCATTAAGTAGCTCGAAAAGAGCGTTCTCGAAGATTCTGCATACTTCTGACAGAAGTCTCACCAGGATTATCGTAGAAACTGCATATCTCAGCTTGAATCCCTACCGAATCCAAGATATCTCCGGTTCTGCATGTCAAACGTACTGTGGAGTGGTGAAAACACCAGAAAACGTGTTTCGTGCATTAAGTAGCTCGAAAAGAGCGATCTAGATGATTCTGCATGCTTCTGACTGAAGTCTCACCAATATTATCGCAGAAAATGCATATGTCAGCTCGAAACCTCACGAAAATCAAGATGTTGCCGGTTCTGCATATCAAGCACACTGTGGAGTGGTGAAAACAACCAGAGAACGAGTTTCTCACATTAAATAGCTCGAATAGTGCGATCTCGATGATTCTGCTATCCTTCGGACAGAAGTCTCACCAAGATTATCGTATAAAATGCATATCTCAGCTTGAAACCCCACGAAAACCAAGATATCGCTGGTACTGCATATCAAACGCACTGTGGTGTGGTGAAAACACCAGATAACGTGTTTCTCGCATTAAATAGCTCGAAAAGAGCGTTCTCGAAGATCCTGCATACTTCTGACAGAAGTTTCACCAAGATTATCGTAGAAAATGCATATCTCAGCTTGAAACCCGACGAAAACCGAGTTATCTACGGTTCTGCACATCAAACGTTCCGTGGAGTGGTGAAAACACCAGAAAACGTGTTTCGCGCATTAAGTAGCTCGAAAAGAGCGTTCTCGAAGATTCTGCATACTTCTGACAGAAGTCTCACCAGGATTATCGTAGAAAATGCATAACTCAGCTTGAAACCCGACCGAAACCAAGATATCTCCGGTTCTGCATGTCAAACGTACTGTGGAGTGGTGAAAACACCAGAAAACGTGTTTCGTGCATTAAGTAGCTCGAAAAGAGCGCTCTCGATGTTTCTGCATACTTCGGACAGAGGTTTCACCAAGATTATCGTAAAAAATGCATATCTCAGCTTGAAACCCCACGAAAACCAAGATATCTACTGTTCTGCATATCAAACGCACTGTGGAGTGGTGAAAACACCAGATAACGTGTTTCTCGCACTAACTAGCTCGAAAAGAGCGATATCGATGATACAGCATACTTCGGACAGAAGTCTCACCAAGATTATCGCAGAAAATGCATATCTCAGCTTGAAACCCCACGAAAACCAAGATATCGCCTGTTCTGCATATCAAACGCACTGTGGAGTGGTGAAAACACCAGATAACGTGTTTCTCGCATTGAATAGCTCGAAACGAGCGATCTCGATGGTTCTGCATACTTCGGACAGAAGTCTCACCAAAATTATCGTAAAAAATGCATATCTCAGCTTGAAACCCCACGAAAACCAAGATATAGCTGTGTTCAGCATATCAAATGCACTGTGGAGTGGTGAAAACCCCAGAAAACGTGTTTCTCATATTAAGTAGCTCGAAAAGAGCGTTCTCGAAGATCCTGCATACTTCTGACAGAAGTCTCACCAAGATTATCGTAGAAAATATATATCTCAGCTTGAAACCCCACGAAAACCAAGATATCGCCGGTTCTGCATATCAAACGCACTGTGAAGTGGTGAAAACTCCAGATAACGTGTTTCTCGCATTAAATAGCTCGAAAAGTGCAATCTCGATGATTCTGCATACTTCTAACAGAAGTCTCACCAAGATTATCGCAGAAAATGCATATCTCTGCTTGAAACCCCACGCAAACCAAGATATCTCCTGTTCTGCATATCCAAAGAACTGTGGAGTGGTGAAAACCCCAGAAAACGTGTTTCTCGCATTAAATAGCTCGAAAAGAGCGCTCTCGATGTTTCTGCATACTTCTGACAGAAGTCTCACCAAGATTATCGTAAAAAATGCATATCTCAGCTTGAAACCCGACGAAAACCAAAATATCGCCGGTTCTGCATATCAAACCAACTGAGGAGTGGTGAAAACACCAGATAACGTGTTTCTCGCATTAAGCAGCTCGAAAAGTGCGATCTCGATGATTCTGCATACTTCTGACTGAAGTCTCACCAATATTATCGCAGAAAATGCATATCTCAGCTTGAAACCCGACGAAAACCGAGTTATCTCCGGTTCTGCACATCAAACGTACCGTGGAGTGGCCAAAACACCAGAAAACGTGTTTCGCGCATTAAGTAGCTCGAAAAGAGCGTTCTCGAAGATTCTGCATACTTCTGACAGAAGTCCACCAGGATTATCGTAGAAAATGCATATCTCAGCTTGAAACCCGACCGAAACCAGGATATCTCCGGTTCTGCATGTCAAACGTACTGTGGAGTGGTGAAAACACCAGAAAACGTGTTTCGTGCATTAAGTAGCTCGAAAAGAGCGATATAGATGATTCTTCAAACTTCTGACTGAAGTCTCACCAATATTATCGCAGAAAATGCATATCTCATCTTGAAACCCCACGAAAACCAAGATATCGCTGGTTCTGCATATCAAACGCACTGTGGAGTTGTGAAAACACCAGAAAACGTGTTTCTCGCATTAAGTAGCTCGAAAAGAGCGTTCTCGAAAATTCTGCATAATTCTGACAGAAGTCTCACCAAGATTATCGTAGAAAATGCATATCTCAGCTTGAAACCCGACGAAAACCGATGTATCTCCGGTTCTGCACATCAAACGCACCGTGGAGTGGTGAAAACACCAGAAAACGTGTTTCGCGCATTAAGTAGCTCGAAAAGAGCGTTCTCGAACATTCTGCATAATTCTGACAGAAGTCTCACCAGGATTATCGCAGAAAATGCATATCTCAGCTTGAAACCCGACCGAAACCAAGATATCTCCGGTTCTGCATGTCAAACGTACTGTGGAGTGGTGAAAACACCAGAAAACGAGTTTCTCGCATTAAATAGCTCGAAAAGAGCGCTCTCGATGTTTCTGCATACTTCGGACAGATGTTTCACTAAGATTATCGTAGAAAATGCATATCTCAGCTTGAAACCCGACGAAAACCGATGTATCTCCGGTTCTGCACATCAAACGCACCGTGGAGTGGTGAAAACACCAGAAAACGTGTTTCGCGCATTAAATAGCTCGAAAAGCGCGATCTCGATGATTCTGCATACTTGTAATAGAAGTCTCACCATGATTATCGCAGAAAATGCATATCTCTGCTTGAAACTCCACGAAAACCAAGACATCTACTGTTCTGCATATCCAACGAACTGTGGAGTGGTGAAACCCCCAGAAAACGTGTTTCTCGCATTAAATATCTCGAAAAGAGCGCTCTCGATGATTCTGCATACTTCTAACAGAAGTCTCACCAAGATTATCGCAGAAAATGCATATCTCTGCTTGAAACCCCACGCAAACCAAGATATCTCCTGTTCTGCATATCCAATGAACTGTGGAGTGGTGAAAACCCCAGAAAACGTGTTTCTCGCATTAAGTAGCTCGAAAAGAGCGTTCTCGAAGATCCCGCGTACTTCTGACAGAAGTCTCACCAAGATTGTCGTAGAAAATGCATATCTCAGCTTGAAACCCGACGAAAACCAATATATCTCCGGTTCTGCACATCAAACGCACCGTGGAGTGGTGAAAACACCAGAAAACGTGTTTCGCGCAATTAAGTAGCTCGAAAAGAGCGTTCTCGAAGATTCTGCATAATTCTGACAGAAGTCTCACCAGGATTATCGTAGAAAATGCATATCTCAGCTTGAAACCCGACGAAAACCAACATATCTCCGGTTCTGCATATCCAACGCACTGTGGAGTGTTGAAAACCCCAGAAAACGTGTTTCTCGCATTAAATAGCTCGAAAAGAGCGATCTAGATGATTCAGCATACTTCGGACAGAAGTCTCACAAAGATTATCGCAGGAAATGCATATCTCAGCTTGAAACCCCACGAAAACCAAGATATCTCCGGTTCTGCATATCCAACGAACTGTGGAGTGGTATAAACCTCAGAAAACGTGTTTCTCGCATTAAATATCTGGAAAAGAGCGCTCTCGATGTTTCTGCATACTTTGGACAGATGTTTCACCTAGATTATCGTAGAAAATGCACATCTCAGCTTGAAACCCCTACCGAAACCAAGATATCGCCTGTTCTGGATATCAAACGCACTGTGGAGTGGTGAAAACAACCAGAGAACGTGTTTCTCGCATTAAATAGCTCAAAAAGAGCGATCTCGATGATTCAGCATACTTCGGACAGCAGTCTCACCAAGATTATCGCAGGAAATGCATATCTCAGCTTGAAACCCCACGAAAACCAAGATATCTCCGGTTCTGCATATCCAACGAACTGTGGAGTGGTGAAAACCCCAGAAAACGAGTTTCTCGCATTAAATAGCTCGAAAAGAGCGCTCTCGATGTTTCTGCATACTTCGGACAGATGTTTCACCAAGATTATCGTAGAAAATGCATATCTCAGCTTGAAACACGACCGAAACCAAGATATCTCCGGTGCTGCATGTCAAACGTACTGTGGAGTGGTGAAAACACCAGAAAACGTGTTTCGTGCATTAAGTAGCTCGAAAAGAGCGATCTAGTTGATTCTGCATACTTCTGACAAAAGACCCACCAAGATTATCGCAGAAAATGCATATCTCAGCTGGAAACACCACGAAAATCAAGATATCGCCTGTTCTGCATATCAAACGCACTGCGGAGTGGTGAAAACAACCACAGAACGTGTTTCTCGCATTAAATAGCTCAAAAAGAGCGATCTCGATGATTCAGCATACTTCGGACAGGAGTCTCACCAAGATTATCGCAGAAAATGTATATCTCAGCTTGAAACCCCACGAAAACCAAGATATCTCCGGTTCTGCATATCCAACGAACTGTGGAGTGGTGAAAACACCAGAAAACGAGTTTCTCGCATTAAATAGCTCGAAAAGAGCGCTCTCGATGTTTCTGCATACTTCGGACAGATGTTTCACCAAGATTATCGTAGAAAATGCTTATCTCAGCTTGAAACCCGACGAAAACCAAAATATCGCCGGTTCTGCATATCAAACCAACTGTGGAGTGGTGAAAACACCAGATAACGTGTTTCTCGCATTAAATAGCTCGAAAAGTGCGATCTCGATGATTCTGCATACTTCTAACAGAAGTCTCACCAAGATTATCGCAGAAAATGCATATCTCAGCTTGAAACCCCACGATAACCAAGATATCGCCGGTTTTGCATATCAAACGCACTGTGGAGTGGTGAAAACACCGGATAAGGTTTTTCTCGGATTAACTAGCTCGAAAAGAGCGTTCTCGAAGATCCTGCATACTTCTGACAGAAGTCTCACCAAGATTATCGTAGAAAATGCATATCTCAGCTTGAAACCCGACGAAAACCGAGTTATCTCCGGTTCTGCACATCAAACGTACCGTGGAGTGGTGAAAACACCAGAAAACGTGTTTCGCGCATTAAGTAGCTCGAAAAGAGCGTTCTCGAAGATTCTGCATACTTCTGACAGAAGTCTCACCAGGATTATCGTAGAAAATGCATATCTCAGCTTGAAACCCGACCGAAACCAAGATATCTACGGTTCTGCATGTCAAACGTACTGTGGAGTGGTGAAAACACCAGAAAACGTGTTTCTCGCATTAAACAGCTGGAAAAGAGCGATCTCGATGATTCAGCATACTTCGGACAGAAGTCTCACCAGGATTATCGTAGAAAATGCATATCTCAGCTTGAAACCCGACCGAAACCAAGATATCTACGGTTCTGCATGTCAAACGTACTGTGGAGTGGTGAAAACACCAGAAAACGTGTTTCGTGCATTAAGTAGCTCGAAAAGAGCGATCTAGATGATTCTGCATACTTCTGACTGAAGTCTCACCAATATTATCGCAGAAAATGCATATCTCAGCTCGAAACCTCACGAAAATCAAGATGTTGCCGGTTCTGCATATCAAACGCACTGTGGAGTGGTGAAAACACCAGAAAACGTGTTTCTCGCATTAAGCAGGTCGAAAAGAGCGTTCTCGAAGATCCTGCATACTTCGGACAGATGTCTCAACAAGATTATCGCAGAAAATGCATATCTCATCTCGAAAACTCACGAAAATCAAGACGTTGCCGGTTCTGCATATCAAACGCACTGTGGAGTGGTGAAAACCCCAGAAAACGTGTTTCTAGCATTAAATAGCTCGAAAAGAGCGCTCTCGACGTTTCTGCATACTTCGGACAGAGGTTTCACCAAGCTTATCGTAGAAAATGCATATCTCAGCTTCAAACCCGACGGAAACCAAAATATCTCCGGTTCTGCACATCAAACGTACCGTGGAGTGGTGAAAACACCAGAAAACGTGTTTCGCGCATTCAGTAGCTCGAAAAGAGCGTTCACGAAGATTCTGCATACTTCTGACAGAAGTCTCACCAATATTATCGCAGAAAATGCATATTTCAGCTGGAAACCCCACGAAAATCAAGATGTCGCCGGTTCTGCACATCAGACGCACTGTGGAGTGGAGAAAACAACCAGATAACGTGTTTCTCGCATTAAACAGCTCGAATAGAGCGATTTCTGTGATTCTGCAAACGTCTCACATAAGAATATCCAAGATTATCGCAGAAAATGCATATCTCAGCGGGAAACACCACGAAAATCAAGATATCGCCAGTTCCGCATTTCAAACGCACTGTGGGGTGCTGAAAACACCAGAAAACGAGTTTTTCGCATTAAATAGCACGAAAGCAGCGATTTCTGTGATTCTGCAAACTTCTCACAGAAGAATATCCAAGATTATCGTAGAAAATGCATGTCCCAGCTGAAAACCCCACGAAATCGAAGATATCGCAGCTTCGGCATATCAAACGCATTGTGGAGTGCTGAAAACACCATAAAACGTGTTTTTCGCATTCAATAGCATGAAAACTGCGATTTCGGTGATTCTCCATACTTCTCACAGGAGAATATCCAAGATTATCTC
Organism: Anthophora plumipes; assembly: GCA_951804975.1. Lineage (NCBI taxonomy): Eukaryota > Metazoa > Arthropoda > Insecta > Hymenoptera > Apidae > Anthophora > Anthophora plumipes. The sequence continues at coordinate 1,187,761 of CATORF010001004.1, forward strand.
AGACAATGCATGTCTCAGCTGGAAACCCCACGAAAACGAAGATATCGCAGTTTCCGCATATCAAACGCACTGTGACGTGCTGAAAACACCAGAAAACGTGTTTTTCGCATTAAATAGCACGAAAACAGCGATTTCGGTGATTCTGCATACTTCTCACAGAAGAATATCCAAGATTATCGCAGAAAATGCATATCTCAGCAGGAAACACCACGAAAATCAAGATATCGCCGGTTCTGCATATCAAACGCACTGTGGAGTGGTGAAAACCCCAGAAAACGAGTTTCTCGCATTAAATAGCTCGAAAAGAGCGCTCTCGATGTTTCTCCATACTTCGGACAGATGTTTCACCAAGATTATCGTAGAAAATGCATATCTGAGCTTGATACCCGACGAAAACCAAAATATCGCCGGTTCTGCATATCATACGCACTGTGGAGTGGTGAAAACCCCAGAAAACGAGTTTCTCGCATTAAATAGCTCGAAAAAAGCGCTCTCGATGTTTCTCCATACTTCGGACAGATGTTTCACCAAGATTATCGTAGAAAATGCATATCTCAGCTTGAAAACCGACGAAAACCAAAATATCGCCGGTTCTGCATATCCAACGCACTGTGGAGTGGTGAAAACACCAGATAACGTGTTTCTCGCATTAAGTAGCTCGAAACGAGCGATCTCGATGATTCTGCATTCTTCGGACAGAAGTCTCAACAAGATTATCGCAGAAAATGCTTATCTCAGCTTGAAACCCGACGAAAACCGAGTTAACTCCGGTTCTGCACATCAATCGTACCGTGGAGTGGTGAAAATACCAGAAAACGTGTTTCGCGCATTAAGCAGCTCGAAAAGAGCGTTCTCGAAGATTCTGCACACTTCTGCCAGAAGTCTCACCAGGATTATCGTAGAAAATGCATATCTCAGCTTGAAACCCGACCGAAACCAAGATATCTCCGGTTCTGCATGTCAAACGTACTGTGGAGTGGTGAAAACACCAGAAAACGTGTTTCTCGCATTAAACAGCTGGAAAAGAGCGATCTCGATGATTCAGCATACTTCGGACAGAAGTCTCACCAAGATTATCGTAAAAAATGCATATCTCAGCTTGAAACCCCACGAAAACCAAGATATCGCTGGTACTGCATACCAAACGCACTGTGGAGTGGTGAAAACACCAGATAACGTGTTTCTCCCATTAAATAGCTCGCAAAGAGCGTTCTCGATGATTCAGCATACTTCGGACAGAAGTCTCACCAAGATTATCGCAGAAAATGCTTATCTCAGCTTGAAACCCGACGAAAACCGAGTTAACTCCGGTTCTGCACATCAAACGTACCGTGGAGTGGTGAAAATACCAGAAAACGTGTTTCGCGGATTAAGCAGCTCGAAAAGAGCGTTCTCGAAGATTCTGCACACTTCTGCCAGAAGTCTCACCAGGATTATCGTAGAAAATGCATATCTCAGCTTGAAACCCGACCGAAACCAAGATATCTCCGGTTCTGCATGTCAAACGTACTGAGGAGTGGTGAAAACACCAGAAAACGTGTTTCGTGCATTAAGTAGCTCGAAAAGAGCGATCTAGTTGATTCTGCATACTTCTGACAAAAGACCCACCAACATTATCGCAGAAAATGCATATCTCAGCTGGAAACACCACGAAAATCAAGATATCGCCTGTTCTGCATATCAAACGCACTGTGGAGTGGTGAAAACAACCAGAGAACGTGTTTCTCGCATTAAATAGCTCGAATAGTGCGATCTCGATGATTCTGCATACTTCGGACAGAAGTCTCATCAAGATTATCGTAAAAAATGTATATCTCAGCTTGAAACCCAACGAAAACCAAGATATCGCTGGTACTGCATATCAAACGCACTGTGGAGTGGTGAAAACACCAGATAACGTGTTTGTCGCATTAAATAGCTCGAAAAGAGCGTTCTCGAAGATCCTGCATACTTCTGACAGAAGTCTCACCAAGATTATCGTAGAAAATGTATATCTCAGCATGAAACCCGACGAAAACCGAGATATCTCCGGTTCTGCACATCAAACTTACCGTGGAGTGCTGAAAACACCAGAAAACGTGTTTCGCGGATTAAGCAGCTCGAAAAGAGCGTTCTCGAAGATTCTGCACACTTCTGCCAGAAGTCTCACCAGGATTATCGTAGAAAATGCATATCTCAGCTTGAAACCCGACCGAAACCAAGATATCTCCGGTTCTGCATGTCAAACGTACTGTGGAGTGGTGAAAACACCAGAAAACGTGTTTCTCGCATTAAACAGCTGGAAAAGAGCGATCTCGATGATTCAGCATACTTCGGACAGAAGTCTCACCAAGATTATCGTAAAAAATGCATATCTCAGCTTGAAACCCCACGAAAACCAAGATATCGCTGGTACTGCATACCAAACGCACTGTGGAGTGGTGAAAACACCAGATAACGTGTTTCTCCCATTAAATAGCTCGCAAAGAGCGTTCTCGATGATTCAGCATACTTCGGACAGAAGTCTCACCAAGATTATCGCAGAAAATGCTTATCTCAGCTTGAAACCCGACGAAAACCGAGTTAACTCCGGTTCTGCACATCAAACGTACCGTGGAGTGGTGAAAATACCAGAAAACGTGTTTCGCGAATTAAGCAGCTCGAAAAGAGCGTTCTCGAAGATTCTGCACACTTCTGCCAGAAGTCTCACCAGGATTATCGTAGAAAATGCATATCTCAGCTTGAAACCCGACCGAAACCAAGATATCTCCGGTTCTGCATGTCAAACGTACTGAGGAGTGGTGAAAACACCAGAAAACGTGTTTCGTGCATTAAGTAGCTCGAAAAGAGCGATCTAGTTGATTCTGCATACTTCTGACAAAAGACCCACCAACATTATCGCAGAAAATGCATATCTCAGCTGGAAACACCACGAAAATCAAGATATCGCCTGTTCTGCATATCAAACGCACTGTGGAGTGGTGAAAACAACCAGAGAACGTGTTTCTCGCATTAAATAGCTCGAATAGTGCGATCTCGATGATTCTGCATACTTCGGACAGAAGTCTCATCAAGATTATCGTAAAAAATGTATATCTCAGCTTGAAACCCAACGAAAACCAAGATATCGCTGGTACTGCATATCAAACGCACTGTGGAGTGGTGAAAACACCAGATAACGTGTTTGTCGCATTAAATAGCTCGAAAAGAGCGTTCTCGAAGATCCTGCATACTTCTGACAGAAGTCTCACCAAGATTATCGTAGAAAATGTATATCTCAGCATGAAACCCGACGAAAACCGAGATATCTCCGGTTCTGCACATCAAACTTACCGTGGAGTGCTGAAAACACCAGAAAACGTGTTTCGCGGATTAAGCAGCTCGAAAAGAGCGTTCTCGAAGATTCTGCACACTTCTGCCAGAAGTCTCACCAGGATTATCGTAGAAAATGCATATCTCAGCTTGAAACCCGACCGAAACCAAGATATCTCCGGTTCTGCATGTCAAACGTACTGTGGAGTGGTGAAAACACCAGAAAACGTGTTTCTCGCATTAAACAGCTGGAAAAGAGCGATCTCGATGATTCTGCATAACTCGGACAGAAGTCTCACCAAGATTATCGTAAAAAATGCATATCTCAGCTTGAAACCCCACGAAAACCAAGATATCGCTGGTACTGCATACCAAACGCACTGTGGAGTGGTGAAAACACCAGATAACGTGTTTCTCCCATTAAATAGCTCGCAAAGAGCGTTCTCGATGATTCAGCATACTTCGGACAGAAGTCTCACCAAGATTATCGCAGAAAATGCATATCTCAGCTTGAAACCCGACCGAAACCAAGATATCTCCGGTTCTGCATGTCAAACGTACTGTGGAGTGGTGAAAACACCAGAAAACGTGTTTCTCGCATTAAACAGCTGGAAAAGAGCGATCTCGATGATTCAGCATACTTCGGACAGAAGTCTCACCAAGATTATCGCAGGAAATGCATATCTCAGCTTGAAACCCCACGAAAACCAAGATACGCCCGGTTCTGCATATCCAGCGAACTGTGGAGTGGTGAAAACCCCAGAATACGAGTTTCTTGCATTAGATAGCTCGAAAAGAGCGCTCTCGATGTTTCTGCATACTTCGGACAGATGTTTCACCAAGATTATCGTAGAAAATGCATATCTCAGCTTGAAACCCGACCGAAACCAAGATATCTCCGGTTCTGCATGTCAAACGTACTGAGGAGTGGTGAAAACACCAGAAAACGTGTTTCGTGCATTAAGTAGCTCGAAAAGAGCGATCTAGTTGATTCTGCATACTTCTGACAAAAGACCCACCAACATTATCGCAGAAAATGCATATCTCAGCTGGAAACACCACGAAAATCAAGATATCGCCTGTTCTGCATATCAAACGCACTGTGGAGTGGTGAAAACAACCAGAGAACGTGTTTCTCGCATTAAATAGCTCGAATAGTGCGATCTCGATGATTCTGCATACTTCGGACAGAAGTCTCATCAAGATTATCGTAAAAAATGTATATCTCAGCTTGAAACCCAACGAAAACCAAGATATCGCTGGTACTGCATATCAAACGCACTGTGGAGTGGTGAAAACACCAGATAACGTGTTTGTCGCATTAAATAGCTCGAAAAGAGCGTTCTCGAAGATCCAGCATACTTCTGACAGAAGTCTCACCAAGATTATCGTAGAAAATGTATATCTCAGCATGAAACCCGACCGAAACCAAGATATCTCCGGTTCTGCATGTCAAACGTACTGTGGAGTGGTGAAAACACCAGAAAACGTGTTTCTCGCATTAAACAGCTGGAAAAGAGCGATCTCGATGATTCAGCATACTTCGGACAGAAGTCTCACCAAGATTATCGCAGGAAATGCATATCTCAGCTTGAAACCCCACGAAAACCAAGATACACCCGGTTCTGCATATCCAGCGAACTGTGGAGTGGTGAAAACCCCAGAATACGAGTTTCTTGCATTAGATAGCTCGAAAAGAGCGCTCTCGATGTTTCTGCATACTTCGGACAGATGTTTCACCAAGATTATCGTAGAAAATGCATATCTCAGCTTGAAACCCGACCGAAACCAAGATATCTCCGGTTCTGCATGTCAAACGTACTGAGGAGTGGTGAAAACACCAGAAAACGTGTTTCGTGCATTAAGTAGCTCGAAAAGAGCGATCTAGTTGATTCTGCATACTTCTGACAAAAGACCCACCAACATTATCGCAGAAAATGCATATCTCAGCTGGAAACACCACGAAAATCAAGATATCGCCTGTTCTGCATATCAAACGCACTGTGGAGTGGTGAAAACAACCAGAGAACGTGTTTCTCGCATTAAATAGCTCGAATAGTGCGATCTCGATGATTCTGCATACTTCGGACAGAAGTCTCATCAAGATTATCGTAAAAAATGTATATCTCAGCTTGAAACCCAACGAAAACCAAGATATCGCTGGTACTGCATATCAAACGCACTGTGGAGTGGTGAAAACACCAGATAACGTGTTTGTCGCATTAAATAGCTCGAAAAGAGCGTTCTCGAAGATCCTGCATACTTCTGACAGAAGTCTCACCAAGATTATCGTAGAAAATGTATATCTCAGCATGAAACCCGACGAAAACCGAGTTATCTCCGGTTCTGCACATCAAACTTACCGTGGAGTGCTGAAAACACCAGAAAACGTGTTTCGTGCATTAAGTAGCTCGAAAAGAGCGATCTAGATGATTCTGCATACTTCTGACTGAAGTCTCACCAATATTATCGTAGAAAATGCATATTTCAGCTGGAAACCCAACGAAAACCAAGATATCGCTGGTACTGCATATCAAACGCACTGTGGAGTGGTGAAAACACCAGATAACGTGTTTGTCGCATTAAATAGCTCGAAAAGAGCGTTCTCGAAGATCCTGCATACTTCTGACAGAAGTCTCACCAAGATTATCGTAGAAAATGTATATCTCAGCATGAAACCCGACGAAAACCGAGATATCTCCGGTTCTGCACATCAAACTTACCGTGGAGTGCTGAAAACACCAGAAAACGTGTTTCGCGGATTAAGCAGCTCGAAAAGAGCGTTCTCGAAGATTCTGCACACTTCTGCCAGAAGTCTCACCAGGATTATCGTAGAAAATGCATATCTCAGCTTGAAACCCGACCGAAACAAAGATATCTCCGGTTCTGCATGTCAAACGTACTGTGGAGTGGTGAAAACACCAGAAAACGTGTTTCTCGCATTAAACAGCTGGAAAAGAGCGATCTCGATGATTCTGCATAACTCGGACAGAAGTCTCACCAAGATTATCGTAAAAAATGCATATCTCAGCTTGAAACCCCACGAAAACCAAGATATCGCTGGTACTGCATACCAAACGCACTGTGGAGTGGTGAAAACACCAGATAACGTGTTTCTCCCATTAAATAGCTCGCAAAGAGCGTTCTCGATGATTCAGCATACTTCGGACAGAAGTCTCACCAAGATTATCGCAGAAAATGCATATCTCAGCTTGAAACCCGACCGAAACCAAGATATCTCCGGTTCTGCATGTCAAACGTACTGTGGAGTGGTGAAAACACCAGAAAACGTGTTTCTCGCATTAAACAGCTGGAAAAGAGCGATCTCGATGATTCAGCATACTTCGGACAGAAGTCTCACCAAGATTATCGCAGGAAATGCATATCTCAGCTTGAAACCCCACGAAAACCAAGATACACCCGGTTCTGCATATCCAGCGAACTGTGGAGTGGTGAAAACCCCAGAATACGAGTTTCTTGCATTAGATAGCTCGAAAAGAGCGCTCTCGATGTTTCTGCATACTTCGGACAGATGTTTCACCAAGATTATCGTAGAAAATGCATATCTCAGCTTGAAACCCGACCGAAACCAAGATATCTCCGGTTCTGCATGTCAAACGTACTGAGGAGTGGTGAAAACACCAGAAAACGTGTTTCGTGCATTAAGTAGCTCGAAAAGAGCGATCTAGTTGATTCTGCATACTTCTGACAAAAGACCCACCAACATTATCGCAGAAAATGCATATCTCAGCTGGAAACACCACGAAAATCAAGATATCGCCTGTTCTGCATATCAAACGCACTGTGGAGTGGTGAAAACAACCAGAGAACGTGTTTCTCGCATTAAATAGCTCGAATAGTGCGATCTCGATGATTCTGCATACTTCGGACAGAAGTCTCATCAAGATTATCGTAAAAAATGTATATCTCAGCTTGAAACCCAACGAAAACCAAGATATCGCTGGTACTGCATATCAAACGCACTGTGGAGTGGTGAAAACACCAGATAACGTGTTTGTCGCATTAAATAGCTCGAAAAGAGCGTTCTCGAAGATCCAGCATACTTCTGACAGAAGTCTCACCAAGATTATCGTAGAAAATGTATATCTCAGCATGAAACCCGACGAAAACCGAGATATCTCCGGTTCTGCACATCAAACTTACCGTGGAGTGCTGAAAACACCAGAAAACGTGTTTCGCGGATTAAGCAGCTCGAAAAGAGCGTTCTCGAAGATTCTGCACACTTCTGCCAGAAGTCTCACCAGGATTATCGTAGAAAATGCATATCTCAGCTTGAAACCCGACCGAAACCAAGATATCTCCGGTTCTGCATGTCAAACGTACTGTGGAGTGGTGAAAACACCAGAAAACGTGTTTCTCGCATTAAACAGCTGGAAAAGAGCGATCTCGATGATTCTGCATAACTCGGACAGAAGTCTCACCAAGATTATCGTAAAAAATGCATATCTCAGCTTGAAACCCCACGAAAACCAAGATATCGCTGGTACTGCATACCAAACGCACTGTGGAGTGGTGAAAACACCAGATAACGTGTTTCTCCCATTAAATAGCTCGCAAAGAGCGTTCTCGATGATTCAGCATACTTCGGACAGAAGTCTCACCAAGATTATCGCAGAAAATGCATATCTCAGCTTGAAACCCGACCGAAACCAAGATATCTCCGGTTCTGCATGTCAAACGTACTGTGGAGTGGTGAAAACACCAGAAAACGTGTTTCTCGCATTAAACAGCTGGAAAAGAGCGATCTCGATGATTCAGCATACTTCGGACAGAAGTCTCACCAAGATTATCGCAGGAAATGCATATCTCAGCTTGAAACCCCACGAAAACCAAGATACACCCGGTTCTGCATATCCAGCGAACTGTGGAGTGGTGAAAACCCCAGAATACGAGTTTCTTGCATTAGATAGCTCGAAAAGAGCGCTCTCGATGTTTCTGCATACTTCGGACAGATGTTTCACCAAGATTATCGTAGAAAATGCATATCTCAGCTTGAAACCCGACCGAAACCAAGATATCTCCGGTTCTGCATGTCAAACGTACTGAGGAGTGGTGAAAACACCAGAAAACGTGTTTCGTGCATTAAGTAGCTCGAAAAGAGCGATCTAGTTGATTCTGCATACTTCTGACAAAAGACCCACCAACATTATCGCAGAAAATGCATATCTCAGCTGGAAACACCACGAAAATCAAGATATCGCCTGTTCTGCATATCAAACGCACTGTGGAGTGGTGAAAACAACCAGAGAACGTGTTTCTCGCATTAAATAGCTCGAATAGTGCGATCTCGATGATTCTGCATACTTCGGACAGAAGTCTCATCAAGATTATCGTAAAAAATGTATATCTCAGCTTGAAACCCAACGAAAACCAAGATATCGCTGGTACTGCATATCAAACGCACTGTGGAGTGGTGAAAACACCAGATAACGTGTTTGTCGCATTAAATAGCTCGAAAAGAGCGTTCTCGAAGATCCTGCATACTTCTGACAGAAGTCTCACCAAGATTATCGTAGAAAATGTATATCTCAGCATGAAACCCGACGAAAACCGAGTTATCTCCGGTTCTGCACATCAAACTTACCGTGGAGTGCTGAAAACACCAGAAAACGTGTTTCGTGCATTAAGTAGCTCGAAAAGAGCGATCTAGATGATTCTGCATACTTCTGACTGAAGTCTCACCAATATTATCGTAGAAAATGCATATTTCAGCTTGAAACCCCACGAAAACCAAGATATCGCCGGTTCTGCATATCATACGCACTGTGGAGTGGTGAAAACACCAGATAACGTGTTTCTCGCATTAAATAGCTCGGAAAGAGCGTTCTCGAAGATCCTGCATACTTCTGACAGAAGTCTCACCAAGATTATCGTAGAAAATGCATATCTCAGCTTGAAACCCGACGAAAACCGAGTTATCGCCGGTTCTGCACATCAAACGTACCGTGGAGTGGTGAAAACACCAGAAAATGTGTTTCGCGCATTCAGTAGCTCGAAAAGAGCGTTTTCGAAGATTCTGCCTACTTCTGACAGAAGTCTCACCAAGATTATCGCAGGAAATGCATATCTCAGCTTGAAACCCCACGAAAACCAAGATACACCCGGTTCTGCATATCCAGCGAACTGTGGAGTGGTGAAAACCCCAGAATACGAGTTTCTTGCATTAGATAGCTCGAAAAGAGCGCTCTCGATGTTTCTGCATACTTCGGACAGATGTTTCACCAAGATTATCGTAGAAAATGCATATCTCAGCTTGAAACCCGACCGAAACCAAGATATCTCCGGTTCTGCATGTCAAACGTACTGAGGAGTGGTGAAAACACCAGAAAACGTGTTTCGTGCATTAAGTAGCTCGAAAAGAGCGATCTAGTTGATTCTGCATACTTCTGACAAAAGACCCACCAACATTATCGCAGAAAATGCATATCTCAGCTGGAAACACCACGAAAATCAAGATATCGCCTGTTCTGCATATCAAACGCACTGTGGAGTGGTGAAAACAACCAGAGAACGTGTTTCTCGCATTAAATAGCTCGAATAGTGCGATCTCGATGATTCTGCATACTTCGGACAGAAGTCTCATCAAGATTATCGTAAAAAATGTATATCTCAGCTTGAAACCCAACGAAAACCAAGATATCGCTGGTACTGCATATCAAACGCACTGTGGAGTGGTGAAAACACCAGATAACGTGTTTGTCGCATTAAATAGCTCGAAAAGAGCGTTCTCGAAGATCCTGCATACTTCTGACAGAAGTCTCACCAAGATTATCGTAGAAAATGTATATCTCAGCATGAAACCCGACGAAAACCGAGTTATCTCCGGTTCTGCACATCAAACTTACCGTGGAGTGCTGAAAACACCAGAAAACGTGTTTCGTGCATTAAGTAGCTCGAAAAGAGCGATCTAGATGATTCTGCATACTTCTGACTGAAGTCTCACCAATATTATCGTAGAAAATGCATATTTCAGCTTGAAACCCCACGAAAACCAAGATATCGCCGGTTCTGCATATCATACGCACTGTGGAGTGGTGAAAACACCAGATAACGTGTTTCTCGCATTAAATAGCTCGGAAAGAGCGTTCTCGAAGATCCTGCATACTTCTGACAGAAGTCTCACCAAGATTATCGTAGAAAATGCATATCTCAGCTTGAAACCCGACGAAAACCGAGTTATCGCCGGTTCTGCACATCAAACGTACCGTGGAGTGGTGAAAACACCAGAAAATGTGTTTCGCGCATTCAGTAGCTCGAAAAGAGCGTTTTCGAAGATTCTGCCTACTTCTGACAGAAGTCTCACCAAGATTATCGCAGGAAATGCATATCTCAGCTTGAAACCCCACGAAAACCAAGATACACCCGGTTCTGCATATCCAGCGAACTGTGGAGTGGTGAAAACCCCAGAATACGAGTTTCTTGCATTAGATAGCTCGAAAAGAGCGCTCTCGATGTTTCTGCATACTTCGGACAGATGTTTCACCAAGATTATCGTAGAAAATGCATATCTCAGCTTGAAACCCGACCGAAACCAAGATATCTCCGGTTCTGCATGTCAAACGTACTGAGGAGTGGTGAAAACACCAGAAAACGTGTTTCGTGCATTAAGTAGCTCGAAAAGAGCGATCTAGTTGATTCTGCATACTTCTGACAAAAGACCCACCAACATTATCGCAGAAAATGCATATCTCAGCTGGAAACACCACGAAAATCAAGATATCGCCTGTTCTGCATATCAAACGCACTGTGGAGTGGTGAAAACAACCAGAGAACGTGTTTCTCGCATTAAATAGCTCGAATAGTGCGATCTCGATGATTCTGCATACTTCGGACAGAAGTCTCATCAAGATTATCGTAAAAAATGTATATCTCAGCTTGAAACCCAACGAAAACCAAGATATCGCTGGTACTGCATATCAAACGCACTGTGGAGTGGTGAAAACACCAGATAACGTGTTTCTCGCATTAAATAGCTCGGAAAGAGCGTTCTCGAAGATCCTGCATACTTCTGACAGAAGTCTCACCAAGATTATCGTAGAAAATGCATATCTCAGCTTGAAACCCGACGAAAACCGAGTTATCGCCGGTTCTGCACATCAAACGTACCGTGGAGTGGTGAAAACACCAGAAAATGTGTTTCGCGCATTCAGTAGCTCGAAAAGAGCGTTTTCGAAGATTCTGCCTACTTCTGACAGAAGTCTCACCAAGATTATCGCAGGAAATGCATATCTCAGCTTGAAACCCCACGAAAACCAAGATACACCCGGTTCTGCATATCCAGCGAACTGTGGAGTGGTGAAAACCCCAGAATACGAGTTTCTTGCATTAGATAGCTCGAAAAGAGCGCTCTCGATGTTTCTGCATACTTCGGACAGATGTTTCACCAAGATTATCGTAGAAAATGCATATCTCAGCTTGAAACCCGACCGAAACCAAGATATCTCCGGTTCTGCATGTCAAACGTACTGAGGAGTGGTGAAAACACCAGAAAACGTGTTTCGTGCATTAAGTAGCTCGAAAAGAGCGATCTAGTTGATTCTGCATACTTCTGACAAAAGACCCACCAACATTATCGCAGAAAATGCATATCTCAGCTGGAAACACCACGAAAATCAAGATATCGCCTGTTCTGCATATCAAACGCACTGTGGAGTGGTGAAAACAACCAGAGAACGTGTTTCTCGCATTAAATAGCTCGAATAGTGCGATCTCGATGATTCTGCATACTTCGGACAGAAGTCTCATCAAGATTATCGTAAAAAATGTATATCTCAGCTTGAAACCCAACCAAAACCAAGATATCGCTGGTACTGCATATCAAACGCACTGTGGAGTGGTGAAAACACCAGATAACGTGTTTGTCGCATTAAATAGCTCGAAAAGAGCGTTCTCGAAGATCCTGCATACTTCTGACAGAAGTCTCACCAA